>BSBK01005639.1:0-682500 GCA_027943335.1 Chamaecyparis obtusa
AAACACTGTAAACGAAGAATACATGGACGGAGGATTTCCTTCTCTCGACTCTATGCTGCAATGGGCTGTAGGTGAGTTCATACTAAAACATTTTGTGAGAGTTGAACCCTTGGGCGGTATTTGCAGGCCGCTGACATGGAATGTTTAATTGCAAATATTACAATTTTTTTTTCATTTCTCCCTTTTTCCTTTTTTCTTTCCAGTGCCGAAAACCTTTTTTCCTTTCCAGTGCCGAAAGTTTGGTTGTTGTAGCCGTTGTAACTTTTTCTGCTTCAGAACACGAGTATAACATTTTTGTTATTATTTGATTGCTGAATAATTAAACACCATCAAAATTAGCATTAGATCGATACACGCAGAAAATCAAGTTACTCCATGAAATTTAGATCGATACAGGCTGAAAACCAAGTTACAATCCGAAAAAGTTTAAAACACAAAAGTGCAAACGGATAGGACCTTTACAGCCTATGACAAAATCTACAAGCCAAGCCATAAGATGATGACCTAAAATCGATGGCCTGAAAAAGTAGGCAGATAACTCTAGAATCCTGGATCAATCATTGATCCATTTAGCACATACAATATGTACTCCTGCTAGCACAGGCTTACAGCTGGCGCCAAAAACGAGGATCAATTGATCAGTTTTCACATTGAAACAGGCGACGGTTGAGGAACTACTACAGGTCCTCTGCGCATGACCGCTTTGTAAGATTGATAGTAACGAGCCTTTTATTTCTTGTACACTGGATAAAGAGGAACATAGAGTGGGAGGAGATAACTGTAGAACAAAGAGCCTTTTATGTCTGAAATTTATTAAATGAAATGATTCTTGTGCGGTTTTACTCTTAAAAATAGTCCTCTTTTTTAGTTTTTTTAAAAAAATTAGAGGTTTGTGTTCTGTTCTTGAAAAAATTTCTGTCAAAAAGGAACAATTGAATCAAGAGAGAAAGGCCATGTAACTGTTTTTTCCCGTCGCATCAGTTAGGAATAGCGGAAGACTTCATGAGCTTGTTTGTTCTGTCAGTTTTCTTATTTTCACAATTTTAATCAATTTAATTAAATTTCTTGATTTCTGCACTTGCCAAACTCCCTTGACATCCCATGTTTTTGCAGAGCTAATTCTGCAATGTTAACTTATTATCGTTACTTTCTTATCCTGTTGATGGGTGGATCATGGAGCATTATCTGAAACAATATGCTAACATAATAACAAATACATTTTTTATATAAGCTTTTCTTACTCACTCAAATGGACTATGAAGAGCTCAAATTTTCTCAAAATCTTTTTAGAAGTGTAGGATACTGAATCTTTCCACTTATTAGTGTAATTTTATTAAAATGCTGCATGATTTTTGTAAGGAAAATAAAGAGGGCTCTCTAAGAAAAGGATCATGTTTTAGTGGGAGTTTGAGAAGAGAGGCACGGTGTTAGGAAGGATTTTTTTCAAGTGTTAACAATGACAAGAATAGGTGCTTAGATGATTTTAAGTGGCATAAAAAGCAGCTATAAGCACCTTGGTCTGTTTTGGTTGGCTTTCAGCAATTATTAGCAGCGAAGATAAGCTTTAGTTAAGCATGACAGCAACCATGTCCTGTTTTATTGCACGTATTATTTGTTGGAACAGAATAATGATTATCGTAAGTCCCAAAATTGGGCAGCTTGTAACCTTATAAAGTGCTTTGAGCATAATTTTTTAATGATACTTGATGGTATGTTTATGCCACTGAATTTCCGTTCTATTTGTTGTTTGTGTTTGCTTTACTATGTTCAGAATTCCATGCATTTAGTTGAAAGTAGATTATAGTGTTGAGTTTTGTATTGCCAACGTCTGTCTACCTAGATTGTAACTTTGTGTGCATGCTAGCTTTTAGTCCATGAAATCATACATTGTTGATTCTAGTTGTCATCCCTTTGAATTTGTGTTTGCATTTGATTATTGGTCTGTGTTTTAGCTCGTATGAAGTGCCTTACCCATGTTTAGAGTTAGTGTAATGAATAACTTGTACAAATTTTATATAATAGGTAAATATGTTGCAAATACTGGATAATAATATGTCATTTCGAGGGAGCAACTTCCTAATCCATTTTGAGGGGATACTTCTAATAGTGTTCAATAACAATTTAATACTAAAAATGATGATAATAATAGGAAAATATGTTTCAAATACTCGATAATAATATGTCATTTTCGAGGAAGAAACTTTTGAATCCATTCCAAGGGGGGTATTTCTAATAGTGTTCAATAACAATTTAATATAAAAAATGATGATAATAAGTTAATAACTAATCTATACCTCCTATATATATACCATATTATGCTTTGGATACCACCTAGGCCAATTTAGATACTTAAATATGACTCCTAAGATGACCTAAATACGTATATGGTTATAATAATTACATAACTTATTTTAGAGTTAAGGTAGCCACAAGCCGGCTACTCATAGCACAATATACACTTTAGGGTTAGGGACATCACATTGCTCCCCTATTTACAGAAGCATTGTCCTCAATGCTAACTTTTTTCTTTTTGTACTTCTTCATTCCCTTTTCTTGCTTTTTCTTCTTCTTCCTTTTGTTTTCCCTCTTGTTCTTACTCTTTCTCTTCCTCTTGCTCTTCCTCTTGCTCTTGGTTCTGTTTTTGCTTTTTCTCTTGCTCTTTTTCTTCTACTTCTTTCTTTTTCATGTTCTTCTACTTTTTTTCTACTTTTTATATACTCATGTTTTTCTTTTTCTTCTTCTTTTGCTACCAAGGCCAGATTTACTTTCCCAAAAAAAACTCTACAAAATTAGCTGATTTGTAGCCCTGATAGTGAAGTTATTGGAAACACTAATTTTGAAAGAAGTCACTTGTTTTTGCACCAATGTCTTTGAAATTTGGACTGAAGACTCTTCAATGACTTCCTCAAAAACCCTTTAAAAATTGGGAATGAATTCATTCAGATCTGTGAGTTATGTGCTTTACAAAAATTTAGGACAAAAACCCTAATTCTGTAATAATTTGCTCAGTTCTGCTTCAATTGCTTTAAACACTGGACTGAAGATAATTCAATACATTCTTCAAAAACCCTTTAAAAATCAGAAAGAAATTCGCTCAAATTTGAAGCATACATGATTTTCAAAGTGACCTCCAAATTTGAAGAAAACATGCCTTGCCTTCAGTGCCAAGATCATGCTTTGATACTACTTGTTATGAAATAACTTGCACAAGAAGTACATAATAGGATATATGCTGATATACTTGATAATAATATGCCGCTTTGAGGGGCAACCTCCTAATCCATCTTGAGGGTATACCTCCAATATTGTTCAATAAAAACTCAATGCTTAACAGCTAGTTGCTTTCGTTCTTAAATTTTGAATTTTTCTTGTGATACAAGAATTGTTACCAGTCTCTTGTTCATACTTGACGCAAAAGGATATGCAGACAGTTGTTTCATTTATGTAGAATTCTCCAAAGGTAATATTGTATGGTGTGAATAACTATGTAGTTTGCCTATAGCTTAGTACCTAGGGTAGTATTTGATCTTGAGGATTTTTTCCATAGATGCGAGGTTATATCTCACATATTGTTCTAGTTTAAGTTGTTCTAAAAGAGACAAATTAAAATACCAACAATATGAATTTAACAAGTAGTAGGACAAGCCGCTCCCCATATTTGACATAGTTATTAACAGCGGCCGATCTCTCTATGGGTGACTTAGCTTTAGTGGTGTGTTACAGGCTTCGACCCCTTGTGTTGTATGAATGCTCTATCGATTTCTTGCAAACATAAGTAGCACCTAGCAAACACACACGCCAAGGAGACTATTCAAAAGGTTCATGGAAAATTTAAAACTCCACTAGACATGCATATTGGGCAATTGCACTTCTAGGTGGGAGACTAGGTCTAATTACATATGGATCGCTCAAGAACCGATAGCTTAAAAGCCTTTAGGCTATATGATGCAACACATATAATACTAAAGACCATTGAACCAATTTTTGCTACTTGAATCCTTAGGTCCTCATGGAAATTTAAGATTGATGATTTTTGAAGGAAGACTTAAGTGGTGTACCTAGCATTAGGGAAAATGGTTATATGCTTTTTTCTATGTATTTGAGACCTAGTTAAAATATTGATGATGAAGCCTTTTTAGTGTGCTTTCAATCTTAAAACTAATATGTAGTACAATTGCAAAAATCATCTCTCTAGCAATAAACATATATGTAATAATATTGACTATTGAACTATATTTTCTTCTTGATCCTTAGGCTCTCATGGGCATTTAAGATTGATGATTATTGAAGGAAGACTTAAGTGGTGCACCTAGCATTAGGGACAATGGTTATATGCTCTTTTCTATGTATTCGAAACCTAGTTAAAGCATTGACAATGAAACCTTTTTTTAGTGTGTTTTCAATCTTAAAACTAATATGTAGTACAATTACAAAAATCATCTCTGTAGTAACAAACAAAAATGAACATATTTGTTTTTGACTAAGGCATTATAGGGAAACAAAAATGGTGAAGCCTATTGATACACATGCGTTCAAGTGAAAATATAAGGATCTTGAGTTAATTATGTACCATTTACTTTTCCATCTTGCTTCATATCCTATTAGACCACTTCAATATTATACATCATCAAAAATAATTCTATGAAAGTTTGAACAATAGTTATAGTACATATAACTGCTGCAAAAGGTGACTCGCTTAAATAACATTAGATTTGATGAAGGGTTGCACTACCCTTTGTGTAATACCCCCCTTCACAGACATGAAAATTGGCAGAGACCCTTAGCCTATATAATTACTGTAGGCTAATTGGAATGTGGCAAATGAATAATTACTAATTAAATTAAATCTTCTAAAGACATTTCTTTGGGGCAACTTATATTAATTAATTATTTTATTACCTGGTTAGGTTATTGAAAAGTGACTTATTTGAAGCCCAGAAGTAAATTTAAATTGAAAAGAATTTTTAGAAGTCATTTGAGGGGGAAATGAAATAGAATATTTCGATTTTTCAAAAAAGGTATAAAAAGGAGAGTTGGAAAAGAGAAATTCATTATATGCTTTTTATCAAAATCCCATTTTGTGAAGATTGAACTCGTAAGATAATTTCTGGATTCGATTGCGTAAGATTTTTTTATCACCAACATTTCCGATCACACTACATGATCTCCTTTTGTTCTCTTGCATCCTGATGATGGATCATGTAATGTTATCCGAAACGTTGATGATAAAAAAATCTTACACAACCGAATCCAGAAATTATCTTGCATACTCAGATGGATTGTGGAAACTTGATAACTAAGATTGAACTTGTTCATCTATTTTTCCCTTTGGCAATTGGTTTTGAGGATTGAAACCCTCCTAGCCAATTTGTGAGTGGACTCATCTAGATTTACAGTTGTGTCAAATGCTAGAGGACTTATAAAGATTTGTGCTGAACAGATGATAAAATTGTTGTAGATTTGTCCTCATAGTTTAGATTGAGAGGAAGTTGAAGATTTCACCAGAAAATTATTTGCCTACAAATGTTATTATTGAAATACCATTGAAGAAATTGTAATCTGGTTTTGTTTTATTTGTTTTTTTGTCGGGTGCTCTCTTCATTCCAAGCCATACATATATCATTAGAGGTGATTAAGGAAATAGGCACAACTTATAATAGCACTTCCAATTTGACTTTGGGAGGCCATACACATTGATAAGGGTGGTGTTTGGTGTGAAGGAGCAAGCCACAGCTTTTGTGAGGGTTTTGAGGGTCATGTAAGACTATTATTCCCAGCTGCAGCCATAATCACCACTTTTTGATTAACCGCAGCTATATTGAGGAAGATACTTGTGCTATACATTTTGTATGGGCTATCAATGACATGTATTCAATGTTATCAGTTTGATACAGCATTCTGTATGAGATTTCAATAGAATATTGTAGCTTCATTTATATAAGGTTAGAGTTTCATCAATTCTTAGGCTCTATTTTGTGTGCATATAAATTTCTAAAAATCTAATATTATTTCCAGCTTTAGAATTAAAGATTAGTGTAGTTTTCAGTTTTTATGCTCTATTTTACAGAACACAGCTGTATCTTTATGTTTGGGTAAATGTGAAATCAAGTTTTTGCATTGCTAGCCAGTTGGCATTTTGTCAAACATTAAAAAAAAATAGTTAGGGATCTTTCACTTTGAGAATGAAAATGAAATTTTGAAGGAGTTACTTTAGATTGGAAACTCAGATATGATCCCTATCTAGCATGAAATATAACAGTTTATCTTTTTAATGTACGGTTTACAAGGAAAATTGTATTGTTCACTTATTCGCAAGAATATGAAAAGCCTACCAGAGATATAAAGAAACCAAGGTTGGTTTATTTTCTCACTCTGGCTTACGAACAGGCAAGATGATACAAGTCCATGGTTCAGGGATGAGACTCCAGCATAAAACCATGCATTTCATCTTCACTATCAACCACATGTGAGAAGATCATCCGTGAAAACATCTTCTAACATAATATGTTGATCCAAATATTCTGGAGTTCATGGAAACAAAACCTTAATAAGCTACGAGTAAACCTTATCATATCATTTGTATTTCCATTATCTATACAAAATGGATGGAATGACATGATAGGCATAGGAAATCAAGAACCGTACGAAACTAACATGTTATTGTTGACTTTTGTCCTTTGATAATTAAAGTGAGGGGTATATATTGTCAAAAAAGTATTACAAAAATGTGCTTGATATGTAGCCAAGAGAAAGATGCTGCTTACCTGATATAAGACAGACAATACTAGCTGCTGACTACATAGACATGAAAATATACATAAGTAGTGAGCTTATCATATGAACCATGAGGCATGAAATACCTTGGTAAAACCTTAATACAAAACATGGTGGACTGACTTGAATTTGGTGACCATCTTTAATTGCTAACTAACTTAATATTGACACATACAAAATAGACAATAAAGATCAAGAATTCTTAACCAGACCATTATCTTAGAAAATGCCCGATTCTGGGCCATACAAAGTTACAAACCATCTTTCTACTTGACTAGGGCCATGTGACAAGCCAAGAACTTGATTGCTTTTTTTGTCTTTGCTTCATTTAATTGTTCTAGAAGCGGGGAAGATTTCTCAATTTTCATAACTATTGAGGTCTGCCACCTCGACCATAGTATGATAAGCTTGCATTCTTCAACCATTGCAAGGGAAGTGTTGAATGGCGGCTGGTTCTTTTACTATGGCTTCCATTGTCCAAAGGCCCTCATTGTTTGGATGGAAACCGAACCTTGAAACTCATAACTGGTGTAGTTTAGAGAGGAGAGCTTGGTAGGGTTGGCCCTGTCAACAGCCTATGAAAGTCTTATTTAATTTTTTTTCCAAATGTAGAAACGACTGAGTGCTTTAGTTAATTCCTTGCTGCTGATAATGGTGAAAATGCTGCTCAATAGCATGGAGGAATCTTTAGATTTTTTGTGGTGGCACATAGCATCCTCCAAGAAAACTTGCCCTAAATTCTCATTGATTGTTATCATGATATCCTCATCCTAGAAGAAAAAGACTTTCCTCAACCTAGCAGAAGGGATTTCCACTATGAAGGCCATTTGGTGAACATTAGAGCCTTAAACTAGAAGCTTCACAATCACTAGTTTGCATAATGTTGGATGCATGTTGATTGCAAATTTAGTCGAGTGGTAGGTACAAGTTTGGGAGCTGATGGTTGGCAACATGCTAGGAAATCACATTACCACCTTGCTGTCAAGAGGAAGTACTCCCTATCTTTATTGCGGAGCGAGGTTTGCCTCTCTGTGATAATTTCACATGCCCTCTATCCCATTCCAATCTGATAACAAATCGCTTGCAATGATTTCCTTCGGTTGCATTACTCCATGATTAGATAAGAAGTTGGCTAGTTTGTTCCCCTCCCTATAACAATGGAAGGTGGAATATTCTTGGCGAGAATCAAGAAGGTCCAAAGTTTTTTTAAAAATGTTTTGAATTGTCCAATTTGATGATTGCCTGTTCCTAAGAGGCAAAGAGCTATTACCAATGAATTGGCACAAAGGGCAAGTTTTGAGCAGATGCAGGCCTTGTAGTAATGATTTTGCCTTTGCTTCATCATTAGTCCCTAGATAGAGTTTCTTTGAAGCAGCTTTAATCAATTTGCCAATGGAGTCATGATGATGCATCCTGCTCCTGATGGGATAGGATTGCCCCGAGACCTGTTGAATTCACCTTCCATGTTTCTATCAAAGGAAGTACCCTTTTATCCTTGATCTATCAATAGAGTTTGGAATTGAAGAAGATATCCAATGAATGGGGATGCTATTGTTGACTTTTGATCACAAGATATTTAATATAAATACAAGAATTTACCTAAGACTTACGGCAAATCAACCAACAGATTGATATTAATGCAGAACTCGATTCTCAACAAAGGGATATTCCACCATATTTAGAGAAGCTTGTAATTTTTTAAAAACATTCATGTAGCAATAATCACAATACAAGGGGCTCACAAGGCACACAAACACCTCTTTTGTGGATGGTCAAAGGTGCCAACCTGCACTATAGACACTGAGACTTTTGACATCAAGTATTGGAGATTTGGTGAACTCGGATCAATGAACAAAGTTATGAGGTCTCAGGGGCCTTGCAAGTGAAGCTAAAGGGTGTGAATGTGTTCTGAACTTGTCAAGGATAACGAATTTTCTCAAGGTAGTAGTGAGTTTACAACCCAATAACTGTGATAGTGTTAGACCATAGATAACTTCTGCAACATTGGAATGCAGATTGCATAATCAGTCCAAAAATGTATAACCATTCACAAGCGTGTCTTTAATGTGTCGTACTTTTGGAAACCCAATAAGCTACCTTGTGATGCCATAATCAGAATCTAAGACCTTAACAAAAGCTGAAAAGTGGAATCAGATATTTGAGGGTACGCTACTAGGAAGTAAGCTCAAGAGGCTTTCATTAATTTATGGTAGTCTTATGTTTGGTTAAATTACAAATTTATAGGAAAGAGGTTTACTTTAAAGTTGCTCTATAACTTGTCCCCAGGGCTGTTGATATTAGATATAATATAATGCTAGAATACATTTTGTACATGGACATTTATTGCTTATGTTAATAATGTAATAACACCACATTAGTAATGTCCAAAAAGTAACTTACGAGTTATGATTAAGTTAAAATCATTTTGTAACTGCCCAATACAATAAGCCACACTCATTGAAGTGTGTGCCATCTAATTCTCTCAAATTCTATGCATTAATTCTTCTGATAGTTGATAGACATGAACCTAGTTAATTTGTGCCTAAACCAAGCTAGCTTGGCCTAGTAAATTTAGGATTGAAACATGTAAATGAAGGGGTATAAATACTGTCAACTCGTGCACATTTTGCCCCATGTTCTTATCTTCTGACTACAAACACTGAACCCAATATTAGCAATTATTGGCACAATACAAAATGCAGGATATCTGCTTTTTAGTGGAATTTGTATGCAGGTGGGGTAAAAGAATTTGTAATATATAATAAATCTGTTATATTTCTATCTTATGCTCCCACCGTCTGTTATATCCTCTCCACTACTTCCGTGCTCTTCCATATTGAACACATTTGGTAAAATAGTTTATTTTCAGAGACCATCCAGTTTCTTCATTAACAAACAGCACGGATGATATTGTTGGATTTAGAAATCTGAAACATCTTGTATTGTACCCTAGACTATCTTTAGGAATTCACTTGTTTTACCGCACAAGGAAATCAATAGGAGATGATGCATACACTTCTTAAGAGTAAAGGATGAATCATCATGTTGTTTTTGTGTCATGTGAATGTAAAATATCAATATGAGTAAATCTAATAAATCAAAATATCAATATGAGCACATCTAATAAATTATCTTCTTGCTCAACACATGAAAAGGAGGTATCTAAAAGCATTGAAGTCTTATGGGCTCATTGACTTGCTTTATAACTTTACATAATTGTTCTTTGCGTTTAGACATACACACAAACACTATTAGGAGCTAGTTACATCTGACTAATGGACTCAAAATACCATAATAATTCCACAATAATTCTAGCTACCATTAACTGGGCAAGTGATGCTTTACAACATTCATGCAGTTAAAAGTGCTATCTTCAAATTTCTTACGACAGTTCCCATATTTACATTCTGAGTTTGTAGATTCTTGTCTCAAGCTCTTTACCACATTAAGTGTGATGCTTTATCTCTATGTTTCTTATTTATAATTGACTGTCGGACTGGATCTTTTTTTGTTTTTGTTGTTCCTTCTTTCTTTCTCTACAATTCCAGAGGCCCCCAAATTTAGGGTGGACCTATATAGAACTCATCTCATCTACCATAGCCATGCTATTAATATATAGCACATGTACTACTGTAATTTATTGAGGGGATATTTATATGCATGGGACCATTATTGGCAGGTTAGTGAACTTTGTGGGTTATCCAAGTCAGCTCATCATCTAGTCACTAGACCTCACATTGCACTGTAATATTGCACGGTAACATGGAAATTGACAACATTCCTCAAATCACAATAAGATGACTGTACAATCTTCTATTACCTTGATTTTAGTCTATCATACCCAAAGCATTTGTAAATTTGATGTAAAATTCATATTAAACAGTATTAGTCCTCTCTCACGACATTCTAGTTCAGCTAATGCCCTAGAAAGTGTCTATCCATTATCTTTTCTTAACACCATTTCCATGAACTAAGACATGCCAGTATGTTCTAGTGCTAGCAATCCTTCATCTTCAGTTCGTAATTTTTATCCATTTACCGATGCATCATGTTGTCATCATTAACTTGTTTTTGGCCCGCTGATGCTGCTTTTACTTTCATGTCAATCATAATATAAATATGTGATTTGCTGGTATGTTGTTGGTCCACTTGAGCCAGCAGACTCAAGTAGGAGCTACAACTAATGGACTTCTCAACAATTAGATAGTTTGATTTTGGATCTCCAAGCCTTGAAATTGTTGAATTTGAGATTTTAATGAGATGTATTTGTACAAGAAATTTAGAACTGGGTGTTTGATATGTTGAAAATTGCTTATGTTTCTTTAGCATTGACATTTTGCATTTCAGGAGTTCCGATGGTCAGATCACTAAATGAGTAAGATTGTGCTTTTTTAAAACTTGATATTTGTTTCATGCAACTGTGGCAGTTCATGCTGACTGTCATGGTGGATTTAATGAAAAAACCTGGCAATAATTGCTTTGTCCAGGATTTTGGAAGATATTCTGAAACAAGCCTTCTTAACTTTTGAATTATTTTGTCTAAGATCTATTATGTCATTTTTTTTCCTTTCTGAAAAAAGTGAGATTACCACATTTTGCAATAGAAATATTGAAGTGTCTTTAGCATGACAGTTGGCATGTTAACAGATTTGATGATCATATTGCTAAACCAGTAACTTTACGATAACAATCAGTGTTCAAAGTTCAAACTCTATCTTGAGAAACAAAAGAATTATTTTATTACTTGGTTGGAAATCACTTTGATTGAATATATCTGAGTACTCTTTCCCTTATCTAGGCCATTCAGATCCTGAAAAATTAAGAGGAGCGGCAGAGGAAACCCAAAGACTGGCTCCAGAAGATCTTGAGAAGCGAAGAATTGAAATTAAGGTACGTTCCTGCTATGTTAGATACTTTGAGTGGAATTAACTTTATAAGCAGGCTTGCATTTTGTCCATTCTGAAAACATAGTTCATAAACCCCATTTTATCCATTTCTTTAGCGCATAATGTTATTGTAATATTAAATTGAATCTACTTTGAACTTAAAGGTAGATTAAGTTTTTTTACCTTTCCAAAATCTGTTAATTAAATCCATTGAAACCAGATTAATCTAATCAAACTGAGATCTGGTTAATGCCTTTTGGTTTCATTGGTGTTTTGCTATGTTGCTGATTATGATTTGGATCCTAGTACATGTTTGCAGATTCAGTTTGTGGATATGGAAAATTTATTTTGGTGTTGGGTTCGTCTGCGAAGAGCACAAAGAAATACTGAGAGGGGAGGGGAGGGGTAGATCAGTATTTTAAACTTTTAAAATAATGAAACCACACAAGGCATAAAGAGAGCAAACATCAAATTTCTCGTGGAAAACTCTTTTGGGTAAAAAAAACCACAGCACATCAATAGTTTTCATTAAAGAAATGGACACCAACCCATATTGCATAAGTGAGTATGTAATGTCCCCTGATAGGTTGGACATAATTATTACATATTTAATTCAAACTCTACATTGTATGTTCTAGGATACAATGATTCAAGCTAGGATATTCATAAATAATAATTATTAATTCTTTTATTCATGTCAATTTATCTATATGTAACATCAATACTCTTATATCCAATCTCATTACTACTCATTACTATTCAGCTTATTGACGGAAGGAGTAGGTGTTAACCAAGTTGCGTGGATACGAACTGCAATGGATTCCTTCAAAGTCTACAGGTCCAAGTCCGTATCCCATCTTGGGTCTTGCCCTCAAGACTTCTAAAACGCTGACCCCTACCCTATCTTGGGACATAAATCCATTCTGAATTATTCAAACCTCTCCTTAGTAATATTACAACTTCTCTTCTATAAATCAAATAGTAATGGGATTTGGTTATACTTTCTGTATATGATTACAAATATTTAATTTATATATCTTGATATATATATATATATATATATCAATCATGAATAGTAGTTTCGGTCTCTATACATACCTCGTATAGAATTATGCAGGTCTGTTAAAGATATATAGATAGATAGAGAGAGAGAATTATACTGTTCTGTATTTCACTTTCTTTTCCTTTCTAATTTCTCCTGGGTGTCCTTTCTTTCCCGATTACTAATTCTTTATATCTCCTTACAAACAAGGGACGTGCCCCTCGATCGCAACTCCAATGTGAACCAACGACATTAGCTTAATCATTCTTTTGTTACATTAATTCCTACGTGGCTTGCTAGACTCTGACATGGAGGGGAGTATCATTGACTAGGAATGACGGTCTCATCCTTTGCAACGACAATCGTGTTGACTACCATAAGAATGGCTTTGATTTATGATTTTCTAAGCACGATAAAGATAGACACTGGTTTCCTATGCACAGACTTAGAACTCTTGTAAGATGATTATATTTCCTTCGAATGTTAGATGCATGTGTCTATTCTTTTTGATAGATATTAGAGTCTTCCACATTGAATGTTATCACTGAAGAATAACGTTCACGCAAATCCATTTAAAGCTGCTGATAATCTTATCAACCCTTCGAATATTAGCCGATATTGTGATGCAGGGTATTAACGTAAGTACTGTCGACTTTATTATTAACTGTGGCAAGCCAAACTCAATCGCAACACATAAACATTTACTAATTAATTTACTTGTTAAATAATTAATTAATTTAGAATAGTTATTAACTTTGTTAATTAATAATTATCTATGCATGATGAATTCATATGATTGATTAATATTATAATTCTATATTTATTAATTGATAATTATTATTTTTAATGATCAATATATAAATTATTATTCAATTATCTATTTAATAATAACATTGATGTTTAATCAATATATTCATTTAATATATGTATTTTTTAAATTAATTAATCTATTAAATATTTATTAAAAATGGGGGATATTACAGTCTACCCCTCTTAAATTTGCTTGTCCTCAAGCACATATATATTTTCTTCTAATGATTTAATAGTTGAATTTAGCAATTTAAGATAGTTTTCTCTCTTCTAGAAAAATGATCTTATAGACTATCTCGTGATGGTGCCCATTAATTTTGTCAAAACCATGTTTATATAATAGCATGCCTCAATTTTATCTCTCTTTAGTTGTTCCAATTGCTCTAGATCAATCCACAATAGAGCTACATACATTCAAAAATATGAAATATATGCATGAATATATGAAGACACGAAGTATACACTTTCATGCATGAAGACACAAAGTATACACTTTAATGCATGAAGACACGAAGTATACACATTAATACATGAAAACACGAAGCATACCCGGAGTATACACATACACGCATGAAAACACAAGCATACATAAAGTATAGGCAACATACACACATTATTGTGCCACCAAATTGATTCAACTCAACAAATAATTTTAGAATACATTCAACACATTTAAGCCCTGATTCCTTACATCTCTCCTAACTCAACCCTAAGGAGAGTGTGGATTTACTTGTCATAGGGCGCTTGTCACCAATCTACAAGTAGGCTTCCTCAAGGCATTGGGACTGCATGTTCATACCCATCCTGGGATTTTCCCTCAAGGCATTGGAAATACCTTACCCATTTTAGAATTCACCTATCTTGTGAGGATTTACCCTTCCTTTCCCTACACAACACCAACTATCAACTCCGGGGCTATAGTAAGAGATTAAGGGATAGGCTATGCATATATCAATATCGCTTGTATTACAATATTATAAATATATATTCATATGATATATAACTATATATTATAATTCCAGTCTTATTAATAGTATTTGTATGTAGGATTCATTTTTATTAGATTAGTTGCATGTTTTTCTCATTTTTACACCGTAGGATGGTAGGACCATGCTCTGATACCATTTGTAATGTCCCCTGATAGGTTGAACATAATTATTACATATTTAATTCAAAATCTACATTGTATGTCCTAGGATACAATGATTCAAGCTAGGTTATTCATAAATAATAATTATTAATTCTTTTAATCATGTCAATTTATCTATATGTAACTTCAACACCCTTATATCCAATCTCATTACTATTCAGGTTACTGACGGAAGGAGTAGGTGTTAACCAAGTTGCCTAGATTTCAAGTGCAATGGATTCTCTCAAAGTTTACAGGTCCAAGTTCGTATCCCATCTTGGGTCTTGCCCTCAAGGCTTCCGGAATGCTGACCCATACCCTATCTTGGGACAGATATCCATTGCTTGGATTTATACAAGCCCCTCCTTGGTAATATTGCAACTTCTCTTCTATAAGTCAAATAGTAATGGGATTTGGTTATACTATATATATATATATATATATATATATATATATAATGAACAATAGTTTCGGTCTCTATACATACCTGGTATAGAATTATATATTCATAAACACTATAGCTTGTGCTTGTTTTATACTGATGATGCAGGACTGTTATATATATAGAGAGAGAGAGATTGTTCTGTATTTTTTTTGTTGGAGGGTTCGGATCTGCGAGACAGCCCAGCGAAGAACAGAGCCTGCGAGCCACCAACCAGAGAAGGCCACCATAGATGTTTTTAGGAACCTGATATGGGCCCACTCATGCCCGAAACCTCTTTGGCTAAGAGCCAAGGACTGAGGAGCATCCACGCTGCCAAATTCGCCTGGGGCATGATCCCAGCCTCATCCCTTATGATGTCGGAGCCTTGCACTCGGCAAGACTTGATCCATGGTAGGCTCGTTGTGAGCCATTCAACTTCACCAGCAGACCAAAAGCCCATTGACAATTGTTCTTTTCCTTTCTAATTTCTCCCTGGTGTCCTTTCTTTCCCCGATTACTAATGCTTTATATCTCCTTACAAACAAGGGACGTGCCCCTCGATCGCAACTCGAATGTGAATCGACAACATTAGCTTAATCATTCTTTTGTTACATTAATTCCTACGTGGCTTGCTAGACTCTGACATGGAGGGGAGTATCATTGACTAGGAATGACGGTCTCATCCTTCGCAACGACAATCGTGTTGACTACAATAAGAATGACTTTGACTTATGATTTTCTAAGCACAACAAAGATAGACACTGGTTTCCTATGCACAGGGTCAGACTCTTGTAAAATGATTATCTTCCCTTCGAATGTTTGATGCATGTCTCTATTTAAACCTGCCAATAATCTTATCGACCCTTCAAATATTAGCCGATATTGTGATGCAGGGTATTAACGTAAGTACCGTCGACTTTATTAGTAACCGTGGCAAGCCAAACTCCATCACACAAACATTTATTAATTAATTTACTTGTTAATTAATTTATTAATTTAGAATAGTTATTAACTTTGTTAATTTGTAATTATCTATGAATACATATGATTGATTAATATTATAATTATATATTTATTAATTGATAATTATTATTTTTAATGATCAATATATAAATTATTATTCATTTATCTATTTAATAATAACATCAATGTTTAATTGATATATTCATTTAATATATGTTTTTTTTATTAATTTATTTATTAAAATTTTATTAAAAATAACGATATTACGGAGTACCAACTCTTCTGAAAGCACTAACTCCAATCAGCTGAGACACCAACCTCAGTTTGAGCACCAACTCAAAAGCAATACTCTATAACACCTTTTAGAACTTACTCAGCACTTTACACAACACCCCTTCTTATCAGCAATAATAGAATAGTCAAATGATCTTTGACTTCTTCAGTAACACTCAAAATCACAGCTCTGTCACAGACACAGCACCAAAAATGATACACTCATAAGGTATACGCTGTTTTACTCAATAAAATCCCTTCACAACAGAATAACATCCTCAATGCCAATCACATATTTTAAAAAAATATACTCGACCCTGTATAACTCCGAACAGTCATGGCAATAGTAAGTATCACTGCACACCAAATAATCATGCATTGACTTCAATAAAAATCATACCGCCCAGTCACAGCGAAAGAAACTATCGCCCAGTTGCTCCAAAAAATGCATCCACTCTTTCCTTTTTGTGTTTATAGAACAACACCATCAAACTCGACCACTATTTAAAATAAAAACTTACTTCTCAGCCAAGATAATGACTCTTCGCACAATTTCCCTTATCCTTAAATTTGCAGGAAAAAAAACTTCCCCTTTAATACAAGGGGATACTGCATCTGCAGATTAAAACTGATTCCATTAAGTCCACACTTCGTTCAGGAAGGACCCACGATAGCCAAAATAGCTGCGTCTTTGCTAGATTTAGCCCATTGAACAGATATTACTCTCCAATAATGCACAAAAAACGGCAAGTTGAGGATTCAAACATATGTATTCATCCACTTTCCCCCAATAACTTTCTGCTTAAAAAGGAACACGATAACCTGATTCAACATACAAACTGTTCTCCAATTTCAATGTATGCACACAAATCTCTGTCCAATTCATAAATGCTGAAAGACGTTACAAAAACTACCAGCCGTTGCATACACACGCACAAGAGCTTTTGAAGCTGTTGGACCAAAGATAGTATTGAAGGCATAAATGAATTTGTTCCCAAAGAAAACGCCAATAATTAATGAATACGTGGAGTAGATGCGAATGAAGCCATTCATAAAATTGCCATCACACACTTGAAGCCGACCCTTTTGAATATTCAAACGATGACATGGAATATAATCTGACTTTGACACAAGCAAACAGGTAAAGTAGACAAGAAGCAAGCTTAAGTACGGGAACGGGAACGGGTATGGGTATGACTATTTTTCAAAATAGGAGACGGGGTATTTGGGTACGTCATTTTTTTAATATAATTAATATTTTATAGAAAATTATGAAAATATGAGTCAATGAGTTTTCAAAACAAGAACAGTGATAAAGTTTGTAGATGTAATGTATTGTTTTCAGTTTCAGATTTGCAATATGTTTATACTAATTATAATATATGCTAAATGTTTAGATGCATAACAGAGAAGGAAAACTTTAAACATGATGAAGAAGATCATAAATTATATAACAATGGCATATTGCAAATGATAAAGTTCTGACTCGAACAGTGATAAAGTTTATCGTTAATCAATATTGTATCAAAGTTTCAAACTGATTACATATTGAATTAAGTTTGATAAACAGCAAGCTGATATGCAAACAAAAAACTGAAACAAAAATCAGAAATCTTAATCTAGGTCCTTAGCTATGATGCTCTCCACTGAGTACCCATTGAGCATTGCATAGTTGGGTACGTGTACCAGTTTCTGATACGCGTCCCAGGGGTATGGATATGGGTACGAGTACCCGTGCAACTATGATAAAATCTAATGCTTTTTTCTTATGAATAATAGACTGTAGCCAATAATTATTAATTTAAAGAAATTTACAACTCAGTTCAATATAGACACTGGTAAGAAAGAACCGAGTTCTAGTCTCGCCCATAACTTTAAAAGTTTGGTTTTGCATTATTTTACAATATCTCAATAAAATTGCGGGATAGTGATAATGATATCAGCATTTCTCTATAATACAATTGTAGGAAAGTATGCTGATTATGTGAAAAGCGTGTTGATTACATATTACAGTTTATAGACTTTACATACCCTTTTTATGTAAGGGTCCATTCATATTACACCTGTGTTATATACAAGAAGGATGCACTCGGGGGCTTGTTCTGAGTTTGATAATCACCCATCACTTGCACCTGATCTGACCAGCAGCCTCTTTGTCCCTCTATTAAGCAAATTCTTTCAAGGATCTTCTGAAAGCCCTAATTACTGAGTAGACCAGCTAATACCTGTTGAAGAACATTTACCATACTTTTCCACACTTACCAGCAGAGTTAGTCCAGAATATAATAGTATCTGAGGATTAGTATTACCTTTGCTCTGCAGGCCAGCCATTGAGATCCCTGTTTTAATCCTATCCCTGCCGTAGTACTATCGTCGATAATAGTATAAGGATTGAAAGATATCATCTCAGCAGACACCATATATCATAAGTGAAATTAAAATTATAAATATGCATATATTTAATCCATGAGGGCTTATATATATATAAACCATCCAATGCACTAATCCTGCAAGCTTTGTAAATGAATAAAACCCATTGATCCCTGCATTCACTTTCAAGTTGAACCAACATCAGCCTTCCTGATTGTCATATTGCAAAACAGAGTGAGAAATCATTAATCCGAAACCCAATACTTATCATAATTGATTAAAACAGTTCTCATGAAAGGACAAAGGGTATAAGTAAAATGCTTCGGCAAAGCAGCAGAAGGTCAACAGAACATAGTCCAGCATAATGTCCCTTTATGAGAATTTAACCTTAAGGCAATAAAATACCCCGTATAATGCATGGTATTCATCAGAATAGAAGAGATGCTAAAGCACTGATTAGATCATTTCTAAATCACACAGCTATGTGTATATATGTATATCTTTACATATATATACATATATACTAAAAAGATTGCATTCAGAAACCAAAGAAAAACTTTGAAACTGAGCTCATATTACTCTGCATCATCAATCAGTAACAAGTCAGCAACATTCCGAAACAGAGGAGGGAAAGAGAGAAATGCTCATAAGATCAATTCATGACACAACAAAAAGATGTATATGCCCATAAATCTAAATGCAGATATATATATATATATATATATATATATATTCACTGTAACCAGACACATTAGATATTCCAGTAAGACCAAACAAACCAGAAATAATAAATATCCAAGCTTAACTATTTTGATGTACTATATATAGGGTAACCATAATGTATGCAAGTATTCTAGTAATCAAAAAGGAGTATCGAGAATGTGCATACCAAGGATAATCTACCAGAAATATAATAAGAGTCCCGGATACCCAGAAGGCCTACTTAATAACAAAATTGGCCTATTCTTAATACCTAAACTGCTATATTAGTCCATAGTCATGATCTTTTTGCCCTTTAAAATCTAATGTTTATTAAAACATAAATGATAAATATTATAAAACATTAATTGTTCAGACTTTTAGTTCAATATTAAAATGATAATATCAAGTTTAACAATCAGTTTTTAGTATCATATGTGTTTTCTAAAACATCATCATCATCATCATCAATATTAGGTGATGTATGGACACTTGAAGAACCACAGGTTGTTCCACTACCTTTTGCACTAGAAATGTGCTCGCTATTTGATTCCTTAAATGCAAGTTGTTGGGAAGTGGAAGCATCCAAGTTGATATGCTTTGGCTTCAAAAACCCTTTCCTTGTAGCCTTGTTGTTTGTGTAAAAGGAAGTGCAAGTTGGAATACATGTACACTAAGTTCTTTGCCCTTTTTGAGATCACAAATGGTTGTGCTTTATTGAGTGGATGAAGCATTTGCTCCAATTTCTCTCAGATGGAGACAAATTAGGAACCTATTAAATTTTAAGACAAAGTAGTGAGATAGAGTTATACGTTATGAAAATAAAAAGATTATAAATGAAAGTTTAAAAATTAAAGATAAACAAAATTAATAAAGACATTTGCAACAACTCTTTGGCTGCTAGATGTTATAAGTGGTGGAATTGTTGGTCTTGAAAGTACCACCAACTATGACCATCCTTATAGAACTTATCATAAAAAGCTTTAATACTTTTAGTGTACAAATTCAATGGACTTATTGGTGACTATATCTGCAAATTAAGATTTAAGGAAGAGATTGTGAAATGCTAAGTTGTACCCTTCAACAACTTTATAATCTCTATATGGGATAATCCTTGTTGGCATGGAAAGCAACTCAACGTTATAATATTTTTGACTCAATGCAAAGGCAAGAAGATGTAGTGGGCAGTCTTTGTAATCCATAACTCTTCAACAATTTTGTGCACTTGTTTGAAAAAAGTTTTTACAGATCTTACTCTTTCTCATTTATGATGGCCATCATTTTTTCCATCATTTAGATATCTCTCAAAGCAAGGCCTACCTATTTTGGTATAATGAATAATACTCAAAATGGGCTTGGTGAAAGTGAGGAGACGTTCCAAATGATTCCATGAAGAGTCATCTAAGTTCATCAGCTTAATATTTCTTGTGCTCTTAGTGTTGCCTTACCTCCATATGGATCAAATTTGGCTAATGACCATGCTAGAACGTGCCTTCTGAACTTTCACAAGCCATCTTAAAATGATTGTTTAAGAGGTGAATTGAGTTTGAACAACCTATTTAAAAATACAAATAAAATAATAAAAAATAAACCTTAAAAAATAATACATAATAAAATTAAGACCTAATTGTTATGGTAAATTGATGTTGTATTACACAAAGGAGATGAAAGCTCCTTATATAGATTTACAAAGACGATGTTTTTAAAAGAAACAATTGTGAACTAAAGATGAAAATATAAACTACCTAATAAACTAAAGACTAACTAAGATGACCATTAAAGAAACATTACAATATTCTAATATCCTCCCTTAATGGTCACCGTCTAACTAACATGCATAAGACACAATGTCTTTTGGTCACAAATTCTTCAGAACATTCTGCTACTGCTGAGATCATCCCTAGATCTACAAAATGTTAATGACCAAGAAGCCATCCAATCTAATGTTGGGTAACAATGGTATTACTCCCTGTAGCCAGAGACAACGAGATGAAACTGAAACCTTGGTTTTGTGGAAAATCGCCAAACCCTTTTGCAGTTGAGCACTAGCCCCAAAACAGGCTACAAGATGACTCACCAAGAACTTTTGCAGATGAGCACTACAACTCAACACAGATTGCAAGAAACCATGATTTTTGAGGAGAAAAATCAGAAAAACCAGACAATTTTTGAGGTGAAAAATTGATCAAAACTAGACAACAGAATCAAAGACACGGATCAGAGAATACAACTTCGTTTTGGAGGAAAAAGACGGTAAAACCTAATAGATAATTTTTGAGGAAAAAATATTAAAACCCACAAAGGAATCCCATGCAACTTTGCTAATTACAAAATCATAAATTAAGGGAAAAAATTATGAAAACCCATTAAAAAAAATTTTAAGAGAAAAAATTATGAAAACCCATAAGAAATTTTTTAAGGAAAAAATTGTGAAAACCCATCAAAATTTTTTTAAGGGAAAAATTTATGAAAACCCATCAAAGAAACCTTCATGCGACAAAACATGAGACTTTGTGTGGTAAAACAACACATACAAGCAACATGCAAGTACATGCAACTCACAAAATGCACATGCAAGCAACATGCAAGAACATGCGACTCACATGCAACAAACATGCAAGTACATGTAACCCTTGAAGATTAGAGACTTTTGTTCACACCAAGAAATTACGCAATCAAAACCCTTGACCAAACTTACGATTTTCAGAAAAAGTCTTTGAAGACGAGCCACAAAATTTTCATAAAATGCCTCCATTAATTTTTATTTTAAAAAATCGAAAAAGAAATTTCTGGAAAAAAATCCAAATTAAAAGAGGCTCAAATTTTTCTTAAAAAATTCACCAAATTTTATGAAATTCCATCGACCCACTCTAATATCATGTTATGGTAAATCGATGTTGTATTAAATAGAGAAGATGAAAGCTCCTTATATAGATTTACAAAGATGATGTTTCTAAAAGAAACAATCATGAATTAAATACAAATAGAAACTACCTAATAAACTAACAACTAACTAAGATGGCCATTAAAGAAATACTTCTATATTTTAATATTAACTTAAAAAAATAAATCTCAAGTAACTAACTTGAAACTAAAACATAAAATATTAAATTGTTTGAATTAGATTTAACAGCTCTAATTTTGAAAATGCTTTAAATATGCCTTTTGACATGCGGTGGTTGGTGATGAACATTTCAATCTTTTCAACTTTTGCATATAACTTTTTGATCAAATCAATTTGTTGCCAATTCTTTGTAGCATGAGTTTGGAGGAGTGGACAACACAAGGTGTCTAAAAGATGGGTGAATAACATTTCTCAACCAACAAACAAATAGTCCTACAACTCTTTACGTTGTCCATTATAACTTGATCAACATTACAAGGTCTTGTTGTGACCTTTTCACAACATCGCCCCATTGCTAATGGGGACCCCCCTCTTTTCGCTTGTTAGGTTTAGGGTTTTGGTAGTAGAGTGTTAGTTCTGAGCTTCAAGGATTGAACATTGGTTGAATCTTCAAGTCACCAAAGTTGTAAACATGATCAAGTCACAAGGGTTTGAAGTCATTAGGGATAAAATGCAAAGAAAATGTCAAATCCTAAGGGAAATTTTTAAAGTGTTGGGATGTTTTGGTTAATCAATTGATCTTCATGGTGCGTTAATGCCCTATTTTACTTATGAATCTGGACTAAAACGATGAAATCTTGCAAGCAAAGTGTAAAGTCCTTATGAGGATTGAATTTCCACCAAGTTTGGACTAAGTGTGAAGGCCACCAAGCTTGTCCTTGTATGAATCAATTTTCCACCAGCAAGGGAATGGGTGTAGGTTGGCCAAAATTGCATGATTTATTCGGTCCCCATAGCAATCGAATTTCCACCTTAACATTTGGCAAGAGAAATAAAATGGATCAAAGGGGATATCAAGATCAAATGGATCAAAGGGGACATCAAGATTCACACTTCAAGAGGATAAGCTCAAGAAAATTACAACATGAGGAGCTCTACATCTGCTACAATGAGATTGATCCATCATGATAGAGAACTTAAAAATACAAAAGGGGTTTTCAAGTCAATTCGAGGGTCCCAGGATTTTCCCAATCTGAATTCTAGAATCCAAATCAGATTTCAAAATCACATCCGAATGCAAACTCAGTTGATGTTTAAAATCTTGTTCTTTGAAGAAATATTTTTTCGTAAAGTATATTAAGTTCTTGCATTTTGATCATGACTTTGATTTAAAATGTTTTCTTTTTTTCTTTTTATTATTAAGGCATGCAAGATGATGGAATCAAAATGATCAAAAGGGATGGAAGAACTTGCTTGGGGACTTCAAGACATCAAAGAAAGAAATCCAAATTCATGAAGAACACTACAACAACATTTCAAAGCAAGTTCGAACCCAAGGGCAAGATTCACGCGTCAAGATGGAATTCAAAGATCAAGTTGTACAAGGGAAGTGATCAAGTCTACAAATGGAGAAGAATAACACAATCTTGAATTTCCTTTGGAAATCCAAGATCCAGATGAAAGACCCCAAGTATTACAAGAGGGTTAAGAAGTCAAGGCTAAGGGGTTTGAGTCAAGGACGTAGAAGATTGCAAGACAAGTATGCTGAGATGGCATCCATTTGTCCTCATCCAATCAAGATATTCCAAATGGACATGTGGAGTGCATTCTTAAGTGGATATGTATTTCAAAATAATGTTAATTTTTAATTGGCCCATAAATTGGTGCCTTATTGTCATTGGATGACATTTAATGTTTGTAGCAACCGTAATTAGGGTTTCCTTAGGTTAAATCTTGGCCATTGATTTCAAATCAATCTGGGCCGTTGAATGTAATTGGAACTCCTATATAAACCCTCCTCTCATTTGCAAAGGGAGTTTTTTTGAGAATCTTCACTTAGATGCTGCCATAATTGGAATTAATATTGAAGTTTGGTGATTTAGTGAAGATTGTGGAGTGTTGTGCGGTTCTTTGATCTCTCAACATAGCTTAGAATTGGCTTTAAGTATTTAGTTTAGAATTGGCTTTAAGTGATTTAGTTAAATGAAATAAATTGTGAATGAGCCTTTGTGAAACTCGCCTAATCCAGACTACTTGTAGTTTGCTGATTGCAAATTTCTTTACATGGTCAACTAGAATTGAAAGATAAACTTAACTTCAATCGTTGCTTACTCATTGATTGGCATCCTATTAATGGTGTTGATGTGGTTAGTAATGATTTGAACGTCAATCATTTACCTTAGAAGATTGCACTAGCTTGGTAGAAGTTGATGACAAAGCTAAGTTTAGTAGAGTCCATAAAGCCATTCACTATCTCTTGCATTCTAGGATTAGAATAGGACTTCTAACCCTTACTCTCTTTGCAATTTGTTTTAAGCTTTGTTAGAATAAGATCAAGTACCTGCATTGGCATATCATTCGCACAAAAGTTGATAAACTTTGAGTGAATAGTGTAAGTCCCCTTGGATTACCAACATACATCAACCCAAAAGAGCTCATATCCACACTAAAGTTGCAAGTACACAATCGGAACCTTGGAGTTGCCTCTATGATCTTTTTTGCAATCTTAGCATACGTGCTGTCTTTGCTCAAGAGAGGATAGAGTGTCCTTTGGCACTTTATTTTGTGTTGGTGTGGTCATAAAACACTCATCAACAGGTCCTACTTCCTCAATGGTTGTGATGAGAGTGCTGGCAATAAATCATAAATTGTCTATCTTTCACCTCCCCCTTGCAAATCTGTGACTTTCAAAAACATTGCCTATTCAGGTATTGTGCAATGACACTGATCAAGGATCAATTTTACATTTTTCCATCAATTGCAAATAATGGACACCTCTCTCTTGGCCCATAAATCCTTATTTGCTTTAATGAATTTCAGACAAGCTTGACCCCCCTTTTTAATAAGGTGCCATGCACTTTCTCATAACTAGGACCATTTACCCTTTTGGAGCCCTAATTAAGTTTTCTTACAATATTTTTGCCAATATGTTGAGTGAACAACATTGAAAGCCAACCCATTTGCATAAGAAGATCTTGCTATATGTTATTGAGAGTCCCTCGAGACTCACTTTGAAATGCCATTTCCAAAGGTCCTTTTGGTTTATTATTTGTAAGGCAATGTTTTTTTATTTTATGGCTGGTAAAAAATGGTTGGCTCTATCATAGCATTAGGATTAGATGGGGGCATAGGGAGGTTTTTCAAAGGATGATTTGCTCTATGTGATGTTGCTTCACTTGCTCCTGCTAATATCCTTGGATGGTGATGAGGTATTTCCCTTAAATATATCCTTCTAAAAAGACAAGCATCAGCATAGACCCAAAAAAAAAAGAAGACAAGCATCAGCTAATCAGGTTAACTTGTTTGTTTGTAATACATGTTGATAAATTACATGATACGACAATTCATTAGAGGGGGATATACTGAAATGCATTTGCTCTCTACACGTGATATTTATTGAGTTGAAGGTTTGCTAAATGCCACTTTAATCTGCAAAGTTTGATCATATAAAACTAAAGAAACATTTACATGGCAGAGCAAAATAGGCTCCTGCTTCTATACTTAATTTTAATCATATCTCTATCCCTGGATCAACAGTGAAGGGTAAATGAAGACTTCTTTTGATGAAGCATGAAGAAAAATAATGAAACACCTTTTCATCCTTGCTAGAAGCTCTTGATTGCATCAACATGAGAAATTCTTGAAGCATATTACCTTTTACAGTTTGATTGAAACATTGGTTACTTGTTGACTTTTAAAAGAATAATTGATTCTAATTTAATATTTATGGAGATTCCCAGACGGAAGAACCTTTGTAGGTGACTGTGAAACACTTCAAGACTCTTCAATATTGATACTTTTCAAATAAGAACTTAACCTGCATCATCTCTAAAAAGAAAAATAACTTTGGGTATATATTGTTAGATGTTACAAGTCATAACATACAAGGTGGTATCTTTTAGGTGTGAATGCTAGACTATTGAGTATTACCTATAAGGTGTCTTTTTTGAAAACGTGGATTAACATTAGTTTCTATTGACATGCATTGTTTTAAATACTTGAATTGGACAAGTTAATTTACTAACATACATGCAATGCAGGAACTACTGGAGGACTTACGGATGCCATCTGATGCTGATCTAATGAAAATAGCAATTGCAGACCTCAATAATTCTTCACTTTCAACAGAAGATCGTTCTCGAGCTCTACATGAGCTTCTAGAGCTTGTAGAACCTATTGACAATGCAAATGGTACAACACCTTTGTTCCACATTTTTGGATTTATCATTAACTCAATTATGTTCTTGTAAATTGTATTTCTTTATCAACTTTCTCCTATTTCACACTATGCTTAGCTATTTGGTTAGAACAATTTTTGATCACCTGGAAAGCATTGTATTGGAGTTTACTGATCAAAATTACTTTAGGAAGGAAGATGCTTTACTCTAGAATTTGTGTGGTGCTAATTATTCTTTAATCTTCTGGAAAGATTTTAACAGTTTCTTCTGAAGTTATTGCAAATTAGTTTAGAGCATTTGATAAAGCCTTGCACGCTTATTCCTGAAATTTTCATCAAGAAAAGTTTATTCTAAAGAATCCTTTAGTTACCGTTAGCTCCATATTCTATTTAAAATTCATTGAAGACGAGTTTAAACTAGCTCCCAAATTATGTAGAATGGAGTTGTAAGTCTTTGCCCATGTCTAGGTATGTGGCAATAAATTATCCCAAGTTGCTGGTTTGGGTATGGATGTGGCAATAAATTAGCTCTATATTCTATTTAACATTTATTGAACATGAGCTTAAACTGGATACCAAATTATGTAGAATAAAGTTGTCAGTCTTTGTCTTCGTCTAGGTATGTTGTAAAATATCCATTGTCATGTGCCAACAAGGGAAAATACTTACGACCTTGACCTCAACGAGAGAGTGAACAATCAAAGAAGAAAGTAAGGTCCCTTGAAAAATCCATGAGATCTGTATTAGTAAACTGCAAACAAAGGATCTAGATTTCTGTAGTACTTCCTAACACAGTTTCACAGTTATGCTGGCTAAATCACGCTTTGAATTTCATACTTAGAATCTTGTTGAGGTGCCAAAGTCAACAACCTAAATTCAACTGGAATTTTTCAAACCATCTTAAGGCACACACACACACATACATGCATGTGTACATTGTAATTTTGTAAATAATTAACTGAAGTAGAAAGCCTTGCAGTCAGCTGCGGGTCAACAACCTAAACTTAACTGGAATTATTCAAACCATTTTAAGACACGCACACAAACACATACAAAGTAAGGTCCCTTGAAAAATCCTTGATATCTGTATTAGTAAACTGCAAACAAAGGATCTAGATTTCTGTAGTACTTCCTAACACAGTTTCACAGTTATGCTGGCTAAGCTTAATCACGCTTTGAATTTCATACTTAGAATCTTGATGAGGTGCCAAAGTCAACAATCTAAATTATGTGTACATTGTAATTTTGTAAATAATTAACTGAAGTAGAAAGTCTTGCAGTCAGCTGCGGGTCAACAACCTAAACTTAAATGGAATTATTCAAACCATTTAAGACACGCACACAAACACATACACGCATGTGTACATTGTAATTTTGTAAATAATTAACTGAAGTAGAAAGTCTTGCAGTCAGCTGCGGGCCAGAGAATCCAAAGACAAACTATCACAATAAATCATAACTTAATTATGTGTTTGAGTCTTTGAAGCCCCAAGTGATTATCATAGTTTTGCAGTTATAAGACAGAAACATAAAGATACAAAGTTACAAGAGTTTTAGGAATCTCTTAAACTTTGATGAGACTAAGGCTAGTAAGGAGATTTCGAAATGCTTGATTCAAAGTAACAAGAGGTTTAGGAATCTTGTAAACTCTGATTAAACTAAGGATAGTAAAGAGATTTCCAACAACAACAGTGGAAAGACTTGCATCAGTCTAGCAATGTATAATTTTACTTTCCAGGTTTTAAACTCAACTTTGATGCTCATATTAACTGTTGAGATCAGGCAACCTCCAAGCATAATCCGGGATGCTTTCAACTTTCAAACAGTACCACAGTGAAAGATAAGCTTCAGCCGACTGTTTTTCCTCAAAGATAGATCTCAAAGACTAATTCCACATTATCATTACTTTTGATTCTTTAAAACCCTAGCTCTCACAGTAAATTCCTAATGGCTGCAAGTTAGTGGTGGTCTGTCAATCTGGCATGGCTTTGCCATGACTGGCGGTCTTCCACTGTCCTGTGTGAAGAATGAAAATCAAAGAGAAACCAACTTATTCACCACCTTGCTAACTTCAACCCAACTTATTGAAGTGGAAGCTGAATGCTAAGCTATTTAAGAAGATCAAAGAACATGGAGTTGCATCAAAAGAGAAATTAGACAGAAGAAAGAGCACATGGATGAAGCAAAACAACAAATGGTCGAATAAGCGGGGTATTAAAATAAGAGAGTGCCCAAGCATGTGGGCAAGGCATCTTGGGGGGAAAAAGGAGTACTACATTAAACATTTTAATCCCACATATGACCATACTCAAAAGAACGACATAGGAATGGAAATAAAATGGAAAGCAAAAATGTTAATTGCCCATATAAGAACTAGTTCACACCAGCTTAGATGTGAAACCGGAAGATGGATGATACCTAAAGAAGAGTGGACAGATAGAAGATGTTGCTATTGCACACAAGAAGCAGTGGAGATAGAATGACATTACATCATGGAGTGTTCAGCCTACAAGGATATTCAGATCAATTACATTGATACACTAAATGTGAAAATCTTGAGTAAGTTGTTTGAAGAAGAAAGATAATAAGCGTTGCAGATTTCCTGATCAAGATAAATAATAGAAGATCCATGTTTCAGAAGAAAAAACAGATCTAGTTGGTGGGGGCCTTCTATTTCCGGCTTCGCTTGCATTTTTTGTTTGCTAGCTATTTGTGGGTCCCATAGGCTGTTTGGCCTAGTGGACATTATTAAAAGCATTCATTCATTCATTGAACAAGCTGAAAGTTAGTCCTAGTCTCACATGTTTACCGATGGCTTCTCCAAGAAGTTATATGAAATTTCATTAATTTCTTTTACAACCTTTCTCACTGAGAATTGCATTGTAGATGCTAAAAAGGAGAGAGTTAGTTCCTACCCTTGCTAATTTATGGCAGGCTGAATACTTAAGAAAGAAAAAAAAAACATTCATCACTGCATAAATTGAAGGCCTTCCTAGAATGGGTGCTGCTTTGGAACTTGAGGTCTCTGCGTCAGAAGTGAATTGTTTATGTTTTAGAAACACTTAAGTTAGCAACTGAATAATAAGGTTTAGGTTTAAATTTGGGTTTACATGTAATGTCCCCGTTTTTCAGACTTCGGGATTAGCTTGGTTTGGCAACCCTCGCAAGCTAATTGGGTGTTCGGGGGGGTCAGATTGTGGAGCTAGCGTTGGGATTCCATTCTGGAGGTTCAGATTATCAGGTCTACTCTTCGTTCGGGTCATTTTGACCAACTTACTATTTTTAGTAAGCGGGGTTTCGGGTATGGCCAGGATTGGCAGGGTGTCTGCATGGAGCGTCAGACATCTCAGGATTGGGTTTTAGAGAATCTCCAGTTTGAGAGACTTACTATTTTTAGTAAGTCTAATTTTAGCAGTGGCTATTTCTGGCAGGGCAGTGTCTATTCTTGGCTGGGCAGTTGGTCCTGGTGCTTTGTCAGAAGTTCGTTGGTTGCAGTCAAATGGTTCAGTGGCTTATATTTTAAATGTGTTATTAAATTAAATTATCTTGATTTAATTTAATAACTAATGACTTTATAATATTATATTATAAAGTGGAGATATTTTATTAAGCCAATTAAGTGAAAATATTATAAAGTGCTTTTTCCGAAAAGTCTATATATTCTATTCGAAAAAGCACTTTTGGCATTCATTATGCAATCATTATTTTATTGAAGTTTGTGAAGAATTGCCCTGGCTAGGGTTTCGAGGACAGATTCCTCTTTCTGGTGATTTGAGCCATTGCCTATAATGGTGAATTTCACAGCTGATTTCTACTGAGTTGCAATTTCGATGCTGTTGTATATCGGGATAGAAGAAGTCTGAAATCTGGAGATTGAGCTGTTGTTGAATTGTGTTGTGGATTCAACAAATTGTATTCTGAAATTAATCTTGGACACTGCTTATAATCTGAGGTGAATTATTCCAATTTCTGAGATCTTAATTTCTAGTGCTGAAGTACATTAGGTTTGGTGAATTTCTTCTGGTTCTACAGGCTGCATTGAATTACTTCAAAGAATCCGAATTATATTGCTGTGCCTTGGTGTGGTTATTTGGTAGCCTATACTCTTCACGTGGGAGCTGCTATTTATCATTTATGTGTGCGTGAGACACCAAGGAGACTGCTGCGACTTCATTCCTTGCACACGTGATCAATCAGGGGCAGTATTTATTGTTATCGCTGCTGTATATACCTCAGGCGCCGATATTTATATTTGTGACAGTCACGTTTTTCCTAACTGCTGCTTGACGTGACTGGGTAGAAGGGCGATTTACATCTGCTGGGTCCAAACTGTCCAATGTACGTCCAGCATTCAAGGAACGGCAGGTTGAAAGTCAAGCACGTGAGTGTATGTATTGGTTTTGTCACATCTCCAGGCAGGCCGTGTATCATTATATTGGACCTGTTTACGTTGGTCTTAATCAGCAAGAGCCAACCAAGTCACGAGAGGTGCTGGTACAGGCGTGATCTCAGTCTGGGAACGTGTAAGTCATTTTCAACAAGACTGTATTGCCTCTTTGGCCACGTGATCAATTCTGGACATGAGTTTATTATTCTAGATCAGTCACGTGCATAATCACAGGGTGACGTGATAATTGGAGAAGCATTTCGCTGATAATCCAGGTGCCTTTGAATTTATTTGTTGAATTTGTTGTTAACAAATTTCTTAGAGGAATAGAATGAACAATAGTTGTTGGAAATTAATATGCAAGAGATATTCAATATGTATGAGAAATTTTAAGTTGGTTGGATATACTTTCAGAATTTGTGGTTTGCAAGTTATAATTGGAATTAGTGAAAATTATCATAATATTGTTTAATGATCCAACCATTTGAGCATGGCAATTTGCAAATTATATCAAATTTAGTCTATTGGTCCGGAAAGAGCCAGTTAGGGTCTTTACATTACACTAATAATTTAGACCCAAACAAAACAAAGAAATTTAAGAACTCACTAAATGTCCAAGACTAAACACAAACACAAACACAAAAACGATTAGATATCACATAAGCATGCAACGACTTGCGTTGACATGAAACAATGTAATCAAAAGCACTTTGAGCAGTTTGTACCATTATTGACTGCATATTACACAATACTTGCGCAAGTCGTTTCATCCCTTGAAGATCTTATTAAAATAATAATGTAATGTTTCTAATGATCATCTTTAGTGAGTTTAGTTTTATTAGTTAGTTTCCTTTTTTGCATTTAGTTAACAATTGTTTCGTTTAGAAAATTGTCTTGTACTTGTCTATTTAAGGAGACTTCGTCTCCATTGTTTAATATTGAAATATCAAACTATCAAGTTTTATAACATGGTATCAGAGGAGGTCTGGGTCTAACTCCCTCATGGGAGGCCCAAGGTTATGTGGGTTGCATGGCCTAAGTCATTTTGCTTTCATGTACTTTTTGTGAGTTGCGCGTTGCTTGCATGTGCTGCTTTTTCATGCAAGGGTTTCTCAACTTTGCCAAAAATCTCATAGTTTTCTTGATCTGAGGTGCGAGGGATCATGGGTGTTGTGACAAGTTTTTCGCGCAAGTGTTTTCTTGTTTTACCACGTGATGAAGTTTGGCCATTTTCTGGGGTATTTTACCACGCGAAGTTTGGTGTTTTGCTATGTGAAAGTTTCTATGATGGGTTGTTTTGTTTATCACAACTCTGACTTGTTTTCTGTAGTGCGAGGGTTTTGCATGATTTTGTCCTAAAAATCATGGTTTTCTGGGTTTATAATTTGGTCCCTTAAAAAACTATTGTGGGTTTTATAATTTGTCTATAAAAAAATATTGTGGATTTTAATAATTTTTTCTTGAAAAATTGTATTGTGGGTTTTCTAATTTTTGTCCTTAAAAAATTAGTGGATGGGTTTTTAATAATTTTCTACCCTTAAATTTTTTTTGGATGAGTTTTAAATTTTTTCCCTTAAAAATTTTTGGGAGGGTTTTATAATTTTTCTCCTTCAAAAATTATTGTGGGTTTTGTTCGATTTTTTGCTTTAAAAATTGTTTTGTACAAGGGTTTTATCATTTTTCTTAAAAAACGAAGTTTTGTATTATGATCCATGTCTCGGATTTTTTGTCTTGGGTTTTGATTGATTTTAATCCTCAAAAAACATGTTTCGTTTTGATTGATTTTTCTCCTCAATAATTGTGTTTGGTTTTTCGATTTTATCCCCCAAAACTGTTTGTAGGTTTTCTATTTTTTTCCAAAAAAAAGCATGGCTGGTGTTGCTGGTCTCAGTTTTTCTCGATTTTTTTCGAAAAACAAATCATTGGAGGGTTTCAACAATTTTTTCCACAAAAATCGCAACTTCTTGTAGCTGTTCTGGATTGCACCTAGAGTTGCTAGGGCAATAGTCTGCACAAGGGTTATCCAGTTTTCTCCTCAAAATCGTGGTTTCGATTTCATCTCGGTGTCTTTGGCTACAAGGAGTGATAGTGTTGTTTCCCAACATCATGTTGGATGGTTTGTGGTTATCTTGGTCATTTCCAGAAGTTCTGCAGATTCAGGGAGGGTCTCAGAGTCAAGCTTATGTTGCAGAGTCTTCTAAAGAGAAGGGGGCAGCCTTCTCTTCTTTTCTGTAGTTAGTATGATGACCATTAAGGGTGGGTATTAAAATAATAATGTAATGTTTCTAATGGTCATCTTTAGTTAGTTTAGTTTCATTAGTTAGTTTCCTTTTTTGTATTCAGTTAACAATTGTTTCATTTAGAAACACCATCTTGTACTTGCTTATTTAATGAAACGTCATCTCCATTGTTTAATATTGAAATATCAAACTGTCAAGTTTTATAATAGATCTAACAACCATGAGTTGCCCATCAGCAAAATCTGCTCATGTAATCAATAATCCAAATAACAAGACATGTTCATCTACTCAATTAGTCAACACACATACACACATGTATATGTACATCAAAGTGAAGCTAAAATAATCTATGTTACCCTGGGTTTCCAGGATGTTTTTTTTTCTTGGAGCATGGGACGGCTATATATAATGAAAAATAGGGGAAATTTAAAATATATAGGGAAATCTGAAATTTCAAATATATTATATGATATAACATAATAATAATCTTCATAGCAACATAATAACATTGATAAATCTAAAATCAATGTCTCTTTGCAAAGGTAACAAATCTTTCACACTTGATCTTGTGTGGGCATTAACTTACAATTTGACCCAGTACAAGTGAGGCAAATGACCCGCTTATCCACTTTCTACAATGAAAAATGCAGGATTAGGTCTCTTGGGCATACAATCAACCTGAAACAACAATGTTCGGTCCCTAAAAGCTAAGATCACGTTCATGAGCTCTCAAATGCACTTCTCAATTCTGGTTTACTGATTATAGCTTGCTTGTTCACTTGGAAGGTATAAATTCTCTTGGAATTCTCTTAATTTTTCTTCTCCTCGCCTCTTGGTTAGTTATAGTAGACTAAACAAACTTGTAAAGTTCACCAAAAGTCATAGTGGGAAATTTGAAGTGTTTCGGGGCATTGTAAACTGTTTCATGACATGTGGAGAAACCACTGGTTCATTCTATGATGATCCACAAAAAGAATGAAGTGGGTGTTAGATTGGAGATGGTTGATATCTCTTATCGCCATTGATTTTCTGATTTTTGTGTCTAACAGGGCAATGAATTTTCTGATCCTTGAAATGTGTGAAGATTAATATTATAGAAATGACTTTCTTTATGGCTGCCGTCATCGGAAATGTCTGTCTGTCCTCGGGACAGTTGGGGGACAGCTTGGCCAATCACAGCCATCTGGGGAACGGTCAACGGTTTTTGGGGACAAGAGTTGACTGTTTCTGATTGTTTTGCATGATCAGGGATGGCTTGGAAATGTTTCTGGCCATCCCCAAGTCCTCAAAACCATTTCTGTTTCTGGTACTCGGGCATTTGGAGTGGAAACTTGTTTCCGAGTAATACTGGAAATAAGTTATCTGATGTTATTTGTTACAAAATCTAAACCAGAGATTAGCACAATAAAAGTTTGCAAGATGGGGAATGTTTCATAGAAATATTGCACCAAACAAATTTCATTTATTGAGATAATTCTTTTGAGAAAGGTCTCTTCCCCAATCATCTACGCATTAGAGATTTGCTGCCAATGTCCCCTTCCATTGTTTGTAAATGATCATCATCAATAAACAGTTCTGGCAGCTCTTTGGCCAGACTCAATGGAACATCCCACAAACAAAAAGAAATTGAATCTCTTTTCATCATTTGCAGACTGATTCCCAAGTTGCCGATCATCTTTATTCCCCAATTTGAGTTTTCAAGGTTGGAGTCTGGAAGATGTTGAAAACCAAGTACTATTTGATCAAATGTGGGGAAAGGTTGGCATTGCTTTTATGGATTTTCTGCCTGCATACTCTTCACAACTATTTAAGGATTTATGAAAAAGCATTCTTTACAAATACTAATGCATGTCGAATTTTCATTAGGTTGATTAGAAACCATGATATCAGGTGCTAGGGTTTTAGGAGAGTTTAGAAAGTGGCACAAAAGAGGGGTTTTGATGGATTGTGTGTTGCTGAGGTCCCATTGTGCAAGTTTGGAGGTCTCAATTGTAAAGACAATCATTGCTCATGTTTGAGGATCCTTTTCCATATGATTAATGATCATATAGAGCTCAATCAAAACTTTATTGGATTTGAAATCTAAGCAGATTTAAAATGCCTCCTGCCACATGGCCCTTCTTTGCCTCTTTCTAACATCATCTTGCTCCTCAAAGCTTTCTACTTGAGCTTGCACTTCTCACACAACTTCAGGTGGGGACATGTGTGCACAAAGAAACATATTCGCGAGGCATATGGGCAATGTGGAACTTTAAGCGATTAATGATTCCTCCATTATGTTTGTCTTTGTAATAATTACAGACCACCTCCTCTATTCCTATCACCAAGAGTGTTATGCTTCCAACTTGGGTCTTTTTTTTGTGGTTTTCACATTAGGCCAGTTTGCGAGTATCATACATATATATGGGAAAATAAATGCTGAAGTTAGGGAGTATTTTAGAGAAAATAAAAAAAGGAAAAGCTGAAATTTTAAAAAGAGAGGGAAGAAACTGAAAAGTTGATATTTGAGATTAAAGATAAAGAGATAATTAAATGAAACAAGAAAAGGAGGGGAAATTCAAGAGGATAATAAGAGATTTTATTCTCCTCTCCGTGTTTCCCACTTTTTTCTCTTGTTCTGCGAATCCATTCTTGCATAAGAGAAAAAATAAAAACGAATAGATGTATGGAGAGTGAGTTAGAATGGAGAAAGAGGAAAAAGAAGGAAAAGAATTAGCAAGTGCAACATTCTTTGCCAAAATCTCCAATGTGGTGGTCGCAGATCCTTTTGAAGAAATTAAAAATCTTTCAAATTTGCTTCTTGACACTGATTTTACTTTTTAGTGAGTGTTTTTTGTGTAGAGTGAATTTTGAAATTGGGAGTCACAAATCTGTGTGGAATTGGTAAGTCTAACAGATTCATGAGTTTGCGACAAAAATAATTGAGACCGGCGAATAAGACGGCAGGCCTCATTTTGATCTGCTTGGATTCCGACTCTTATGTGAGGGATTTGCCGAGTGCAGTAAAATTGCTCCAAACAGACCTTCATGCCATGTCCCATGCATTGTTGCCCACGTATGGCCAATGAAGATGATCTTTTACAAATATAAGCCGTCTAAATTGTCTTCAGCATTGCAAACCCTACAATATTAGAAACCTTTGCATTTCTGGCATACCACATATTTTGAAAGGGTCCCCAATATCTTGAGTGTGTTGTTGGATTATAATTTGACATTTGTTATGGCACATCTCTAACCATTGGCCTTACGGTCAAATTTTCTCTATGACCTCCCTTGTTTTCAAATATCTTTAATACCGAGATAACATTTTTCCTTTGGAAGGTTCCAAATGTTCTAAGCAATCAGAGGAAACTCATTCGATCTCCACATATGTTTGGCATGTAGAAGTTTTCTCCCCACATCTCGTCTATTGCAGCCTATTTGAGTGGAGAACAGACAATATGTTTGTTAAACCAAACTATCCTCTCTGAGACAACCAGAATGTAAATCCTTTTATGATCTGAAAATAGCTTTCAGCACACTTCATTTTTGATCAATTATCAGTGATGTCATTGACCATGTGTAACTTTTTGTCATATTGTTTTTGATCTTATTCTTCAAGATAAATGATATGGATAATCTTGGAATAGGAAAAACTTAATGCATATCGTTCTGTTAGACTATAAATTGTGTTTTTTCTCCTCTCCCGTTGATAGCTTTTGGATATTTGTGAATACTAATTTAAAGTTATTTAATTCTTGTTCATTCAAGTCACTCTCTACACTCTTGATGTAAGATTGAACTAGTAGCTTTTTTGATTTCCTAAATGCTGTTGTCTGTCTATGCAGATTTGAATAAACTTGGAGGCCTTGCTGTTGTTATTGAAGAACTCAACAGAGAAGAAAAAGAACTACGAACGATTGCTGCATGGGTTCTTGGAAAAGCTAGTCATAATAATCCTGTTGTTCAGAAACAAGTAATATTTTAGTTTCCTTCCCCTTACTTTCAAAGATGTTAAGAATGCTGTAGTCAAGAACTCCAGTGATTGATCTTGTTGGCTTTCCTGGATATTTTAAAGAAGTCAGTCTGGAAAGGGAATCATTTTTTGAATATTGTATATCTTCAGTTTATGTTTGTTGCATCTTTTCTCTGTAGCTTTAGCTAATAAATTTGAATCCTTTTCAGATACTTGAGCTAAAGGCCTTACCCAAATTAATTCAGCTAGTGAAGTCAAGCTTTTCTGAAGAAGCAGTTAAAGCTCTTTATGCAGTTTCAGCTATAATTAGAAACAATCCAGATGGGCAGGCAGTGTTTTACTCTGAAGGTGGAGCTCATGTGCTTCAGGTAAAAAATAATAATTTGCCTTCACTCTGTATACTTAAATTCACGAATAAATGAGATTGGATTGTGAGTGGCTTTCTTGGTTGATAGGTTATTATGAGCAATGTTAGCAGTGATATGAGGCTGCGTAAGAAGTCTGCTTTCTTGGTGGCTGACTTAGCAGAAGAACAGTTGCAATCTGATTTGACTCCAGTTGCCTTTCAAGCTGATAAAGAATTTCTAAAAGCAGTGGTAGATCTCACAGCAGTGCCTGATTTAGATACAAAAGAGAAGGTTTGTTCACCCATCTTTCCCTATTTAATATTTTCTGAGTATACTATATTTTGTCTAGTTTGCTTAAGGTTAGAGACTCTTTTGTTAGTTGATGGGATAACATCCTCGTGTGGGAAAATTTCCTGCACCCATTAATGTTTCTTTTTAGCTATTTATTGTTGTGCTGTTGGTTTGAGACGCTTGAAAGTCTAATGATTTGATGGAAATTGGAACTACAAATAGCACACCTGCTTTTCTATGGGAATGACAGGAACATTGTATTTTTCTTGTTTGAGATCTTTTGGAATTTTGGTACATCTTCTTGGATTCACTAAATGTTGTTATAAAGCACCATGCACCAAGGTTTCTGGAGTCTGATGCGGTTTTATAGGACATCTCATTGCATTATGAATGATGTTAGAATGAAGCAAGGGTGTATGATGATTTCTGATTTATGCTTCATACAAGTGTATAGACTTAAAGCATATGAGTTCATATATTTGCAAAACAAATTGGGTTATTTTAACAAGGCTACAATTTGAACACATTCTAATATTGTGAGAGTACCGTATATGCAACAAATGCACAAAGCTCTATCCTGCTGGACAGCTGCACTCAATCATATTTTGACGAGTATAGAGCTTTGTGCATTTTTTGCATGTACTAGGGGTATCAATTTGCATGGATACACACACAGATATATTATATATATGTGTGTGCGCGTGTCTAAATGTGTGTGTATGTGTGGGTGTGCATGCACACGTGTGCACACACAAAATTGATACCCCTAGTATTGGACATAAAAAATAGTGACTACAATGACAGGATTTCAGGATTGAGAAGCAATTAAGGTGCCAGACTTAAGCTGTTCAGAAGCAATATACTAAAAAACAACTTCTTCTGTGTCCTGGAATAGTACACAATGAAGGAATCTCAATACTAGAGCCTATAGAACATCTTTGCATAGTCCTTTGTACGGAGAAACAGATGGACCATGCAATGCAAATTGTAGAAAGTGAGACAACATGCAATCACTGTCATGCCACCTAGCTATTAGATAAGTTTTAATTGCGATCAAAATGTGTTGAACTCTTTTTGCTTGTATTTCAATATTATTTATACTCAGGTATAAAAATGAAGCCTTCCAGTTACAAGAAGCCCACGTTTTCTATGTCTATATTTCTATAGTTTCTGCTCTGGTTCTGTAGACTTCAGGCTTAGGCCTGCATACAGTAACGATTTTTTTCAAGGCTTTTATATGTACAAGTCAATAATAGTATAAGGCTAGGTTTTCTGGATCATTTTACAATAAAATGAGAGAGCCTTTACTGAAGCAATGCTTAAAGCCTTCTCAGAATGAGTAGGAACTACACACTGAAAGACTAAGTTGCTGATTTGGGTATGAGTACTATGGTTTACTGATTCTTTTTTAACCAGAGTCCTCTATGGTTGGGTACAGCTGTCAACGCTTCTAAAGGGTTTACTGTATACAGATCAAAATTTGGGGCAATGCTGACTATATTAATACTAAGGCTTTCTTACAGATTGAGTAAAAAAATATGTATTAGGTCATGATTTTCTAATGACAAAAGGCTGGTAAGAGCTATTTGCATGCATCCACTGTTTGCAGCACACAGAATGAAGATACCATTCATCTATTTACTACATATGCGTACATGCCAAAATGGTTCAGAAAAGAGTTCTTTGCTGGTTTGATCAAGACTTAACTCCATTGAAGATATGGTATAGAATTGGAGAAACTGACTAAGATGAAATTCCTAAATAAGATTTGGATCATTTGGAAGCAAATTTAGGCAAATAGGAATGCTAAGATTTGAAAAAGACACTTGTTCAGTTGAATATTCTCTGAATCTTAATTTCTCCAATATAACACCAGACAGATCTCATATTGCACGTCCACAATATGAATGGGACGTCCACTTTCCACCAGATTACTCTTATATAAATGTGGTGGCTGAACTTTACTGGATGCCAAGTAGAATGTTACTCTACGTTCTCATTGGGAGCCCACTTCTGCCAGGTTTTTTTATCAAATTATTATCACCACATTTATATCATTTTACCTTTGTCATTTTTATTTTGTTACTTTTATTTTTATTTTTAATATATTGGACACAGGTTTAGCCAGGGTATGCCCCTGAACTGGAACATACACAGGGTGGATCTGGTCTGAATCTGGTACAACTAAGGTCTGAGTACAGGTTGTAACCAGTAACACAGTGGGAAAATTTTATGTTTCTATCTTGTCTAGCTCTTACATGTTAACTAAATGACTTGGCAAGGCATCCAAAGTAAGGTGGAAAACTGGCACTAATCAATTGTTTCGAAGAGATTTTCTATTTATAACTTCATTTCAAGGAAATTGGGTCAATTGGAAGTTTCAAATTTTTTGTGCTTTTTGAGTGTTTTAATGGGATTTGCTTCTTGCAATTTTGGTTTGAATGAAATTACACTTATTGTGATTTTTAGTTTCATATGTGCTAGTTTTTTTTTTAAATTAATGACAAATTCATTTGAGGAACAGAAAATCAAGAATAGCAGTTGAAAGAATGGAAAATTAAGTAATCAATCTGCCTTTGATAGAGAATTAATTTTCGCTATTCCTCTTCATGAACGGTCTTCTTGAAATCATTTTTTATCTTTGGAAATCTGTCGCAGAAGACTGCATGTCACATTCTATCATTGCTAATGTATATGGAACGTGTTATATTGTTTTAGTGCAGAGATCTTTTCTTGAGGGTGTAGTAAGTTATTTTTACTTGGCATTTGCAGGCTTTGGTGGCATTGAGGAGTCTTATTCAGCTTAGTGATAGAACTGCTCAAGTTCTGAGAGATTTTTGTCAGCTGGAATCGGCATTGGAGAGTCTTAGAGTTCAACTTGGAGAGTTGATGCAAGAAGAAAATCTCAAAGAATTTGCGAGAGATGTAGAGGCACAACGCCAAGAAGTAGGCTCCATTTTTCAAAAGAAATTGCAAAATAGATTACAAAATCCTTGACTCAAGGGGTGTCATTCTTTGATCTATATATCATGAGGGAACTAATGAAATATTATCAAGCTCCCAAGTTGGCATGTTTTCCTATCATTCTCTCTGTTGTATATCTTTAAGGAATTCACAATAAATGAAAAAGTTCACATTTAGCACCCTGGTGGATCGAAAGATGTTTGTCAGATTTTAGTATGTACAAAGTTTTAACCTTAAAATGTAACAAAAATAATAATTGTATTTTAGTTTCCACAAAAGGCATGGAAATAGTATTTACATGAATAACATGTGGGATGAAATCCTTATTTTACAATGAGTAATTGATGATCTGTGCATATATATTCTATTCTTGACATTAAAATTCCTCATCCTAACAAGTTGAAAACTTCTATAATCTTGTATAGATTTTGTGGGCTTAATGATGAAGGCTTGGTTACTACATACGGGAGGCACAGATTCAAATTTTTTAGTGAGGCAGGGTATGTACGCCTGAGAAAACTATAGAATCTTAAATAAGGTCACCCCCCCACCACAAAATGTTACAAATCTTGACTCCTCACCAGCCACAATAATATGTTTCAAGCATTACTAAGGTGATGGCAAGGGTTAGAAAGAAACCTTTGCCATCTTAAATGGATTCCAGTTTATTAAGCCACCATCAAAAAGGGGTGGCTGGTATTTGTGATTCTAAAGTAAGGTTCCTTTGAACACAACACAGTCATTGATATTAACGTTGAAGTTTGCTGCTGCTGGTGTCATGTGGCATGGAATGGAGCTGTGGTAAAACTAGTGTGGCCAAGAGAACACACATTGGCTTCGCTTGCATTACTTTCTTTAGAATTAATGGTTCTTGTTGATGTGAGTTTTGTACCACTACATAACATATAGCAATTGAAATACTTGATACAGCGTATCAAACACTCAACCCTCTCTTGAAAAGTATATAAGAATACTCCAAGGTTCCTTACACTTGTGGATACTAACTCAGTTAAAATGATGTGATTTGCTGGTAATCACTTGGCGGCCTTACGTATGTTTATCTGGAAATATCTCAACTTCTACTATGATGGTGATAAGACTTCTAACTTTTGCAACCTTTTCAAATGATCTCTCAATTTATATCACTTTCAACTTCTGATTCTCAACTTCAACTACTAAGTTATTGATTGCCTCTACTCCTAAGAATGGAAAGATTGACAAATGGACGGGGATCAAACCAAATGAAAGCATACCAGCGGTGTTACCTCCACAGGTGCAATGATTTTAAGGAAAGAAGACTAGATTACCACACAAGGCTCCTTGACAAGCCGCCAAGATGCTAGTGGCCTAGTATAGGATCCCTATCAAACATCTACCAATATCACCATGCAATTAACCATCTATCACTACTCTTCCTTTAACACTTGCTTGAAAATAAAATCTACTTTAACAACTCAATTGAAATGAAATCTATCTCTAACAATTGGAAGTAGAAACCATGCAATAACACCAAGTGTTCTTAATCACCATGCAAGACACAACAATGATAAGAGAAGCAATTTTGGTATTATATTAGCAACAATTTTTTTCAACCCTTTACAAATGAGAGTACATGGCCTTATATAGAGGCTTGAAATTACAATGAATGGCCAAGATTAAGAGGCAAAACCAACGATCCAGATTGAATCCTAGAAACCCTAATTAAGGTTACCAACTTTCAACCAATTACATGAGGGCACCAACTTTGTGAGCCAATGAGAAAATTACAATAATTTGTCAACCAATGAGAACATAGGACACTTGACATGATTTGATTGCATGCACATGAAATTGCCACTTCATCAACCTTATCTTATAAAGTTCATTAATCCTTGAGATGAGGTGAAGCTTTGGATGCTTGAGCTTGTCCTTAAAAATTTTCTCATCACGACTTGAACTTGCTTGTACTTGTTGTCCTGACCTCAAAAGGGTGAGGTCTCCATGCACTTGGGGTAATCCTGCCTTGACCTTGGTGGCTTGCCTGGATATGAACCTTCTTGCAATTCGAGAGCCTTGCTCTTGGCCACCGCCTTGAAATCAAACTTGACCCTCTCAACCTTTTAATCACTTTCCTCTTTACTTCAATAATTTACCATTTTTAACCTTCCTATTTGAGTTTGATTTGCATGCATGCATCCTTGTTTCAATACTCTTGAGTTTTAGGGGGCACCTGCCTTCACCATATCTCCTTGATTGTTCCACAATCCACCCATCACTGAATTCATCAACTGCTTTCATCAATGCCTTCCTCCTTGGTTAACTCTTGACTGCCTTCAACTGTTTGAACTGCCACAACCTTGCCCTTTTGGCATAAGTACTTGCCTCAACCATAGTGGTGCAATGCATCTCCCCAAGATTAGATTTGGTTCGACTAGCAAAGCATCACTAGTAGTCTTGCACCCGAATTGAAGAAGTAGGACCCCATGTAGACTTGCTTCCTATTTTGCACTATCTAAGTTGCAACTCTAAATTCATGCTAGTGATCCTAATCCAATCAATTTTCCTTAACCATTCTCAATCTCTTCAATAAAATAAAACATCCAAGGATCAAACTGTGTACCTTTAGCATAGCTTGGGATTTGACTGAGAAGCACGATGAAGGCGCTGCACTCTGATTTGCAATCTGACTTTGTGAGCCTTGATGACTTGATGTAACCAATTCTGTCGTATCATGTCTGTTCCTGGGGTAGACTGAACACTTCCTTGCACAAATCCATACTATCTGATCCTCTTTGCCACAGGTGACTGGCTGTCTCTCAACCTCTCTCTTAATTGAATCATATCAAAGGTACCAATGTTGGTGTCTCCAACGCATTTCAATTTTGAGCGAAAGTTGGAATTGGGTATCATGACTTCCTTGTCTCCTATTTCAGCATTAATTCCTTTGGGTCGCTTGCTTGCATTAACATCAGCCATCCTAAACACTTATCACTCCCCGCCTTTTCTACAATGCTGGTGAAACTACACTTATCACTCCAATCTTCGCCTAGGGGTGGAATACTACACTTATCACTCCCCGCCGATACCTTAAGATGGACTACACTTATCACTCCAATCTTCTCCCTAAAATGAAATGCAATAATGCAATCTACACTTATCACTCCCCGCCTTTGCCTTAAGATGGACTACACTTATCGCTCCAATCTTCGCCTAGGGGTGGAATACTACACTTATCACTTCCCGCCGTTACCTTAAGATGGGCTACACTTATCACTCCAAATCTTCGCCTAAGATGAAATGCAATGATGAAATGCAAGCGAGAACTTGAGCGAAAAAAGCCAATCAAGACAATCGAGTAATCTACTTAATATCCAAATACCTAACTCTACTCTTGAAATTAGTTTTCAACACCTAAACTAGCACCAATGAAATGAAAGCAATTAAAGAGAGAGGAAAAGATAGGCCACTCACCAAAAACAAAGCTTGGAATTCCTTCTCCATGTAATTGGCTTAGCTTGATTCTCAAAAAATTTCTGTCTCCACAAGAAGATCTCCCCTTCTCCAATTCACTCTCAAAATCTGATTGCTATGAATCTTCTATCAATAAATTCTTCTATTACAAATCTGATTTGCCTCAACTCAAGCTTCTTCTCTTCATCAAACTCTCCAATTTTCGAATTTGCTTTTCGGATCTGCTTTTTCGGACTGCTTTTTCGCTCTGCTTTTTCGGATTGCTTTTTCGCTCTGCTTTTTCGGACTGCTTTTTCGCTCTGCTTTTTCGGACTGCTTTTGCTGCCAAGAGAAAAGGAGAGAAGTGAATGAGATGGTGAAATGAAGTGGGGGAGAGCTCCCCTTATATACCAAATTTTGCCTCCAAAAAAAGCAAGGCCGACTTTGTAGGAGGGAAAAACAAAAAATTAAAATTGCCAAATTAAACATGAATTAAATGAAATAAATTGCCCAGCCCTAGGGGATTTTATTTTAATTTAAAATTGGGTCAACCTAGTGCAAAATTATCAATTTAAATTAGCCAAATCCGAAATTATCATAGGCCCTAAAATTGAAATTTTGAAAAAAGGTCATTTAGGCCTCCAATATAGCTTTAAACCTTCCCCATTGTAGACCCAATAACTTGCCTTGAATTTCACACCTCTTAGGCCTTAAAATACATTGAATTTAACACACAAAGGGGCCCAATTTAAATTTCTAAATTACAAACACTTAGCCCAAAAAATATGATTTTAATGCATTTAATCATGACAACCAAAATTAATTTTTTATTACTTTGCAACCCAAAAATCATTTTGCAATTTAATTTCCATTTGGCAATTTTATCTTTTTTTATTTTGCAATTTATTATCTCTAATTGGCAACTAAACTCAAATTTGGCAATTTAATATCAAATTTTTATTTAATTTCCACTTTTCTCCACCAACAATTTACAAGATTTTCCCAAAAATATCCAATTTCACCATTAAATTTTGAAAATCTCAAGTTATTCAATTTCATCAATTTTCAAAATTTAACCAAGTCCAAAATTTACAATTTTATCCCGCCAAATATTAAAATAAAATTTTCTCATCGAATTTCATTTGGCTTGGAGACAAAATCGACTATTTAAGAAAATCAACGTTTCGCACAAGGTGAAAACAAGCAATACTCCCCCAGGCACTTTAAAAACATCCAAGGTGTAAAATTCTCATTCCAAAACCTCTAGATCGCCCAAAATTCGCTAAGGCACCCAAACTCTTGGATCTAGGAAAAATTGCCAAGGCTTGCTCAAAAAATTGGGGGTCCCCAAATTCTTTGGGGCGATGGTGTGAAAACCTCACAACAGTTCTGATCACCTCTTTAGTTAGTGGTGGAGACTAAATTCTTCAGTTTGTAATGGTTGTAATTTTCCTACCTTGATTGCTTGAAACAACTGATGAGTAACACGGACGGTGTGCATTGTGGCAGTCTCTTTGGTATGTTCCTTGGATGTTGTATGTGGATGTTTAGGATAGAACTTTGAGGGGTTTTGAATTGCTATTGACTCAAGCAAGGGTGGAAGGTATGCTTAAGTATATCCACATCGAATACTTGATGAAGACCCAAGTATTTGCCAAGGACTATAGTGCAGAGGTTTTATCTTTTAGTGTGTACACTTGAAGCACTCATTCTAAAGTTGCTACTAGATTTTTTTTTGTGCGAACCTTGAATTCATAAGGCACAATGTGCATCATGAAACTTTTTTTTTGTTGGTGAGAGTATGTGCTGAAGTTCTTGGTGAATATGATGGATGTACTTTAGAAATGTCTCCACCTTATGCACTCCTTTTTTCTATTGGTACTAAAAAGTGCATGATAGGAAATGTCGAGGGTTGAGTTAGATAGAACCCAATATGCGTGTGAAGTGGACTGTGCACTATAGAATTATGCAGAGCTTGTAGGCATGTTGCATAAATGGTGAATATTTAGTTTGGGCGAGCAAATGTACACTTCTACACACGCAGTAAGTGGATAAATTTGTTAATAGATTGAAAGCAGAAGCAATAAAATTATATGGGAAAATGTAGCTCTATGTAAGCTCGCATCTTGATAATACAAACAAAAAACTAATAACAAAATACTAACCAACAATTGATTTATTCATTACAAGTTGATTATTGCTAAGCAAACTTGAACATCAAATAGGTATAGTCAATGACTACGCCTAAATGTATATTATTGTAAAGAAATGAAAGTATCTCTCTACTAAAATTACGTTCTATGAATATGAAAATCGATTAACCTAATTTAGAGTTGTGATAGGTTATGTAACTGAATTTGGGAAATTTGGAAATACATAGAAATGAAAATGAAACTTCTTAGTTGATTTTGATAGTTGATTGATAATTGTTCATTGTTTTAATCATTTTTGAATTGTAATCCAAAATCACAACCTTTTGTGTTGTAAGTGAAATGATAACATTGTTCTTCTTCCTAACGCAAAACCAGTAAAGCAAAAAAATTGAAAAATGAATCCCAAAATAGCTTTACTTGTGAAGGTTGAAATAAAAAAGCTCCTCGATATTGGTTTTATTCATCCCATAAATTATTCTCCTTGGTTCTTCTTCCTAACACAAAACCAGTAAAGCAAAAAAATTGAAAAATGAATCCCAAAATAGCTTTACTTATGAAGGTTGAAATAAAAAAGCTCCTCGATATTGGTTTTGTTCATCCCATAAATTATTCTCCTTGGATTTAAAACATTGTGGCTATGTAAGGGTGAGAATAAAATTTGAATGTTTACTAAATTTTTAGATTTAAATAAGGCTTCTCTACAAGTTGACTTTCCACTTCCAAATATTGACGTGATTGCAGATTCCACAACTTGACATGCTTTATTATCCTTCTTGGATGGTTTCTCAACTATAATCAAATCTTCATTTCTCCCCAAGATCAATACAAAATTGCCTTCATAAACCCTTTGGGAACATTTTATTGGGTTGTTACACCATTTGGGTTGAAAAATGTTGGTCCTTATCAATGTGCTATGACACTTGCCTTTCATGATTACATTCATAAGATATTACTAGATTATGTTGATGATATCTTAGCCAAGTCTATTGACCGTGAAGACTGTGTTTCTGTTCTTAGGCAAATATAAAGTCTACAAGGAAAGATTCAGGCTATCTGTAGATTTGTATCACACCTTGAAGATTGGACAATTCCTTTTACCTCTTTTTAAAAAAAGGATAGTACCTTTTCATGGAATAAAGAATGCCATAAAGATTTATTTTTAAGAATTTAAATAATATCTTTCCAATCCTCCAATCTTACAACCTGCTCAATCTAATCAACCTTTGTTTTTATACACTTTTGCATCGTCTCATTCTCTAGCGGCCATTTTAGCTCAACATGACCTAAATGGAAAAGAGTGAGCGATGTATTAAATTAGTCCCATTTTGTTAGACTATAAAACCTGAAATACTCCGATAGAAAAAATGTCTTGCTTTAGTTTTGTCTTCCCAAAAACTAAGACATTATTTTCTTAATGCTGAAATAAATGTTATCATCAAATTTGATCCCTTAAAACATATTTTCTAAAAAATGAACCTTTTAGGATGCTTTTTTGAATGGGTTATGATGCTAAGTGAATTTGATCTAATTTTTTTTTCCCAAAAGCAATCAAGGGACAAGCTTTGACTAATCACTTGGAAGAAGCTCATTCATTTGTTAGTACATCTAGTCCTTCTACTTTTTCAAATGAGTTTGTTTTATCTATTGATGTTGATAATACATGGGTCTTATACAAGGCCCGTTTGGTTCCTGGTATTAACCTGGAATAGTCATTATTTAATGCGAGAATAAAGTAATTCGCCATTTGTAGCCATTTTTTGAATTCCCGAATTAGAAAATTAATCCCCATTATTCCAGCTTTCGTTTTCAGGATTAATTAATCCGAGAATAGGTCCTTATTCTAGAATAGACCTATTCTGGATAAATTAATTCCATGCACCAAACGGGCCCTTATGGATCTAGATGTCAACTCGGCTTGAGTTCCAGAGTCATTTCGGTAGCTCCTTCAAGAAAGCCAGTTCCTTTATCTTATCATCTTAATTTTTTCTTGTACCAATAACATTGTGGAATATTAAGCCCTTATTTTTGTATTAAAAGCGACTTTATCCCTTACTGTAAAACATATTTGTATCTTCGATACTCTCAATTAATAATAAAACAAATTAATGGGAGCTATCAAGATAAACATTCTAAACTATCTCAATATCCCGATCTTGCTTTATCAATGCTTAACAAATTTTCTTCTTTTTCAATCAAATCTCTCATCGGAAAGACAATAGACATGTTGATGCAATGGCAAGCACTACCTCTCTTATTTCAATTGATTATGGTTTTGATAGTTATCAATTCAACATTCACAACCTTGTGAGTCCCGCTATTTTTGAAAATTATAGTCTTGTGACTTATTGCTTTAGTCTTAATTCAGATGAATGGTATTCCCACATCTTTTATTATCTACAAGATGGTACTTTCCTTGAATCAGCTAGAAGGAACACTAGAGCTCAAATCTGAAAACTTTCTATGCAATATACATTATTCTTTCCAATGTTCTTTATAGACTCTCTTACAATGATCTTCTCCTAGGAAGCCTTTACAAAACTGAGATCCCTATAGCTCTTGAAGAAGCCCATTTAGGACCCTATGGGGTGCGTTTTGGTGGGAAATCTCTAGTTAACAAGCTACTTCATATGGGATATTATTGGCAAACTATGGAACAAGATTCTTTTCATTTTGTGAAAAGATGTCCTCAATGTTAACACCATAAGAATTTGATCCATGCTTCCACTCATGATCTTAGTTCTTAGGTAGTTTCATGGCCATTTAATCTTTGGGGCTTGGATATTATTGGAAAAACATCACCTCCTTCCTCTCAAGGACATACTCATATAACAACTGCTATGGATTACTTTACTAAATGGGTAGAGGTCATCCCTCTTCGCTCTAATACTAATGATGTCATTTGTAATTTCCTTTTGGAAAACATTATCTCTCATTTTGGTATCCCTTCCACTATAGTGCTAGATAATGGTACTCCATGTAAAAATAAGGAAGAAAAAAGTTATTGGAAAAATATCATATCAAACAACGCTTCTCCACTGCTTATTATCCTCAATTTGATGGTCAAGCTAACTCATCTAATAGGATAATTGAATAAATTCTTAGGATAATTGTTAATAAACACGCAAAGGATTGCCACACTCAGTCAATGTGTGCTTTATGGGCATACAGAACAAGTGTTCTCAAGCTATAAGAACAACTCCTTATAACTTAGTTTATGGTGCAGATGCAATTATGCCTTTGGAGTTGGAAATACATTTGCTAAGGATTTATCTTAATGGCATAATTGACAATGACATTTATAGAGAACAAAGTCTTCAACAACTTTAAATGCTTGACGAGCCACAAATTAATGCCCTTGAACATATTCAAGCATATCACAAATATTTACAAAAGCAATATAATAACAAGGTTATTGAATGATCCTTCTCGGTTTGAGATTTGGATCTTTATGAGAATCAATGTAACATTAACACCCTACTTGAGGAAAAAGGAAAATTCAGTCTTAGTTGGCTTGCTCCTTGTATCATTAGCAAAGTTTATGGTTTAGGTGCATATAAAATAGCTAATATGGATGTCATACCCCTCAAACACCACATAAATTCCTTTGCATTTATGATGGTACTACACCTAATTTGTGTCTTTTCCTTTCTTTTTCTCTTTCTTCATTTTTCTTCTAAGTTAAGTGTGTATTTGTAAATCTACATTAAAACATATTTGTTAGATAGATAAGTATTAGTTTTTGTATTCCATGTATTGCTTCATTCATGACAAAAAACATTGATGTATATGTTTTGTCTTATATTAATCCTTGTAATATCTTGCTGGTTTTGGTTAAGATGTTACTTAATAGTACTGGAACACTTCTTAATTCTTTCATGTCTTATGTTTTGATAGATTAGAGTTTGGTTAATATTTTAGCCTACATGTTTATCTATATATGTACTTCCATTACATCATTATAGTGGCATGTAATAAAGACAATGTCTGGATTAAATCACATGTATATCATTTTAATCCTTCTAGCATTGATTCCTAAATCAATCATAATGACATTAAAATAAAAAATATACATTCATCACCATTTTTTTTCATTGTTTTTAATTGTGAACCAAAATTAACAATCATGGCACTAAAGTAGTTGCAAGCATGTAAACATCTGAACCTAGGTATATATCAAAGTACAATATAATGGTCATCATTGTTCAAAATGTGATCATAATTCAAAATCCAAACATTGATTATAATAAATCAATTTTCATACATAGGGTAGTGGCTCCTTGAGCCCTCTGGCTGGTGACGAGAAGATGGTGGTTGTGGAGTAAATGAATTTATATGAGATCCAATGGATTGTGACTAGCTCCTTGTTGCAATTTTAATCTCATATCCTTGAATGACACCTCGTAGTTCTTGTAGCTTGCGCTTGGAATCCACTAAATCTTGCTCCATCCTATCTATTGTGCACTAGGGCCACTCTTTCTCCTCCACACCTATCTCCATCTCTACCTGCATAGGTGAAAATATGTCCTTGTGCCACTTGGAATCTTACTATGATACATAGGTAATTTGTGATGATGATGGGATCCATTCTATAAGTGACATATCCCTCACAAACTATCTCACAAAATTGTGCCAACTACTGGTTTCAACTGCAATATTTTAAAAAACATATCGACAATATATACATTATAAAATATTTACATATATCTAAAGAAAATATTTCTAAAAAAAAAACTTCTTACCGAGATCTCCCTCCTGGTACTTGGGATTGGCAACAACTGGAGTATGTGGTGTTGTACCTAAGGATGTTGCTAGGGGCATGGAGACACTATGCTCTCCCTGCTCTTGGATTGCAACTCCTCTTGTAGGTGGTTTCTTTGATGAAGCTCTTTGTGGTCATCTCCTTAGGGGAGTGGAGTCCATCTCCTCCATCTCCTCCTCCTCATCTCCTCCTCAGTTACCTCCTACTAGTGCCTCCTTAGCCTCCACTCTAGGATTCTCATCACCCTCCTCATCCTCCCCCTCCTCAACATGGTCCTCATCCTTGACTATTTGTAGTGCTTCTCTAGTGCATGGCCTCGAGTCTCCTATAGGGTAGTCCATAAAATATATGAGCTTGACTCTATGTACACTAGTGTATCTAAGATAATCTCTTAATACACTTGCATCTCCATCCTCTACATTATGTGGCATATCATCTCATTCTTCCTTTACAGATGAGCTTGAATCCTCTATCTCATCTGGGGTAGGTATCAGTTGGGCCCCAGGACTTAGTACAAAGCACCATCCATATGAATACATGGACACTACTATAGGAACATCCCATGGGAAGCTAAAATGTCTCCTCACTCTATAGAAATAGAAGGGAACCATGATATGGATGCGCCTCCCCTCTAATCACCTATCTCTTTGCATGCATCTCATTTGTTGATGGGTTTCTGTCCATCGTAGCATTTGTTGTTATGGTCTCCATATGATATTGGTTGCTTGTAACTAATAGACAGTAAATCTCCAATATAACAAGTCCCCCCACTGCCATTTATTTCTCACTAGCTTAGCAAAGGCCCGAGGATCAGATGCACCTGCCTCAATGGAAAATCTAATCAACCGTGTACATGTGATATGCTTAAGCATCCAGACTTGTAGCAGTGTGCACATTGTAAGACTCTTCTATTGATAGAGACATACCTCCCCAACTCATAATATAGGTGAGAAAGCATAATCCTCCCCCAAGAGAAGATAATACATTTCTCCTCCATGCTTCATACAACATGTGACAATGGTGCTAGAAAGGTAGTCCCTCTACAATTAGGAGTAACTATCAGGGCTATGGTGCACATCATAACTTTCCTCACCATAGGCACCTCATCTACTGCATATAATAGTGCCTCAAGAGATATCATGTGACTACAATCCTAAGGATATGTGTGTCCTAGACAATACTACTCATTTGTGGCAATATCTACATTTGATTGTGAAGTGTCATACCTAACTTTCTTACCCTAGATGCACCACATGATCTGATAGACCTCCTCCAATATCATGGTTATATCTTTTGTGGGTAGGTGGAAGGTAGAAGTGTCCTCATCCTACCTTTTCATCAATTTCATTATCATGACACTATGGAATCTCAGGCATGACAATCAATAACACTAGTACAAACCAACATCTCTCAACAATGCTATATCATCAGCTCTCAACTTTGCAATCTAGCCTTGCATATAGGACACCATCTTCACTCTAGAATGTTCTCGCATGATAGGGTGTTCCTACAATCATAGAGAAAAAAATAGCTTAGAATGCATTACAAACATCACAATGTAAATACATCAAAAACTACAAAATCTAGCTCCTGGGTACAAAACAAATTTTTAGGTACATATTGAATTTTTGGGTATAGAACGAGATTCAAGGTTCAACTTTCTGGGTACATGTCAAATTTCTTGGTATAAAGTGGATTGGAAGGTACACGATGTCTTATCAGTCCTTAGGTGCATACTACTCTATTGTCCTACAAAAAAATAAAGAGTCAAATGTAGTGCACAAAGTCAAACATGTGATTTGGGGCTTACCTCATCGAGGGGTGTCCCGTCCTCCACAACACAATGAAACTTCTTGATATGTGTGGGTTCCATTGACTTTCTTCTTGGTATCTTCTCTCCTCTTCACATACACAACAAATGACAACAATGAAAATGACACTTTCAAAAAGGTAAACTTCTTATTTAAACTAACTTACTTTTTAGGTTATTTTATAACTTTTCACTTTTTTAAAATTTGAATTCATTTAACGTGCTTTTCTTGCTTAATCGGTCATAACTTGTGTTAGAAGCTCTGATTTCCACTCCGTTTATTGCGTTGGAATCATGATTTAGTTTCCTAGTTATCCAAATTATTTTTGAAATGTTTCAAGTTCATCTTGCACCATTTTGGACAATATTTTTCACCAAGTATTACATTCACAATTCATCATGGTATACATGATCCCCTATTTCACCTTTTTGATAGCAAACTGAAATAGGGGGCATGTAGATACTTGCAAATTTCATTACTTTCTTAGTAAGCCCTAGGTGATTTATGATTTCAAACTGACATGTGGTTTTGCATATTGTAGTTCCTAACATTTTCTTGTAGGAATTGTGCATTTGGTGCTTTGAGATATCCTTTCGCTTTATTGATTCCTTTTACTTTATCTTGCATATGCACCTAGCATCATATATCACTAAAGAGGGGGCTAAATGTAAACTCATAAATTGTAAGAACCTAAGTGGTTTACAATTTCACAATTGGTTAGCACCTACCTTAGTGTATTCTCATTATAGATTGCATATTAGGACTTCATAATTGCACTTAATGCATACATAAATTTGAATATGGGTCCTCTAATCCCTTCATACTTGCTCAAAATTGAAGTAGGCCCTTATTTCTAAGTGTGTTCCTCTACTTTCCCTCCAATAAAATAATTCATTTCACCTCCTAGGCCCTATTTATCTATTTGTGGCCTTAGTATTATGTTCCAGCCTTGTATTGAGTTCTCTATCTAAATCCTACATCCCTTGACTGTCCAGGACCCACATAGAAGATTTGGTCTTATTTAGGGTGAGACTATTTAGGGTGGGATAGACCAAATATGGGAATTTTGTACCCTTAGTTTTGTGCCTATATTTGAAATAGGTCCTTGTCTCGAGATTTTTGTGGGAAATCTAGATCTATGGTTAGCCTGCTCAATTCTATCTCTTGTTTTTGTATAAAAGAAACCCTCACGCTTCATTTTGGCTAGATGAAATAAATTTAAAGGTTGAAGACCCAATTTGAAAGACATCCCATCAAGTGAGGACTTGCGATTCAAGGCTACAACAACTACTATCAAGCATCTACATCCTTTTTCAAGAATTCAAGTGTTCAACTTCTCAATCAATATCATGGAGACACAAATTGATTATGATGATGGCTAAGAGATCACCAGATGATGATTGACTTGTACTCTTCCTTTTAGGATTCGGTGTGGTTTCTTTTTATCTTCAGATCTATACATTTGTGTTTCAGATCTATAGACTTATATTCTAGATATATGTTATTTATATGCATTCAATCACACACTGATTGCATTTACATGCTAGGGTTTACTCTATCACACTTAGGGTATATCTTAGCATTTATTTTATGTATTTTATCTTATATAAATTTAGACATACTCTAGATTCATGAGAACAACACATTTTATCTCTATCACAATTGGCTATTTTTGGAGGTGGGGATCACCAAAATGGGGGATTTACTAAGGTAAACTGCTATTTTCCACCCACACACATAAATCTTATATTTGCAGGTGCATAAGTGCTCAGATTAAGTTTTCAGAGCATCAAAGGCATCATGGAATAGAGACAAATCATCTAAAACTTCTCTTGGCATAAAACCTAGGGTACAGATCGCCATTGACGTTTTGTACCTACCAAAAATTGAGAAAATTTCAGCTGCAAAGAGTTATAGGTTCCATGATTGCAGACCTATAGTTATAGGTCATTTTGGGCTTCCAATAGTCAAGGAATTAGATTTGAAGTTTCACTTCTCCTATTTGGCTTCTAGGTGCACTCAAATATTTCTCCTTTCTATTTTAGTCAGTTTTTCAATCAGATTAGATCAAGTCAATTTTTGTTTACTCTTTTTGTTCATTAATATTTCCTCTCTCCTCAACTCTAAGAAACAAAGGAATTGAAACCTTAGAAGCATAAATCTTGTATTAGCACTCTTATCATTAGGTAGTGCCAATTTGATATACTTTGTGGTGGTTTCGTATTCCAGTGTGTGGTATGAATTGAGTAACATCCCCTATTATATTTCTTACCATTTCACACTATACACTATTAATGCAAGTTGACTTATAATCAAAATAAAAATATTAAAATGATTTGTAATAGATTCAAGTTCTTTCATTTTCAAAGAATATAACCTTCTCTTGAGATATTATTTACTATACAAACTTTTGTTTTGATAAATGTCACCAACCCTCTTCCACAACTTGTATGTAATATCTTCTACAGAGACATTCAAGAGGAAAAAATTGGTAAGACACAACTTAATTATTTTTTGTTCCTTCTTGTCCAATTTCTTTGAAGCATCATCATCTAAAGTAGAGTCCTCTAGTTTTTCTTCATGTGAAACTAGAAACCACTGATATCTTTCTTCCAAAAGATTTGCATCTTCAATTTCCCAATCTCATGGTCAGTGTCATTGAATTACTCGACATCTATGTGAGAGGTAGAATCCATGGATTTTATTCCTTTTCTGAAATCTGCATAGCCACACAAGGAAATCTTCCATTGCAACAAAAAACCTTTAACACCTAAAGAGAAAGGTGTCCCCCCCTCAGTAGAATCATTATCTCTGATACCAAATGTTTAGAAACAAGGTGAAAAAATATTGCAATATTAACTTTCTTATCTAATTAAAATTTTGAAAATATTACCAAATTCGAAATGAACATACAATTGCACATTTCAATGAAAAATAAAATTAATCATACCAAAAGATACGCTAGATTTACATGGAGAAACCCTTTTGGGAAAAAAATCCACTAGAGAAGAAGGCCAAGTATATTATTAATCTTCAAAAGAGAGACTACAAAAAAATACACTTCACTTCACTTCTCCAAATGATCCCAAAAATACTTGGAAACCTCAAAGAAATTGTGATAAATTGATGATTAGACAACTATGCCTTGGCTCTAATTTATAGCCAAATGAGAGGGGAAAATACACTATTATTTTCTCAAAACAAGAGGCCAAAACAAGTTGCGACAACCCATGCCTTATAGAATGAATAACCAATAGACATATTCAAATAATAAATATCTCTTCAAGTGACTCCGCTTGGGTGCCAAGCCAAAAACTACTTAGTCTTTAGACATTCCATGTGCTTTGTAACTTTTGATGATTGTTTTGATCCCCAAATGAACACCTTTTCTCTTCCCAAAATTGGTCTTATTATTCATAACCCTTCATGTCTCAATATGGATATGGGAATGAGTGTGTTTTGTCTATTTTGATTTATATTTATCATCCCCTCATGTTCACCTCTTGAAAATGCAATCACAAATAATCATAGAATACAAATATTTAATATTTTTCTCACATGACCTAGTGAACACTTTCCAAGGAACATGGAGATATATGATGACACAAGGTAGGGGTACAAAATGGGGCCAAAAGTCTCACACAAGTACCAGACCACCTTGCAGAATCACACAACGGAAGTAATTGCACTGAAATAGAGAGAAAGGAAGCAGATCAATTCATTTACTCATTCAAACTTCATAAATGTTGGGTTCTGAGGCCTTCCCGATTACAGCCAATACAAAATAGAATTCAATTGCAGAACATTACAGTCCTCATACATGCGAGATCCACAATCTCCCACCAAGTATCTTTCTTCTCCCCTTAAATCTAAACTGAACTATTACATTAATACTTGAGGCTACCAAATAGGTCGGCCCAAAGAATCATTTAGATCCAACATTGGAGAAAGCAACAACCTAGATTTAAGTCCACACGTTTCCCAATGGATGATCCCAACATTAAGATCATAACCAAAATTAAATACACATGTCAGGCACAACAAAAGATCCAAAATAAATCCCTAAGTGAACTAGGCCACTGAGCAACACAGACACACCGAACCAACTCAGTGAAAGAAAACAACAAAGCCACTCGGTGAAAGGCACCGAGCAGAAAAAAGATAATTGAGCCCGTCAGTGAACAACATGAACACTCCATTGAGAACTCCAAAGCAATTACCGAGCACATCAAACAAGCTACCAAGATACATGATTTCGTTAAATCCTATATGCTCCTACATCATATGAATGACTTAGGATTGCAAGGTTAATGTTACCTTATCCTAATGGTTACCAAAACCCAAGTGTTATTTTTCTTTAATGTAGCCATCTTTTCATCCAAGGATTTACATCGTCCATGCTTGTAGCCTATATAACAATCCTAATCTCATTAGTGTTAGCAATAAAAAAAATACAACTTGAATCCAAAAATGAATAACCAAACCTTCTAGTTTTTGTGGCCTCCTCAATGGTTGAGGTTGAGTTTGAGGTTCTTCTTCTATTTAAATTATAGATCTTGTTGAGCTCTCCTCATCATCAGTTCTAATAGGAGTAAGTAGTTCTCTTGTTAGAGTAAGTGGAACTTGAACCACCTCTATATTTTTATCCTCTTTCTCTAGCTATAATAAAGTAGTGGGAGGTTTCATAGAGAACTTCTGATATAGAGAACTTCTGGGCAATTGGATCCTAAAGCTTATGCCTTTTCACACTAAAACCATAGTCAATGAGGATATATTTGACCACCATTTTCTCTAATTTTTATCTATTTCCACTCGATACATCTACATATTCCTCACAACTAAATACTTTGAGATGCCTCATTGAAGGGAATTTTCCTAATTATGCCTCCATGGGTGTCTTATTAAGAAGTGTATATGTAGGAATTTTTTAATCACATAACTCGTATTGGTTATAGCCTCAAATACAAAACTTATGCTGAGGGCCAACACCACTAAAAATACTCTCGTCCCTCTTCATGAACATATTTTTCATCCTCCCTACAGCTCCAATCTACTGACAGGTGTATGATTTTGTCTCATGTCTTTCAATCTTGTGCTCTTTATAAAATCGTTCAAACTCTACACAACAAAACTCACCTCTCTTGTTATTCCTTAAATAATTAATCTTTATATTAGAATGATTTTCAACCAAGTATTTAAAATCCTTAAAATGATTAAGGACTTCAGCCTTTCTCCTTAGGAACTATACATACATCCTATTGTAATCATCTACAAAAGAAATCAAGTATACACATATTGATGAAAAATGAATATTTACATGACCAAACACATCCATATGGATGTAGGCCAAAGTTTTAAAAGACTTATGTGATCTTTTATAAAATTGCACATGGTTATGTTTACCAACCATACAAGGTTCACATAAGTTGAGCTTAAGATTGAAATCTTCAACTCCTTCAAGGCCCTTATATATTAAGGTCCTAAGGCCTTTCTCATAAATATGATTGAGTCTTTTGTGTCATAACATTGTCTTGTCTATTGGAAGATTCATCTCCAAAGAATAGGCAACCTTAAGTACCCAAAAAGAACAACTATTAGAAGTAGATAGAATATATTTCTTCACCACTTTATCCAATGGTGAGGATGAAGAATCTAAATATTTTTTTATTCAACTTGTTACAAGAACTATTTCATTGAACAATGCATGCATCCAACTTGAACATGGTTCCTATCTGGAAACCTCTAACCAAAACCATAACTCCTCTTGTCATTTTAGATCCTCCACTCAAGAAAAAAAATTGCACACTTACATCAATCAATTTAATTACTAAAAAGAGATTTTGTGCCAAACCTGTGATATGCAACATGCCATCAACAATATTCACTCTACAATCAATAAATTTGATTCTTACTCTTCCACAACCAATTATCTTCAGATGATGATGATCGTCGAGATACACCTTTCCACCATCATATTCTTCATACCTTAAAAACCAACCTCTATGTGAGGTAATGTGAAAAGATGTCTTGGATTTTGTCAACTAGACATCTTCTAATATATGCATTGCCAAGGGTGTAATCAACACTTCACTAAATTAATCATTCTCCATTTCAATCTTACTAGGTGTGCTTTCCATCCTTTTCAGTAATGGAATATCAAGAAAATCACTTCGATAAAACTCCCACTAAAACTTAGATTCGTACAAAAAAACTAACAAATCCCATAATTGATATCATAATTGACTAAGATCTGATACCAATTTATAGGAGACTAGGTTAAGGAATACAAATTCCTACTCTAATATAGAGAGGAGAAAGTTGCAAAAGTAATCCTTTAAATTCTTAACCATTATAGATTTAGATGCACATTTAATTAATTACAAACTAAACCAATGCAAAACATGACACCATGATTTATGTGGGAAAACCCTTTTGGGAAAAATCCCACACTCCAAAACATAGAGTTGAATTGTATTATTAGCTAAACCAATTACAATACAATGCACAAATCTAATGCTCTACAAGAGTAATCACAACAAAAAACAACAACAAAGAATTCTAGAGTAATTTTGGCAACATATTGGCATCTAAAAAAATATTCAACTTATCATGTATAAAATGAGTTAAGGTACCACATATTTACATGATCACCCCCACATGAAGAATGGGTGTCAAACTTGCCCAAAACCAATTCACATGCCTAAGTGTTATTAATAGTCCATAATGAGATGTTGTCATAGTAAGAACTCAATGAAAATGATAATTACCAATTCAACACGTGAACTCATCCATGATTATGAAAGCTCATGTACTCAACCTGCTATTAAGAAAGTAATCTTATCCTTATGTTGGGTGCCTAAAAGAGATAAGATTAAATTTTTCTAATTCTGACTCCAATCTATAATAGAAACAACATAGGAAGTTGTTTGATAGGGAGGTCTTTGCTACCTAGTCCTATTTTACTTAGGACTTGTTCTAGGCCTTCTCTTGGCCTTCACTAGGGTTACCTTAGACCCTATTAATTGAGGGATTCTTGACAATCTCCTCCTCTCCACTAGACCTCTCTACCAAGGTGTGTCTCCTTTCTTTCTCCTTAACTACTTCACATGAACTCATTCCTTGAATTCATCCTCTTACCAAACTATTACCATTACTATGCAATTAGGTTAGAAGGCTCCTTTTCAAATTGTTTTGACTAGATTTGAGGTGTTCCACCAGCCATCTAACTTCCCTCACAAGTCGATCTTCAAGAACTAAGCTCTAAGCCCTATTAGGCCTTTGTAGGTCTCCAAATCCACTTTTCAGTGCATAACTCTTTAACTTCCCAAAAAAGTTGACAAACTAAAACCATATTCTGACACCCTTTTTGAAGTTCTCATGGATTCACATGTTCTTGGATCCTCAAGTTGGTCGTACTGTACTTTCCTACACTCAAGCCTAGTTTTTAGGCCTAATTAGGTCTCCCTGGTTTTCAGTGAGGGTTTGGTCTTTACACCTCTTGCTAGATTGATCAAGGACTCTCCTTCTTAGGATTAAGTCTTTGACATCTAAACTTCACTATTCTGCACTTGGATTAGGTCTCTCATTTGTTGGATCACTGTCAAGCTCTCTAATCGGGCATGCTCTGGCTCACCTAGGGCTTGACTCTAAAAATGCTTCCACTGCAAACCTGGCCATAAGAATACATATATACAAGGTATTTACAACACCATAGCATATCCCAAAGGGCCGTACAATTCCTTCCATGGGATTTCATGCTAGGGCCATTTTATTGACCTTTACTCTAGATGCACCAGTAAACTGGTCACAGAGGAGGAATTTTAAAACATGCAGAAAGGAAAACCTAGCTATCAAAATAGGAACACAAAAGAGCTTAGAAAACTAAGAATAACTCTTACAAGCAATGAGATGCTTTGGTCTAATCCATAGCTAAAGGATAATCGAGCTTTCTATTCACTATCATAGTATTACAGTCACACCAGTCTATTAAAAACCAAAAACCAAACTTCTTACAGAGATCCAACCCTTTGTCTTGGTCGTAATAAGTCTTAAATAGCTTAGGGGAACTGATCCAAATTGGTTAGAAAGTCCCCTAACCAACTCAGGCTCTCGGATAGCCAGTTGACAAAATGTTTGTCATGACAACTTTTACATTTTTTATGACAACTTTTCCCAAGTCATCCTAATAGGTCTTAGATGACCTCTAAGGCTATTTAATTACTCCTAGGACCATTACTTAACTTATTTCTCCATTTCCTAATATCAACCCTATGCTTTGACTGACAGACATATCAAAATGGCATGTAAGCCAAACTTCTTAGGTCCCCTCAAACCTATCAAAGCCTTAGTTAAGTATACTAGTAACCATCCTAATCATATTGGATCTCTTCACACACACACTAGGGACTACTCTAAGTCCTTATTGGACAATGACTTGGCTAAGGTTACTACAAGCCAAAAACTAGGAGTTAGGTTAGCCAAGAACCTAGGTGCTCCTGCACCATACTCCCCCTGCAAAAAGAAACTAAGTGCCATTAGGAGATAAGAGTGCCAAATCAATTCCTATCTTCTTGAAGTGTTCTCTGCTATCCATTGAGTCTCTGATTCAAGTAGAGACTTCCACTTCACAAGGTGTTCCATGTAGACCCCATGCCTAGTTTGTTTCTTCACCCTTGAGTCTAGTATCTTCTCAGATTGGGGCTTCATTGGGACTGGTAATTTGAGGTCTTTGACATCAACATGAAAATTTGGACTATGTTCTTCCTCTTTAACATTAGGTCCTTTGTATCTGACCAAATCTTGGACATTGAAAATCGGATATATGGACAAGTCACTAGGCAGGCCTATTTTGTATGCATTTGAGCCATACTTGGATAGAACCTTACATGGGCCAACTCTTCTCATTTGGAGCTTGTTGGGTATGCCTTTCTGAAGCCTTGCCTTATTGAGGTGTGCCATCACCCAATCACCCACTTCAAACTGCAAATCATTTCTCCTTTCATCAACTCTAGTCTTCACCTTTTGATTGGCTTCTACCAATGTCCTCCTTACCTGTTCATGTACCACTTGCATAGATTGAGCAAAGTCATCAACATGACCACTCACTCCTCCTTGATTACCTAGTTCTCTGAGTTCACACACACCTCTTGGGTGCATTCCATACACCACTTCAAATGGGCTCTTGCCAGTAGACCTATTTATGTTGTCATTGTAAGAAAATTCAGCTTGTGGTAACACCTAGTCCCATACTTGTCCATACTCTTTTGTAAGACATCTTAAGAGGTTTCCCAACACTCTATTAATCACCTTTGTTTGGCCATCCATTTGAGGGTGATAGGCTGAACCAAATGCAAGGTTGGTGCCTAGTCTCTTCGACAAAGTCTTCCAAAAGTGTCCCATAAACTTGACATCCCTATCTAACACAATGTTGATTGGTAGGCCATGAATCCTTACCACTTCTTTGAAGAAGAGATGTGCTATATAGCTGGCATCATGTGTGGTATTACATGGGATGAAATGGCTCATCTTACTAAACCTATCAACCACCACAAAGACACTATCAAAACCAGTAGTTGTCTTAGGCAAGCCTACTATAAAATCCATACTTAGACACTCCCATGGCCTATTTGGGATTGGTAAAGGTTGATATGACCCTGCATTGGTAGAAGTTCCTTTAGCTTTTTGGAAAACAATACATTGCTCTACATACCTCCTAACATCTCTTGGCATCTTGGGCCAGCTGTAAAACCTTTGCACTAGATCCAATGTCTTATTCAAGCCAAAGTGTCCACTAAGGCTCCCATTATGCTTTTCTTGTATAAGGTTCTTGTTAGCCAATTTAAGTCATCATTAGTGAAGATTGATGCAAACACCATTCCCACCGGTATAAGGTACACCGGTAGTTCACTCACTTTACTTTATAGGCACCAGTAGACTAAAACGGAGTATATACACAAGCAGACTAAATAGAGGAGATGCACCGGTAGACCAAACAAAGTACATAGTACCAGTCTTATAAGTGCATACAAGGGATGAACCAGGCATAAGATTGATACCGGTCAACAACACATCAATCTGCACCGATGAATGCAGAGCTGTTTAAGTTAAAACCAGAATATACGAAGCATCCACCATTTAGAATTAGAGTTAGCTTTTTAACAAGAGTTAGTTTTATGTCTACGCAGATGTTTCAAGGTAAACTCAAGATCATAACACAAAGATGTTTCTTTGTTGCATGATTTAAGGACGAGTTTATAGCTTGGTGGTTCTATGAGTTAGGGTTTCATTGAGATGAATTTTGCATAAATATGGGTCATAGGATGTAAGAAAAGTGTTGTTGAATATACAGAGCAGGAGAGAGACATCTTCTGAGAGAAAAGCTACAGTCACATAAGTGAAAGGCAAAAAGCATCAACAGCCAAGCAGAACAGGAAGATCAACATGTATAATCTAATCAAACAAAGAGTGTTAATTAAGGTCATTGCTTTTTTACTGTGAAAGCATAGTCAAATCCCTTTATCAGGATGAACCCTAACAAGTTCTTTGTATAAATCCTTTAACTGGGTAGCATCTTGATTGATGTTGAAAGTCTTTTAACAAGGTGGCTCCTAATAGAGTCAAGATCTTGACCGGCCTTCTACCAAATCCCTTTACCGAGTAGCACTCTTGCAAGTGCTTTGTAAGCTCTTCACCAAGCACCTTTATTACTGTAGTAGTGGAGTTGTGAGCTCTGTCTCACTGTGGTTTTTTCTTTCTAACCAAGGGTTTCCACGCACATATGATGTGTTGATTTGATCATTTCTATTTATGTGTGTGAATGGTTATTTACATTCTGTTTATCTTGCAAGGATCTTTATAAAAGTTTTAATTGGAAATAGAAATAGTATTTACTGATTCACCCCCCCCCTCTCTCAGTAACCAGTTAGGAATAACAATTGGTATCAGAGCCAAGTTCTCTAAGATATAAAGCTTAACCGCTTGAGAAAAAAAAGATCATGGAGGGTTATAGGTATCAGAAACAACTTGAGGAAGCCAACGACATCATTGCCTCTCTGGAGAATAGGTTGATAAGATCCCTTGCTAAAAGAAAGGAGATGGCTTTGCAATTGAGTGAGAGAAATGAAAAAATTGATGAAATCTCTGAGAAAAGTAGATCAAATGAAGTTGAGGAGGCAGTCTCTGAGCTCATGGAGAGGAAACAAATCCTAACCAATCATATCTCCAACCTAAAGAGGGAGCAAGAAGATAATGCCCTAAGAATGACTTAACTGATTGAGAAAAAGAGGAAATTTGAAGATGAAAGAAACACTGCAGTTAAGTCATTAACAGCCTCTGAGAGAGAAAGGAATCTGGCTGAGGAAGTTGTAAGGGAAAGTGATCTTATCGTTCTGTAACTTCAAGAAGACATGCAAGTAGTCAATCAAGAGAATGCCAACATGCAAAAGATTTGGCATGACAAAGATGATGCATGCAAGAGGCTAGCAATTGAGTTGTATCAACTAAAGGAACAGATGAAAGAACTCAAAGAAAGGAATGAAACCCTCAGAAGATACAACGAAAGCTCAGTCAAGATTGATGAGCAACTCAAAGCTCAAAGAAAGCACAAGGACCCCATAGGACTTGGGTTCACTGGACAAGACACCAAGGAAACCAGTGAGTCATCTAGAGCCAACACAAGCAAGAAGGAAAATAAGAAATTGGTAGAACAAAAAGAATAAAAATACCTTCAACTCCTCTTTCAATCACCATGGGAAACCGGGGCATAAAACAAGTAACTAAATAAATGCACCGGTAAAGCCAACCAATAGTTACTGCAAAAACTATTGCAATAATGGCCACAAGACCACTAAATGCTTGTCTCGTCCCACGAGTGCTTCCAATAGAAGCAGGGTAAGCTTCAAGGGGTATTGCTACGCATGCAACAAGTTTGGACACAAAGCTAATGAATGCAGATCCAAAATAATGGCATTCAGATCCCCACCGAGATCAATATTCCCAAAAAGAATCAAGAATCGGAGCACAACCAATTGTGCTAACTGTGGCATGAACAGTCATAATGACTCCTGGTGCAAATCACCTAACAAGAGAAGGGTAAATCCATGGAAATCAATCAGGATAGTTTGTTACACCTACAACATAGTAGAACACCTAGCTAAAGACTGAAGGAAGCGGTCAATGAACAAAATAAAAGGATCGGTCAAAATGATGGTGAAGATCTCGCCTTCCAATAAGAACAATGGAGGAAAGGAGACCGAGAAGGAAGTAAAGAAGATTTGGTTAAAAAAGGAATCAAAGAGCTCCATTGAGGAGAAGACAGAGGGAAGATCATCATCAGCCGATGGTGATATCTCTTCAATAAACTGAGCCTACAGGGCTTAGAGGGAACCGGTAGCTCGTCTACTATTCTCGGTAGAACTCGTGAGAGTCTGCAAGAAAGACCAGACAAGTAAGCATTGATCAACTGGGGTTTGCTCAATCGAAAAAGCTTGAATACCGGTTGGCGAAAAAAAAAAGGAAAGAAAGGCTAGGTATGGTAATTAATGCTATAGTTGTTAATCAAATAGTTACCATTTGGTAATTACCATTATGCCCTAAATCTATATAAAGAGAAGAAGATTACTCATTTTCTTTTACTTTGTGATTTGTGATTTACAATATTTTATGCTTGAGTAATATTCTCATGCCTTGATCAACAATAAGATTTCTTTGAAAGATCAATCAAGCTATTTACTATGTTAACCGATTGATAACAATGGCATCTTCTTCATCTTTCACCAAGTTGATTCAAGGGAATCAAATCGATTGACCTGTCTATGACATAATGGCGGTTCAAAACAAGGCAAATGACATGTCTGGTGCACTATCATCTGTGCCTGATGGTGTTCTCATGATGAAAGACATGACCGCTTTCATTCATGCCAAGCAGGAAGAACAGGGTGAGACCTTCATCTAGAGAGAGTACCTCTTGCTATGTGAGGAAGGAAAGCTTATAGATAGATACGCAAAGCTGGTGTCATCCGGTCTCATCAATGGAGTCTGTTATCCAACTATCTTTCGACCAGATTGGATTCAACTGGTTCTCAGTCAAGTGCACGATTTAGGGTTTTAGATTGCGAAAGGAGCATGCACACAAATTACTAAGGAGGACTTGCATCGAGTGACTAGGTACAGTCAGTAAGGCGAAGCATTAACCCTAAGAACCATCTCCAATGCTGTGGTTGCAAAACTGAAAAAGTTGAAATCTGATGGTCAGATTATGATCGTAAATGACATTGAAGATGAAGGAGTTCGGTTCACATCCGATGTAATAGGATACAAGATCTATCTATCCAGTAACCTTAACAGCATACTGGGTGGAGCCATTCATGCCACTCACCAGATAATGCATGACACCGCCAAGTACGATCTTTGTAGAATGCTTCGAGGTCAAATATTTGAAAATATGAAGAAGCTCGACATTGTAAAGAAGAAATCCTTAAAGTATGGCACCCTACTGGTATGTCTCTACTTTTACCATTCTAACTTCTTTCCGAGAATAGGAAAGGTGACTTGGGCAATCGACCGGCCAGTTATGATGCAGATAAGTGATATGGCCAACCAACTGGGAAACCAGTTCGGTAAAGTAATGACCGAGTACTTTGAGGTATTTCAATTGAGAATGCATGACAGAGAAAGGGTTCTGTCAACTATTATTGACTCGTACAAAGATAATGTATGTTCTCTGGTCTCCACCGATCACTGCATCATTCAAGCAGTAGAACCAAGAACTGGGTATGCTCCTGAATTGGGTTATGAGATCACCTCCAAGACAACAAAGGCATATGTTGATGCCCTAGAAGAAGCTAACCTAGATCTCTCTACTTACAGGTTTGGTACCTTTGAAGAGATTCAAGAGAATCTGAGAAAAAGGGCACCAATCAAGAATGTCTATGTCAAAAGGACCCCCACACCAAAGAAGAAACCAGTGATTGAACAACCCAAGGCTCAAAGGAAGAAAGAAAAACTGGCACCCAATACTCAAGGAGAAGAACTGGAGGAAACATATACTAAAGAAACAATTCCTTTAGTCAGAAAGAAGAAAACTGGTAAATCATTAAAGGAAGATGCACCAAGAGCCAAAAAGCCCACAATTGATGAATTTGTGGTGGGATTAAAAGAATTCGATGGAATGGGATTAGTCAGCACAAGATATCAATTGGCCAATGAAGAAGATAGGAGAAAAATAGAAGAAGCAGTAGTTCATTGTATCTACAAATTTAACCTCTCTCCTACCGAAATTCATAAGTTTTTACCTGATGATCTCCAAGATATTCTTGAAGCTAGATGGAAAGATTCAATGGACAGAGAAAAGGAGATGAGGATTCAAGCTTTGCTTGAGGTTCAGAACAATCTTGCTCTGGACAAGGCCACTCACCAAGCCGAACTGCATAAGAAAAATTTCTTGACAAAGAGGAGGATCGGTTAAATGCTTATGGAGAAGCTGAGAAGGTCCACGAGGAAGGAGTGGCAATATGGACCAAACTTATTCAAACCCAAAAATATGCAGAAGAAGCACGCCAAAGGACCACTGAGCCACCGGTCACTGATACTAGAAAAGGAAAAGGAGTACTTGGAGCAGAAGTACTAGTTAAACAGAAGAATCCTACCGGACCGGTCATCGTTAACATCCCTGATGATAAAGGTAGTGATCAAGCTCACCCAATTGTTCTTGTCTCTCCAAAAAAAGGTAAGACTCGCACCATGACTGTTAATGATATAATTGACGAGGTGATGGATTTTGGAGAAGTAGATAATGCAGCTAGATGGTATAGTGTGCTAGGAGAGGAAGATAAACAGGTAGTAATAGTAGCTCTAGTGGAAACGTTCATGGATTACAACAGAACTCCAAGAGACTATAGTTCTAAGTTTCCCCTTGAACTTAACACAAGACTAATGACAAAATGGAGAGCTGGTTTAGGCACCAATACTAGAATCTCTAAGGAGACATTGTCACTAGTCAGACTTAGTCTTAGTGAAGAGTCTATCAAACTACTGTTAGAGGAAGCATCAATGAACTTGGATACCAAGCATAGAGTTGCTAAGATAATCAACGGGTATGAAAATGAAGTCTATAAAGAGATTCTAGATTTATGGAAACAATATGACTTCAGTGCTCTCAAGGCAACAGGTCCACAAGATCAACCCGAACCAACATTGGTACCACCGGTTCAATTCACTGCTCGTGAAAAACCCACCACTAGTGAACAAGTGAATTTGAAACAGGGATCTCTACCAAAGGAACAAGTGCTAGGAAATGATATACCTATGGGTGAGTTACATACAGCCGAAGAACAACACATAGAGGAAGCCCCTGTAGCAGAGAAAATGGAATAGGAACATGATGCACAACAGAAAGCAAAGGTACTACCAGAAAGGGAAGTACAAAATGAGGAAGAAGTACCAGCAGTAGAAGTCCTACCAGAAGAGGAGGCACAACTAGAAAATGTGGCATTACCGGAAAAGTTAATCCAACCAAAAAATGATGAAAAACAAGAACAACAAAATGAACAGGAACAAGAGTTACCTGTACATATTGAGCAAGCACTATAGGTACAAGAGCCTAAACACAAGGAAAAGGTAGATGTTCCAAGATCGTCCTCATCCAAGAGGAAGCTATCTTTTGTAGTTGACACAGAATCCAAAAGGAGCAAGGCTACCAAGACTATGGTTGACATCAACAAAATGTCAACAAGGTAGTTAAAGGAGCTAACTTAAAGGAAACAAGACATGGTCCTAACAAGTGTCAAAAATATCCTGAGCAATTTTGTAGCGGATGCTGACATTGATGAAGATGAACCTGTAATAGATCAATTGGAAATATTAGCACAAGCAATCGAAGAAGATCTAACCGATCCAGAGACAATAGCCATTGATCACTATGAGAAGAAGAGAATAGAAATTCTCCACAAACAGGTTGAGGAAATAAAGGTCACAGTATCTACCAACTTGAGGGTACTTCAACAACAGTTACAAGTTGCAACAAGTCTGATGACAAGGACTTCAAATTTTGATACCTTTATTCAAGATCTCACTGAAAATTCATCCAAGACTTCAGAAGACATAAGAGCTATGTCTTCCCAGTTTGACATAAAGAACAAGTCTGCAACAAATTTTAGCAGGGATATGACAAGTCTAGCTCTCATTCTAAGAAAGGTGTCTGAAGAGAAGACCAAGTGAATCCAAGATATTATTAGATTTCAATTATTTCTGGCCCCAACATTCAATTCAATGCAACAGACATCAAGAGATGCTGAAAATTTGATCAGTGAACTAGATTACAAAACTATAGAGGACATGGAAAATACTATTGTCTCTCTAAAAGCAGCACAGAAAAATATAGAATACGTAACCGGTCAATGGAATCCTTTTCTTGATTCAGCAAAGAAAATTTACAAGGATATCTTCACCAAGCTACAAATGTAGAAAACTAATTGAAGCATAACCCTTTGTCTTATGGAGGCAAAAGGGGGAAGATATTGAAGAAAAGAGAATGGAAAAGAGAAGAAGAAGATACAGAGGTCAGAAGGTCAAAGAAGAAGACACCTACAAACAGGGGAATTCTGCAGACAATAGAGATGAAGCTAAAAGGTAAAGTCTACAAACTAAGGAATTAACTGTGATGAGTGTGTAATGGTTTTGCCACTAATGACAAAGGGGAATATTGTTAGCCAATTTAAGTTGTCATTAGTAAAGATTGATGCAAACACCATTCCCACCAGTATAAGGTACATCGGTAGTTCACTCACTTTACTTTATAGGCATCGGTAGACTAAAATAGAGTATATACACCGGTAGACTAAACAGAGGAGATGCACCAGTAGATCGAATAGAGTACATAGTACTAGTCTTATAAGTGCATACAGGGAATGAACTGGGAATAAGATTGATATCGGTCAACAACACGTCAATCCGCACCAGTGAATGTGGAGCTGTTTAAGTTAAAACCGGAATATACAGAGCATCCACCGTTTAGAACTGGAGTTAGCTTTTTAATAGGAGTTAGTTTTATGTCTACACAGATGTTTCAAGGTAAACTCAAGATCAAAATGCAAATCTTTTTCTTTGTTGCATGATTTAAGGACGAGTTTACAGCCTGGCGGTTCTATGAGTTAGGGTTTCATTGAGATGAATTTTGCATAAATATAGGTCATAGGACGCAAGAAAAGTGTTGTTGAATATACAGAGAAAGAGAGAGACATCTTCTGAGAGGAGAGCTACAATCACATATGTGAAAGGTAGAAAGCATCAACAACCACGAAGAATAGGAAGATCAACATGTATGATCTAATCAGACAAAGAGTGTCAATTAAGGTCATTTCTTTTTTACTGTGAAAGCATATTCAAATCCCTCTATCAGGGTGAACCCTAACAGGTTCTTTGTATAAATCCTTTAATTGGGTAGCATCTTGATTGATGTTGAAAGTATTTTAACAAGGTGGCTCCTAATAGAGTCAAGATCTTAACCGGTCTTCTACCAAATCCCTTTACTGGGTAGCACTCTTGCAAGTGCTTTGTAAGCTTTTAACTGGGCACCTTTACTACTGCAGTAGTGGAGTTGTGAGATCTGTCTCACCATGGGTTTTTCCTTCTAACCGAGGGTTTCCACGTACATATGATGTGTTGATCTAAGCATTTCTATATCTGTGTGTGAATGGTTATTTACATTCTATTTATCTTGCAAGAATCTTTATACAAGTTTTAATTGGAAATAAAAATAGTATTTACTGATTCACCCCCCCTCCCAGTAACCGGTTAGGAATAAAATTTCTCTCTCATTGAACCCTTGGGTACACATAATTGATTACCCTTGAATAACAAACCATTTTGCAATGTGTAGTCAACAAATTAACTATGAAAGTGATTCTCAAATTCATCACATACCTTATAGGCCTTGGAGAAGTCTTCATCTTCCTTGCAGAGTTCCTTAAATCCCTCTACACCAATGCTTTGAAGCTGGATTTCTTGGACAGACAACAACCTTCAGCTAAGTGCATCAACTACCTTGTTGTTTAGACCCTTCTTATGTTTAATGGTAAAGGTATAGGCCTGGAGAAATTCCATCCACTTGATGTGCCTATGACTTAGCTTATCTTGAGTGTTGATGTAGCTTAATGCTTGATTATCTCTATAGACCACAAACTCCTTAGGCAATAGGTAGTGCCTCCATTTATTGAGGGCTTGTATCAATGCATAGAGCTCCAAATAATATGAGGAATACCTTGATTTAGCCTCATTCAACCTCTCACTGAAAAATGCAACTGGTCTTTCTTCTTGGTTCAAGACTGCTCCCACTACTATGTTGCTTGCATCACATTCCACTATAAATAGCTTATCAAATCTTGGTAGGACTATAATAGGCTGAGTTTCCACTCTTTGCTTCAGTTTTTCAAAACCTTCTTGAGCTGCCTTGGTCCACACAAACTTGGTCTTAGCTCCTCCTTTGATAGTATTGAGAAAAGGTGCACATATCTCACTAAACTCTCTTATGAACTTCCTATATAACTGAGCTAATCCATGGAAGCTCCTCACTTTTGTCCCTATTTTAGGAGTGGGCTAACTTAGTATGGCTTCCACTTTACTTGGATCCATCTTAAGGTCACCTTGAGACACCACAAAGCCTAAGTAGACTAGTTCTTGTTTGAGGAATTCACTCTTCTCTAGATCGATGGATAGTTTCTCTTCATGTAACCTTCTCAAGACAATCTCTAGGTGTTGCATATGTTCCTCCTTGGTCTTGCTAAAGATGAGGATATCATCTAAGTACACCACAAAAAATCTACCTATGTAATCTTTTAGGACCTTATTTATTAATCTCATGAATGTACTAGGTGCATTTGTAAGCCCAAAGGGCATAACTAACCATTTATAAAGACCCTCATTAGTTTTCCTCTCATCCCCTGCCTTCATCCTAATTTGGTGATACCCACTTTTAAGGTCAATTTTAGTGAAATATTGAGCCCCCCAAGACAATCCATGAGGTCTTTATCCTAGGGATTGGAAACCTATATCTAATGGTTATCCTATTGATTGCCCTAGAATCAGTACATAACCTCCACTTACCTCCCTTCTTTGGTGCCAAAACCACTGGGACAACACATGGGCTAATGCTCTTTCTTATCAACCCTTAATCAAGAAGTTCTTGAATCTATCTTGCAATCTCTTTCTTCTGGTCTGGGGTCACTTTATATGCTGCTTTGTTAGGAAAAGATGCTCTAGGTACAAAGTCAATTTGATGACTGATTTCTCTTTGAGGAAGAGTAGTTGGTGTCCCATCACTGATTATGTATTTAAACTTATCCAATAGGTGTTGTACTTCTTTTGGCAAGGTGGGGTGTAGTACCTTGGTCTCTTCCTTGGGCTTTAGGACTATGGCTAGTCCCACTCCTTCCTCTTCCTTGATTTCATGCAAGAACTCCTTCCCACTCATCAAAAGTACATTGGGATCACATGTACTTGCAGCTCCTTCCTCCACAAGTGACTTTATTTTGTAAGTAACTCCATCCTTCTTGAAGTTGTACAGATTCTTCTTCCCATGGTAGATTACATCCCGGTCATATTGCCATGGTCTTCCTAGTAGAAAATGGAAAGCATCCATTGGTAGGATGTCACACAACATATTATCTTGATAACCACCTATCATGAACTCCGCCCATACTTGTTCATTCACTAGAACATTATGCCCCTTGTTTAACCAGGTCACTTTTTAAGGATGAGTATGAGGTATCCTCACAAGTTTCATCTTTTGGATTGCTTCCTTTGAGATTATGTTATCAATTGATCCTGAATCAATGATAACTTTGCAAACTTTGCCAAGGATCTTGCATTTGATCCTAAAGAGAGCCCTCCTATGCTTAGGTTCTTCCTTGACTAGTTCCTTGAGTAGAACCCTCCTAAACATGAGGTTCTCACCATGTTCTGAATCCAAACTAACCTTTGGTGACTTCACACTACTCACCTCATGTTGTGCATAAGCTATCTTTTTCTCTCCTTGTGAGCTAGAAGCTTTATCAGGGCACCTATAGGCAGGGTGGCCTAGTTGACCACAATGGTAGCACTTCATGCTTGCAAAGTGTGACCCTTTGCTGAAACTACTTGATCTGCCTCTTCCACCTTGAAATCCTCTTCCTCTACCATAATTACCTCTTCCACTTGGCTCACTAATTTTTTCAACTAGCTTGGAGTCTCCTTGACTTCTTGGTTCATTACTTCTGCCACCATAGCCACCTCTGTGTCCTCTAGAGTCTCTCCCTCTGCCTCTACCTCTTGGAGTAGAGTCTTGCTTCTTCTTCTTGTTCTTCTCTTTTACCTTAAGTGCTAATTGAAAGAACTTGTGTACAGTAGTAGGAGTCCACAAACTAATCTCCTCTTGGATACTCCACCTTAATCCACCCAAGTATCTAGCTACCCAGATACTCTCCTCTTCTTGAACTTTGGACCTTAAACAAAGTTTTTGAAACTCCTTGGTGTAAGAGGTCACATCCATCTCCTTTTGCCTGAGGCTTTGCCTCTTCTTGTGCATTTGGATATCATGAACCTCTGGCAAATAATTATCCTTAAGATTTGTTACCATAGCTCTCCAATTGGCTATTGGTCTTTTCCCCTCTCTTTCCCTCTCTTCTTGAAGGAACTTCCACCATGTCAGGGTTGGTCCCCTGAGTCTTGACTTGACAACCTTCACCCTTTGTGCCTCTGAGACACCTTCACACTCAAAGTGATTCTCCGTCCCTTCAATCCACTCCATGACTAGCTCCGAATCCATCTTGTCGGTGAACAGGGGTATCCCCTCAAGTGCTTTGCCTCACAATGCCTTAATGGCTTTAAGGAAGGTTCCTCTTGTATTGGTGGATCTGGTTCAGGGATATAATCTTCCTTAGCTACTATCTTTCCCTTGTCATCAACAACTTCCATCTTCTCCTTCATTTTACTAGCTGCCTCTGCAACTTCATCAAGCTTATCTTTCAAAGCTTCCACAGTCTCTTCTAGAATCCAGTTCCTCTCCTTTTTCTCTACCACTTCCCTTGCCAACTCATCATTGGTTACCATGGTGGATTCTCCCACTGATGTACTTCCACCTTCTGACATACACTAATGTCTTACCCCAATCTTTGATTGGCTCTGATACCAATTTGATAGGGAGGTCTTTTCTACCTAGTCCTATTTTACTTAGGACTTGTTCTAGGCCTTCTCTTGGCCTTCACTAGGGTTACCTTAGACCCTATTCAATGAGGGATTCTTGACAATCTCCTCCTCTCCATTAGACCTCTCTACTAAGGTGTGTCTCCTTTCTTTGTCCTTAACTACTTCACATGAACTCATTCCTTGAATTTATCCTCTTACCAAACTATTACCATTACTATGCAATTAGGTTAGAAGGATCCTTTTCAAATTATTTTGACTAGATTTGAGGTGTACCACCAGCCATCTAACTTCCCTCACTAGTCGATCTCCAAGAACTAAGCTCTAAGCCCTATTAGGCCTTTGTAGGTCTCCAAACCCACTTTTCAGTGCATAACTCTTTAACTTCCCAAACAAGTTGACAAACTAAAACCATATTCTGACACCCTTTTCAAAGTTCTCATGGATTCACAAGTTCTTGGATCCTCAAGTTGGTTGTACTGTACTTTCCTACAATCAAGCCTAGTTTCTAGGCCTAATTAGGTCTCCTTGGTTTTCAGTGAGGGTTTGGTCTTTACACCTCTTGCTGAATTGATCAAGGACTCTCCTTCTTAGGATTGAGTCTTTGACATCTAAAATTCACTATTTTGCCCTTGGATTGACTTCCTCAATCCCCAAGCCTTCTCTCATTTGCTAGATCACTATCAAGCTCTCTAACCGGGCATGCTCTTGCTCGCCTAGGACTTGACTCCAAAAATGCTTCCACTGCAAACCTGGCCATAAGAATACATATATACAAGGTATTTACAACACCCTAGCATATCCCAAAGCGTCATACAATTCCTTCCATGGGATTTCATGCTAGGGCCATTTTATTGACCTTTACTCTAGATGCACCAGTAAACTGGTCACAGAGGAGGAATTTTAAAACATGCAGAAAGGAAAACCTAGCTATCAAAACAGGAACACAAAAGAGCTTAGAAAACTAAGAAGAACTCTTACAAGCAATGAGATGTTCTGGTCTAATCCATAGCTCAAGGATAACTGAGCTTTCTATTCACTGTCATGGTATTACAGTCACACCAGTCTATTAAAAACCAAAAACCAAACTTCTTACAGAGATCCAACCCTTTGTCTTGCTCGGAATAAGTCTTAAATAGCTTAGGGGAACCGATCCAAATCGGTTAGAAATTCCCCTAACCAACTCTGGCTCTCGGACAGTCAGTTGACAAAATATTGTCATGACAACTTTTACATTTTTTATGACAACTTTTCCCAAGTCATCCTAATAGGTCTTAAATGACCTCTAAGGCTATTTCATTACTCCTAGGACCATTACTTAACTTATTTGGCCATTTCCTATAGTCAACCCTATGCTTTGATTGATTGACATATCAAAATGGCATGTAAGCCAAACTTCTTAGGTCCCCTCAAACCTATCAAAGCCTTAGTTAAGTCTACTAGTAACCATCCTAATCGTATTGGATCCCTTCACACACACACTAGGGACTCCTCTAAGACCTTTTTGGACAGTGACTTGGCTAAGGTCACTACAAGCCAAAAACTAGGAGTTAGGTTAGCCAAGAACCTAGGTGCTCCTACACCATTGTTGAAACTATTTTATCACCTAAATTGGAAACGTACGACATCACCTCCCTATGAAATACAATCTCCAAAAGTGGGAGCTAACTTCCTAAAAATAAGAACCTTGTGATAGTCATCACCTACCATGTAGGATATCACCTCACCAAGAGTTCCCACAAAGTGATATTACAAAATAGGAAATTAGTAACTCAAGTTAAATGCAATATGAATCAAATAATCAATTAAATCAACACTATAAATATAAGGTTGAGACACATGAATCCTAAATAAATTATCATACAGAGGTATTTGTTTGTAAATAAAATATTTTTGGAAAGTTGGTTTCATCAAATTTTTAGTGTCATGTATTTTTCCTTGAAAAATTGCTATTTTGTGTTAATTTATTTAGGTTGAAGCTAAACTTCTTTTTTCACCTTCAAGATCATATATTTTTGCTCCAAACTTTGATTTTCCTTATCCTTGCAGCTCAAGGAAGGTATTTAGGAGGCCTACAATTGTTCATACTTTTTTTTTAACATTTTTTTTGTGTAGAATTCCAAGATTTTATTTTAAGGCAAGTTTGGTACTTTTGGATATATTGTTGTAGATTTGCAAAAAAAAAAGGTGTCAATTTCTTTTGAACAAAGGGGTTATTTTCATGTATTGGGAGGGTTAACAAATTGTTCCTCTTTTGTACTCTTTGATTTTATCATGGATTTGCCAAAAGTTGTAATTTTAACTCCATATGACTCATGAGTGGAAATCACAAATGGAAGTTTTGTTGTTGAAATTGAAGTTGCAAAGAATCACATTTGGCACATCCCTAAAACCCCTATAGAAAAAGAGGAAATGGTTTGATAGAAGAGATTAAGCTCTTAGTACTCTCATTATGTTTATTTCTCTTGATCTTAGATATCATGTTGTATCTTGTAAACATACTAATGAAATTTGGACTAACTTTGAGACATCTTTTGTAGTCCAAAAATCTCATTTTGATTACAAAGTTTTCTCAAGGGTTAAAGAACGCTTAAAGGTCTTGGAAAATTTTTACAAGGAGGTGGGCATGCAAGTAAATAACATCAAAATAAAGATTTTGATCTTCTCTAGTCAAAAGAAAACAATATCATGACTTTTTTTTTAAGGATTTCTAGGGGAAAAAATAACTAAATACAAATATATTGGGATGGACTTCAACAACAAGCCTAGTTAGGAAAGTTTAAAGCAAGATAATTTTGGGAGGTTGGAAAGCACTTTTTGCTTAATGAAATAGAGCTCGACTAAGTTATGGGATTGAAAAACTATTCAAGTTTATTTGAGCTATTTGTATATTTGGCTATGGAGGACATAGCGACCCAAATTCTCGAAGCCTAATAAAAAGCAAAATGAAATTAGAAGATTAATATGATAGGAATAAATTATATTCCTATCAATGAATACAAATAAACAATAATAATCAATTCAGATTACAAAGGGAACCCTTTAAATACATAGGCTAAGGTGAAAAACAAGTTATCATAAGATTATGACAAGTGTCTTAATCTTATGATATGGGACATAAATTAATAAGCATTTTATGTACTTATTTTAACAAGTGTGAATATGACCTAAGTTATGAACTAGCTAGGTAAAACACTACTTCAACACCAATATTAGTACTAATTTTGGTGGCGCTTTATAGATGTGAATTGCAAGCTAGGAACAAATTAATAAAATGATATGGATAGAGGTGATACAAAATCTTTTAATTATAAGAAAATTTAAAATAAAATAATTTAATCTTTTTGATGTTTTTCTAGCATAAACAAGTACCATACCTATTGAGGCATTTGTTATGGTTCATCTATTAAAAAAATGATATGGATAGAGGTGATACACGATCTTTTGATTATAAGAAAATTCAAAATAAAATGATTTAATCCTTTTGAAGTTTTTCTAGCAAAAACAAGTACGTTATCTATTGAGGCATTTGTTATGGTTCATCTCTAGTCTATCAAAATAAAATAGAGCAAATGAAGGCAAATAGATGACCCAAAGTTGACATCAAATAAATGTTTAATGAGAGAAAAAAAGTCCTACATGAATCAAAACAACAAATATATAAAAATAGGAATATCTATTCGAATTTAACTAATATTAAAGGAACACCAAAAATGATCACAAATGTACTAATAGCCAATCACACATGTACTAATAGCCGATCATTTTTTAGCTTTTTTGGTTAGTAATTGACCCATTTGTGCTCCACTATTGGGAGATTTTGTAACGACTACTAGGACATTTGGCCACAAGTACTGCCATTTTTGAGTGAACAATTATTGGTGCAAGAACATAATGGGTATTGAGCGACACTTTGAAATGGCCACTTTTTGACCTTTCGGTGTTCAACGATCTCTATAGGGAGATCCATGAATACCCATTACATACCGTATACAATCTATAGGTGTACAAAGTTAAGGTGTGCGGGGATTGGGTATTTCCCTTATATAACATTGGTTAAAAATTAATTTTGTAAAGTTACATAAGAGAGAGAAGATATGGTCACCACAACAAAAAAAATCTATATATGAACAAATTTTACTTAGAGAACAAAAATATTTTATAATATAATTAAAGACTAAGACTAACTCAAATCATCTTCCATGAAAGAATAGACCTTTTTTTAAGAGTACAATTAGACTATAAAGACATTTTGAAATAATTAAATAATTAAATAATTAAATTACCTTCACATAAATTATCCTTTTGACCTGGTAAGTATTCCATTCCATTCTATTCTAAAGCTGTGCATTTTTTCTTGAGGTGAAAATGGTTTCAACCCACCAAATTCGATCCTCCCCTCGGAACTTCATATATATTAAACTCACACAAACACCAACTCCACGAATAACTTCAATTACTGGTCTGGAGGCCAAATTATATTAAGACACTGTTATGTGCTTGGGAATTTTTAATTGGGTCAAACTGTTGATGGAGAATGTTCTGAAGCACAATTTTAATATGATTAACAGAAAACTTATCTTAAAAGGGGCTTAAATAACCCGATGAATTGTTTACAATGAAAAAATCCATGGCAAAGCAAGATCTGAAGCATGCCCATCTCCAGTCAAAAGTCTCTGTCAGCCGGTGTGCTCGGTCTATCAAGAAACGATTTCCTCTACAGCTCTGGTCCACCATTAATATGGCTGCTTAAAACAAGTATTATAATCTAGATATAAAAATGCAGCATCACCCTGTAACTATGGGCTAAGGAATCTGTCAAAAGATTAAGCCGCTGAAACCAGTCTCAGCTGGATCTCATTTTCTGAGGTGTACCCCATCAAGCATAGATCTCAATAGTTGAATACAATCTGTAACACATGCTGTGGAGCAGGGCAGGGATAAACTTTATTCCACATTCAATTATCTTAATACTTTTGTTTCTCGAAGTAGGAACTTTAAAGTTCTCCCAAATCTTTTAAATGTCCATCATTTCAATGCTGAGTGCTCAATATTTTAATTGGATGGTTATTAGCACACTTCCTTTCTGCAGCAATAATTCACTGCAAGCCCAGTTTTTCCTGCTTTGTGAGCTCCACAGAGCAATAATGCCCAATTAAAATAAAAAGCTGTCAGCTTTTGCTGCTTGCTAGGTGGTAGCCATTTTCCTAGGATAGCTTCGTATGCTATCCATAATGCCAGATGGGGATTCTCTATACAAAGAGCCAGCTGCTCTGGATTACCCACTCAAAAAAAATTGCACATTCAGAAGTAGCGATTTGCCAAGGGCAATGCCCAAGATAAACTAAATGATGAAAAATTTATATGGGCCAGAAGATATTTAAGATCAGATTTCATGTCAAATCAATAATCAACTTGCAAATTGAAGATTTGCCAAGATTAGATTATTATCAGTCCTAATCAAAGCTCTATGCCATATACTATATATAAGTTCTTTGACCTTTCTGCTTTAAGCATCCTTTCTGTTATTCAAACAGCCAAGCGCAGAGTTTTGTGAACAATCTTTGTGTTAAGTATGGATGTTTATCAGGAAGCCGAGTGGGAGAAAGCGCAAGCAATTGGCATCAGCTGCGACCTGGTGGCTGCAGCAAAATATCAGCTTGAGTTTCTTGCCTTGGTGGGTCAATACCCATGCCTCTACGAGGGCCCTGCTGTGCAAAGAGCTATTTACAGGTAATAAGAAATCAAGAGTTTTTAGCCCCTTGATTCTTGCTCTTTTTTCTGTTATAAATTTAATGTTAAAAGGGATAGGGATTGGATTGTCTAACAGTGAGAAAGTTCAACAATGTGCTTACAGGTATGAACATTGCTGGCTCCCATTGCTTGCAAACTCTGAGGCAAAGGAAGACTTGCTTCCTCCTCTTGACTGTGAGTGGGTGTGGCACTGCCACAGGCTCAATCCGCTGCAATATGCAAGTTACTGCCATGAGTTGTATGGAAGGTTTGTTCCTGCTACAACTAGGCTGTCTTGTGAGAAGGATTCTGCCATGAATGCAGCAGCAAAGCTGTGGGAAAAAGCCTTTCCCAATGAGCCATTCTCATTGGATTTTGAAGCTTTCTCCTGCACAAAGGATAACAGAAGCAGCCTACACCAGCACTACTTGACAGAAGCTATTGCCAACCAACGATCCTTTTTCCAGCAGGTAATGACCTTATACCTAGATAGAATTGTTGACAGTTCTGCCAATTCTAACGTTTCTACTTTCAAATAGCCATATGAACAGGGGATTGATCTGTTAAAGTTTCCCAAAAAAATTCCCTATTTTTTAATTTAAATTTTCCCAGGTATCCCATCTCTAAGTTCACACTATGGCAAAAACCATACACGTGAACATAATTTTGCTTTCCTAGCCCTCAGACACCTTCTGCCTTTCCTTCAGCTAAAGCTACCATAAACATTATTGTGAACTTTATTATGAGCCTTTTTGTCCATACTTCCTGCTCTATTACACAAGTATATTCGGTATGTAGCATGATCCCCTGCTCTTCTTTACCTGTATTTTGTATACTCTTTTTCCATGTGTAACACATGTGAATCTGTGATTAACCCTGGTACTATGACTAAAATTTACTGTGCTTACTTGTTTTTCATCCATCTTCCTTAAGTATTTTGTAAACCTTTTTCCATCATGTATTGATGTCTTCTGTTATTCTAATGGCAGGTTTCCTCACCCTACATGTCAGACAAGGGCTTTCTAAGAGTAGCAGAACAACGCTACAGAGCATTTCTCTATCTCATTAAGAAATCAAAATCTTTTCATGTGCCCACTTATGACATAGAGCTCATGTGGCGATCTCACCAGCTGAACCCCCAGATTTATGTCGACGACACAGTTGAGCTGCTGGGAGAAGTGCTGCAGCACTATAATATAACCAGCACCGCAACAACTGAAGCGAGATTCCCTGAAACCACAAAGCAATGGGAGAATACTTTTGGCAGGCGATACATGAGAGCAGGGGCCATGCAATTGCGTACAACCCAACAACCTCCTAGTGCAACTGCACAAGAAAGCATGCAGGTCAGGCTGGAAATTGTGAGAGCAAGGCACCTCAGAAAGGAGAAAGGAACCCTATTTGTTAGATACTATATACAAACCTCAAGCGGTGTGATAACAATGAATAGCAAGGAAGTGCCAGCAGCCTCAAACCCAGAATGGAGAGAAGCTTTCTCTCTGGAGTGCAACGGAAATGGGAGCCTTGTTTCTGAGCTGCAGTCACAGTTTCTAGGGTTTGAAGTAAGGTGGAGAAGCCAAAGCCTGTGGGGAAATATGAGAGGAGGCTCCAAGCTCCTTGCAAGTGTCAAAATAGCATGGAAAGACTTGTTGGAATCCTCTTGTTTATCACTGGAGAAGTGGTTTCCTCTGGCAGTTGAAGGGGGAGTGAAAGGTGAGTGGAAGCCACCCAGTATGCACATTGCCCTCTCTGTAACGCCTCCAACTTCAGTGTCATCTGCGGAAAAAACCATTTTGCCAGCTGCAGGAAGAGATTTGGGGCCTCATTCCATGAAGAGCTTTTCTTCCTCTGAAAATGTGGAGAGGCGAAGGAGACGTTTGGACAGAGATGAGTGCAGTTGCAGAGGGCAAATATGTACTGCCCACAGTTTCGAAGGTATGTTTCCAAGTGCAACATCATTCAGGGATGCAGCCTGGGGGATTTGATCTTACAAACCCTTTTCACTCTGATCTTGAGTATTCAAACATATGACAACAATGTAAGAAGCTCAGGTGAGTGGCATGAATACAAAGCCAAGAACCAGAAGATGTATCTTCCCTAAAAGGGCCGCTGCCGCTATGTTAGTCAATTCAAAAATTGGAAACAAGATTTTCAGGGTCATGAGATCTGACTGAAGCTATACAATTTTACAGGGGAGAATGGAGTTTCATGCAAGAAGCTTGATGGAATCAACAAAATATAGTTACAGGATTAAAATGAGGATTCCTTGTAAAACGGGATTAGAAGAGAAAAGTGTTTTATCTTGTTCTTTAATTTCGGCCTTATTGTAAAAATTTACCATTTTCCTTGTAAAACGGGATTAGAAGAGAAAAGTGTCTTATCTTGTTCTTTAATTTCGGCCTTATTGTAAAAATTTACCATTCTAAATTTAACTAAACTTTTGTAATAGTATAAATGACCCAAATTCTAAGATTAGTGATTAAATAAAAGTGTTTAGATCAATTAGAATGTTTTGAATTTTGTATTTTGTAATAAATTTCATGTTTTTTAAAGTTAGATGCAATATTTTTTACTTTATACATAAAATTTTAACAATGGCTCATCTAGTTTATCTAGTTGAACTATAAACTTAATTATAATATTATATTAGATAAATTTAAAAAAATATAATTTTATATATAATATAATCAAAACTACAACTAATTAACTAACTACGTGGCACTTGTTAGTACTTGCCAGATCACTTTTTGTATTTCTTCCATTAAGTAGTGATTAAAACCAATTCTTTGCACCATTTATAATTTAGTATAGTCTAAATGTTAATTTTTTAAGTTTATAATTTGTAAAAATTATTTTTTGATGATGTGATTGGCTAATACATTTGAGCTCTTATTACTGGAGTGAACCAATTAAAATGTACCACATTTGTTATTTATTGTATTAAAATAATATTTCTATTTTTGTTATATTATAAAATATTGAATATTTTTTGGATTTATTTTAATATATATTATATAAATTTAGATTTAATAGAATAACATTATAATATTGTTGAAAAAGAGTTGTTTGGACTAAATAATTAATATTAAAATTAATTATAAGTAGAACTATTTTACAATTTAAATTAATTATAAATGATATTTTATAATTATTTATAAAATTAAAAAATATTATTAGAACTATAATTATAGTAATTTAATAATTTTTTATAATTAAATAATTACTTTATATATAAATTAAAATTAAAATTAAACTTAGTTATAAATTATTTTAATTAAAAATTCACTTTACATATAAATCAAAATTAAAATAAAATTTATTTATAAAACTAAAGGCAAGTACTTGGCCACTACGTGGTATATTGCATAATTAGTAATAATTTTTTTGTCATTCAAATATTTATAAAGTTTAAATATTTATTTATTAATTAAACATATTATATAAATTACTTATCTCAATTATAATTGGTTCAATTGATTTGGTATTATTTATAAGACCCCTTTTTCATAGACTTCCTCCATATTCACTATCATTTTTATAAGAGATTTCTAAATTATTATTTTTATTAATAAAATATATACACCACAATTTTCTTAAAGAAATTCTTATTAGTTACTCTCGTAGACCTAGAACTATAGGCAACGAGAGAAACTTAACTAGTGATCAAAAGTCATATTTTTTATGTTTCAAAAATATATACTATAAATGCAATTTTTTTAACCAAACATATTAAAAAAATTAATTATCTGTAATTTGATTGGCTAGAAAAATTGGACCGATATAAGCCCTTTTTGTGGAAAATTATTATTTTAGAAACTATGCACATTGCCATGATGAGACTTCATATTATTTTTTACAGTGAATTTACATTTGAAGTTTGAAGTTTTAAAACTTTTTCATAATTTTAAAAATCATAAAATTATTTATTTATCAAATTTCTTAAAAATACAATTGTATTAAAATCTTATAATAGAATGAATTAAAACATATGTATAACATGATTACAATCATTTATTTTCAAATTAAGATGATATTAATATAGAGGATTATATCTTTTTTAAAAATATTTTAAAAATTTATAAAAGATTATTATGTAAATTTAAATATATTTAATAGTTTATGATATTAAAAAGTATAAATATAAGACTTGTCTTTTCATTTATATATGTTTAAATTATAGTATGTAGGTTTGTTAAATGTAAGATTGTTGAACAAAATTATTTCAAATTATTTTGATAAATTTAGTCTACCATATTAATAAATTAACAATCCACTAATTCAACCAATTTTATTACTCACTACGTAGCACTTGTTGTTGATAATGACTACCCATAATTGAATGAATAGATCTAAATAGAAAATAAATTATCCAATCCACTCAACACACTAATAAAACATAACTTAGTGCACAAGTCTTGATCTCACTTTTTTAGGGGCCATTTTGGACACATTGACAAAAAGTGTGTTGATGTGGCATCATATTTGATAATGCGCCTTGAAATCTTAGTTAGAAGTAGGGGTTCCAAGGAAGTTGTTGTAAAAAATTGGCACATGTACATAACCCTCGCAATAAAATACTCTAAGATGTCATGTCAAGGGATTTTTACCAAAACACACACCTCCATGGGTGTCTTTTCAAAAACCATTGAAGTAGGAGATTTATTCGTAAAATAACAGATTGTGGCTACAACTTTAACTTAAAACTTATGTTCAATTCTAGCACCATTCAACATACTCCTAACCTTCTCCATTAGTGTTCAATTCATCCTCTCTCCAACTTTATTTTTTTGTGGGATGTATGGAGTAGTTTTTGTCTCGCAATCCCATGGTCCTTAGAGAACTTGTCTAATTTTTCCAAACAAAACTTACCACCATCATCAGTCCTCAAACACTAAATTTCACTACCAATCTAGTGTTCAAACAACGATTTGAATTTCTTAAAATGACTAAAAACTTTAGATTTAATCTCGAGGGAATATAAAAATTTCCTATGATAGTCATTTGTGAATGAGACAAAATCCACAAATATAGATAATGATGGAACATTGATATTACCAAACACATCTATATGAATATAATCCAAAACCCCAAAAGGCATATTGGAACTTCAATAAAAAGAAAGAGTGTGTTGCTTTTCATATATGTAATGTTTGCAAAAATCAAACTCAAGTTTACAATTATCAAGGCCTTCACCAAGGCTCTTATTTTTAGGGTTCTAAGACCCTTATCACCAATATGGTCGAGTCTCTAGTGCCATAATATTTGTTTTCTCCACTAGAAGTTTCATCTCCAAAGCATTGGCACCCCTGGTTACCTAGAAAGAAAGGTCGTCAATTTAGAACCATATTTTTATTCTTTGCTAGATCTAATGATGAGGATGAAGAATCCAAAGGTCTCTTCTTTGGTACATCAAAAGAACTATTGTATTGAATTGTGCATGCATCTATCTTGTATAGAGTGTTGATCTAAACACCCTTAGACAACATCATAGCTCATATTGTCATCTTACATCCTATGTTTACGAAAACAACAAAAACACTTGCATCATTCAACTTACTAACTAAAAGAAGGTTTTGTTCCAAACCAAGGATATGTAGGACACCATCAATCCCCTTGACTCTACCATCAAGAAACTAAATCTTGAATCTATGATGGCCAACTATCTTCAGATGAGAGTCATCAACCAAATACATTTTCCCATAATTGTACCCTTTATATTCCAAGAACCAACCTCTATGAGAGGTCATGTGGAATGAGGCACTTAAGTCTATCAACCGCATATCTTTGAATGCATCGGGGCTGAATTAGTTCTATAACAAAACCTTTTAACATTTTACTATTTCTTATGTTAAAACCTTTATTGCATGCATTAGCAACGATATAATATTAAAAAGATGAATGAATGAATGGCAAAGGAGAATGATGATAAGGAGGAGAATAGTCAAGAAGATGGAGATGAAGAGGAGGAAGCGGATGAGGAAGAAGAAGAGGCCCAGGAAAATTCAACTGAAGAAGCCATGAAAGATACCCGTGATCTTAGTGGGGGTGCCGAGAAAGAGGAAGATGGCACCCAAGTGTCTTCTATGGAGGCTGAAATCACTTGTGCCCTTGTGGAAGAAAATATGAACAATGTTAAACCATATTCTGGGGATGGTAAGAACAGAGATGAGGATGGTAATGATGATGAGGGGCTTACTGTGGGAATTACGACTGGCCAAGAGAATGAAGGTAAGGAGACTGGTAAGACCCCCTCTTCAAATGAAATAGAAGAAGACAACTGGAAAGAAAATAAGGAAAGCATGGAGAAGACAACCATGGTGGAGAACAACAACAACAAAGAGGAATCTTTAATCCTTTTGAGGGAAGCTACTCTGCAGGAGGAGGAGAATAATGCTGAGAGTCGGGATAAGAATATGGAATGGAAAAAGGAAATGCAGGAAATGAAACTCCAGATCCAGGAAATGGAGAACACCATGAAAAATATGACTACTAAGTTGGGAAAGATGGAAAATAAGGTTCTTGATAAGGTGAAAAACAAAAATAAAAATGACGATGGTACTGTTGAGATGAGCAAGATAGTTAATGACAAGATGAAAGACTTAGAAACCAAAATTAGCAACCATGACAGTATGATTAAAGGTGTTCTGAGCCACAACAATGAGGGACTGAAGGCGACTATTATGAATCTGAATATGTTGCATAACTATCTGGAAAGGAACCTGTTGGAAAGAACAACAATCACCATTAATGAGGATGCTGGCAATATTGGTCCAGGGACGAGAACTAGAGGGTGCATCCAAAGGAAGGTGCCTGAAAAACTAAAAGAACTAAAGGAGCTGCAAAAGACTATCCAGAAGATCGAAGACCTCCAGAAGAAGGCTAAAGAAATGATAACAGATAATTAGCTAGTTCTTGTTGGTAGTTGTTTTGTAGTTTGTTTTTCTTTTAGTATCTTCTTTTGAGCTGTGCGGTTGTTGGTCCCTGCTTTTGTTTTCCAGCAGGTGTTTCACTTTGAAAACATTAATGCTCTATCTTTATGCTTTTTTGTAATTGGTTTCAGGTCCATGTAAAACCTGCTTTTACCTTAATAAAAAATGATATAATATTAAAAGATCAAATCATTCCCCATAAATACACAAGAGAACGTTCGACTTAGGTGGAAAACCCAATGAGGTAAAAATCACAGTGAGAAATCTCTAAAGATAGATCAATTACACAACTTGTTTTAGGGTTGCAATCCAAGGAAGAAACTACTCCTTGAAATGATGGTTTTATGGCTACATCAAAGGAAGTTTACTACTCCCCGATAATAATTACATTTATATGATGAGGCTACAACCTCATAATATCATGATCATCAAACAAATATCAACTACAACACGATTACACCTTCAACACACTACTTTCAACAAATTTTGAGCACTTCTAAATGTAGATACCTTTATCTCACTACTTCTTGTAATCATTAGGCATTCTACTCGCACATTTCACACCCCAAAACACTTCCACAACTTGCTTTATCTTATAAATGATTTGATCTTTCATTTATATCCTCCACAAGCTCAAACAAACTTCTTCGAGTTGGCCATGATGAAACGTATGAACATGAAACATGCAAAGGCCCAATAGGTCGACCCCAAACACTTGTGTGGTGGAGGGAAAGTGAAAGTGGACCACGCCAAGAGATATACAAGACCCAAATACACTTTGACACTCTTATCCAAGATGCCTTAAACCACAAATCTTTGCAACAATCAAACCAAGTTAGGCAGACAATTATTTAATTGTTCAAACAGTTAATTTAATCATCAAAGACTAGTGGAATAATCTAGAAACATTATGTGGACCACAAATGAACATTATGTGACATTTATCAATATTCTAACGCAATCCATACACACAGTCACATCTAATTGGGCTAGCACAAACATATTGAACTGAAAAACTTAGTGCTATATGCAACCAGACAACTAATTGTGAGATATGGAAATTAGAATCATACTTGTGGTACAACTGAACATCTAAAACTTGAAGGGAAGTACGATACAAATAATATAAGCATGTTCCCCTAACTACATGAGAAAAGACAAAAATGTTTAGCATTCTCAATTCTTCTCTAAAACTCATTACATTATCTAGATACAGTATGGTACTCAAGCATCTCTAACTTTCTCATAAGGCATAAAGATTACATGAAAATATGGATATACCATCTTCTAAGTTGTGTGAGCTTAAATTCCACTCAAAATTAGCACATTTTCAAGATTAGAGAAACGTGGAACAAATTGTTGAGCTAGAGACATTAACACTAGAACAACATACTAAAAAGAAACAATATATCAATTAGAACTTTTTGACATCCAACCATGAACTTTAAAACATCACATAGTTTGCATCCAACTATGAGCTTTAAATCAACTCCCATTTGATTAGCAATCATTTTGGCATTCAACCATGAACATTAGTCATCCAGACATATGTTGATGTCATCCACAACACACATTGATCTATGAATATCATAATGAGTTGAATCTCCTTCTTGAACATCCGAACAGGATCATCATAGGTTGTCATCAATGACAACATACACATTGCATCATGTTTGTATCAACTGTCTACTCCATATAGATAGTATTCATCCAAGAATATCAAGATGACACAATACTTTCACTTTTGTCTCCATCTTCATCTTCATCTTCATCCACATGAAACCATCTAGGTTGACATCAATGACAACATTTTGCAACAAAGAAAATGGAAGATCCCTAGTGGAAGAAAGTGTGGAACAAGCATAACTGGCCAAAATGAAATATGTTTATCTAGCTATTGAGTCAAACCAAGTAGCTTATGTGAAATAATACTAGGAAGAGAGGTTTTCAAGGACCATCTAAGTATTTTTTAATGTGATAATAGTGAATAAAATGTTGTAAACTTCTTTTTCCAATCCCCATTTTTATTGGTAATATAGAGACAATGATGGAGTATGTGGAATTGACCTACAATTCACGCTACTTTTGTTTTGGAGTATTGGGCTAGTATAGGCAAGCCACCTACATCTGTTATCTTCTTGTTTGTTACTTGGGAGCTTGATATCTTTATTCTCTAGAAAATATGGTAAAGAAAAACTATTGGATTTATTAGGGATGTGGAAATTTTTTCTCAAATGTGGAAAAAAATGAAATATACAGCCAACAAAACTATAATTGCTAAATGTTATCTTGAAGATTCCCTCTCTAGTTTTGATATTTTGCTAGCTAACCATTTGGAGCTCCCCTTCCCAACTATGTTTGTAAGCTACTCAAATCTTAGAGGCAAAATATTTAATTTATGACTTGTAAGTAGTTTCACCCCTCTTAGTTTTTAAAAATTAACATTAATGGTGTGTCAAGAGGCAATCAAAGACATGCAAGGATTAGAGGCATTGGAGGGGATAGCAATGGGTCTATTATTTTGACTTCATATTATCATTGGGGATATGTACTAAAAATCAAATGGAGGCTAGAGCCATTCTTGTAATGCTTGAGAAAGCTTGTGAATTAGGTTGGAATAAAATATTATGCGAGATGATCTCAATGTCCCTTTTGAACAAACATATGGTGATTAATTCTTCTTGTAACATTCCCTCTTTAGTTGAGGAGATTATTTGTCTCACCCTTAATCTTGATTACTCTTAATGCTCTCATATTCCTCAAGAATGGCATATCGTGGTTGATGCCTTGGCTAAGTGGGCCTCCGATGGCGACAATAATTGGAATGCAATGGATTTGGGATCTCTCCCCCTAATAATTTTGAGAAACTCCTCTAGCTTATTCAAAATCATCAAACTTAACATTATCCTTTTGTGGGTTTAGGAGAAGGGAAGAATTATTGACATCTTGATCTCTTGGTGTAGAGTATGAAAGGTGAATTGCTACGAAGGATAATTAAATCCTTTCAGAACTCAAATTCCAACCCTCCACTCAAATAAGCAAAAAGATAATTGTGACCTTCATGTTTCTCTTCTTATTAACTAAATGTGTTTTTTAGTGCGCATGGGATCTATCTATGTTACTAGGACTTCAAAAACTAGAAACATAGACTAGAGAGGTCTTCCAAGTAATTTGGCTAGCTCTTTTCCCATGATGTTTGTGTGGAATGCTAATGTTCTGCATGAAAAAAGATTTTTTATAAAAAAATAATAGATTACCACATAAAATGTAGAATAGTTTGTACAATGTTCTAATTTTGGGGAAACTATAAATATTACTAAATAGTAAATTAAAATGATAGAAATGAAAGCTTATAAACTACTATAAATTATTGAAATGGTGAGGAAATATTAAAGACCACCAAAAATACAAAACCAACTCAAAAATATTATCTAGATGACTCCTTTTCCAGCACCTACACACAAAATATTGAAGAAATGTATTGGGTTACTATATAGGAGTTTGTGGCAGTGAAACCCCTGCTTCGGTGTTCCCACCTCCATGGACAACCAAGGTGAAGATATTGACAACAGACAAGAATTGAAATAAATAAGTTGTCAAATGAAAAAATAGTATGCTCAATAAACCTTAAAGTTTACCACTCCTCAAGCATAGAAGCCAAGTCGTTGCAAGTGCAATGAATAAGCAATATGGATCTCCAAAGTGACAATGATGTTCTTCATATGATAACAATGAAACTTTGGGATATTATTGTAGCAAAGAAAATTGTAGAGAATGGAGTGTGTAGAACTAAAGAAAAGTGTTGATGTGAGTGTGAGAAAGTTATTCAAGAGTTGTGTAGTGCAAGATTGTTGTGAATGAAGTTCAAAAATCTTAATTGTAGCCAATAGGAAGGGGTTTTGTCGAAGGTGGATGATTCTCGTCATCGGTACAAGTTGGCAGAAACGTTACACTAGCAAGGTGCAACAATTGTAACCTCCCAACTACTAGCACAATCATGGGTTTTCACAAGATGCTAGCACATCACATGGACATCTATGCAATGCATATTCGTCTGGACAACCAATGGACCTAATGGTCAAGAGTTCAAGCACGTAGAGCATTAAGGGATGCTTTAGATCAAGTTTAAGATAAAGAGGATAAATGTCTTAATTATAACCAAAGACAAGGCAATTGTGATGTGAAATTAAATAGAATGCAATTTACAACATTACACTTGGATTCCCCTAGGTTTGTAGATTTGGGGTAAGCTCCCTTAGATTCTCCTTATTCTAGCCTTGATGGCTTTGGTTATTGAAATCCTTTTGTTGTAAATTGTTTCAACATTTCTTTAATATAGCTAGATCATTTTTGCCACAAAAAAAAGGTTAATTAATTAATTACGATTAATCATTTAATTAATGAAGTAATATTAGGGGGTTTAATATTGATTAATTAATACATGTAGCCTAAATAATTGATTGAGAAGGTAAATTAATAATTAGCGTGATGAAATTAATAAGTCAATGAGATGACAATTGAATGATAATATGATGTCAATAGAATTAGAGTGGCAAAAATAGAGTGTCTACAATTGGTTATTGATAATTGTATGATAAATAAAAAATTTAATGTAAATGTAACAAATTACCATATTTCACACAATGATAAAAAAATAACTCTAATGATGTGAAATTCAAGATCATTCTAATATGAAATGATAATATGCAACCTAAAATTCTATATGGAGGAGTTATCTCCAAGTTGAATCTACAAGTCTATACCTACATTACAATTTGTAAATTTAATCCTACTAAATGTACACTTCTAATTGATTTGTTGAAGTCTACTTCAAGCTAGTTGTCAAGGCTTGTCATTATTCAAAAACATTTTAAATTCGTTGAATTTCTAAAGACAATTTCTCTCATGTCAACCCACTAAAAAGATTGGATTTTCAACTTATTACTAGTTGTCAAGAGCTATCAATATTTAAAAATAATTTGAGGTTGTTATTAAGTCAACCCACTAGAAAGACTAGCTTTATAATTATCCTAAAGATTGACAAATACAAATGTTCTAGATGATTTTGATTCTAACATTGTTCCTTTTAATGCATCAATTGGACTGTTGTAATAAGTGGTTATTGAATGCACACAATTGCTCATTAAATGTCAATGATTCCAAGATGTGAATTGATGTCTAAATACGTCTTAAAATACCACTACATAGCAATAATCACACAAATCATGTACCGATTTAGCTCATGTTGAATGTAGTAGGTTGGATTGGATTTAATAAGACTTGGAGTTGAAGGCTTGAAATTTGAGGTATTTGTCTATGGATGCAAGATCCATCTTGCAACTATAGAATCGATGCAAGGCAAAGAAACGATAATATCCATGTTGGGAATGAATGCACAATCATGAAGAGTGCAATATGGAATTGTGTGGAAAACTAATCAAATAAAGTCAAATGTGTGTACTAGGTGATAGATGAAAGATCAAATGACACTACTTACAAGATTGTGCCAATTGTGATTATATGACACAAAAATATTCTCTCAAAATGACCCCAAAACTAAATGGACATTGCCCTAGGTATGCAAGTTTCACAATTACAAAATTTAACATAACTAAAGTAAAAAGAAAGATATTACTCCATGTAGAGTTCTCTTTTGTGTTTCCATGTCAATTCAAATTCTCAAATAGGCTCATTGCCATTTTTAGTCCATGCTATTATCATATCAATAAAGATTTGCAATTACCCTCCAACAAAGTAAACTGATTAGTAGAAAAAGCGTATTGTAATATTTGACAATGGACATGGTATAAAGAAAATCTCAAACACACGTCATCTAGGCTCTAGGCTCTAGACTCGCTTCAATTTGGAAAGATGCTTACCATCCTTCTCGCCTCCTCCATTTACGCAAGGAAGTGTTCTTAAATGCAGATTCAAAGGAATTTTATGTATATTTGCATGCACCGTTCTTTCATCGAGGATCATTCTGAATGTCAAGTTGGACTGAGATTCTTTTGATAAAATTTTATATATTAATATTTATGTATTTCATCCGTACAATCATGAGTTGTGATTCATCAAAGTTGTTCCATCCATTTCCGATATTTTGACTGTCAAACATAGATCAACAAATGCGTACTCATTTCTGTGGAGATCATGATCCTCCGATTATATAATCAACAGCATGAATAAGTAACTAATTTTCAAATTTATTATGAACCAAGTACTGTTGCTCTCGTGTAATACAAAGGATAGTGTAATTCAATTGAAATGCACATGACTCCACTTGTTTAGGCAATTGACAAGCCCGTAGAACCCTTGCAATTCCTTACCAGCGTGAGGCAGCTCACAAAGACACAAATTCTCTTTTACATCGTAGCACATTTTGTTTAAGTTAATAACTGGGGCAATCATTAACTGCAAAGTTAGATTGCAATTATTGACTAGATGCGACGAAAAACTTCTCGATACTATCAATTCCGAGTGCAGTCCAAACTTGTGCAATGCCTTTTATACCTTAAATTAGTAACATACACTTGCTTACCACCGCATTGCGGCTAACAAGACCATGAAATTGCAAAATATGGCCCGGGAGCTTGATACCAGACATGGAAAAAAAGCATCTCTATGTTAATTATTCTAGAGTGCAATGAAAACAAAGGCAGCAGTTTTCATTCCTGAAATGCAGTTCACCTGAGTTTTCCGAGTCGTAAAATGCACCTCTGTGTTGATTATTCTCTAGAGCAATGAAAGCTTAAGCATTTACTTTTCATAACTAAAATGTATTTTGTCTTTAGTTTTCCACATCTCCATTAATTTGAAAATATTTAATCATCGAACAGATCAAATAGCCTCAAGATATTCATAACTCTTTTGACAGTACATTTATCAATCATCCATCCGAGGATGGTTGACGTAATCATCTACCTCACTAGTGAAAAACAATTCTTTTTGGGACACAAAAAACGCATGAATTCAACAAATTGTACATAATTAATCACCCATCATTTTGTTCAAAAGGGTGGAATGTACATAAATTTCTTAGAGAGTTATCACAAAAATTAGGTACATCTCAAATACCAAATAAATAAATTCAACTTAGCCAAGTTCTTCTCAATGGTTATCATAAAGGGTTTTTCAGTCTTTGATGGCCAATAAAAGTCCAGTTGCATTCACTGCTTTGAAAAATAATTTCCAAATATTAGCCTTGAAAACTAGTTAAAACCGCTGTGTGAGACCATCAGAAATAGTAATGAATGCATTCAGTTTTCTGCAGCAAATTTAACCTCCTGTTAACCCAAAATCATTGCATAGTAGATAAGCATACAGGAATTTTTATCTTAGGCAATTCCAAAGAAAGTTGTGCTCTTCAAGTTAGAATAGTCGTACAAAGCAGACTCATATTAAGCATCCTTAATGTGCTTCCAAGCAAACCAGCTAGGCAAAGTATTGTTCCAATCTCCGAATATTATACAAGCTATGTTCTCTCATCAATAAAATATATCTCTTCTAGCATTTCCATCTTCTTCAGGCTGGCAAACTGTATCCATGCTTCCAATCTGCCTTGGGATTATTTCATCAGAATTAGAGATAAAACATAAAAATTCAGGTCTGTTAAGATATTTAAAAGTAAAGTAGGCTTCTGATCCATCAATGTGTACGCAAAAAGCTAGACATTTGTTTTGACAACTATAATACAACTCACTAAGCTCTACAATGCTATAGGTTTGCTAACCTTTTATCATATATAACAATAGCACAGACATCATAGAAGCGTAAGTAAACAATTTGCATATAAGTTTACAGCCATTAGGCTCACCTAAAAAATTAGAAAACTTATATGCAAAGTATAGTTTTTCCAAGTAAATGCATATGAGAAACAGACCAGAGTTATTGTAAAAAACACACCATTTATAATGCTCATTTTATCTCATACATCGAAGTGAAAGCCTCTTGAGGTCATCACTAATGATGTATTTAGAGTTCTGTGGTTTCAAGTAGAAGAATATGCACCAGCACCATGTATTTGGCACTTCAAAGAAACCATAAATCTAAAGCTGATTATAAGTTAAATATCAAACCTCCAGGTATAATATTGACATTTGAAAGACAACAAAGGGCAACAGGACCTTCAGTATAAGGTAACGATACCCATTAGTTTCTAGTATTCTACATCAAATTTCAAAATAACTGGCTTCATTATATGTAACTCAATTGTTGTAGATTCAAAATTGCACTAGTCTAGATGTGTAAATTTTGGCAAAGGGCCACATTATAGAGAAAATCAGGACATAAATTTCATATGGAGAAATTAATATTCCTCCAAAAAAGTTGTATACTTAGCTGCAAGGTATTAACCTCAACTGAATTTCTAGAGAAATTTACAGTACAGCTTAACAAGGTCAATCTCATATTCAAACCAAACAGGAAGTCATGCCACAACAATAAAATGGAACGATTGGTAGTAGCTTGTGCAATTTAACTCTAGAAATCAGATTATATATTTGATGTACAACTTCACTCAATTGACTTGCTTACATAGGAAACCTCACTACATTTGTTTAGATCTACCATGAAAACACACCTTTACATTTCCTTTCAAATACTAGTCAGATAATCTAATACATTATAATAAGATTTCTATAATTTATAAACAATGTCTGCAATCAAACACGGACATTAATTCACACATCATAGAGTATACATCATACAATCAATATGAACTTTCAACATGGGAACCTAGGAGATCTTGAAGCATAATACCTTTGAAAATTGGAGGCTTTTCATGTTTCATTTTCCTGTCATCTTCAATTTGCAACTCACTTTCATCATCATTGGTCTCTTCCCTTTCCTCATTTCCTATATCACTCTCACTAGCTGTTTCCCACTCAGAATCATCACCCTCTCTACCATATGCTTCACCCCTTTCACCATCATAATGAACACCCCCATGCTTCAATGCTGCTTCTTTAAATAACCACGCGGAATGCATCTGTTTCTTCACCAAACGTTCAGCATAGTCGGGAACCTTATTTTGCCTCAGGCAGAGATCGGCATCCGTCGACTGGGAACATTCATTGATAAACAATATAGCATCTAACAAGCTTTCTTTGGCCAAACCCAGCATATCATAAGCTTGGGCTCTCCTCCACAAGCTCTTTGCATGACGATTAACAGGGTTATGAAGACACAATGAACACGTTGCATCACTGATTGCTGACAAAGGTTCTTGCAAGAGGAGATAGCATTGCGCTCGGTTGCTATAAAGGACTAATCTTTCTTTTTTAGACCTCACAGGACACAAAGCCAGGGCCTCAGTGTACTTTGAGGCTGCACCTGCAATATCTCCCGAGGAAAAAAGAGAATTTCCCTCAAGCTTTACCACAAGTGCTGCTGCTTGTTTTATGTGTAGATCTTCTTTAGGCATATTTTTCTCCCATTTTTGTCTTTGCCGCATATTAGCCAATTCATCTAGTAGTACTTTTGTATGGGAAGAGAGCATTGAACGAAGAGATACTTGTGATGAATTACAATCCTGAAGAAGAACATTTGTTATTGACTCCCCAAGCTTTTTATGGTCTCCCAAACTTGATAATTCTGTTAGATCCACGAGGGCCGGTGCTGCCTTTTCCATGACCTGACAATGTCATATAAGACATTAGTCTAGAGAAAACAAATAGTCAGAATTTTCCATTTGACACTAACTTGATTTATAAAAATTTGAGTGGGTATAAGAGGGAAAACATTATGGAAAAATGAACAGAAGAATGAGAAGGTTGGAAGAACTCAAGGTCACAATATAGAAATTTTTGGTCTGTGGAGCGTACTTTTCTTCCAGTTAAAATAAGTGCATTCATGTATACAGTATCACAATTAAACAACCATAGTAGCAAGTATGTTCAATGAGCATGCAACTGCTTGTTCATTTGTACTATTGAACAATAAATTCCCAAACCATGATTATTCAAAATTCCCCAACTCCAAATAGGACTTGTCCTTCCATTATGGATTCTGATTATCAGAATTGCCCAAGATTCATTGTTGACGAGAAGCCATCAAAGTTATATTTCCATGATAGAGAGGACATCCTCAGAGAGAAACACAAACTTATCCTCTGAAGAAGATGAACATAAAACGGATTTAAAATGCTATACCCTAAGAACACAAAAAATTAGTAGTCTGGAACTTTAAAAGCAAAAGCAACAACCAAAGTTCTATTGCAATGGGCAGCCTAATCCTCCCAAATCTGATAAGCATAGAATATATCATGTGAATCTGCGCTATTAAACAATGTATAGACTATATGCTATATAATTTTCCAAAATCTTCAATTCAAATAACTCCATCTAAAGATGTTCAGTATAGTACTATGTGAGGATACTGCCCAAGTTCACTTTCACAAAACAATTCTAACAACAAAATGAAGAGTAAATTTCTACAGAAAATCATGATAATTATTGGTGCATTTCAGTAGCTACAGACAACCATGCATTGTATAACCAACACGAAGGTGCAGAAACCACCAAAATCTGTGTATGGCAGTGGCCAAGATGCCTTGCAGACCCACTAAAAGTAACACTGACAGCAACTGTCTGTGATGCTATTGATCTTGAATATTGATTCAGAATGGTCAAAGCAGATCTGGCCCTAAGGTATTCATAATTATCAGTGTGCTATTGTCAATTATTCCATTAACGGTGAGTTTTCCTTCTGTGTTGAACTATTACAAATCAGAAAAGAGTTTTCTCAGAAATTGAGACTAATAGCAAAAATATCAGACTAGAATCATGCATCAGTGGTTGGCTAACACTTGAGTTAACAAAGTCTGTGACACTGTAGTCACAATGAGTGTGAACGTAATACATTTAGATCTGCAGGGATCGCTACATAATCTAAATTCAATACTATAAAGTATAAACTTTAATTGCTTTCTTGTTGTCATTTGACTTCTTTGAAAGCCTTGACAAGAACTTAGATCTATTGACCAGAGAAACCTGAACATCAATTTTCACCAATGCTAAAGAATTTGTTGTAATTTTCATTGTTGTATTTTTTGGGAATCATTCTCTTGTCTTTATTAATTATTACTGTCATAATTTCTAAGAGTATATTATCATGGTAAAGTCCTCAAGCACGGATATATGAAAAATCCTCTATGCATGCGGCCTTAACTAGAAGAGATTGTCAAGGCATTAGTTGATGAAGACTACAAACCCACAAAAGATTGATTATCAGATGTTCTCAAACCCCACAAAACATTTCTTAGTCCCGAATATTTATGAAGCTCTCTCACCCCAGAAGGCATTGATAAGTAAGGTTGAGATTGTTAAGTCCTAAAACTACACAAGGTGTTCCTCACAAGAAGATCTAGACCTCCAAGACAATGATTTTGTTGGAATCCTTGAATGACTCGAAACATTATTTAATGAATCCTTTGAGTCTCTCAACACACTGTCATTTTTGTATTATGTGATATTATTATGTTTTGACCTGTGAAGGATCAACTCAGTCAAATTTAAATTTGAAGGCTTGGTAATTACTGATTGAGTTTGACAAAACCTGTCAGTGGATTGAGATTAATTAGCATCTGAAGATTTACAAGCATCAGGACATTTACCCTTTCACATTGATTAGAAGGGAGGTGGAGATGCAGATAACACAAAGGTGTAAGTTGCAGTATTTTTTGATGCTTCTACCTTGACAGGATCAAGTATAATGCAGTACCCTTGTAATCATGTCAGAAGGTAACGGATAATGGCAATGTACAATGCATTGAGGCTATCACTGAAAAATAGATTTCAGCTATCCTGAACATAGCTAGAGCCAATCTATAATGGACTGAAAAAGGAATACCAGCATATCTTTCCACATGTTTATGATATTAGGCAACAAAAACTGTAATAATAGTACAGAATCCAGTGTTATCTGGGGACACATCCCTGGCATAATTTGACCCGTCCCGAAAAATCAGAAACACGTCCCATGGCTGTCCCATAGTATTAATGTTTGAGTTTGATAATTTGTTTGACTTCTCCAATCTCATCTGAAATCACAATTTAAATTATTTAACACAAACATTATATGTTTAGGTTTTATAATTTATATAAGCGTGCTTTATCCATGTTTTAATATGAATATTAAAAATTTCTCTATATATTTAAATTTTCCCTACTTTTTATATAGCCGTCCCTTCCGCCACCTAAAATGGCAAAAGAAAAATCACCATACTGACTATACCACTATGCCCAATTACATGGGGAAATTATGAAAGATGTTAAAAACTGGTAAATTCTCCATCATTTTTGAGGATTAAATATCTTCCAAGGTGAAATTTAGGAGTTATACCATGGTAAAAATAATAATTGCTTGACAAAACTGAGATTCTACATAGTAAATACTAAATACAAGATTCAAACTAGGTCTTATAGATTTTTCTGTAATAGCCATCAAATTAATATCATATGCATGTGTGTGTGTCAAAATTGCATGGACACAGATATGAATAAAAATACAGATATGGTATGGGATACAGATACAACCACTTTTTAAGACCCCTAATATGGATCTGACTGGATACAACGTTAATAAAAAAACACATACACATATTTAACACAATTTTTTAAGTTATTGGAGGAGATTTTCATTACTTCAAAAGCAATATAGAGACATAAATGCTACATAAATAATTATAAATTAATTAACACTTTATAAAATGCAAAAATAGTAGAGTTGCATTGGAAGATAACCCAAAAAAATGGGTCACTGAAATAGGAAAACATTTCATTTGTCTTTCTCATTTGGGTAGGTTTTGTTTATACCAAAAAAAAATTAAAAATTGCATGAATTGAGTTTTCTTAAAATTAAATTTGGGAAATTACTTAGTATTTGGCACGGTTGAAAAATGAAGGTTTTTTGGGCACACATGGGTACAGTATTCAATGTGTATCCGGGTTGTATCGGATACGTATCCAAATTGGATATGGAGATACGCGCACCTGGGGAGGGACAGAGGAGTTTCCGGAAACTCTGATATATATATATCCTCAAATTCTAACCAATGCTTAATAGTTTAAGTGCAAAGCTCAGTTAACAGAAATCCCCAGAACATGGTACATAACAGTAATTAAACAACAGACAATCCTAGTGATTACAGGATAATTCATAATATCTATCATGAGGAATTACATCAGCCTAGTATATGGTAAAAGCCCAAAAGTCTCACCTCTCTATACACAGCAAGAGGGTTTTTGCTTGTAATGTCCCCACCTCCTAGGTTGGTTATAACTTGATTCCTTGATGTGAAAAACCTGTACTTAGTTGTTAACTAAGTTTAATGTGCTTATCTCAACTTTATAATTATTAGATTTGCAATATCCTTATGGCTGAGCTGTCCAAATTATATCTCAGATGATCTAAGTAATATAGACCTCCTTGCTGATTATGGCTTGCTAAGTACTGAATGTTTTAAAATATTTCTTGCTGATTTATTAAAATCTGATTATTTCAGAATGCTGATTGATATATATATATGATTTAAAAATCAGATGTTTGTATCATGGTTGCTGATTGTATATGTGCTGCAGACAGAACATATTTTTGAATTGGCTGCTGACTATGTTCAAGTCTCTTGTCTTGCTGTCAATATTAGTTGCTGACTGTAATATTTATAACTGAGATGCTTCTATCGTATATAGCCTTGCTGACTTTTTTGACTGTAATATATCTTTTATCTGATTGGTGATGAGTTGCTGACTAGATGCCCCTTTTATTTGTCATTTTACTTCCCCCTTAGACCTACGTGGGGGAGGGAATGGATGATAACCTTTCAAAAGGTCACGACTCCTTGGAGTCAATTATCGTGACTTACTCAGCTGCGATTCAAGGCTCCCAACTTTATTTGGTTTTAATTATTAATTGTTAATATATATATATATTAGTGTATAAAAAAATTTATATTATATTTCAGTTCTTTATATTATGACATTTCAGTATTAAGGATATTTAATCTTTGATATGTATATATATATATATTATGATGTATATTTTTATAGATTTATAATATATTTCAGTTTTATGTATAATTAGTATATATTTCAGATTATTAATATAAATGATATACTTTATCCAAATACCCCTAAATCGAATTTTGTTTCATCCAAATCAGACATCTGAAGCCAAATCTAGAGTCATTTGAATTTTCAAGGTTCGGCGGCGGCGATTCAAAAATAATAATTTTAGAGGGGATTTTCAAACAGCGATATCTCAACCATCCAGAGTCCTTTTTTCAAGCAATTTTTTTTGTTTTGGGGTAGAATTTCACAATCTACACAATGGTGCAAGTGATTTCTGATCTCTGTTTCTGATGTTTTCTGAAAATTGAAAATCCTGATTTTTACAACTTTAGAGGCTTCATTTGGGCTCATATGGACACATTTTCAAGTGCCATTTTTTTGAAAGTTCAAGATTTTTTGTCTACTTTCCAGATCTGGTATCAGTTTGGAAAAATTCTGAGTAGACATAGTACTTTCAGAATTTGGTCTATTTTGGCCTATTTTTGACACTTGTAATTTGTTAGATCCTTGAGAGATCTTGTGTCTTATTTTTTTGAGTCTACTATGGCTTCATATTTTCTGTTGTAATCATCAAAATCAAAAGTTCACTTTGGTTCATTTTGGCAAGTGGCAATTGTACATGCACTATATATAAAGTGCCAAAATCATCTATTTTGAGGGGGTTCTTTGGTTCATTGCATTTGGGGGGTGCATTGATTTTTTGGTCTCATTATTTCATGTGAGAAGTACATCATGGATGGTTTAATTAAGTTGACAAGAGGAAACTATAAGCAATGGAGTGAATTGGTTCTTGTTCATCTTAGTGAGCATAACCTATTGCCCTATTTGTATAAGTTAAGACCTAAAAGTCCTTCTTTCGATTGGGACTCTTACTCAAAAGTTATTAAGGTTATCTATTGGAATATGGATATGGATGTTATGGATTCCCCTGATGACTATGATGATGAGACAAAAAATATTCCTGATCTTTATACTTTTCTTTGGGAAATGTATGGAGATCCACATATTCCTCCACTTCCAAAAGGTCCAAAACCTCTAGTTGCAACTACTTCTCCTCCTATTGAGATCACATCTCTTGATGATGCTTATCTTCCTATAGCCATTGGATCTTGTGATTTAGTGCAGCAAGATATACCTTGTCTTCCAATTATAGTTTCATGGGATGACTACTTGACAAACATTGCAAGTTTGTTTGTGGAGTCCTACATTTCAGATTTGGGAGACTTCATTGATGATATTCATCTTCTCTTTGTTGAAGATGATCCTTCTTCAGTTGTTTTGAGGGAGTATGTTGACCCTCATCTTCATTCTCCACTTGATCCTTCTTTTGAGATTGACATGATTGTGGATCCTTTGATACAAAATTTGGAGGTATCTTTAACTTCAGAGAAGACATTTGACTCTTTGGAGATTGGTTTTCATGAGTCTCAAACTTCACTTGAGATGTCACATTGCATGGTTCAATTTGATCATACTCATGTGTTGGAGATTCCTATTCAGTTTCCTGAGACATCATACATTTTGAGGATTCTTCCTAGAGATTGGGGAGGATTCATTGATCCACCTATGGACTTGTTTCTTCCTAAGGGGAGGAACATCATTCAATTTTCTTGGTGCAGTTTCTACATTGATCCAAGTGCATCTATCATGGGTGTACATTCTACATTGAGAGGGGGCTTTCTTGCTTCTCTTCCTACTTCATTTGAGGAGGCATCTTTTTCTTTGGAGTTTGATCCAAATTCTTACATGGATCAGTTATCGTTGGTTCCTTGTTTATCACCTTCTTCTATTGGGCTTTCTCCTAATTGGTTCGTGGCATCTTCATCAACCAAGGACATGGCGACACTTGGGCATACTTCAGAGACATCATACTTCATTTGGATTCCCCTTCCTACTTCCTATCCACAATGGAAAGCCTTCTTACATCTATACTTGGTGTATCTTCTTCCTAAAAGGAGAAATGTTGTTTGTAAGCATTGGACTATGTTTTGTCTTCAAGCACTTACCATCCTTGGAGGAGATTGCTCATTATGGGGGGGATATCATGTCTCCTTGTTTCCTTCCTTTGGGGGGATTTTTTATTGTATATGTATGATGTATGTCATAATAGGGGGGTCTTGATTACTCCATCCTTCCATGCATCTTGTATCCATCTCTCTTTTTGGGGGAGGGTTTTTCCCATGAGGTTTTCCCTCTTTCTCTGCTTTATGAGAGATTGCATTATCTATTGCTCTTGCATATTGTACATGGGTACCTAACATGGCCTAGTAGCCGGGACCCATCTTGCATTGTGATCTTAAGTGCATTCCCCTAAGTTGCACTTAAGGGGGGGTGTTGGTGTAATTAAATATTACTAATTACACTTTACTTAAGTTTACTTATGATAATGCATTTGCATATTAGTTGTCATTGTGACACCTAGGAGTTTGCATTTCATTTTAGCACATGGTTAGGAGAATTTCCACTTTAGATGTGATAGTTGTCATCACATACCTCTTTGTGTGTGAGATCCACCTTTAGTGCTCTTATCACATTATCATCCTCTCATTGTTGCACATACTTTGATGTACAATGGAGGATGATCCACCTTTGGTGGATATGTGATTCCACCTTGTGTGGGTGATATCTTATCATCTCCTTATCATGTAGTCTTATTGCATTGCCTATATATTTAGGCACTCCTACTTTGCATGCAATTCAATTAGCTATAATCAATTATTTGATTATTTTTCCTTATCTTTCTTGTGCTATCTCTTGAGCTTCTAGATCTTGGCATTTATTCTTTGCCTTAGGCAAATTCTTACAATATATTATAATGTATATTTTTATTGATTTATAATATATTTCAGTTTTATGTATAATTAGTATATATTTCAGATTATTAATATAAATGATAATATTTGATTTATCACTTAATGTTATATTACTATATATTTTATATTATCTTCTAATATATTATATTTAGATTATTTATTATTTGTTTTTATATTCTGATTATTATTTATCTATTAAAGTCCTACTTTTTTATTGATTATTTACTATTAAATCCAATTTTAGAAAAGGGACATTACAGTCCACCCTTTCCTAAAATTGCTTGTCCTCAAGCGATGTCAATTTTTATATGAAACTTTTTAATGTGGGTAGCTTCTACAACTCTAATATCATCTTGCCTTACAAATTTGAATCCAATAGCTTTGATCTCAAATTAATTTCAGATTGATTCATATCTTTTGATTATTCCAATTTCTTCTCATATTCTAGATTATTAAGAATAAAGACTCAAACAATGAACATACACAATGGAAACACACAATATACACTTGGATGCATGAAGAAGCAAAGCATACACGGAGTATACACATTAATGCATTAAGACACGAAGTAGACACGTGTATATGTGCGGAAACAAAGCATACACATGAAAACATAGAGCAGACACACAAATATATGTATACATAGTTCAGCTGGCCCACAAGAGGTAGGAGTGTCCAACCAGGACCAAAACCATCCCTTGGAGTAATCAATCCACAAGAGGCAGGAACATCCAACCAGGACAATATCCATCTCTTGGAGTAACAATCTACAAGAGGCAGGAACGTCCAACCAGGATCGAAACCTGGCTCTGATACCACTGTAATGTCCCCACCTCCTAGGTTGGTTATAGCTTTAATTCCTTGATGTGAAAAACCTGTACTTAGTTGTTAACTAAGTTTGATCTGCTTATCTCAAGTTCTCAACTATATAATTATTAGATTTGCAATATCCTTATGTCTGTGCTGTCCAAATTATATCTCAGTTGATCTGAGTATTATAGACCTCCTTGCTGATTATGGTTTGCTAAGTACTGATTGTTTGAAAATATTTATTACTGATTTATTAAAATCTAATTATTTCAGAGTGCTGATATATATATATATATATATATATATATATATATCAGATGTTTGTATCATGGTTGCTGATTGTATATGTGCTGCAGACAGAATATATGTTTAATTGGCTGCTGACTATGTTCAAGTCTCTTGTCTTGCTGTCAATATTAGTTGCTGACTGTAATATTTATACCTGAGATGCTTCTATCGTATATAGCCTTGCAAACTTTTTCTGACTGTAATATATCTTTTATCTGATTGCTGATGAGTTGCTGACTAGATGCCCCTTTTCTTTGTCATTTTACTTCACCCTTAAACCTTCAGTATTAAGGATATATATATAATATATATATATATATATATATATATATATATATATATATATATATATTTCAGTTTTATATATAATTAGTATATATTTCAGATTACTATATATAAATGATAATATTTGATTTATCATTTAATATATTATATTATTATATATTCTATATTATCATCTAATATGTTATATTTATATTATTTATTATTTATTATTTGTTTCTATATTCTAATTATTATTTATTTATTAAAGTCCCATTTTTTAATGATTATTTATTACTAAATCCAATTTTAGAAAGGGGACATTACATTGCTACTGTCTATGATGATTTGTAAGTTTTCTATTAATGCCTCACAGATGATGATTCCATTAAATTATTTAAGCAGAATCAAGGTAGACATTAGGAACCCCACACAAATTCACTTTACTAGCTAAGCAGGCTACTTGTTAGAAGTGTTATAAAGAGCTTTCAATCTGTTTGATCTCCACAAGCCCCAAAACTTGAGTATTTTAAGCATATCCTTAATCAAAATGAATACTTATATTATGTGTAAGTTGCATATAAGATGGTTCCAACCATGAACTAGTAAACCTAATTCTCCATTAGAGCTCATTAATGAACTTTAACCACTTTTAGAATTTCTGCAGTAAATTTTTGGGACAAAGTAGATAAAAAGCTTACCATGAGCGTTGAGTAGACAATTTATCATTTATGTAGTAAAGTACTATTACAACAGTAAGTTTGCATTTCACTTGATATGAGTGTTTGTGTGTATTTGAGCACACACATGCACGTGTTTTCTTGTCTGATCTTTTGCATCTATGCATGAATGTATGGTATAGGTGGTAGGTAACAGGACAACTCATCAAAACAAGTCCTATATAACCCATCAACCCAATAGAGAACTAAAACATCAGTGTGTTCCAGTCAAGAAGATTGATGAAAGAACAAAATACAAAAACATGAGATAGGAAAAGAAATCAAACAATATTCGACACTGTTGCGGTCCTATCATGTAATTCAGTGATAAAATTCTAATGAGAATCTAAAAGCCAAAATATATGAAACCTTGTCTAGAAATCTAAAGTTGATTAAGAGCAAGAATTTTTCACAATCTATAAAGTTATAAACTAAGTAAAAAACATTTTGGAAAAAACTACATGAAAGATTTTGCGTCAACAGGTCAGATCACACTACATGATCCACTATTGGGATCGCTCATTATAATTATGATGACAGGATCAAAATCTGTAATCAAAACATCGATAAAAAATATTCTACAATTTGTGTATATAAAATGTGTTATTCAAAGAAAGCTGCAACTATCCAACACAAGTGAACCATATTTATCAAACTAGGGGCTACATAAGTTCAACAAAAATAGATAAGTTGACTTTGGCTCAAGAGAACCTACTGAGTTGGTGGCAATTCTATAGGTCTCCATCATTGATATGCACACTAACCAATCAACTCTTATCACAAATTTGTAGTCCCTATGTGTCTGAGAAGAATTGGCCTACATATTGCTTCATTCACTCTATCGAGAGAAGCGGATTCACCTCCAAGGGAGGAAAGAAGCTTGTGGCTATATACAACTTGTGTCTCATGGGTCACAAGACAGATGAGTACAAGGAAATTCCAACAACAAAGTGGGATGTCGAGCCTGAAGAGCTAACACAAATTGATGAGTATCAAGTTGTATGTACAAGGTTGATAGCAGTCCAATTGTAGAAAATAGACAAGTCTAGCAATTCCAACAATAAGAAGCATTCAATGACATTTGCATCAAACAATGAGTTAGATTAGCTATTGTATTATACTTTGTATCTTGAAGTTGAATGATATAAATACTATGCAACAAATGCTTGCCATTGATCATTAGATTGATTGATTGTAGAATTGTAAAAAATTGTATAAATTTCAGCTTGTTTTACTCATATCATTTACGTAAATGATAAGCTGTAATTTGTTTTACTTCCTTTCATTATTGAATTTTCAAATATTATTTTTTATAGATTATTTTAATAGTTGTCCGTCACTGCCCCCGAAAACCCATCCCTGCATCCCCCACATTGCCTGAACTCAGAGAAACATCGTTTTTCCTATTTCTGCCAATGATAACTAATATGAAAGACAACTGAGATCAAAATCATTTTCCATGTTCAAAACATTTATATTGATTCCCTAATTTATCCAGACAAAGTCATTAGTCATTTTTCTCATATTTTATGAATCGGTAGCTAAATTGCTTTGCCACATATATGCTCTCGTAAAAAGGTTAAATTATTTTCCATGTTCCAAAGGTTTTTAACTTTTTTGCATTTCCCTAACTTTCATCCGAACTATTATAGCTATTTTATCATAGTCTGTTAATTTCCAGCCATACTGTGTTGCCACATATATGCTCATTTTGTTCCTGTGTCCTCTTTGGTCTGCATGCAACCATTATTTGCATTAACCAAAATTTCTATTTTTGTTGAGCCTTCATGAACACTGTCCCAACCTAATAAAAGGGCAATTTATCATTTGGGTTTTCATATAATATGCAATTTCTTTGTGAATCTACATCGTACTCCCTATTAGTTAGAATACTCTGTAGGAAAAAATCGGTACGTAATCTCATATCTTCATATTTTGGCCTTCTCTGAGTTCCTTTAGCCTCTGTTTCTTTGAGAAGTGTTGGTGATTACCATGTGAGACATCAATCAGATTATAAAAATAGAAAGTAGATTTGCCTATATGCCACAATACCCACAGTTTACAACCAACTTGAAGCAAGTCACGCAAAAAAATCAGAACAAAACAGCAAGAAAATACTAAAATAGTGAGAAACTGTGTACCCTAGCACTTGAAATGAAATGTTTCTAGATTCCAATTCTAACTAAGAAACAATTAATGAGACTACAGACGTAGTGCATGCCTACTATGAACAAAGGACTTAAAGCAACTCCAATACAATAAGCTCGATAGGTACAAATAAATACAATAAGCAAAGACAAGGAGAAAGCTATGGAAATCCCATAAACCTTAAGAGAAATCAAAATCATCAGCAGAAATGGGAAGAATGATGAGAAAGACGGGCTGGTAATGCCAAAACTATTCACTACTTGGATCGAAGGCTGGAGAGATTCTAGTAATGGGATTTGTGAGGTGTCATGATGCTTCTCAGCACAATCCATTAACACTATGTGGCTGTAAAAGGTTTGATCATTGCAAAAGTTATGTCTCCAGCCAAGATCAATAGAAGGATGAATGCAATGGTTGTAGGACTAGGGCTTATGAATGGATTCTCTGAACAGAAGGTATTACAAATCTGCCAGTACAGTAAACCTAGGTGGCCAAATAAGGATTTAAAAAAACATTAGGATAGTTGATTTGTCCAAATAAATCAATCATAGCTGCAGAAGTTATTCAAGGGGTCAAAAGAGATCTTTGTAAGAGAAAATGTAATTTCTAATTTTCTAAAACTGTCTTGGAAAAGCGAAGAAAAAATGAATAGACCATATTCAACATTTTCATAATTTTCTTGTTAAATAGGTCTTGAATTTATAAATTTCGCCAATTACAAACTAGTAGTCCTTAATGTGAGAAAATAGTGAAATAAGAGAGACTAAAAGAACCTACCTTGTGCCGAGTATTTGGGTCCTGAAGCAACCAAAGAAGACAGTCCACTGCCATGTATTGCCAGTCATCTGAGGAGCGTGCAATATTACAAAGTGCTTCAATAATGCTGGGACAATTTGCCACAGGCAAACGGCCCAGTTTATGATGACAAATAGTCCGTAACAATCCAATACCAGCTGGTGAACTCTCATTTACAAGGCCACCCCACATTCCAGGTAATTTACTAAGAAAATCTGGTTTGCAAATGGTGGAAAGGAACTCTGCTTTAAAGGCAAAACAATTTATAAGCTGAAGTGACCAACACTGAAGCTGGCTGGCCCATTCTTCAGCCTTCCGTGACTCCATTTCCAGACCACCCATGCCACGTGTAAGGAGGTCGCAATGGTAGCTCAGTCGCCTATCTGGAAACTGGTAAAAATGTGTGTACACAATTTCAAGGGAACTTAGAGCCAGCTGCATAGAAATCTCAAGGACTTCTCCCTGACTTGCAACAGAAGGAAATGTACTGTCATATGTGGCCAAGTGACCCAGTGCTCGCACTGCTACTCTTTGTTCCACCCAGGTCAGTCTTCCACTTAAAAGTTCCACCAGTGGAGTGATAACTCCTGCCTGCACAGCCCTCTCAGCAAACTCCTCAATGTTCATTGTGTATGACCCAATAATGTGGGCTGCATAGTACGGAATATATATGTTTTGATCATGAGCAAGCCACCGCCGATTCTTTAAACCTTTTAATATAAGAGCTGACATGCACTCGAAAATACCCAAGTCAATGAACTCAGGATCATTAGGATGTGCCATAGCAGTGTTCCACAACCCACTAATGGCAAGAACCTGACCTTCATCATCTTGAGAGGGTAGATCTTTAAAAAAATTCAAAATACTTGTCCGCCGTTTGCTTGGATTTGCCTCTTTCATGACACAAAAGAAACATCCCGGATATTGGCAGTCAAGATGATTTTTGTCCATGCTTCACCAGATGAGAAGATGAACAAACAACATGACCAAAGACACTTTTATAAGCCCCAAGGAACCTTTACAATTAAGCTACAGAGTTTCCCACATATAATACCTGACACCACAGTATGAACAGATATTGTCAACAGGTTATTTACAAATAAATGCATACCAGGAAATATGTTTATGCAATGTCAACAAAAACAAATGCCAAGGATACAACAGATGAGATATTTCGCCACAAAACATCATCCCATCTTCAAAATTGATCACACGGGAATTCTTACCAACTACTGCTTGAAGAGGAAATTCATAAACCTCAAGAACCATCATCCATGTCTCACCTCTTACAACAGAATATCCACAATCAACTAACAAATCATTGACCACTTTGAATTGGCATTAGTCTACACTATCAAGAAAATCATTTTTGCCTCACTGTTGGTCATCCAAATACAATGGAGAAATATAAACCTATTGAATACATGGAAATTCAAGGTCACCATTTTATCTTGGGATTTTTCAGGAAAGAGGGTTTCCCTCTCTAATTGCTTGAACACATGTTTTTTCTTGTTATAACATATTGTTGGCTAACTAATAAGTTTAAAAGCTCTTCCTGCAATATGCCTAAATGCTGGGAAATTGTCTACATATCATTTCTGGTCTGAAAATCAAAAGCATGCACTGTTTTCCTAATAGTTTTTTATGTATATGTGCTATATAGTCAGTTAATGAGTGTTGAGACCTAATATTCTTGGTAGTATATAGTTAGCTACATTTCATACTTAACAGGTGATGATGAGAGTCTGAGACACTTCAAATTTTTGTCTTTGCAGACAATATTTTTACTGTCTGAGATCCACATTGTTTTCATCTAACTCAACATTTGGACAGAATTATTAATAATGAGCTATTCTACATATATTATTTCCAATATGATTAGAATAGATTTTCCTTTCTCAGACTGCATTTGATGTCACAGAAGGGCATCAGATCTCACATCCTTCATGTTAATTTATTGTTGGCCATATCATGCAGAGCAACATTTATATCCATGCACACTGTATATCAGAATTATATCCATGCACGCTATATATAAGAATTCATAAGTATCACTTGGAAGAAATATTACTAATGCTGCCCCTTTATGAACTTAATGGGATATTATGTGTGTGCGTGTGCGTGCACATGCATTATGTATGCGTGGATATGCATGTTTATGTTTGCACTCGTGCATGTGCACACATATGCATGCTAATTCAAAACCAAACAGATCAAGATTGAAGACTTCAAAGCTTTGTACTGTGAATAGTGAATATACATCTATTTGAGATCCATTATTTTCAGCTACCTCAGCATTCAGAAGGAATTATGAATAACAAATGCATCTGCATCTATTATTTCCAACATAATTGGAATAGAATTTTTTTCATATAGAGCAGATGTCAACAGGAGGGTTTTGGACATCACATCTTTTATACTGTTCACATGAACATACATGTAGAGAGGCATTTGTATGTTTTCACTAATACTGCCTCAGGCAAGTGTTAAGAAAAGTAACAAGATCCCGCATTTGAAGCATTCATTTCTTATCATAATAAATAGAACCATATAAATTGTCATAATAAATATAAACATATAAATGCACAAGCTAGGATCAAAGAAGATGACAAGATGCAAGCAGCTTAAAATCATGAAGAGCATTTATTAGAGACCATGAAGGACCCTTAGAAAGAAATTGGCAATTGATGAGCAATGACGAGAGTATTACTACAAATTTCCCAATTAGCCAAGAAGGGTCAAAAGCAAGCCAAAATAGAATTGAAATGAGTCAATGGCTAACTAAATGTGCAGGCTAACTTTGGACAATAGTTTCCAATAAAAAGAATGGCACATGGAGAATTGCTTTGCTCATTCATAGTCATTTATTCTAAATCATAATCAACACTCTTAAGGTCATTATTTTCCTTCTTCAACATTATTATGATTACATGAGACCAGAGAAAACTTTGTATCAATCATACATATCAATTGTCCAACAAAGGATGAACATTCTTCATTGGATCACCTCATATGCTCACCAATCAAAACCAACCCAAAATAGAAACAGGTTGGCTAACTAAGTGTGCAGGCTAACTTTGGACCATAATTTTCAATAAAAAGAATGACACGTGGAGGATTTGTTTTGCTAATTCATGATCATAATTCTAGATCATGATCAACAATCTTAAGGGGCCATTCTTCTTGTTCATCATTATTAATGATTACATGGAACCTCATAAAACTTCTTATCAATCATATCAATTGCATAACACTGAAAAACATTATTCATTTGATCATCACATATGTTTGCCATCCATATCAACTTTCATGGTAAAGACTCGTGACACCTATTCTAAAAGAAAATAGAAAGAGAGAAGAGAAAAAGGTTGCACTTCAAGCATTCAAAGCTATGTGATAGCAATTTTTAGTTAATTGTTTCACCATTGGCTTTATTTCTGTTGTTCTCCAATGTTTCTTGCCATAGACTTCATCTAGAATCCATTCTGTGTACCCTTAACTCTGTGAAATTACACAGTTGCATTCCCATAAACTATAGCCCTGCTAAAAGTCTAAATACAAAAATCTTGGCCAAATCCATAATTTTTTTGTAATATCATTCATTATGCCTCCACTATAATGAAATTTCAACTCTGGGAAGTATTTGTAAGATTAAAAATTGCTTACTTTGCTATTCTCACCTTATGTTTCTCCACTGACTTTGGTGTCTACTCCCATAGTCGTGTTTTGGGTATCGTTTAGCCAATTAGCAGCCTAAACTCATCTTAGTGAGCTTTGCCCAAATCATAGATGAACAGTCACCATTTTTTGTCACCAACCTGTTGTGAGTTTTTTTCACACCATCGCCCCATTGAAATGGGGATCCCCTCTTTTTGCTTTAGAAGTAGATGTTTTGGCAATTCTCCCAGATTGGTGATGTTAAATGAGAGTTTGAAGTGGCCTGCAAAATTTGGACATGATTCGAGAGGTTGAACAGTGAGAAATTTTGGTGCGAAGAGGTTGGATTCTGATTGCAAAACAATGAAAATTGTGATTTTCGCTGTCTGTATTTTGGTTTTCCAGTGAGATGATTTTTGCTTGCAAATTCAAATTAAAGATTTGGATTTAGAATCGATTTTGAATATATTTTTGACTTGATATTTTTTTTTGCAAGCAAGATCTGGATTTTGTGGACTTGGACAATTTTTGGGAAATTTGGCAAAATTTTGCAAATTGTGGAAATTGAAAAAATGGAATTGAGCAATTTAATTGAGTAATTTTGACTAAACAATTTTTGAAAAATCCAAATTCTAAGTGGCAAAATTGCAATTTTAGTGTTCACCCTTCGCAAGTTGGCAAGCAAACCTTCACAAGTTGGGAAGCAAGTCTTTACAATGGAGAGATCAACTTGACAATTTGGTAATTTCAATGGCAAAATCCCATGCTTGGGAAAAAATTTCTTTCAAAGTGGCCCATTAAATGTTTTTTATTTTCAAATGATAATATGGGTTGGATTTTATATTTAATTTTCCAAGGAAAATTTAATGCCATTTTATAATTTAAACTTCAATGCCATTTAAAAAATCAAGATACATCGATGCAATTGGAAAATCAAGGTTACAATTTAAAAAATCAATGCCAATTTGCCATTTTAAATTTCAATGCAAAATTGATGCCAATTTGTAATTTTAAAAAATCAAGAAAATCCGAGAGGCTATCTTACATTTAAAATTCAATGCCAAGGTGAAAATCAAAATTAATTTTGGGGCCCCTTTGTGTGCTAAATTCGATGTATTTTAAAGCTTAATTGGTGTGAAATTTAAGGCAAGTTATTGGGTCCACAATTGGGAGAGTTTAAAACTTAATTAGGGGCCTACATGATCTTTTTTTCAAATTTTAATTTTGGGGCCTATGTCAATTTCGGATTTGGCTAATTTAAATCCATAATTTTGTTAAAATCGATGCAATTTTGGGGCCCATGTTTGCAAGTTTCAATTGGGAGAGATTTTAAAATTCAAGGAAATTTAATTATTATAATTTTGGCCCAAATTCCAATCAATCCAATTTAATCAAGGGGCTGGAATTAATTAAAGTGAATTTTAATCCATTTAATTTTATTTCTTTTTCCCCAAGCAAGTCATCCATTTTGGGCAATTAGATGGGTGTTTAAAGAGGTGTTTGGGCATCATTTCTCATTGTTTCCAAGAGAAAATTTTATGATTACAAATTCTGGAAATGCATTTCCAGCCATGGGCGATTTTGTTTTGAGGATTTTGTTGGCCATTTTCATGCAATTTTCTCAAGTTTGAAGGCTTCTAGAGGTGGTGAATTGGTCTTGGGGTTTGAAGACATCAGCTTGGCATTCATTTTCGCCTACCTTTTGAGAAATTCTCATCTTCTTCATGCCTAGAAAATCAGAGATTTAAGCAAATCCGAATTTGGAGTTGGTGCATTGCAATCTTGACATCATTTATCCAGCTCCTAGGGCATCAAGTTACATCCATTGAACATGTATTCTGCCTAGATCATGTGGATAAGTTCATTTTTTAATTTTATTTTTTGTGATTGGGCAAGTTAGTTGAATGAAATGCAATGATAATCCTAACTCAATTAGCTTGATCAAATATTATTTTCAAAGTTTTATTTGCAATATTTTATGAAATGAAATGGAGTGACTTGTTTCTTTGACTTTTTTTAGGTTGGCAGGGGAGTTCTTGCAACTTGGTGAGGGCCCTCTCGCAACTTGGTAGAATTGATAGGAAGGAGGATGCAAGGTTCAAGTTCAAGTCTCTCAAGTGGCAAGGGAGTTCACACCAAGATCAAGGCGAGATCAAGGGCAAGTTCAAGATTCAAGTACATGAAGGCTTCACCATTTCAAGATCAAGACATCAAATATACAAGTACAAGCAAGCAAGTTCAAGACATGGCAATGAGAAAATTCCTAAGGACTCAAGTTGGTAGAGGTGCTGCTGCTAGTTGGCAGGCATGATCTTGCAGGTTGGTTGGGGTGTTCATGAAAGAGGTGGACAAGGTTGAGCATCTAAAGGATATCTTCCCTTCATCAAAAGATCAAATAACAAGATAAGGATGATGGGGTGGCAGTTGGTTGTCTCCTCCAATCAAAATATTCCTCTTTCAAGCATGTGCAATCATATCATGCCAAATGTCCTATGTTCTCATTGGTTGAAAAAATTATTGTAATTTTCTTATTGGCCCACAAGTTTGGTGCCCTCATATAATTGGTTGTAATTATGGCAACCCTAATTAGGGTTTATGGGATGTAATCTAGGCCCTTGATTTAAGATTTTTGCCTCTTAATCTTGGCCACTCATTGTACTTGAGCCTCTATATAAGGCCATTTGCTCTCATTTGTAAAGAGAGTTAAGTTGGAGAATTGTTGCCAAAATACTATCAAAATTGTTCTCTATTCATTGTTGTGGCTTGCATGGTGGATATACATGATCACTTTGGTGTATTTGCATGGTTCTTTACATCTCTCAAATAAAATAGGATTTTATTTCAAAGTTGTTAAAGTAAGAATAAAAGTAGATAGATTGTGTGGTGATATTGGTGGATGTTTGATTGGTTGACTCTATAAAACTAAGCCACTAGCTCCTTGTAGATGCAAGGGTGCCTTGTGTGGTAATCTAGTAGTTGTGCTCAAGTTCAATTGGCATTGGATCCTTGATTTGTACTCTGAGTTGGATTGAGGAGAAAGTGTTGATATGAAAACCATTTGAGATCCTTTGAAGCTTTGCACTAGGTGGAGTTGAAGTCGCAGGCAAGCCTCCATTTGGTAGGAGTCCTAATCCATCCATTAGTCTTCCCATCCATAGTTAGAAATAGAATTAGTCTAGATAGTAAGAGCTGAAGAGAAAAGTTGGAAGTGATATAAATCACGATTATATTTTTATTGCACATTGTGAAGCCAAATCTTTAGATGTGCAAGTAAGTTGACATCCTTGAATGAATTACATAAGCCCGCCTAAGTGATTAACCAGCAAATCACATCATTTCAACTGAGTTAGATATCCACAGGTGTAAGGAACCTTGGAGTCATTCCATGATCTTCATTGCAAAGCTTAGCATGGGAGATGACTTTATTCAAGAGAGGGTTTAATGTTTTATGTTTCTCAAAGCATCGAGTGTTTAATCCTGCATGTTGTGTAAGTGGAAGAAAACTCACATCAACAAAAATTGGCGCTAGAGGGAGGGCTAAATTGGATTTCATCCTTGGAATAACTTAGAGAATCAGAACGTTGCTAGTAGGCATACCCTCCATCGTCACGCCAACAAAAATTGGCTTTAGAAGGAGGGCGAACAAAGTCCATTCATGTAATGGTCAACAAGAGTGCACTTTCAAGATAGATTTGAGATGAAGGACCCCTCTTAAAAGTAAAAAAATCCAAGAAAATGTGAAAAAGTCAAAACCCAAAAAAAATCAAAAAATCAAAAAAAGGGTAGAGTGGGTTTCTCAATGGACAGGCAAGTGGATGTTCTTCCCATTTGGTTTGTTTGAACAAGAGGTTGCCTCCATATGATTTGACTCAGCTTGCAGCATCAAGGCAGTGTAGGATACATGATACTACGTATCATGAGGAGATGAATTGTTTGGTGTTTCCTCTTGAGAGTAGACTTGGCATTAAGAGGAAGAATTTCATTTTCAGAGGTGTATGAGCCAGTGGTGCTTGTCAATTTGGAAGAAGAATTCCTTGAGTTCAAAGAAGATAACAGTAGGGAACCAAGAAACGTGTATGAAGGAAATTCTTGGTGCCATGTGCATAATCTCTCACATTCGGAATCTACTTGCCCATCTTGTCAAGATACCATTGACTTGGTCAAGTTTCAAATGGGTTGGTATGAGGAAATATCGTGGGGAGGTAGCAAGGACTTCTTTCAGCTTCCAAGTTGGATGTCAATTGAGGATGGCATTCGTCATTTAAGTTGGGAACCAAAGGTTGAAGAAGCAAATCAGTTGCATCAAGGTAGCATAGATGAGCATAGAAATAAGGGCATTCAAGAAGAGGAGGAAACTTCATACATCACATCACAAGGTGAAGAAGTTGACAAGAAAATCGGGGAAGCAATCGAATTCATCCAAGAAAGAGGAAGGATGGTAGGAAAAGGTCAACAGGTGGAAGCAGTTGAAGAACTGCAAATGGGTTATCACGGGATGGGAGAAGAAGAAATCTTAGGTGAGCTTTCACGCATAATTCAAGGGGTGGTCTTTGAGTATAGATTGCAGGAAATTTCAAGAACCCTTGGAGAGGAAGACAACCAAGTCGACAAGTTGGATGAAGAACTTCAAGTCATCACAAGTGAATCAAAATATGAGGGACAATTTGGCAAAGCAATACAAGACATTATCTCCACCATTTTCTTTGGGGGGATGCTGGAGGTTGGTTCATTGCTGGAGGTTTTTCAAGATGATCAAATTGTTGTTGCAAGTGGCATGATCAACCATCAGCTTCGACCTCCAAAGGAATTGCCATTTGAGATTGAATTTGGTAGATATCTCATGGAGTTGTGGGATGATCTTCCTATCGATTATGGTGATGCTATGCTTGGCGAGATTCTACATGAAGAATTGCGGGATGTTCCTAAAGAGGAAGTGGTTGGAAATTTCATGTTGGATAATGAGGTTTTGAATGGATTTAATGAAGATATGCAAGATAGTTTGAGAAAGGAACAAGTTGCTTCCATGGAAGAAGAAAATGAAGAACAGTTCGGACTAGAACTACAATTGAATATTACATTGGATCGGCTTGGATATACATTTGAGGGGCAGTTTATCAAGGAGTCCTTAATATTTGAAGATGCACTCAAAGAGACTCACAAGGATGCATGGTTTATGTTGTACACAGACAAGCCTCAAAAAGTATATTTCCCAGGCCTTCAGTTGAAGACTAATCCTACCTTGATCACTCATGAATTTAATGTTGATACCAATGGGATGATCCATCACCAACTTCGGCCTCCTGAAGCTTTGAAGAGTTCCCAGATTCCATTCACACACGAAGCACACTAGGTTGTATCTTTTCCTGCTTTTAATGATAAAAGGTATGAAAGTTTTTACTTTGATTATGGTGATCTAGGAAAGAAAACTTGTATTTGGATTGATCATGGTCCCAATGAATTTCCCCAACTGTTGATTTTACGCGAAGATTTTCTTGAATTTGAGAATAGGGTAGTGAAATTTTTCTCAGAATACAAGGATGAATTGGCCAGATTGAGAACTATTACCCAAGCCTTGTTGCTCTTGAACATCCTGAGAAACCATATTAGATCAAGTGTATATAGTAGTCTGGCTAGTGTCGTCCCTTTAGGGTCTTGTATATAGTTAGAATAGGTTTGTCTTGGACCACTTGGTTCAAGATGGTTAGAGTAGGTTTTCCTTTATGTTAGTAGTTCAGTTGCCTTGTTGAGCCTGGGGATTAACTTGCCTTGAGTCAGTTGACTTGAGATTCATTCAATGGCTCAGTTAGTTGCTTTTCTTTAGAGAGTCAGTTTGTAGATTTGCCTTGAGTCATTTGACCCAAGCAGTTTGCTTTAGTCTAGGTGCTTGCTTTTGGCTAGCTTAGTTTGAGGGATCCAAATTCGTGAGAAAGACGATGTATTATCCATCACACTCTAGTTTTCTCCCAGTAGATTTGTTTGGTTTATTTCTCGGACATCTCTTTGTGAGGTTCCCTTGAATTGGAGATTGCCCCTAATAGCCTTATCTTGTGAAAGGATTTTGTCCTAAAGCTGGATTGGATCATGGTTGTGTTTTGAGTATCTGACTCTTTTGATTATAACATTTTACTCACACTTAATTGCTCCGTGTTCTTTGGTAATTTTGAAGTGAAGTTGGATTTAGTGAAAATCATACACCTGCTTCAGCGTCACTGTGGTCTTCCAAACCCTTTACGGGATTCATTGCCTACAAGGCAAATAAAAGATTGAAAGTGAGAAGAAAAGGAATATCATGAAAAGAAAAAGAAAAAATGAAAAATTATAAAAAAATAACAGATCAAAATGAAAAATGAAAAGGTAGAATTGGCTCAAGGGTATTGTTGTGAGGTTTCACATCATCGCTCCAAAATATTTGGGGACCCCCATTTTCGAACTAGCCTTGGCTTTTCCTCCTCGATCCCGATGCACTTGCCTTGACGATATTGTTGGACTTGGATGCTAGATGGGTGATTTTGAAAATTATCGATGTATATTAGGCCTGTGTTTTGAATTTGATTGTAAATTTGACCATCTTCTTGGAGAATTTTTGTAAGCTCGGATGATGAATTGGATATTGAAATCAATGAATTTGGGCCAAAATGTTTGATTTACCAAATAAAACAAAATTGAGCTTTGTCTCCTTCAATAACTTCGAAATTTGGCTTTGTATTCCAAAAATCTGGGTGCTTAACATTAAAAGTCTGCACTTAAATAAAGTTTGGGCCTTGAAATTTAAAAAATCTGGTCATCAAAAAAATAAATTTGGCCTTTAAAAAAGTAATATCTTGGCAGATAAGTTATAAACTTCGGCATTTATTGAAAATCTTGGGCTAATAAAATAAAAATCTGGGCAGTAAACTATTAAATCTGGCATCAATTTCGAATTTAGCATGGAAATTAAAAAAATCTGGACATAGGTTTTCGAAGATGGGCCCCCTTTATAATGGCACATGGCATGAAAATGTAAATTAGGGCCTTTCTTATATAGCCTGTGGACCTATCATCCCATGCATTTCGAAATCTAGGTTTTATTTGACAATTTCAATGCAGATTTAATTGTTTTAGGCCAGGTCGGCCCTTTTAAATAGCAATATTTTAATGTTATTTTTGTTTTCGTTTTCCCTTGTGCAGGTCGGCCCTATTATTTCGGGCCCCAAATCTGGTATATAGGAGGGGTCTCCTCCTCCTCTCCTCACACTTCATTCCCCCATCACAAGAGGAGCAGCAAAAATACTTAAAGGGCACCGAAAATAAAAGGAAGAGCAGAGATTTGAAGGGCAGCCAAGTAGCAGAGATAGGGCAGCGAACTTCCATCAGGGCATCTAGGACTTGCGAAATGGTTTGAAGAGCAGCGAAAATTGTAAGAAGAACAGAATTTGCTAAGTGCTGCAACATTAATTGGAGTCTCTTGGCGTAGTATATAGGAGGAGGCGCCTCCACCCTCCTCATCATTCCTTTCTCCATCTCCATCAAGCAGCGAACATAAGGAGCAAAGGGCCGCAACTGGCATTAGAGGAGCAGACCCGAATGGGAATGTAAAGAGGCAGCGAAATTGAGATCAAGGGCAGATTCGAGAGTGTTTGGAGGAACAGCAGCGATCTGATATAGAAGGAGGACTGAGATCTGATCCATTGGGGCAGCGAAATGCATAAAGGAAAGCAGCAAAATTTGTGGAAAGAAGAGCAGATCCCGGTCTAATATTTGGAGGCCTGCGACTTTAGCATTGGAGAACAGCGAATTTGCCTTAAGGAGAGCAGATTTGAGTTATAGGCCAGCAAATTGAAGCAGAGGCAGCGAAGTTGGAGGATGAGAATGGATGGAGGATGAGGTAAATTGGGCAAATTATGAAGTATTTTGGAGATGGGACTTGTTTCCGAGCTAAGCACGATTTAGCTCTGTCTATTTCTTGTTCATCTCCAAGCTGTGCACGATTTAGCTCCGTCTATTTCTTGTTCATCTCCGAGCTGTGCACGATTTAGCTCCGTCTATTTCTTTTTCATCTCTGAGCTGTGCACGATTTAGCTCCGTCTATTTGTTGCTCATCTCTGAGCTGTGCACGATTTAGTTCCATCTAATCGTTGCTCATCTCCGAGCTGGGGCCTCTTCTCGTGCACCAAATTTTGTCGTCTTATCTTGCAATACACTATTTGAAGGCCTGGTTTTTTTTATGACAGACTTAAGTTTGGCCTTGTTTGGACCCTCAAGACTACTAATAATGAGGTATATGGACCCAAAATGTTGAAGAGGAGATGCTATGAAGTCAAGGACAAGATTTGGTTCGTAATTAAGAAGCGGAAGGAAGAGCCCAATTATCACAAGAAGGCAAGATTCAAGACAACAACTATTCAAAGAACATGAGAGATGGAGCAGTTGAAGATGAGACATCACAATTGAAGGATTAACAAATGATCTCTCCTCAACAATTAAAGGGTATTTATCAAGTTTAAAGGATGAGTTTCCTGAGGTGGCAGCCATATCCTCAGTTAATAAAAGCATGCCAAGTGTCACATTGTGACGATTTGATGAGATTATGTCCAGATTCATTGAATCTTAAAGGAGGATAAGGATAAGTAGCGCATTTCCCAAGGTGATGAGGTGGCTTCTTCTATATGTGTCCTCTTCTCATTGATCCACATGTCATGGATCCTTATCCAGTTGTTGAGGATTTGAATTTTCTTATTGGTCCATGAAGGCAATGTAATTTTCCTATTGGCCCACATGGTAGTGCTTAATTGTAATTGGGTGGGCATTAAATATTTGTAGTAGGTGGTTATGGAAACCCTAATTAAGGCTTTTGCCTCTTAATCTTGGCTCTTGATTTAAGATTTTGCCTCTTAATCTTGGCCACTCATTGTATTTGAAGCCTCTATATAAGGCCTCCTGCTCTCATTTTGTAAACAATTGGAAGATTGAAGAAAATTGTTGCTTAAGTAATGCCAATATCGTTCTTCTTATCATTGTTGTGTTTTGCATGGTGATTGAGTTGGAACACTTGGTGTTATTGCATGGTTTCTACTTCCGCGATTAGAATAGGATTTTATTTCAAAGTTGTTAGAATAGATAGATTGTGTGGCGGTATTGGTGGATGTTTGATTGGATTCTATAAAACTAGGCCACTAGCCCCTTGTAGATGCAAGGGTGCCTTGTGTGGTAATCTAGTAATTGCGCTCAAGTTCAATTGGCATTAGATCCTTAATTTGTACGCCAAGTTGGATTGAGGGGAAAGTGTTGATATGAAAACCATTTAAGATCCTTTGAAGCTTTGCACTAGGTGGAAGTGAAGTCGCAGGCAAGCCTCCATTTGGTAGGAATCCTAGTCCATCCATTAGTTCCCCATCCATAGTTAGAAATAGAAGTAGTCTAGATAGTAGAAGTTCGAGGAGCAAAGTCGGAAGTGATATAAATCACGGATATACTTTATCATATATTGCACATTGTGAAGCCAAATCTTTAGCAGTGCAAGTAAGTTGACACCTTTGAATAAATTACGTAAGCCCGCCTAAGTGATTAACCAGCAAATCACATCATTTCAACTGAGTTAGATATCCACAAGTATGAGGAACCTTGGAGTCATTTCATGATCTTCATTGCAAAGCTTAGCATGGTAGATGACTTTATTCAAGAGAGGATTTAATGTTTCTCGAAGCATTGAATATTTAGTCCTACATGTTGTGTAAGTGGAACAAAACTCGCATCAACAGGTATGCAAGCATCTCTACCAGTGCTATAAAAATAATCACTAAAGGTAGAATCATGTTTGTGGTGCCACAACGATAACCTCGTCGGGGCTATGGACGCCTGACTAGCAGCGAGGCTCTATCCAGGATGCTTTTGAAGTAAGGATATTGAAATAGCTAAGTTTGATGAATCTGAGAGATTACTAAGCTCTTGTTGAGCGGGGAATAAATACACTTGCACACATGTGGGTAATTGAGGATAAAGGCTCTTAGCTCAATTTGTGGTTCTTTCCTTCTTGAGTGCATTTCCTAGTTGTTTGATAGGTGAAAATGGAGTTGATCAAAGGTTCTCGGATCGAATCAAGCTTTATCCTTGAAATGTTCAAGAACATTTCTTTGGGGGGATGCTAGATGTTGTGAGTTTTATTCACACCATTGCCCCATTGAAAATGGGGACCCCCTCTTTTTGCTTTAGCAGTAGATGTTTTGACAGTTCTCCTAGGTTGGTGATGTTAAATGAGTTTGAAGTGGCCTGCAAAATTTGGACATGATTCGAGAGGTTGAGTAGTGAGAATTTTTGGTGCGAAGATATTGGATTATGATTGCAAAACGATGAAAATTGTGATTTTGGCTGTCTGTATTTTGGTTTTCCTGCGAGATGATTTTTGCTTGCAAATTCAAATTATAGTTTGGATTTAGAATCGATTTTGAATATATTTTTTACTTGAAATTTTTTTTTGCAAGCAAAATCTGGATTTTGTGGACTCAGACAATTTTTGGGAAATTTGGCAAAAATTTGCAAATTGTGGAAATTGAAAAAATGGAATTGAGCAATTTAATTGAGTAATTTTGACTAAACAATTTTTGAAAAATCCAAATTCTAAGTGTCAAAATTGCAATTTTAGTGTTCACCCTTCACAAGTTGGCAAGAAAACCTTCGCAAGTTGGCAAGCAAGTCTTTACGATGGAGAGATCAACTTGACAATTTGGTAATTTCAATGGCAAAATCCCATGCTTGGGAAATTTTTCTTTCAAAGTGGCCCCATTAAATGTTTTTTATTTTCAAATGATAATATGGGTTGGATTTTATATTTAATTTTCCAAGGAAAATTTAATGCCATCTTATAATTTAAAATTCAATGCCATTTAAAAAATCAAGATAAATCAATGCAATTGGAAAATCAAGTTACAATTTACAAAATCAATGCCAATTTGCCATTTTAAATTTCAATGCAAAATTGATGCCAATTTGTAATTTTAAAAAATCAAGAAAACCTAAGAGGCTATCTTACATTTAAAATTCAATGCCAAGGTGAAATTCAAAATTAATTTGGGGACCCCTTTGTGTGCTAAATTCGATGTATTTTAAGGCTTAATTGGTGTGAAATTTAAGGCAAGTTATTGGGTCCACAATTGGGAGAGTTTAAAACTTAATTAAGGGCCTACATGATCTTTTTTTCAAATTTTAATTTTGGGGCCTATGTCAATTTCGGATTTGGCTAATTTAAATCCATAATTTTGTTAAAATCGATGCAATTTTGGGGCCCATGTTTGCAAGTTTCAATTGGGAGAGATTTTAAAATTCAAGGAAATTTAATTATGATAATTTTGGCCCAAATTCCAATCAATCCAATTTAATCAAGGGGCTGGAATTAATTAAAGTGAATTTTAATCCATTTAATTTTATTTCTTTTTCCCCCATGCAAGTCATCCATTTTGGGCAATTAGATGGGTATTTAAAGAGGCATTTGAGCATCATTTCTCATTGTTTCCAAGAGAAAATTTTATGATTACAAATTCTGGAAATGCATTTCCAGCCATGGGCGATTTTGTTTTGAGGATTTTGTTGGCCATTTTCATGCAATTTTCTCAAGTTTGAAGGCTTCTAGAGGTGGCGAATTGGTCTTGGGGTTTGAAGATATCATCTTGGCATTCATTTTCACCTACCTTTTGAGAAATTCTCATCTTCTTCATGCCTAGTAAATCAGAGATTTAAGCTAATCCGAATTTGGAGTTGGTACATTGCAATCTTGACATCATTTATCCAGCTCCTAGGGCATCAAGTTACATCCATTGAACATGTTTTCTTCCTAGATCATGTGGATAAGTTCATTTTTTATTTTATTTTTTGTGATTGGGCAAGTTAGTTGAATGAAATGCAATGATAATCCTAACTCGATTAGCTTGATCAAATGTTATTTTCAAAGTTTTATTTGCAGTATTTTATGAAATGAAATGAAGTGACTTGTTTCTTTGACTTTTTTTAGGTTGGCAGGGGAGTTCTTGCAACTTGGTGAGGGCCCTCTCGCAACTTGGTAGAATTGATAGGAAGGAGGATGCAAGGTTCAAGTTCAAGTCTCTCAAGTGGCAAGGGAGTTCACACCAAGATCAAGGCGAGATCAAGGGCAAGTTCTGTAATACCCCAAAAATGGGCTATAGGTTCATTAACCTCCTATATTGACATATCGAACGAAATCGACATCAAAGTCCTAACCTAAGGCACATCTAAACATCATCGAATCCTAATTGATTATCATAAATTCTGCATCGAAGAATATTCCTAGTAATATTCCTAATTATCTTTAATTTAATGATTATTTGGCGATAAATCCTATTTATCCTAAAGTTTGATTAATTGAATATTCTCAATATTTAATTAATTAGATTTAATTCTGCCACTTAATTGTTTAATTGAAGTTAATTCTATTTATTCCTAAATTGTGTTATTTAATTTTGACAATAAATCCAAAATCCTATGAATAATTGATTAAATTCTTATTTAATTAATTAAAGCAAGTTGTCAATTTTTAATAATATTGTTTTTGAATAAAAGTTTAAAAAATAATTGATTTATCCATAAATCAATTGTTTTATTTTTCAAAATCAATTAAGTTGGAAATAAATCACTTTATTATTAATTAATTCATATTAAAACATGCACAATCACAAAAGCAGACAACTATCAATTATCAATTAAAGCTAAACTCTATTTTGAGTTCAACTCTGCTTTTGCATGTTTTTGTGAGTTAATTATTCTTTATAATCAGATAACTCAAAAATCAAGCTGAGTTAATTTGAGTGATTTATGGCTTTCTTCCATGCATCCTCAAAGCCCTGAATTTCTATAAATTAAGGCCTCGGCTCATCTCAAATCATCCACAAGAATTGCATAATCACGCTAAAGAATTGCTATCTGGAGAATCAACGCTTATTGCGAATCAAGGCTATTGTGAGATCAATTTGGTTTTTACATTCATTTAGATTCATTTTCATATCATTGTTAGCTTACTTTGCATATTCATAGATCAATTTCATTCTAGCATAGTTTCATATCAGTTTTCATCATCTTATTGCATCTGAATTCCAATAAAATAGATTAATTGCATACATCTCATATCTAGATCAATTGCATTCAAATCCTTCATTTAGGTGTCGTCAAGGTCACTAATCTCGATAACAATCTGAGAACATCATATTCGCACCTATTAGAAGGCAGTAAATCGCCTGGTTAGTTTAGCTCTCAATTACTTGCATGATTTCGATTTCAACTAACCTCTAATGTTTTACTAAGTGTTGTGTCTACAAAACAGGTACAAAATTCACACACATTTCTGGCGCCCACCGTGGGGCTCAAAAACGGGTTTCCAATTCAATTCTACCAATTTCTATCTTTTTCTCCTCGGTTTTTGTGCAAAACTACGATTCTTAATTTCTGTAAGTACAATCTTCGTACAAGTTTCTGACAAAAGTCATTTCACACTGGACCCACTGTCGTACTACAGTCTATTGGATCGATAATCGTGCCAGACTGTACACACTGTCGTCTAGAAGTTCAACTGTCGTTTCATCATACACCCAGTGTCGTACGAGTTTCTGGACTATCGTCTGGGAGCACACCCACTGTCGTACAAGTTTCAGACTGTCGTCTGGTAACAGACCCACTGTCGTACGAGTTTCGGCATCAGATTTACACTGTCGTTTCATTTTTCAGGGCAGTTTGTCATATTTGGTTTTCAAATTTCGACTAACAGCTAACCTTAACAATTGAAATTCTCTGTTTTTTATTGACTCCTGCTGATTTTGATTGGAAAAAGCGCAAGAATTGCTAAAAGTAGGTAAACATCTACAAAGCGCATTGTGAGGATTCCAGGTATTCTCCTTAATCTGATAACATTTCAATTTGGATCCTAAAACGAATCTCTCATGTGTTTGGCTTGAGTGTTTTCTTTGCATGCTTTTCTTCAAATTTGCATAATTAAATACAAGGTTGTAACACCTTAAGTATTGATAAGCAGTCTTAGGATATTTTTGATTGATCTTATTAGCGAAATTGGGATATTGGACTCGCTTATTCTTACTCACCCCTCGTTCCACCCCGTGGTTGCAAGGTCAGCGCCATATTCAGGGGAGGGGTCTACTTAGAAAGAGCGTTAATTGTTCCACCAGTTCTTTCCCATTTTGTGCTTTTCGAATCTCATTAGTATTCTAGGGTGTGGACTTGCTTTTAAATTTGTGTGAGGAGTTAAATGCACCACTTTGTGGACTCACCTCACGTTTATTTGAAGCATTAAGTGTACCACCTTTTTGTGCTTTTGAATGCTTTTGGATAGATTTGCTTTCTGATATATCTGTGAAAACATAGTAATTAGGCCCTATGAACACTATTTGTGGTTCTTGAGAGATTGGATTCCCAATTAAATCCTTCTTGACGACGAAATCCTTGTAGGTAGGGAGGATACTTAGTGCGTCTCACGTTCTACTTGGTCTGTGCGTCTTCCCTTATTGATTGATACAGTCTCTCTCCGGAGAGGTTGATAGATCACGTGGGGTTGATATCATAGACCTTGGTGAGATAATCTCCGTCTTAGCGTGTCGGATTTATCTGCCTACTTTGTCTGGGTTAAAAGTGAGAAGGCGTCAAACCCTTAGATCTGGAGCCAAGTCCCCTTGTGGTATACTATTGCGAGTCACCTTTAGAGAGGGTTAACCGTAGCGGACACTCCCTTCACAGGGCAAACTGCGTTGACGGAACCTCGAGCGGTAATAGTCATTTTCGCCGTGGTAGTGACAGCCGCTATATAAATGTCCTTGTGGAAGAAATTTTCACAGGTGTGGTTCATTGTTGAGTTGTCGGATCTCCCTAGCAGCTCTTGATTGATTAAATTCTCGGACTGTGTCAAAACCCTGGTGCGCCGAGATTGGAGTTCACCCCTTTGGATCATAAAAGTTGCAGGGTCAAACCATTACTAAAAACCCTAGCGAGGCCAAATTTTCATTTTCTAGGGTATATGTGCGTTATTGCAAAACATTTTTGGAACATACACAATTAGCACTTTGGAGGATTAGAACGAATAAAATCACTTGATTGTTCATGCGCAAGGTTGCTTTTGCCCTTGTTCATTGTTTTCAGACATGCTTGAAATCACTTGCTTGTTGTTTTGCGTGCTTGTTTATCTATCTTGTTATTGAAAACGAACAAATCTGTTACAATTCTCAAATCTGGACATTGAAATTTGCAAACAATCTGAAACTAAAAACCCTAAATTTGCAAAATTTGAAGTGAAATTCCTTTCTGGAGTCAAAAGTCATCTCAGTAGGTTAGAAAGTCATACGAGTTTTTGTCAAATGTCGTTTCATCACTGCCCATCTGTCGTATGATAGAGGACCCAGTGTCGTACGAGTCTTTCTGCCAGTCAAATTCCAAAAGTCAAATCTTGCTAGCAACTATCGTACGAGCTTTTCAACTGTCGTTTCATAGCATACCCACTGTCGTACGAGTCTGCAGAGTGTCGTTTGGGAAATTTTTGAAAGTTGTCAAAATTGCTAGATATTTAGCTTTTTCAGCCTATTTCCAGAATCTGTCGATCAAATCACTGTGTCAAGAACAGAGCAATAGCTATTGAGAATCCAATCATTATCCTAAAGTGGTCTTTTGAATCCGATCCAGCCTTCTGTTTAATCGATTTGAGTCTTTATCATCTTGTGTCAAAACCTTGTCATAACTATCAATCTTCAATCAATCATCAAAAATGACTAAGTATTGTGATATCTTGTCCGCTATCTTTTGGGAACCTACCCATACATCCAGGGCACAATATCCTTCACCCACGTCTAATCAAATCTTCAAATCAATCAAACCTTGACAAGGTTGTGTCATCTGATCATCTTGATTCAATTCATTCTTCGGTTATCTGGATCTTATTCTTTTGTTTCACTCAAAGTTAATGGTGGAAACTAGAGCTTCCTCACACAAGAAATCTGGAAGCATCCCAGACCTTACCTATAACCGCTACCAAGGGTCCAACTCTTGAGCAACTCATCAATTCTGGTCTTTACGAAGACGACGGTCTTGGTAACTATCGATTAAAAACTGGTTACATTCCTCCTCCATCAACTCACGGAGGTACCCAACAAACCCCGCATCAATCTATTCCAGGGAGTCCACAAACTCCTACCATGTCTCAAGCAGGGACAAACTTTGGCTCTCAAAGAACTCAATCTCAACATGGTGCGGATTAGGAACCCACACCTGCGGATTAGGAACCCACACCTGAAGAAATTGCTCAATATCAAAATGACGATAACTTCAAACGAATGATGAAGCATTTCTTGAAAGAAGATAGAGAAGCATACTTTTTACAATTGGCTCATCAAGGAGCTAAACTTCCTCCCAACTTTAATGTGGAAAATATCATTACACATGAGGAAGAAACTCCACTCACAGCTATTATGAAACAGATGCATGGCATGCAAGTCAAACTTAACAGCCTTGAGAAAGAAAAGGAACCCAAGGAGTTCTCCATGGAAGCTCTATGCCCTTTTCCTTTTGACAAAGACTTGTATATGCCACCGTTTCCAAAAAGAGTGGAGATGCCCAAGTATGATAAGTATGATGGACACTCAAATCCTCAAAATCATGTCAGAGAATTATGTACACAATCAATGGAGTTCATGCACGAACCAACCTATCTGATGCGCCTCTTCCCTCGATCTCTAGGGGGAGCAGCCATCCACTAGTTCTCTAGACTGCCTTCTACTATCAAAACTTTTGCGGAGTTGATCAAATTGTTTTATCAACAATACTCCTACAATATTCAACATCCAGTCACCATGATTGATATCTGTAATCTCAAGCAATATCTAGGGGAACCATTCCTAACATTTCTCAAGAGATGGAGGAAGAAGTTCTCTCTATATGTCAGACCTATTCCAGAACCAGAAAAATTGGAAATCTTCATCAATAACCTTGTTCCAGAAATCAATTATCCTCTACAAATGCAAGATCATACATCTTTTGATAAGATGGTGGACAATGCTATTAAAATCGAAAAAGTGCTTGTGAAAAAAGGAGAAATCACACTTCAAAAATACAAGTACGAATCAGGATCCAGTTCTAAAGACAAGAACAAAAACTGGAACAAGAATAAAAGCATCGTCACAGATGGTGCTGTTGACACTATCTGTGCCCCATCAAAGGCACCAGCCTACAATCTGACTCTTGGGTCCCAAGCCATCAAAGCTTCAAAACAAAAGTCATCCGAACCATTTCAAAAGAGGCCAGAATACAAATCTTGGGATAAACAGCGAAAGTTCACTCCTCTTGGAGAATCTTTAGAATCAGTTATGAAAACTCTACTTGCTGATAACATCATCTCTTTGCCAGCAATCCGACCACCTGATTATGAGCCTAAGCCAAAATGGTGGAGAGAAAACGAATTCTGTGATTTCCATCAAGGTAAAGGTCACAAAACTAATAACTGCTTCCGGTTGAAACACACCATTCAAGATCTGATCGATAGTGGAGACATCACAGTTGACAATCCTAAGAGCAATAACAATCATACGGCATTTACAGAACCATTTCCGCAACATGGTCAAGGAGTTTCAACTTCTCAGCCTAATATAGGGGCAAAAGTCAACTATGCATATCCTAGAAATAATGTTGTCATCAATATGGTTGAACCATGTCTCTCTGAAAGTTGCAATGTCATCACAATTGTACGAAGAGAAAAAGATCATTCCTCAGCTAATGCAGTTACTCGATCACAAGCCCAAGCACATCTGAAAGGACAAATCCCAGATTCATCTAGTGTCCCTAAGATACCCTTTAATCTTTCATCTGCTTCTAAAAAGAAGGCTGCTTCCAAATCTTTCAATCCAAAGAATACAAGGCCTACATCTTATAGCATTGTTCAATAACTCCAGCACACTAATGCAAAAATCTCCATGTTTGAGTTGCTTCGAATATCTCCAGTTCACAGAGCCATTCTAGACAAAGCTTTGCTCGGTTCCAATGTTCCTGATGACCTTGATTTAGATAGGTTCCAGACTATGGTTGGACATCTTACATCTCCGCAATATATCTCCTTTTTAGAGGAAGATGACAACTCCTTGAGTCACCCACATAATCAGCCTTTGCATATAGAAGTCTTGATCCAGAATCGTAGAGTCAAACGTGTGTTGATAGATGGGGGCGTTGGCCTAAACATTTGTTCCTACAGCTTGATCACACAATTGGGATTTTCAGAATTGGCTATTGATCCTCGAAAGAAGATCACCATAAAAGCCTATGATGAACAAGAAAGATCTTCTAAAGGCACCATTGTCTTACCCATCAGAGCAGGTCCAGTTATCAGAGATACTATATGTCAAGTTCTTGATCTACCTTTGGCCTACAACATTCTTCTAGGGAGACCATGGCTACATGAAATGCAAGCTATTCCTTCTACATACCATCAATGTTTGAAGTTTCCTTATGAAGGAGTAGAGGTTACTATCCCTGCAGATCTGAATACAACTTGCAACACCTTGAAGGAAAGTGCAGATAAGCTTGTGCCTAATAACAGAGAATCTTCCATTGAACCAACTAAAGAAGCATCCACATCTAAAATGGAAGACAAAAGAGGTTAATATCAAAGAAAATAGTATGGGAGAATATACTATCGAGCCAGTCTTATCTTTGACATCTCTCCCTATCTCGCCTAAGTCTTATGGGCAATCTTTGAAACAATCCAAACCAAACTCTAAAGAACCTCTTGAAGCATATAAAAAGAATTTTGTAGCAGAACAAGTATCCAAGCAAGAGTTTGAAGAGGATGAAGCTGTGCTATCATGGCTATACAAAGATGAATCTGAATCCCACAATGTTCAAACTAGTGATTCTACAGCACCACAGATCCCTTCTAAGTCATACGGTCCAGGAAGTAAATTGATAGCTAAAATGGGATATTTAGGTCAAGGACCTCTAGGAGTCAGAGGAAAAGGTCTTGAGGCACCTCTCCCACATACTGGTAGAGCAAATAAGAATATTGTTGGCCTAGGCTTTAAGAAGAAACCCTATCACCTCAAAAGTAATTGTTCTCATGTCATAGAGCAAATCGCACCAGGAGAACCTCTTCTTAAGAAAGAAGAAACAGAACCATCAGATAGTGATTCAGACAGCTCAGAACTCATCCCCTATGAAAAATTGCCTAAAGAGATCAAAGACCTTCTTGATGATAAAGATGATCCAATCAAAAGAATTAATGTAGTAGAAACACAAGAACCTACTATCAACCAAGAGATAGTTGCAACACAAGAACCAGCTAATCTCAAAAACAATCAAGAAGAGGGAAGTGGTAGTGATTCTGAGACAGATTCCCATGAGTATGAATTCAAATCAGAATCTGAGGGTAACCCTTCTTGGGGTATCCACCCTGACTTTACTCATGTTCTAAGATTTCCTCGAGATCCTGAATCAGAAGATGAATCTAATGACTATGAATGGGCAGTCATTCCAAAACCAGATGAGCTAATCACGGAGAAACATGTTGATGTTATTCACCAGTATGCACCTCAACCCAACGTAAGTCTAGAACGAAATGATGAACCTATCGAATCTGATCCACCTATGGTTGAATTGGACTCCCACGATGACATTGAGCCTATTCACGAATTGAATGTCTTAAGTTGTAATATCACCTTTGAACTCGAGCGTCGGGTTAGGACCAATGATGACATCCATATCCGTAAACACTATCTCCCAATCTTTCCCCACTTTGACTATCCAATATCCAGAACTTATTGATCAAACCTCCACAAATCCGAGCCATGGTATTTATACCTTCCCGAATGACTATGCCCTTGCTTGCTACCTAAATGCAGTTGAGCCTATGAGGACTTCCATTAGTGAACCGAGCGTTAGCATGACCGAGTCAGACATCAAATATCTTAGTCAAAAAAATAAGAATAAGAATAAAAAGAAAAAGAGTTTTGAGGGTGAAAACCACTTTGTGGCAGTCTCAAAACCTACAAAAGTAAAAATAAAAGACGTATTCGAAGGTGAAAACCTCTCTAAGGTGCCTAAGGATGAGATATTTGATGTCCTTCCGAGTCATTTACAGGACAGATCTCCAATTCTAATTGAGCCCACTCAATCCATCAATTTGGGTACAACAGAGGAACCACAATTGGTACATGTAGCACAATCATTATCAGAAGAAGAGAAGCAAAAATTTACTAAATTCCTAACAGAGAAAAAGATCAACTTTGCATGGAAATACTCAGATATGCCAGGGTTGGATCCTAATCTTATCATGCACCATTTATCTATAGCTCCTAATGTAAAACCTGTCAAGCAAAAATTGAGAAAGATGCATCCTCATGTTGCACTCTTGGTAAAAGCTAAATTAGAGAAGCTCCTGAAAGCCGGATTCATCCGAGTTATTGACTATGCAGAGCGGATCTCTAATATTGTACCTGTTTCTAAACCAGATGGTTCAATTAGAGTGTGCACAGACTTTAGAGATGTGAATAGAGCGTGCCCTAAGGATGATTTTCCACTACCTAACATTGATATGATAGTGGACATGACTGCGGGTTTCGAGATGTATTCCTTAATGGATGGTTTCTCTGGATATAACCAAATAAAAATTGCTCCAGAGGATCAAGAGAAAACTGCTTTCACATGTGCATGGGGTACCTTCTGTTGGAATGTCATGCCATTTGGGCTTAAAAATGTTGGTGCTACATATCAAAGAGCAATGACATCTATTTTCCACGACATGATGCATTGAACTATGAAAGATTATGTTGATGATACTTTAGCAAAATCTATGATTAGAACTGAACATCTAAAGGACTTGAGCATGATCCTAAACAGAATGGAAAAGTTTAGTCTCCGACTAAATCCTAAGAAGTGTGCTTTTGGTGTCACTTCTGGAAAGCTCTTAGGATACATAGTTTCAAAAAAGGGCATTGAAGTTGATCCAGCTAAAGTAAAGGCTATAATGGAGATGCAACCTCCTAAGAATATCAGTCAGATGAGGACATTGCAAGGAAGAGTTCAATCTATCAGAAGATTCATATCACAGCTAGCAGACATATCACAACTTTTTACAAAAACATTACATAAAGGTGTGACCTTTGCATGGAATGAAGAATGTGAGAACAACTTTAACCATATCAAGAAGTATCTATCAAATCCGCCTATCTTGATGCCTCCTATTCATGGGAAGCCATTAATCTTATATGTCTCCGCTACAGATACATCACTGGGGGCATTGCTAGCACAGCACGATGAAGACAAAAAGGAAAGAGCTATATACTATATCAGTAGGACATTGGTTGCATATGAAAAGAACTATTCAATGATTGAGAAAGCTTGTCTAGCTATGATCTTCGCATCACAGAAACTGAGACACTACATGTTAGCTCATACCACTCAATTGGTAGCCAAAATTGATCCACTAAAGTACCTACTAAGCAAAGCTGCCCTCACAGGTAGATTAGCTAAATGGGTTATGCTCTTAAGTGAATTTGACATTGAATATGTGGAAAGAAAGGCTATCAAAGGACAGGTTATTGCTGATCAATTAGCAGATGCACCTATGATTGATAATACACCAATGCAAATGGAATTTCCAGATTCCTCTATCATGACTCTTTCTTCTAGAGAATGGCAGTTATTCTTTGATGGCTCCTACACACAGAATGGATCTGGAGCAAGCATATTGTTCATAACTCCTCAAGGATACTCAATCCCAAAAGCATTCAGATTAAAGTTTCCTTGCACAAATAATATTGCAGAATATGAAGCCCTTTTAAATGGTATGAAAACAGCAATTGAATGGAGAGTAACAAAGCTACACATTCATGGAGACTCTCAACTTGTTATTCATCAAGTCAATGATGTGTACCAAACTAAAGATGAAAAGCTCATTCCTTACAAGAGAATGGTAGATGATCTAAAGAAATATTTCATATCTATCACATTTGAGCAAATTCCCAGAACGGAGAACAAAGCTGCCAATGCAATGGCAACATTATCTACTCTCTTACAGCAGCCTGAACATGAGCTATGCTACGAGTTCTTGGTGGAAGCACTATCCTATCTGCATACAATTCCCCCGAAACCTGCATGATCTGCACTGTTGTAAGTCATGATTCATCCAGATATAAAAACCTCTTTTCCTATCTCAAAGACCAAATCATTCCCGATACCTTCAACCGCCATGAAAAGAGATACCTTATCCGTAATGCCTCCCGATATGTCATCATTGGTAATGATCTATACAAACGAGGTCTAAATGGTACGCTACTTAGATGTTTAGAACGGGAAGAGTCTCAACGTGCATTAGAGGAAGTCCATGATGGTATTTGTGGGTCACACTCGAACGATTTAACACTAGCTCGAAAACTTATTAGGTCTGGGTACTATTGGCATGAGATGGAGAAAGAGGCTATCAAATTTGCTAAGAATTGTCAAAAGTGTCAAGTGCATGGCAACTTAATTCATGCTCCAGGGAGGGATCTAATCCCCTTTACAACACAATGGCCTTTCCATCAATGGGCATTTGATCTTATCGGGATGAGTCATCCTCATTCTTCTAATGGACATACCCATATAATCACAGCTACAGATTATTTTACAAAATGGGTAGAAGCAGTCCCTTTGACACAAGCAACTGGGAAACAAATATCTATGTTCATATTGAACTATATCATATGCAGATATGGGATACCTCATTCCATAATCACAGATAACGATGGACAATTCAAGAACAAAGACCTAGATGATCTATGTGCCAAATTCAAGATCACACAACATTGGTCTTCTATCTACTATCCTCAAGGGAATGGACAAGCAGAGGCATCTAATAAGAATCTATTGAAAATCTTGCATCGAACAGTTAATAAAACAAGAAGAGACTGGCATCTCATTATCAATCCAGCTCTCTGGGCATCTCATTATCAATCCAGCTCTCTGGGCCTATAGAACAAGTATCAGAACACCTATTGGGGCTACACCTTTCGCTTTAGTTTATAGGTCTGAAGCGGTACTGCCTATTGAGGTTGAAATCCCATCACTAAGAATCAGAATGCATGGTCTAGTAACTGATGATGACTACAGAGTGTCTAAGTTGCAATAACTTGAACTACTAGATGAGCGCAGACAAGCAGCGTATGATCATCTCAAAGTATATCAGAAGAGAATGTCTAGAGTTTACAACAAGAAAGTCAGACACAGAGAGTTTCAGGTTGGTGATCTAGTCTTGAGAGAAAATCCTAAAAATCAATCACATCGAGAACGCAAGGGGAAGTTTGAACCCAACTGGCTGGGTCCCTTTGTAATCACTGCTACTTTTGGCTCTGATGCCTATCAACTCTCAACGACTGAAGGAGAACAGCTCCGAGAACCAATCAACGTTCTCCATCTGAAGAAATTCTATGCCTAAGGCATTCAGTCTATGGTAAAAAATCCTGAAAAAATGAACATCTTAGTGAAAACCTAGCAATAGGCGCCTTGATGATTCACAAAAAAATCAAAAAATATCAAAAATTCAAAAAAATTGAAAAAATACAAAATACAAAAAAATGAGAAAAAAAAAAGTGTCTTGTTAAAAACTTGGAAACAGGCGCCTTGGTAGCAAAAATAGAATCTTTGCCAAGATGGTGAAAACCCGGCAAACGGGCGCCACTTGTTCAAAATGCTCCATCTATCAACGCAATCTTGGTCTTTCCCAGCTTTTAGTCTTGCTTTAGTTTGTACATATCTCCCGGTTTGTTTCTGCATTTCCAGTTTTCAATAAGTCGGTCTGTACACCAATCAGCTCCAGCGTCTGTATCCTATCAATGCTTAACACTTGGGGGCAATCAATGTCAAATACTATGGTCTCCAATATATCTTAGACGTATCATATCTAGTCAGAGTCCTTTGAAGCTTCATGTGAGTCAGTCAGTCAGTCTTGTCTCCAGAAAGGATTTTGCATCTACAACAACGCAATCAAACATCAAACTGAAAACTGAAAACAATCTGTGCTTTGCATACTTTTATCTCCTTGTATGCTTACTGTTTCGCATTGAGATTTTTGCATATTGTGTCTCTTTGAGCTCTTCAATGATGTCCTTTACAGGATTTAGAGAGTGATGACTGGGGGCATAATCTTTTCTTTGTCTTCTGCTTGTATGTGAAAATCTAACAACTTTGGAAATTCTGGATTGAAATGGTGTCCAACTGTCAGAGCCTCTATCTCGAATTGGATGGCCATGCGTACCTCGACCAGTGATACCCGAAAAATTCAAGGAGGTTTGATCTAACTATTATCTTTTGAGTGAGTTCTTTCTCTTACTGTGAAGCGCGATCTTACCTAAGGATGTGAACGATAAAGGGTCACTACGGGTAATTCACATTGGATTTAGAATGATCTCTTGACTGTTTGATGTGTTTGTCATGCAAGGCGTATTCAGGTCATCACGACGTTTATGTTTTGATACTTATACAAATTGCTATATCAAAATGGACATGATATTCAGGTCATCCTGGCGTTTATGCCTTGGTGCTTATATCTAATCCGACATTCCGAAAACAAAATCAATATTCATATATCCATGGTTGTTAACCAGTGGGTGTTGTATTGATTCTTGCGCATACAAATCGATATTAATATGTCTATGGTTTCATAGCTAGTGGGCATTGTATTGATTTATCCGGTTACCTAAAAGTTCAATGATGATAACAAATCGACATATGATCAGTGAGTAGGTCCTAGGTCTTAGGTTGCATTTCATTCTACATTTCATTTTTTCATCTTTGCATGATCTCACAATGATTAAACGAACTTAAATGCTTAAACGATTCTTCAAATCGCATCTTCAAATCTAACAAGAGCTGAATCTCACATGAAGGTTCCTCCAATGAAACAGCAAGTAGAATCTTTTTTCGGGATCAAAATCGAAATCTGCGATCATTCATATTATTAACTACTTGCATAATCAACCTTCTATCATCACATGAATCCACTATTCAACTTAACTGATTATCTTATATCAAACTATCGAAATTTCAACTTGGTCAACTATGGTCAACTCATGGACAAACCTAGTCAAACTTAGTCTCCAGGACCTCCAAACGATGCAGAATGCGTTTTCAAACGTGTTTAACCACTTCTCAAATCAATTAACATGTTTTTGAACTATCAACGTTGACTTTTCTTGTCAGATTTCAATTTTAATCCCGAAGGGGGCATGGTATTGCATATCATTCAAGTCTGTAATCTACATCTTGAATCATATCTTTCCTCAGTAATCAAGACAACAACCACGTCTAGTTACTTATTCATCAAAAAGACCTCATTGCTTGGGGCAAATCAATCATCACTCGGAGCATATCAGATTCATCGAGATCCATATCAATCTGATATTCTCCTAATCTTGTAAATTGTATCAGTTTTTCGTAACCATCGGTTCATTAGTGTTATTTCTTTGGTTCTTCGGTAACTGAAGGGTTCAAATGTGATACCTACGTGATTCTTCTAAGGACAATCAAGTCTGGAATCGGTCACTCACTTCTTCGCAATCATAAGGTTCGGAATCAGGCGTTTTGACGCTTTTGTTTCATTGGTTCATCGTTGCTATAGTGAACATTATCTTTGGTCATTCAAGACCTAATATCATCATATCTTTCAAATTAGTTTCATATCTTTATCGTACACAGACTATCTTTGAACCACTGCGCTTCGCACAACAATTCAAAGAGGGGCAAAATGTAATACCCCAAAAATGGGCTATAGATTCATTAACCTCCTATATTGACATATCGAACGAAATCGACATCGAAGTCCTAACCTAAGGCACATCTAAACATCATTGAATCCTAATTGATTATCATAAATTCTGCATCGGAGAATATTCCTAGTAATATTCCTAATTATCATAATTATCTTTAATTTAATGATTATTTGGCGATAAATCCTATTTATCCTAAAGTTTGATTAATTGAATATTCTCAATATTTAATTAATTAAATTTAATTCTGCCACTTAATTGTTTAATTGAAGTTAATTCTATTTATTTCTAAATTGTATTATTTAATTTTGACAATAAATCCAAAATCCTATGAATAATTGATTAAATTCTTATTTAATTAATTAAAGCAAGTTGTCAATTTTTAATGATATTGTTTTTGAATAAAAGTTTGAAAAATAATTGATTAATCCATAAATCAATTGTTTTATTTTTCAAAATCAGTTAAGTTGGAAATAAATCACTTTATTATTAATTAATTCATATTAAAACATGCACAATCACAAAAGCAGACAACTATCAATTATCAATTAAAGCTAAACTCTATTTTGAGTTCAACTCTGCTTTTGCATGTTTTTGTGAGTTAATTATTCTTTATAATCAGATAACTCAAAAATCAAGCTGAGTTAATTTGAGTGATTTATGGCTTTCTTCCATGCATCCTCAAAGCCCTGAATTTCTATAAATTAAGGCCTCAGCTTATCTCAAATCATCCACAAGAATTGCATAATCACGCTAAAGAATTGCTATCTGGAGAATCAAAGCTTATTGCGAATCAAGGCTATTGTGAGATCAATTTGGTTTTTACATTCATTTAGATTCATTTTCATATCATTGTTAGCTTACTTTGCATATTCATAGATCAATTTCATTCTAGCATAGTTTCAAATCAGTTTTCATCATCTTATTGCATCTGAAATCCAAAAAAATAGATTAATTGCATACATCTCATATCTAGATCAATTGCATTCAAATCCTTCATTTAGGTGTCGTCAAGGTCACTGATCTCGATAACAATTTGAAAACATCATACTCGCACCTATTAGAAGGCAGTAAATCGCCTGGTTAGTTGAGCTCTCAATTACTTGCATGATTTCGATTTCAACTAACCTCTAATGTTTTACTGAAGTGTTGTGTCTACAGAACAGGTACAAAATTCACACACACAAGTTCAAGATTCAAGTACATGAAGGCTTCACCATTTCAAGATCAAGACATCAAATGTACAAGTACAAGCAAGGAAGTTCAAGACATGGCAATGAGAAAATTCCTAAGGTCTCAAGTTGGTAGAGGTGTTGCTGCTAGTTGGCAGGCATGATCTTGCAGGTTGGTAGGGGTGTTCATGAAAGAGGTGAACAAGGTTGAGCATCTAAAGGATATCTTCCCTTCATCAAAAGATCAAATAACAAGATAAGGATGATGGGGTGGCAGTTGGTTGTCTCCTCCAATCAAAATATTCCTCTTTCAAGCATGTGCAATTATATCATGCCAAATCCTAGGTTCTCATTGGTTGAAAAAATTATTGTAATTTTCTTATTGGCCCACAAGTTTGGTGCCCTCATATAATTGGTTGTAATTATGGCAACCCTAATAAGGATTTATGGGATGTAATCTGGGCCCTTGATTTAAGATTTTTGCCTCTTAATCTTGGCCACTCGTTGTACTTGAGCCTCTATATAAGGCCATTTGCTCTCATTTGTAAAGAGAGTTATGTTGGAGAATTGTTGCCAAAATACTATCAAAATTGTTCTTTATTCATTGTTGTGGCTTGCATGGTGGATATACATGATCATTTTGGTGTATTTGCATGGTTCTTTACGTCTCTCAAATAAAATAGGATTTAATTTCAAAGTTGTTAAAGTAAGAGTAAAAGTAGATAGATTGTGTGGTGATATGGGTGGATGTTTGATTGGTTGACTCTATAAAACTAGGCCACTAGCTCCTTGTAGATGGAAGGGTGCCTTGTGTGGTAATCTAGTAGTTGTGCTCAAGTTCAATTGGCATTGGATCCTTGATTTGTACTCTAAGTTGGATTGAGGAGAAAGTGTTGATATGAAAACCATTTGAGATCCTTTGAAGCTTTGCACTAGGTGGAGTTGAAGTCGCAGGCAAGCCTCCATTTGGTAGGAGTCCTAGTCCATCTATTAGTCTTCCCATCCATAGTTAGAAATAGAATTAGTCTAGATAGTAAGAGTTGAAGAGAAAAGTTGGAAGTGATATAAATCACGGTTATATTGTTATTGCACATTGTGAAGCCAAATTTTTAGAAGTGCAAGTATGTTGACATCCTTGAATGAATTACGTAAGCCCGCCTATGTGATTAACCAGCAAATCACATCATTTCAACTGAGTTAGATATCCACAGGTGTAAGGAACCTTGGAGTCATTCCATGATCTTCATTGCAAAGCTTAGCATGGGAGATGACTTTATTCAAGAGAGGGTTTAATGCTTTATGTTTCTCAAAGCATTGAGTGTTTAATCCTGCATGTTGTGTAAGTGGAACAAAACTCGCATCAACAGAAATTGGCCTGAAAGTGGGAGTCATCATTCCTCATGGACAACAATGCTCTAGTGCGAGTGTCTCAGTTTAAAATTGCAAACCTAGCGTCCCAAACCTCCAAAACTGTAAATCTTAACCCGGAAAGTTCTCCAATGAATACTTGACCTAAAACACTCTATATGTGTACTTGGAAACCCTAATTTCTCATCTCTCTTGCTCATTCTATCTTGCATCCTTTCAAAAATATTCTCCAAGGCATTGGTGCTAAGTTTTCAAATCACCCCCACCTCCCAACCATCCTCCATTACTAAAAGCTGCAAACTCTCAATCATCGTTGGTGCAAAAAATCTCCTCCTAAATTCATTCTTTTTAGGGATCACACACACCCAAACTTTTTGTGGTGTTGTGGAGGCTAAAACGTGCCAAAGAGGAGGGTAACTGAGGCATCCTCCCAAAAACACTGATGTCAGTTTTCCTCCCCTTCCCAATTTTGGACAAGTGTAGCAAACTATTAATAACGGCTTTTCCACATTTTGTACAAGCCAAAAATCTCATAAAAATAAAGTAAGCAGCTCTCAGAAGTCGTAAAACAATCAGAGCAAGGGAGACCAACATCTGAGAGAATCACCAGCACTAAAGGAGAGGACTGGAGCATCGACATCAGTGCCCATCTCCAATGCTTGCGTCCTTAAAAATCAGAGTTAGCTGAAACTTTCAAGGACCCTTTCTCCAGCACTTCCAAGTTTATTTTTGGCATCAGATTCCACATCGAACAAGATATTCTAAACTTATTTCTTGTTTTCTATAACTTAAATCAATTTCAAGCTTCATTCCTACCTCTTGCAATTATCTATATTTTGAATACATCTTGTTAGGACATGTTTGACTGAACATTATTCAAAACTTGATACTCTTTACACAATAATCACATTAGAAAGTGAATTTACTCTTAAAATAACATTAGGATGTTAAGATTTGTTCTTTTGGAAACATTTCTATCTTTTCATTTGGCTCTTATTACTCTAGAAGAAATTTTCAGAATATTCCGCTATATTTTTATTCATAAATTATATGCCAAAGAGGATTTCTTAGATGGTTCTGCTAGCTTGCTTTTATGACTATTAAAAAAAAACCTGAAATGAAATCATTGATCACAGAATCTCTTATTCGCAGTCTGAATTTTCTCAAATTTACAATCCAAACACCACTCAAGTTACACAATCCTGGGCAATAAATATTGGCAACCATTAAAATGAAGGAGTGTTGAAAAATGATAAGTAAACAGCAGAAGGAGATCTAAGAGAACATGATAACAGAAAGCACAAATGAGATGTATAATAATGAGATTCATCACACAATCTCTTATCTGCAGTCTTAAGTTTCTCAAATTTGAACCCTTACAAATTTACAATCCAAACACTGCTTAAATCACACAATACTGGGAAATAGATATTGGCAACCATTAAATTTAAGGAATGTTGATAAGTTAGCAGCAAAAGGAGACATAATGAGAACATGATAGCAGAAGCGCAAATGAGCTGTATAAAAATAAGATTCATTTCACAATCTCTTATCTGCAGTCTGTAGTTTCAAATTTGAACCTTTACAATCCAAACATTACTCAAATCGCACAATCATGGACAGCAGATATTGCCACCCATTAAGTCGAAGGATAAATTAATAGCAGATGAAGATCCAATGAGAACATGATAACCAAAGCATAAATTAGCTGTATACTGATGAGATTTATCACAGAATCTCTTATCTGCAGTCTGAAGTTTCTTGGGTTTGAACCCTTACAATCCAAACACTGCTCAAATCACACAATCGTGGGCAATAGATATTGGCAACCATTAAATTGAAGGAATGTTAACAAGATAACAGCAGCAGGAGATTTACTGGGTGAGAACAGAAGCACAAATGAGCTGTATAATAATGAGATTCAGAATTATGTCCTATCAAAGTGACCACAACTTCTAAACTATAATGCTTGAAGGGTAGTGAAGGATACGAAAGAAAAAGTAAATATCTGATGCAATTAGAAAAGATCATAAAACAGTATGGTATATCCCGTATCCACTGTTATTCTATGTATAATAGTAGCTTTTATAAAATTTGATCACCAAATTCATGATGCAACAAGGCCCGTAGAGAAACACACTTCCAGATGATAAAATAAAAATAATAAAACATGCATTAGACAAAACCACAAATTTCAACTCCTCTATGACTTGTCACAATGCAAAAATTTGATAAATAGTTAAATGCTTTTTCATAGGTCAAAAATTTGATAAATAATTAAATGCTTTAACATAGGTCCTCACTCAAATGTTTATAGGATGACAGCAGCAGTGAGCAAATGATATTCGTATTACTAACAAAATCATTACATGATAGAAGAGCGTCAAGATTTATTATTGAATTGTTGCAATATTAGAAGATTGTGGAATAGTTATTTTAATGTAGATTAAAACATTATTATGTGAAAGACAACAGGACCATGGACAGTATCAAATATTTTATTTGATTACCTAAATAGCTAATGATATAAGTTAGTAGGCTTTAAACATTGTATATAATAATAATACCAACTGGTTATTAGCTTCATCAACACTATTGGGTTAGAGTTGGTCCGGAATGAAATATCAGTGTGTGCTGAACTGCCTACAGGCAAACATGAAAAGGATGCAGATTCTCCATGGTCCTATGACTATCATAAAACGTCCCAATGCCAAATGTCATACCAAAGATCATTGTGTAGATATGTATGAGTCATCTTGAGCTCGTGATGGTAAATGATGAACATCTGATCTTATGTATATTAATTCCTTGAACTAGTTTCAACAAAGAGATCAAAAGGATCATTTCAAATAATGTTGATTGTCTCAAGAAAAGACTAGTATTGATATCGTTGTGTAATTTGATATATGTAAATATTGATTTCATTAAATAAAATATCTAATTAAAAATAAATAGCACAAAAACTTATGCTGTCCATGTGTAGCTCACTCAAAGTTTATTAATTATTATTCCAACTAAATCTATTGAGAACCCATATAGAAAGGTATCATTAAGTAATAGTTACCATGTGAGCACATTTAGAAAGTAATTATTTGAGCAAACTGGAAGTGAAGCAGAATCAGTTGGAGTGCCGAAAGAAAAACAAACAAAAGGGGGAAATATGACAGAACAAGAGATTAAGACTCTGGATATGTCTTGGAGATTCATATATGAAAGGATAAGCCTTCATTTAAGTGATTGCCCGGTGCCCCTTCCACATTAACGGTTATAAGAATCCTCATATAAGCTCTTACAAGTTGTCCTTTTTTATTCTGTGTGTTAAGAGCCTCATCCATGGTAAAAATGTTGACCGATGGAGGGAGTTTGGTGTATCACCCATTTGTATTTTCAAGCAATGGCAAAAAGCTGTTAGTACCCACTGATAACACTGCTTAAGGTTTCAGTGCGACCAAGGGCCTTCTGATAACAAAGTTGATAGGGAAAAAAGGGCATGTCACAACAGTATTGTGAGACCTCTCATTCAAATGGAGATATCAACCACACAATTGTGTGACTGCTGGATATCATCTTAGATGCCAACATATGCATTTGGGACTACAAAGCTGCCACTTTACTCCTCATTCTGCACATTTTCCCTCCATTGTTTCAATGGTATTTCTATGGGTAAAAAATCGACTGCATGTTTTGATTTGCAGTGATTAGCCTCTAAAAATGAAAAATTTATAAGAAAAAACCCAAAGCCATTTTGAACAACCCAGCAGTTTTTTCAATAAGAATTCATTATTTTTTCTATTTATTTCCACTTTTTATGGTTTGACCCAGCTTTGACCAGTTTATTGAAGAACCCAGGCAGAATGGTTCTAATCGGTATGGGTAAGGTGATGGGTACCCGGTACCAGCGGTTGACCACTGGTTTTTCCTGGATTTCGCTACTACTTTTATGATTATATCATGATTTTGAATTTCCTATCTTTAAATTTTGGCTTTTACGCTGCAGGATTGAGGTTTGCTTGGCTGCAATATAGTTTAAAGATTCTAACTCTCCAAAGAATTTAAAATGAATTTAAAAATCAAAAGTTATTAGACTGATTATGATGCCATCATCCCAGCATCTCACAGACGCAATCCAACACAGACCAGTGCCAATACGCAGTTACACAGATGGGCATGCACATATTGCCACATACATATCTGCTAAGCAAGAAAAAAAACTTTAGAATATTGTGTAAATGTATATAGAAATACTAAAGGAACGTGCATTGATTAGGTAGACGAGGTGGTAAAAGCGAACAGATAATATTAGGGAGAGAATGTTAAATTGACTTTTTTAACTGAAATGATCCACTGCTATAGGGGGATTCATTTTGCAACATATTTTGAGAAACTGGCCCAATTGTGTATATTGATGGGCAGAACTTTCAATAACGTTTTTCTCTGCACTTCTTTATTAGTTTTCTATAGACAGATAGATGCTTATACATAGACACACACGCTTTAGCAGATGAAGAGAGTAAGATCCAAACGGAAAACTGAAAACATGACAAGAAATCTGTTCTATGGTGTATTTACTGGATCTAACCTTGGCTATGCAATTGCAGGTTAAAAAAGGCCTAAAATTACATCTCATGTCTTTGTGAGCATGCACGATATTTGTAAACAGTGGAAAGGTTGTGATGCTAGAACTAGAAGTGATGTCTGGCTTAAAATAATGTATTAAGAATGCCAAATTCTCCTGAAAATTGAATTATGTCTTCAGTGGAAATCAAATTGAACAACTCCCATGATTGCTTAACAACTATTGAAGCGATACTGTCCACATCATGAAAATGATCGAATGATCTAGGAATGAATGAATTGAACTAGTCCTACCGAATCTAGGGGCTCCATTTTGAATAGGCTCCTGAATGTGACAATAATGTGAATAATGTGACGCTGTGAATTTATTCCGTTGAGCTACTCCAAGCATATCCATTCTACAATGTGGGACCACAATAGAACATGAAGTTCTGTGAATAGACCATCCCAGCAGCAAACGGAAAGTCCTATCTTCAAGTCCTAGCTGGTCCATGGAAATAAATATAATCTGCTACTAAGGATCAACAGAAAGGGCACAGTCCTTCCCCAATCCACCATCCACAGTTGCCCCGCAACACACAAGATCAAATCTTTATCCACAAAATCTTTTTCGAAATGGCAAGCACCAACATTGTATCATTCATACTCCTAGGGCTCCAAAAGCGAATTCAGACAAACACTAAAACAGAAAAAGATAAATCGATACTGGGCACAAAAACATATTCCGACAACGAAAACGGAGCATTTAACTATCCGTCAAACCCAGGCGTACACCAGCGCAGAAATCAGAGTATCTTTGTTATATAGAAACAAAATAAAGCAGAACACACGCACAAGATCGATGCTGCGAAAAGCAAATGAAGCGAGCACTTACACGGAATATTTGAATCGAGGACGCGTTACGCGTGGATCGAGCCCTTCGCCACACAAACCCAAGATCTACAAAAACAAAATATCCAGCTCCAAAACACAACTAATCATTTACTCGTTACGACAATAACATTCACACATCAAATTTATTGATTTTAAGCATCGCCACTCCATAATCGACGCCAGCTAGGGTTTCCGGTCCGCCAGGACGGCATGTTCGCATAAGATGACGTGCATAATCAACCAAAATAGACTGTACTTTCCAATATCGACTGCACGTTTTGATTTGCAGCGATTTTTCCGCTCAGGAGGTAATTAAGATATCCAGACCGAAAAGGCAGATGTAAAGAGGATCTTTGCTGTCTACGACATGCAATTTCAAATCCCCAATAAAGTGGATTTAATAAAAACAAAATCCGCCGCACGGTGGATGTCCCTTCCACTATTTACAAATACCATCGCCTAGACTGTATTCCTCCTATATTTTAATACTAATTTTCGCTGAATACCAGAGTATTGTCCGACAGTGACGTGGAAGCATTGGCGCCAAGAAAAAAAGTACTTCCATAGTGGTGAGCTCCACCTCGAGGGCTGTCTGGAACAATACACTCAACATCGGGACCGTTGATGGGATCCCTACGCTCTACAGTTCATTCGTTTATCCGGATTCACCATTCCTCTGTGTCTTTAGCTATATTTTCTTGGCCATTGAAGCACATTATTTTAAACTCAGTACACAGAAGTTAGCAAGCTAACATTTTTTCACTGCCTAGTTTTGTTTCTCCTGGTATGAATCCCATTTCCTGAGAAAATGGTGTGGGCCCATTTCTTTGACCATTTTTAAGGACGCGGTCCCATATAAGGCGGCCATTGCCATGATTTTAAGAGCTGTCTGCAGTTGAAGAGATAAACATGCTATAGAAGGTAGAGGATGCTATTTATGTCTGTGTTCTCTTCATAAAAGTACAAAATTGGAGAGAGATGGTAAATTATGTTTGATTTATCAACAGTTTTTTAATATTTTGTATTAACATTTTGTGATCTATCATTACGGTGATGGAGAGAAAAATGGATAAAGTTACAAGTTTGAATAAATTAAATAAAGTGGAAGAGGTGGAAGAGGTGGAAGGAGAGAAAGAGTAAGGTGATAGACAATTGATAAATAGGAAATAATTTTAAAAATGAGTAAATCGAAAAAAACCAAAGATCAAACATAAGAATTAAGAAGGAAAACTAACAAACCCAAAATTATATAAATTAAAAATCATATACATATTCTTAATAAATAAGAATTTATACCAAATCAAAGAGGAAAATAAATCAAAAAATAAATATTTATGTAATAAATAATAAAGAATATATTTATATTACTTATTTATGTTCTTATATATAAATAAATAAAAATAAGTGTGTGTACGATTTTCACAATTCATAGCAATGTTGAAATATTTTGAGAATGATTGTGTACCAATTTTTAACATCAACATTTGGGATCATACTCTATGATCCATCATCACGCTGAGAGAGTTATAAGGATGTAAAAAAAGAACAAGCTACACACCAAGAATAAATAAAAATGAGTGAAGGCATGGAAAGAAAGGAGTACACAAAGGAAGAGAAAAAGAAGAAAAAAGAAAAATCGACCAAATGTGTATATATATAATATACTCATGCAAAGGAAAAGACTAGCAATATATAGGTAAGAACAACAAACAAACAAGAAAGAGAAAATATAAAAATATAGACATATGTGATTATATAAATAAGAATGTGAATGACTGTTTATAGACATATGTGTGGACACGTACATGTATGTGCATATGTGTATACACATATATGTATATGTATGTATGTAAATATATATACATATAAAGATTGTATAGAAAAATAAAGAAAAAATGTAAGACTAAAGAAAAAGAAGAATGAATATATATGCATGTGTATATACATATATGTAAATAAAATAAAGAAATTATATATATATATATATATATATATATATATATATATATATATATATATAGGAATGGAAACACTAAGAGAGGGGGGGGGGTGGGGGTGAATCAGTGTTCACTATATTTTATCTTTTAACTTTAATCTTTATACTGAACTTAAATGCTTGAGTACTGAATTAAACATTCACATAAATACGAAATATGAAATCAACACATGACACCAATATGGTTACGGGGAAACCCAAATAGGTAAAAACTCCGGTGGGAATTGACACCCACTAATATTTTGTACTAGTGTTTTATGATCCTTGTTAGAAGATCCTTAACCCTGTTAGGAGTTGCTTTACAATGAAGTACAATAGACCTTGTCAAGGGTCAGACCCTGTTAGGAGTCTTTTACAATAGTCCCTGTTAGGGGAGTCTTTTACAATAGTCCTTCTAAGGGGAGTGGACGCACTGTCCTAGAACTCACTGCTCAAGTGGTGAAGGCTACAACCTTATGATCTCAAATACACACTATATTTGTTGGATGAAATGTCACTGTGACACTACTTGTTAGATTAGTTTCTTTGATGCGTTGATGCTTTGACCTCTAGCAAAGCTCTAATACATCTTATAGTGTCTTCGCACACTTCTGCTCTGCTTATCACAACTCTCTATCAACTTCCATATCGAATACAATGGGTGCATCTTATATTTATACGTGCATACAAAATAAACAACTAGGTCGGTCCTTAAACCTATTACATACAATGCTTCCAAATGAATTGGCTTAAGCGTGTTTACAATCAAACATATATACATGTCGGCAACCTAATTACAATAGGCACATAGCCTTTACAACATTATAATATAGTCGCAACTCAAAATGATAACTGTCGGCTACTTACTCTGTTCTTCACTGGCACACACCGGCTATGCAACTTCAATTGACTGTATCTTTCTCATCCTTGCATATTTGATTATGCGCTCATAGACTAAGCATGAATATAGTCTAACCAACTTAACTTCTAGGGCACATACCATAATTCTTCTGTACGCACGTGCATTGATTCTCTGAGCTGCAAGAACTCTGTACACTGTCCAGTCTTCAACACTTAACCGATTTTTTATCTTCTCATCAAGTGCGCTAACTCCAAACTGCTATATGACTTTGTTGCCATAATAAGAAAATTATATCAAGTCATATACATCAGTATAGCCAACTTGCCAACAATCTCCCCCTTTGTCATTGATGGCAACAAAGGAATATGGCCAAGTTGCTAACTGTCTTTAATACAAAAAAAATTTTGTCTTCTATACATATACTTATATCTCCCTATACATATTATGATGCATATTCTATACACAACTCCCCCTTTCACATTAATGACAAAGGTGTTACAAAAACTGTATCTATACATACTTACTAAGGGAAAACATTCAGATATGCAATCTTTAGGTTCTGGATCTCCTTCTTCCAAAATGTGATCAAAGAGTTTATTATCTAGAGATGGGTGCATAATGCATACTAAAGCTTCTCCATCTTCTTCAAATCTGTTGAAGGACCTTGATCATATGTCACCATAGTGGCATCAATCTCATTGATATTCTGATTTAGAATGTTTAATGAGGGTGCAAGAGCATTCCTCAACTGAGTTTGTCTAGACCTTATCTTTGTCATCTCTTTCTCTGCCTTCTCAATTTTGTTTATTTGTCCTTGGTAGACATTATTGCACATGTTCACATCTGTGGATTTGTCTTTCACTGAACTCTTCACTTGCTTAATCATAGCTTTTGCCTCTTTTATTTTCTTGAAATGAGCATCGGTGAGCTTATCTTGATCCATGCATTCTACAATGATTCTTCTTCCTTGATCTACAAATTCTTTTAGGGATGCTTGACCAGTCTTGAGTGAGCTGAGGTCAAATGCAAAGTTACTGATCAATTCATTCAATCTCTTCTTCAGATACTTTTCTTCTGCAACTAGGGATGCAAATTCTTCAAGGCTTGAGAAATTGCTTTTGAAATGTGAGATGATTGTACTCACATCATCAACAGAATGTATCTTTGACACTTTCTTGTCCTCTCGCAATAAATCATTCAGAATGTTTACTGATTCTACCAGGAGGGGATTCCTCATCACTTGTTTTTCTTTGGCCTTTTCCATGGCTAGGACGCTAAATTTTATCAGATCTTCTTCTTTCCATGAGTCCAAACAGGATGTGTCAGGTGTCAAACTTGACAACAATGTTGTTGAAGGAGTGATGGGAGTGTTGTCCAACACTTCTTATGCTACTGACATTTCATCCTTTTTCTCACTTTCTTTTATCTTTTCCTCTTCTTTCTTTTCTTCCTCTTTTTCTATTTTTTCTTTTTCTATTTATTTTTCTTGTTCTTTCTTTTCTTCCATCTTTTCTTCTTCTTTATCATCTTCAATCAACACTTCTTCTTGATGAGTGGGCAATGTGTTGCTGCATAACATTTCAGCTTCTTGTGTGCTTACAAAAGCTTCTTCAAACTTATCCAAGTCATTGTCTGTGGCCACCGTTGCAATCTCTACATTATCAATGAGGATTGTATCATCTTTTTGTGTATTTGTTATGGGCACAGCTACCTCTGTATGTGTTACCACTGTAGGTGTTGAATCCTGAGGACCTGTAAATGGTATATTGGAGGTCTATGTTGCTTTGTCTTGCTCACTAGGTGCTTGAGTGATGGGCGCAGACTTAGGTTTCATGTGCTGCTCTGAGAATACCTTCTCAAAGGCCTTCTTTGTTTCCTTGGTTATCAGCTCATAGTCTTTGTTCATAATGTGTAGTGTTCTCATATTTGTCCTTAAGTGTGGCTTCACCAAATTCAATAACAGTGTCTTTTCTTCAACAAAACATATTGGAAGATTGGAATCAAGTGTTTGTTCCCTTATTCTGAAGTCTTCTTCAGTGGCTTGTCTCTTCAAGGTATCCATAATCTCCCATACCTTATCTAGGATAGCTGTCTTCAATTCAAGAACTGTCTTCTTGAACTTTATCATGTGTTTGATCAACATCTCATGAATCTCTGACTTATCAATTTCATGATATTTGTCATAAAACTTGGCTAACCGATCTAGCCTTCCTTCTTCTACAACTCTAGTCCTTAACACTTGAAGACTATGTATGAATCCTACTTCCGGAGGTGGCTACACATTTTTCACTTTGCTTCTTGTGGCTCTAGCTGAAGGGTGACTTGTGGAGGTTTGTTTTCTCCTCTTGGGCATCTTAGGAGATGCATTTGTGGCATGGTTGGAATGGACTTGTCCAAATACAAATCTGATACTTTCCCAACTATATGAAGGTACATCTAAATGATCAATGACCCAAACCTGAATATCTTGGTTTTGTCATGTTTGATTGCCTTGATGTTATCAATCAACTATGAGCACAAGATCTCACACAAGTTGAACTCTCCATCTTCCTTTACAAGTCTAATGGTTGCTAGAATTATGCCCGCAGACACACTATTCACCCTGCTGGTGTGATGAAACCTGTATCCAAGTATCATGGACATCAATTTGATATCAGCTTGTTCAATAGGCTCAATTGTCATCCTGCGCCTATCACTCCTTGACTTACAAGTTTGCTCAACAATTTTCCTACCATCCTTGCCTACTAGAAGGATGGCACCTATCTTAGATAGACCTGTCATCTCATATATCAAGTCACTGGTAATTCTGACTGGCACATCACCTATCCAAAATAGGTCATCATGAATTCTGCTCAAAGGTATTTTAATCCATTTTGTCTCATAGAATTCATATGTCATAGCATACTCTACTACTAGGTGATCATTCCACTTCGCATATTCATCCAGGAAGGTTTTGTCTAGTTTTAACATTGTTTCCATGTGCGCCCTTAACCTGTCCAATCCTACTGGTTCCTTCTTACAGTAGATGTAAGCCCTAATGTCTTCCACATGCATAATGCCCATAGGCGTGCGAGAGAATGCTCCATCTACGTCATCTAGGGTAGACTTAAATGGATGCTTCTTAAAGACATATATTTTCTTTACTACAACATCAAAAACTATGGGAGTGGCCATCACTTACTTGTTTTATCACTTTCCAACTGTACTCTAAGATAATCCGAAGACTTCTGAATTGGCACAGCGAACTAGGGTTTCTGCAACCGATCAGATGTATTGCAAATCACTAATAGATCAATCTGCAAGTCTTCACAATAACTTCTAAGGCTCTTTCTACTCTCCTATCACTCTGAATTCGAATGCAATGAGTAAGCAAACAACTTTCTATGTACTTAAAGTGAAAATTCTGCCATTAATGCTTGCTGCATAAACTAGGTTGTCACTTAAACATTTCCAACTTTTGTTCTGTTAACAATCAGTATGTGCGCTCTTGCACGAAGGTTCCTTTATACTCCAAAAGCTTAAATCCAAAGGCGCATACTCTGAGAGTGAGTATACTAGCCACACAAGGGTCTAGAGCTAAATTAGCTCCCCCTATGACCCTGAGGGCCATTCATCCAGATGTAGAGGGTGTGTCCACTATGGATGCATCCAATACATACTCATCAATCTTGTCCTTTTTCTCTGACCAAATCAAGCTCACATCATCTGAGGCTTTAACAAAATTAACTTATCCTTCATGACCCAATACTGATTCTTCAGCCTTTTTTGGGCTTTCCTGACCTTGCGTCCTTGATCTACAGAACTTTGAGATATGTCCAACCTTGTTACAAGAGTGACAAATGACTGGAGGTCTTATATTCCTCGGTGCATTGACATGAGTCACCATTTTACATTGTCTAGCTGAGTGCCCATTATAGTTACATATCTGACATGTAATATTCTAAAAATTTCTTACATTTGTCTGATTTTGATTTCTTTGATCATGCTGAATCTTGTTCTTCTTACTAGTCTTGCAATTCATAGCTCTATGACCAAATTTATTGCATGAATAACAGTAACCATTAAAAGGTCTTACCTCTGTACAATTCCTTACTATGTGTCCATGCTTGTTACATGCAAAACAAGTGTGGTCTACTGGCTTGCGCTCATTCTTAGGTGGTTCACCATTATCTTTGGTTTGATCTCTAGTCTCTTTAGCATCAGTAGAGTCTTTTTGTGTATCCTTTCTTGCTCGCATGTTGTCAATCTAATTTTGTGCTTTTGTATCCAATATAGCTAGTGTCTCCTTTGGCTCTTCTTGCATACAACTGAGATTCTATCAAATAAAAAATGGTGTGTAATTTTTCAATATGATTCTTTGCTTCCTTTATTCAGATTCCAAGCTTTCTTTTTTGTTCCTTAACTCCAAGAATTCCATGTTTTCTTGCCTTAATTCTTCATTCAGTTGAAGGTTCTCTTTGACCTATTCATCATAGACTTCTTAATTTTTAGTCAGCTTATCATCAAACTCTTCAAGTTGTTCTTTTAAGGATTTATTTTCTTCATTCAGCTTCTTGACCATTGTCCCTAGATCACTGGTGGAGCATTCTTTCAAATCTTTCCTTAGCCTTTTGATGACTAATTGAGCATCACTGAGTTTATCCCTTAGTTCTTTAATTTCTCTTTCAGACTTGTCCAGGTCTTCAAAAGTAGCTTCCAGATTTCTTTTCAGATGTTTCATTTATGCTTTGTCCATGATATCCTCAAGTGGTTAAACTTCTTTGATGAGGACCAGAGCTCTGATACCAATTGTTAGGAATGGGAACACTAAGAGGGGGGGGGGGGGGGGGGGGTGAATCAGTGTTCACTATATTTTATCTTTTAACTTTAATCTTTATACTAAACTTAAATTCTTAAGTACTGAATTAAACATTCACATAAACATGAAACATGAAATCAACACATGACACCAATATGGTTACGGGGAAACCCAAATAGGTAAAAACCCTAGTGGGAATTGACACCCACTAATAATCTGTACTAGTGTTTTGTGATCCTTGTTAGAAGATCCTTAACCCTATTAGGAGTTGCTTTACAATGCTTTAAGTACAGTAGACCTTGTCAAGGGTCGGACCCTATTAGGAGTATTTTACAATAGTCCCTGTTAGGGGAGTGGACGCACTTTCCTAGAGCTCACTACTCAAGTGGTGAAGGCTACAACCTTCTAATCTCAGATACACACTATATCTACTGGATGAACTGTCACTGTGACACTGCTTGTCAAATTAGTTCCTTTGATGTGCTAATGCTTTGACCTCTAGCAAAGCTTTAATACATCTTATAGTGTATTCACACACTTATGCTCTACTTATCACAACTCTCTATCAACTTCCATACCGAATACAATGGGTGCATCTTATATTTATACACGCATACAAAATAAACAACTAGGTTTGCCCTTAAACCTATTACATACAATGCTTCCAAATGAATTGGCTTAAGCATGTTTACAATCAAACATATATACATGTTGGCAACCTAATTACAATAGGTGCATAGCCTTTACAACATTATAATATAGTCGCAACTCAAAATGATAACTGTCGGATGCTTACTTTGTTCTTCACTGGCACACACTAGTTGTGCAACTTCAACTGACTGTATCTTTCTCATCCTTGCATATCTGATTATGCGCTCATAGACTAAGCATGAATATAGTCTAACCAACCTAACTTCTAGGGTGCATACCATAATTCTTCTATACGCACGTGCACTGATGCTCTAAGCTGCAGGAACTCTGTACACTGTCCAATCTTCAACACTTAACTAATTTATGATCTTTTCATCAAGTGCGTTGACTCCAAACTACTATATGACTTTGTTGCCATAATGACAACACTATATCAAGTCATATATATCAGTATAGCCAACTTGCCCACACACACACACTCACACAGATATATATATATATATATATATATATAGACATATATATATATATATATATATAGACATATATATATATAGACATATATAAACATATATATATATATATATATATATATATATATATATATATATATATATATATATATATATATATATATATATATATATATATATATATATATATATATATATATATATATATATATATATATATATATGTTTATATATGTCTATATGTTTATATATGTCTATATGTTTATATATGTCTATATGTTTATATATGTCTATAGACATATATATATATATAGACATATATAAACATATAGACATATATAAACATATATATATATATATATATATATAGACACACACACACACACACACACACATATATATATATTACCGTTCTAAAAAGTTAGCACCCATAATTGAAGGCTTTAGGACCCTTTCGGCCCCATTTTGGTGATTTTTATGTCTAAAGGTTGGGTATGCTTCATCCTTGCTTCATTTATTTTCTTCCCCTAAACTTATCACACTTCCCTAGACTCGACCAAACTTTGAAATCACTATCTAGACAAGACCGTCATTTGTGGCCTCATCCTAGAGCTTTGAGCTTCAGTGAGCTCCAAGCCCAATGTGGGAATGTTTCTTCCACATCTTTATTTGTGGTTGGCCTAATAATATTGAAGCTAGAAATGAGTATAAAAGGACATCAAGGCTTCTCATTTTGACATTCATTACTATTGTGCAAGCTATCTATATGCAAGAAAATAATCATTCAAGTGCAATCAAGATTTCAAGTTGTGCAATTAAGGATTTGGATTCTAGATTTGAAGAGGAATTCTCAAGCTAGCAAGAAGATCCACAAGCATGCATTCATTCAAGATCTAGGATTGGCAAGTGTAGACCCATTGTATTTGTGTTCAAGACATCCTTGATCTTACATTCTTTACAAGCATCTTCATGGGTTTATCAAATCCTAACATCCATCCATGAGGGTTTTTCATGCAAGGTGAATACTTACATTTACTTTGTTTACAGTATTTTCCTTATGCACTTTCAATGTCATTTCAAGGTTGATTCCTATTCTACGGCTTGACCAAGACAAGCCCATTTCCACAACCTTTTTCTCTATGTGCAGGAACAAGTTTTAGAGTTTTGAATATAGATTCGGAAGTAGCAAAGACAATTATAGGTCCCCTTCAGATTTCATTAGTATCAGAGGTAAAAGGACAAGGCCACCATTTTTGGCCTTGTTATCTAGGTCAGAGATTTTCACAGAGTGTAGTTTTAGGTGCCAGAGTTCCAAATCCATAACTTTTCCTAATTTTGACATCTCTGCAATAGTTAAAATCATATCTAAAGGTTCATTGGTCTCTCCTTGTCTTCAAGGTAAGTACCTTCTTTCTATTTCACATCAGATCTGATATCATTTCATGGTTAGTTGTCATTTCCTTTACCACAATTGTAATTTCCTTTCATACATTTACACATCTTATCACACACATTACATATTCACATTACATTCACATCAACACATAAAGGGAAAGTGAACCCCAATTCCCCACTCTCACTTAGATCTTGCATTAGCACCCCTTCAGCCTATTTGTGTTGTGTTAATCTGATTTGTTTGAGGGTGAGTCTTTGGGAGGACATTTCCCCTAAAGTACAAATAAATAATTTGGTGAGCCATCTAGCATTCCTAGCATTAGCTTTGGTTCACCATTTTCGATTACACACACACACACACATACAAACATACAAAAGAAAGAATAAAAGTGAAAATAAAATAAAGAAAATAAATAATAGAATGAAAATAAAAAGAAAATAAGAGAACGAGGTTGTAAAAATTTGAGAATGACCTTGCTTGAATTTTGAAAATGAACTTGTAAGTTTAAATGAGTTTTGTAAAAACCATTTGTTAGTGCTAATTAAAGGCTATAAATTGTAGTCTTTTAAATATGGTCTTAGTTCCTAAGAGATGATATGCTTTATGAATAAGTTTATTTATTTTTAAAATAGGATTTTTGTAAAAATGAATTATATTTTTTGCTTAGAATAGCTCACTAAAGAAAGTTGAGTTTAAAAATGCAACAAAAAGTAGGAACAAGCTAATGCTACTCAGAATTTGAGGATTAAATGGATATGTGTTGCTTATGTAGTGTCATAATACATAAATGGTTAGAATGGACTACTTGGTGTATCAACCATGTTTCAAGATTTCATTAAAATTTAGCTTCATTGCTACATATTTATTGACCTCTCAGTTAAAATATTTATGTTTTAAATATAATAAACTTTTTATTTAAACCCTAACAAATTTAGTATTTCAATCCTAACAATATTTTGTAATATAGAGATTTTAAGAAATTAAGAAAAAAATATAAATATCATTCATTAAATTTTAATAAAAATTAAAAATAATCTCTAGATGTCAAACTTGTTACTACTTCACTCACTCTACACATTATAAATCATATTTTTTCATAATTTTGTGTCATATCCAAAGAAGATTTTAATTCTTTTTTCACATCCCCCAATCTTCTTTACATTCTTCAACATCCCTTCACAATCTAAAAAATGGTCACATTCCTCAATCATTGTCCCTTGAAGTGTGGGACAAGGTATGCATTTATGGAAAATCTACTCCAACCCTTAATGTCCTCTTAACTCCTCTCATGGTGACACTTGTCACTATGTTATGAATCAGAGAAAACACAATCCATGTGCTCACCTTTGAGTGCATCTCAACCCTTCATAACTATTTGATCTCAGCCGTCCATTTTATCCTCTAAAACTCTATAAATTGAGCCCTCTTTCCTCTCACAAATCATCCACTTTTTATGCAATGTTATCATATTCATTTGAGTCCTAAAAATCATCCATCACACCATCATCATGCCCAATTGAATTCAAACTTGAAGCTTGAGAAAACCATTGTAAGCACACATCCAAATATTTGGACAAATCCACAAAGTAAGGGAGCTTATTTGGGTTTGTATGAAGGTGTGCATTCTCTTAGTTTATATAAATATCATTTGTCTAATCTAGATGTTTCTTTGATTAGTATAGTTGAATGTTTTAGTTACCTATTGCATTCCATTTTAGTAATATTTTTTATTTCATACATTTTGGCAAGCCTAGCGAGACCCACTTGAAAACCTTTCTTTTTTCAATGTTAATAGATTTCCACAATCCGTTAAATGTAATTAAGAAGCTTTTGGTTTTGATTGTGTTTTTATTTTAGCATAAATGTTTCAGATCACATTTTGTGATCCATCATCAGGATGTATGAGAGTTCAAGAGATACATCATCAGGATGTATAAGAGTGCAAGAGATATATTATTGCATCTCTTGCACTCTCATACATCTTGATGATGGATCATTAAGTGTGATTTAAAATGTTGATGCTAAAAATACACACACAATTAGAACCAAAAGCCTCTTAATTGCACCTTTCTCTTATGCTTTCTTTTTAAACTAACCAACTAACGCATTTTGCCAATTTTTTGGTGTTTGCAAGGTTGTTTCTAAATTGTCTCACTAGGAATCGCAGGATTGAAGGCTTGTGCATCACCAACATTTTTTAGTAATTGTGCGGGTCATGTTTTAAGGATATGCAAGAATGCTCGGTATATATATATATATATATATATATATATATATATATATATATATAGAGAGAGAGAGAGAGAGAGAGAGAGATCTCACAAAAATGAGGGTAAACTCCCACAGTAATGAGAGTAAAATCCTATAGGAATGAAGGTACACTCCCTCGAGAATGCTAACTCTCACGAGAACACTTTGTGTTCCTACAAGAATTCTATTTTCCTTGGTTTTTAAATCATTTGCATAATTCTTTTAGCTAACCTACTAATCTTAGTATTGTTTTGTTGATTTTACTAGCATTGTGTAGTTTTCAATCATCCAAGGCCCCGTAACAAAAAAAAATTTGTAGGGGGGTTTCTTTTTTGTAAATAAACAAACACAAACTAAGTAGGAATATATATTTGGGGGCATAAAAGAATCTTTTCTTTTTGGAGATAAATATTTTTTCCTCAAGGTAAAAAAGAACCTCATGTTCTAAGTGTTTGATGTCTTCTTAAGATAGGAATCCTTCATTTGCATTAAAAAAAACCCCATGTTCTCAGTGTTTGGTACACTTGCACTTCATAGAACAATCTTACTATTAACATAAATTATCCTCTCCCCTTTGTTTCGTGGTATTGAGTGTAAGATAAAAGTGTTAGCGATGCTCACTTTTTCTTTTTAGAGGTCTACCTCTCGAGAAGCCTTAGTAAGGCCGATGAGAGAGAACGACCCAAGTGGTAACATGTTAAGGCCAAGTTCTTCCAATCACTATATAAAAATGTGGTTCTTGACTAAAGGTCATACAAATGAGTGACGTAATGTCAGGATGAAGATCTCCCTAAGTACCTGTGTGGTGTGTTAACACCTACAAAACACAACTTCTATAGGTTGGGAAATCCCATTATCGATTCTAATATAACGTAAGCATATCCTCTTGAATAGATGCCCTTATTACGATTCAGTTGTTGTAGAAATCCAAAGAACCCTAATTATAGACACAAGGACTATGAGACATGCAATCTTGAAGACACCCCTCATGTACCCTCAACTGGAGATAGAAATTTTTTCAAGATCTCTAGATCCTTATAAATTTTATGCTTGGTGCATCCAAGAAGTGTGTGTTGTACAAGGGAGAGCCAGTGCCTCCAAGAATCTATCTATCTAATTAAGATTGGTATTTTATTGTAAGGGGATTCAACAATTATTATTCTAGCTATCCTGAGTTGCGGAGTTCTTGGTTATAAAATTTTATGTTTGTTGTGGTTGTTCACATTACATATTTTGACAAACAAAAAAAATTCAAACAAATTCCACCAAGTTCAAACTTTTTTATCAAAAATAATCCAAACAAATCCAAAAATTATCCAATTTTTTCCCTACAAGATTGCTCTAATCTCTTGTGGGATCACCAGTATGAATCTATCCAAACACTCATGGGATTGTTATCTCAGATCCATAGGAATGCCAATTAAAAATTAGTCAATTCAAACTTTGGTGGGAACGCTAGTCAACAAGTCAACCTTGTTAAACTTAGCATAGTCACTACAATTGAGACTCTCACGAGATCGATGTCAAGGTCTAATGGGATTAACTCAAAAAATAAACTATATCTTTTTGTCACTTTGTTTTCAACCCATTTCAACATTAACGTTTGTCCAACTTCAACAATAATGCTTGTAAACTCCCACAAGATTGCCAGCAAACATATCCCCTTTGAAAATTCAATGAGAACACTTGTAAACTCCAACAAGATTGCACCTGCAATGCCATAATCTTTATCACCATTGCCATAGGGTTGTTATTATCATCTACCTTGTTATCATCCCACATAATTTCATCTAGCTTCATTAAGACCATCTCCCATTAGGTCTTCTTATTCTTTTGTATCCTAGGCTAACACAATTATCTTTATCATTCCTCATCCCTTTTCCATCTTCCTCAGTTTCAATCCTTCCCCCTATCTTGAGCTTAATGTTGATCCTAGTCTGAGCTTATTGTTCATCCTAATCTGAGTTTTATTCTATCACCCATCTTCATCCTTCATCCCTGTCTAACTCACAACTAATCATCATGTCACAATTATATTATGATGAGTTTGATTTTCCTACCATTTCTTCCACTTCATCTCATTTCTATTATGATCAAAGTCTCAGTGATCATGATGAGTACATTTAAAACCTTAGCAAGCTTTCTCCAAGCATCCAAAACCTAACCATTCATCCAAACTATCCCATCATTCCTCCAAACTATTCCATCATTCCTTCACGAATACCCACTAGTACTCCTTATCACACCTTTGACAAGGGAAATCCATTATATCATCCATCCACACATCCATCCTATGTTGTACCCACACATCACACTCACATGACATTCATGCCCCCACAGTCATATCCTAACACCATCTTTCCAAAATAGTGATACCACCTGCATCCATAATTCGGATCTACCATCTCATTATCCTCCAATCCATTTTCTAGTACATTCTTCTAGTCCTCCAATCAATCCTAGTTCTCCAATGCATAATCCCCCCACTATTGTTAATATTTCATGCACTTTATCCTACCTATCTCTCTCATCTCCTCTATCTTATCTCAATCCAACATATTCTATTCCCTCCTATGTCACCATAAATCCCCTTCCACAACCTACTTGTATCCCTCAATCCACTTCATATGGTATGTCCCAACTTCTCACTCCTCCCCCATTAGTTATTCAATTTAGTTCACAAGTCGCCTCTATGCCTACTTACATGATCTATGTTCCACACTCATTTCTACACCAGCATTCATTCAACCAAGTTTACAAGCCATTTCCACACATTCGTACATACACTATCTTAGCTTCCCACCATATAAATCTACTAACCATCCACCTCAGTCTCAAATACACAAGTCTCTAAGAAGTTTCACAAGGAACCCATCATAAAATCCCTCTCCTAAAGTTCATGACTCATGTCATTTCACTCCCTCATGTGAATCCACTAGTGATGAGGCCCTTCTACCTCCCACACACATTGTTCCCCTTTCACCTCCCATACCCATCATTCCTCTTCCACCTCCCACACTTATCATTCATCTTCCATATCCTAACACAAGTTAAACCCCCCATTGTTTGACCTCGTCCAATTCCCATCCCCATCTTCTCCTCCTAGCATTATCCAAAATCCATCTAATGAACCTCACGAGTCCAACTTTGTCCCTTGTATCCCAATTACAGAACCTCCCATCCCTCCATATACTCCATCTAAAGAGTCCATCCATACATCCCCCATCACACCATCCACACCAATCCAATCATTTCAACATCTTTTCCAAAAGCATGTTGAAATATACATTGACCTCAATCAAGATCCTACTATTTCATCAACTCCATCTCATGATCTATTGTTATCCAATCCTACTATTCCACCTCCTCCATCTCAAGAACCATTACCATCCCATCATCCAAATCAAGAACATGGTATCCCATCTACTTCACTTCATGATCCTTTAGTGCCCCTAGTCCAAACCATCCCACCACCATCACTTTATCCCCTTATTTCACTTATATTTATCTGTGGTGATCCACTTGCAGCAGAAAAACATTTCATATCAACAACTTATACTCCCCCTAATAATGGACTCGCATCTTATTCACAAAAAAATAAGTATCCTATCTTGGATCACATTTTGAAGAAAATGAATTATCAAAGTAAAGTCTTAAGCCTAAATGAGAAAGGTACCCTAGAGCCCATCCATGTCAAAGAACATCCATGACCTATGGTCTTGGTTACACCTCTCAAGGAACTTCATCAAAAAATGTTAGTACAACTAATTAAAAATCCAAGCATACTTCCAAACCCACCATCACATTTTCCCATTATTCCTCTAAAACATTTATTGTCATCCCCCCTCCTCCATAATTGCAACCCAAGATAACCTACCAAATTCCTCCATCATCTCCTAAATCCATTTTGGGTCCCTATGTCCCAAAATCTATCATCGCATATCCTCACGTTCCAAATCCATTTTGGGAACTTACATCCCAAAATCTCATCCCCCATCTTATCATACTCATTCCAAATTCAACCAATCCCTATCACTCATGATAAAATGTGGATAAAATACCACCCCTTACATTCCCAATCAGGATCAACAAAGGAACATACACCTACGCCCCATCCATGACCCTATGTCTATCATATTGGAGTTGATGAGTAAACAATCCATAGCTCCGAAGAACATCTGTATGCAAACACCTATCACAGAAAGAGAGAGAAGCAAGAAGCTAGAGAGGCCTAAATGCATAGATCCATAAGAAAGGAGAAATCATTGATGTGCAAAAACAAAAGTTACAATTCAATAATTATCTATGTTACAAAGTTATCAAAGTTATGGATACAAGAGGAGACCAATCCTTATAAAAGGAGATTTGAAACCTTAAAAAGGTAAAACCTAGGTTGCACAATAATAATTAATAAGACAATTAATTATTATATGCCTAAATTTTATCTTAAGTAGAAAGAGATAATAAGTAACTTAGTAATTAAATCAAACATGATCTAATTAATAAGAAAACACTTTATTACTCTAACACCCCCCTTAAGATAAACTTTTGGGGAAGCTAGAAACCTAGAAAGAAATACTGAAAGAAAATGGGTCTCGATAACAAAAGGCTTGATCAGGTATCCAAGTATAAAAGAGAGTCTCTGTAAAAGAGGAGAAATAGAGAAAACCACATGGAAAAAACTCTACTCCAACAAGAGACAAAGACTAGTCTGAAGGACTGAAGAAACCTCCAAAACTAGGAATGTTCCAGAAAATAGGAACAAGGATGAACATGTAGAGCATCACTGAAGCAAGAAACTACAAAATATTTCAAGAAGTAACTATTGATCTGAAGATCCTCCATTGAAATATGACCAGGTAGAGAGGACTATAATCTGCATAAGTGCCCTCAAATGACACTACTCGGATCAGGAGGCAAACAAAGGAAAACAACTGAAGTCGAAGATACATAATACTATAATTTGCACGAGTACCCTCAAATGACACTACTTGAATCAGGAGGCAAAAAAAGGCAAATACTTGAGATTGAAGATACAGATGGCATAAAAACACTGAAAGTCTGAAGAGCTGATCAATCAAAGCTAGAATAGTGCTTCCAAAAAATAGAAAAGAAAAGAGTGTACATATGGTAAATGATCCATCTCACTGGAATGCATAGGTACCTAACCACTACATCTACCTAGTACATAGAATGGAATACTAAATACATAGCTCACACTATCAAACCAAGGAAGTAGTAGAACCAACAGTAGAAACCCCCCCATAATGTTGACAAGGGAGTAATGATAGGTACATTGAAAAGGACGTCCAATATGAACTGCATGATGAAGAAGAACCAGGAACATTGAAGGTGCAAGAGAGTACAAACACAAATAGAGATACCTGAGGCTAATGTCATTGGAGGAACGCTCATGTGAAAAAAGTAGATGGAAAACAAAGGCAAACATCAAACCCCCCAGCACTTTATAATTAAGTGCGAGTACATAGAGCATGAACATGTGCAAGATCCCATACATGCAATAGAATGTCACTTTATCTCAGTGTGTGTGCATAAAAGAATGCTACAAAAGTGAAGTATACACTACTCAAATAAGAGTGAAGGCTATTGAAACAAAAGAATAGCCTAAGATGAGCCATTCCATAAAAGGAAAAGATCCCAGGACCTATAACATCCAAGATATCCACCAGATTGCAAAAATGCAAGAAACTGAATAAAATATACTTGGAGAAGAATCTTGAAAAATGACTCACAACATTGGAAAGGTCTTAGAACAATCTTTCCAATGATATATCATTTTCTCAAAATGGAGTCTATATGTGCAAGATAGAGCTACCGAAGTGCAAAACTGAACATCTAGCTTTGATAGTAAAAAAACCATCAAAAAAGAAAAATCATAAATTCAAACCTCTAGATCTCGGAACCATCTTTCTGATGATATCTTTTTTGCCCAATTTTGATACCATATGCTCAAGTTATGAGCAAAAAACCAACACCTGCGTCGGAGGGCCCAAAAAGGGTGTCTGAAAAAGGTTGATGCAGCGCTGACATTAGCACTTCATGGCATTAAATTTGATGGTCGTATGGTCATCACCACAAAAGTGCAATAATCTGAAACCCTAAAAAGGTAAAACCTAGGTTGCACAATAATAATTAATAAAGTAATTAATTATTATATGCCTAAAGTTTAGCTTAAGAAGAAAAAGATAATAAGTGACTTAGTAATTAAATTAAACATGATTTAATTAATAAGAAAACACTTTATTACTCTAACATATCATACCATCCATATACTCTCCATCCCATATAACTTATCACATTCCATCCAATTTTACTCACAACAATTTGGATGCCAAATAAAAAATGTATAAATCTAACTATCCACAACAATCTAAAGATTTCCATGTCCACTCCAAAAGACATGCTCAAGAAAAGAAAATCCAATCAAAAAATGCACTACATCCCAAAGGCTCCAAAGGCCCACTAAAGAAAAATAAAAAACCTATGTGGATCCTACAAAAAAAAGATGTAGTGCATCTCAAAGAAAAAACCCACAATGGCATCCAACATTGCTAATCCACCAACTAATCATTCCTCTCCTCTCTCTCCTAAATCCATTTTGGGTCCTTATGTCCCAAAACTACCTATCATAACTCCTCCATCATACCCACATCTACTTGTAGACATTAAAAAATGATCCACGTCCATGTACCCCCTTTTTAACATGTCTTGTATCTTGTGTCATTCCTCATTTGATTAATTACTAACATTTCTCCCTAATTTGGATCATTTTCTATTTATTTTGACCTAATCCACCGCTTTCAAAACCTTTTCAAGAACATCAAAATAAGTCCAATTCATCATCAAAATCATCAAAACTAACTCAAATTTTCATCAATATCATCAATTCGATCGAAAATCCACTAATTCTCTCTCTTTAGGGGCAAAGAATCCTTAATTTATCCCTAATCCTAAGTCTTGATGAATAAATAATACTTTATTTATTCCCTTTCCTAAGTCTCCACAATTAATTGATTTCAAATTAATTAATTGACTAGTTTTTTATTTATAGAATTTCTTAATTCCTAAAATTCTTAATTACTAATTTGTGAGTAATATTGAATTTTAAATTCAAATAATCCCTCACATTTCCACATGGGATTCTATTCCTAAAATCTAGCTTGCATCCCTATTAAATAGCCACCACTTACTTACACCTTCCCTTTTCAACTCTTACACTTTCCCCTTTCAAACTCTTACACCTTCTTAATTAACTACTCATCCATTTTGTCTATTTCCAAATGAGATTTTACTCATTTTTGACATAATTCCATTTGCAACTTGGAATTTATCATAGTTTATGACAAATTTCCCCTTTTTTTAACTCACTAATTTATAATTATTCATCAAATTTGTCATAAGTTGTCATAATTAATGACAATTTTTCACTTTCAAATTTGTCAATTGTCATAGTCTATGACAATTACCCTATTACATGTGATTTATTGCTAATTTGCAATTTCTCTTGCAAATTCTATAAATTGAGCTCAATTCTCATCATTTTGGCTAACCTCGTCTTTCAAATCTTCTCGTTATCATGCCAAATTGATTTCATGAATAGGTGCATGTCATTTTGGGAGCTACATCAAACATTTTGACAAGCAAGAAAGGCCTTAGAGCAAGTTGAAGGGAGTTTGTTTGTTGAATTTGTTCAATATTTTATGCTTTCTCCTTTGTGGCTTTAATCTTATGACAGGTTATATTTTTTATGCTTTTATGGGTTTGTGGTTACCTTGTCATTCTTAATTCCCATTTTTCCTATCTTACACTACTATCCATTTCACATCCACTCTTTCAACACCCCTCACAACATGTGTCAATGTTGGTCCTAAAAGCATCCTCGTATCAAAATCACTTCCCATAATTCCATCCAAACATTTCCTACCACCATATCCCTTACCCCACATGTATATCCCCTATCACAATGATCTCATATAGGCCTTTGCATAATCCACCCATCCTAATAAATTTGTACCAATATATAGTGGTAACTCCAAATGGGCTTCTATTACCTTGATATCAAACTTAATGCTTAAGTCCTCCATCTATCTCCTCATTATCATTCCATCCATAAACATCCACAAAAAAATTAAAAAAAAGGAAAGAAAAAATAATCGTCCAATGGTGAAAACTTGGCAATCAAGCACCTTGGACAAGTACCATGATGAAAACCTGGAAAACAAGCATCATGTTTAATCCCTCCATCCAGTTGCTCTCCACAATTGGGGAAAATTTCTTCTAGTTACCACTCTATCACTTCATCTCATCTGCCTACCATACCTATGATGTCTCATCCATTTAACGTCCAAGATCATCCTTTGGCTCTGGATAAAAGTAGATACCACCATGTATACATTCTTTGGACACCTCTTAGCATCCATTTTTGCATCACACTTTTCATCCACCTATCATCTTATCCTCCATTCACCTCCCTCATCCTCTTGTCATCTTATCTTTCATCCTATCATATTCCTCCTAATGCCTCCTCATGCATGGCCTATCCTGAGTGGGGGAATTTTATTCCTTGGTCACATAGTCCTTGGAGACCTTATCATATCCATGTTTCACCTCCCAATCCTCTATGTGTATGAATTTTGTACCTAGTTGTAGACACAACACTTCAGTAAAACATTAGAGGTTAGCAAAAACCAAAATCGTGCAATGAAATGGAAACTAAACTAACTAGGTGATTTACTACCTTCTAGTAGGTGCGAGTATGATACTCTCAGATCAGACCGAGACCAATGACAATGCAACACCTAAATGAAGGATTTAAATGTAAAATATGAAAGACAATGAATGCAGATTAAGCTATATTTTTGGTATTTTCTATGCAATAATATGAATGAAAATCTGTATGAAGCTAAGCTATATGAATGAAATAGAATGCATATTTGATCTAAAAATGTTATTAATGAGTATGAAACTATGAATATGAAACTATGTAAAAGCTAAATGATCAACTATGAAAGATCTCACAAATCGCCTGTCGCAAATGCGCAATCCTTCAATCGCCAATTCGCTAGAGTAATTGTGCAAATTCGAGTGTTGATGATTATGAAGAGCTAAGCCTTGGTTTTATAGAAATCCAGGGCTTTGAGGATGCAAGAGAAAAGCCATAAATCACTCTTGATAAACTCAGGTTGATTTTTGAGTTATCAGGAAATTAGAGATAATTAATTTACAAAAATCATGCAAAAGCATTGTTTAACTCAAAATAGAGTTTTAGATAAAATTTCAACTCATCATCAGATGTTGAGTTTCAATTTTAAAATTGATTGTTAATTTCTAGTTGACTGATTTTCTAATTGTGCATGATTTAATTATAAATTAATTTAAAAATAAAGTGATTTATTCTCAACTTAACTGATTTTTGAATTAAAACAATTGATTTATGGGTTAATCAATTATTAGATCAAACTTTATTCAAAAACTATATTATTAAAAATTGACAACTTACTTTAATTAATTAAATAAGAATTTAATCAATTAGTCATGAGATTTTAGATTTATTGTCAAAATTAAATAATACAATTTAGGAATAATTTAATTAAATCAAATTAAATAATTAAGTGGCAGTATTAAATCTAATTAATTAAATATTCAGAATATTCAATTAATCAAACTTTAGGATAAATATGATTTATCGCCAAATAATAATTAAATTAAAGATAATTAGGATAAATAGGAATATTCCCCGATGTAGAATTTAGGATAATCAATTAGGATTCGATGATGTGCAGATGTGCCTTAGGTTAGGACTTTGATGTTGATTTCGTTCGAATTTGAAGATGTAAGAGGTTAATGAACCTATAGCCCATTTTTGGGGTATTACATTTTGCCCCTCTTTGAATCACTATGCAAAGCGTAGTGGTTCAAAGAATAGTCTATGTCTGATATATGTATGAAACTGATTTGAAAGATTTGAAAGATTGACCGATTCTGAGATAGAAACTGATTGAAAGATTTAAAGATTCAAGATTTGAGATTTAGGTCCCAAGTGACCAAAGATAATGTCAACTATAACAACAATGAACCAATGATTACGAAAAAGTGTCAAAACACCTGATTCTCAACCTTATGATTGCGAAGAAGTGAGTGACCGATTCCAAACCTGAATGTCCTTGTATGAATCATATTGGTATCACATCCTGAACCCACCAGTTATGAAGAACCAAGGAAATGATGCTAATGAAGCGATAGTTACAAAAAGCTGATACAATTTACAAGATAGATTTAGGATACCGGATTGATATGGATTTCTATGAATCTGATATGCCCCAAGAGATAATAGATTTTCCCCAAGCGACGAGGACTTTGGATGAATCAGCAACCAGACGTGGTTGTTGTCTTGATTACTGAGGAAAGATTTGATTGATAGAATTGAGTTACAGACTTTGAATTGAGTTAAAAGTTGATATAGTTTACAAGATAGATTTAGGATACCAGATTGATATGGATTTCTATGAATCTGATATGCCCCAAGAGATAATAGATTTTCCCCAAGCGACGAGGACTTTAGATGAATTAGCAACCAGACGTGGTTGTTGTCTTGATTACTGAGGAAATATTTGATTGACAGAATTGAGTTACAAACTTTGAATGATGTGTAATACCATGCCCCCTTTGGGATTAAAATTGAAATTTGACAAGAAAAGTCAGCATTGAATGGTTTAGAAGCATGTTAATTGATTTGAGAAGTGGTTGTACATGTTTGAGAGTGCGTTCTACATCGTTTAGAGGTCCCGGAGACCAAGTTTGACTAGGTTAAACCATGAGTTGACCATAGTTGACCAAGTTGAAATTTTGATAGTTTGATGTAAGATAATTAGTTGAATTTTGGATTTCTATGATGATTGAAGGTTGATTATGCAAGTAGTCAGACTTCCTAGGTCCAAAAATTTTAAATCACGATTTTGAAATAGTAAATAATCTCAAATTTCAATTTTGATCCCGAAAATGGGTTTAGAATGTCAAAATTAGCCAGGGGTACAATTTTCATGAAAAACATAGCACTTTTGAAAATTAGGTCAAAAGCTATATAAAGGCCAAAAGGATCATTTTCAATTCATTTTCACCATTGACTTTTGAAAACCTTGTGGAGCCCTTTGAGTGAGAAAATGGCATAAATGAAGGTCCCTATGTCTTCTCACCATTTTTAGCGCAACTGGAGGCATCAGAGACCTCGACAGTATGGACATCTGGTAGGTGGACCTCTGTGCTTCTCTGAAAATTCAATGTTTCTTTGTTTATAGCATTTTTAGCATATGTTTCATACGTTTTCAATTTTTAATTTTTGCATGCACAGAAACTCGTACGATTGTCCTTTTGGGCTCGTAGGACTTTTCAATTCTAGTTAGGTTGTCGTATCATTATCCCCCAAGACTCGTATGAGAGGGACCCAAGAGTCGTACGATGTTTCATTGGGTCCCTCCTAACTCGTACGAGGAGATATACAATGTCGTATCATCATTGTTTGTCATATGGTAACCAGTGAAAACTCGTACGAGTTTTACTGCCAGTCTGCTTTGTCGTTTGGAAAACAGTGAGCCCAAAACTCAATTCTAGGTCAAAATTTTGAATTTTCTGATCTTTGAGCTTGATTACTGTGTCCTTGATCTACCTTTTGAAATAGAAAACTATTCAATTCCTGTATTTGTAGCTTGTTTTTCAACCAAAGTGCTGATAGGATTCCTTTTTTCTATGCTGTGTAGGTCACATATCATGATGTTCATGTACGCATCTCACATCCAGCTGGTGCAGGAGCACCTAGGCTAACCTTTACTAGTTAGTAAATTTTGGCTTGTACTTGACTCTAGCCAAGTCAAGAAGTTAGTATAGATTGGTTGAGGACCTTAGAAGGTCTTGTTTTATGTTGGCTAGGTGAATTAGTCACTAAGACTAAGGTCACACTAATAGCCCATGTTAGTTGTTATTTAAATTTCTTAATGCTAGGAGTTAGGGAGATTGAGTCATTAATATGTCTTAGGCCTAAGAATGGTTAATGGTTGTTAAATAAATATGATGATCATGAATTATCTTGTATCCTTGAAAGATGTGAGGATAAGAAGCCTAGAATATAGGATTAAGGCATCTATCAAAGTTGCCAAGTGTTGTAAGAATGTTATCATAACAACATTTGCACTAATTGCAAATATTGCATGCAACATGGATAGCCTCAGATTCCTTTGATTGTGGGAGGTTATGCTCAACCAAATAGGCCCTAGAATAGTGGAGGAGAAACCTAATGGAGTAATGGCTCGAATCTCCAAGCATTGGATGCATTATTGTAAAAAGTTTGAGTTAATGTATTGAGCTCTGCAATTCTGTTTTGAAGTGATATCTCAATTTTTGAAGGAACAGTCATACTTGTAGCTAGAAATGCATTGATACAGTGGTTGAGTCATGTTCTATAGTCATTTTGAAGACTTTTTGATTTTTTTTTAAGGGTTTAGAGTAGTTTTATCATAGTTTTTAAGTTGTTTTAGTTCAAGGCTTTTCTTTGGTCACACTATGACAGAATTTGTAAAAATGGCTCCCACGTGAGTTTCAACCATGGAAACACTAAATAAGTGGTTGAATCTTCAATTGGGGCCTCTTTAAATATTTTATCTAAAGGTAGGAAGCATCATGATCAAGAGAGCTAGCTTTATGATTAGGCCCTAGGCAAGTTAGACATACTCGGTTAGAGGCTTGATAGGGAGAAATCAAGTCATTTCATGTGGGGAATGGGAAGTATAGTATGTCCCCAGAAATTTTTATGGTAAATTTTCATGTTATTTATCCATCCTAAGCATTGGGAAGTTGTACCAATCCATTAGGATAGGTTTTGAGCAATTTTCATCAAACCTAGACAGGCAGTCCTAGAAACTAGGCCTTTTAGCCCTGTTTCTCCTTGATATTAGGAAGGAGGTGTACGGATGGTGTCAGAGCCTTAGACCTTAAAAATATTCAAGTTAAGCCAAAATGGTATCCATATCTAAATTTATATTTTTAGGTTGTTTGGAGAGTTTGGTCGAGAAAGGGAAAAAGCCATTAAAAAAGGCTACTAGAAATAGGCCTAAAATTAAGGTCTCTTTTGATGAAATCTTGAATCTGATAAACCTATGAGCCAAGAACCTTCCAAAATAATTCAAATGGGATGGAATATGATTTAAATCAGAGTGAAGAAGTTCCCCATAATTAAGTTTGAAATTTGTGATGTTTTAGTGGATTTGGCACTTAGATCCATCTAAGTGAAAGTGAGAAAGAGAACCAAAATTAAGGTCTAGATCATCCAAGGTGGAGTTTTCAAGGTGTGAATCTTGTAGTAAAGAGTACATAGGACTTATTTAATGATCTAAGCCTATTAGGAGATCCTATAGAGCATAGGATACTAGGAGATAAGAGAAATCTCTTGGTGGGAGTGGAAAACTAAGCCTAGGAGTTTTATCCTACATCATATTTGTATCAAAGCTTGGTTGATCAAGCTTGTGGTTAATGCATCAATCTTCTAAATCAGTAGGAGAGAATACACCAGCTAGAACCATGGTGTATAATTCTGAACTAGCAAAGAAGGTTGAGGAGCAAGAAGAGGATAACAAATTGTTAAGGAAAAGACTAGCCCAAATGGAGCAGCTCTTGGGTGAAGTCCAAGACAAAGCTGATAGGGTCAAGGAGAAGATTGAGCTTAAAGAAGAAGCTAAAGCAAAGGAGAAAGAATTGGATTTGGAGGAAGAAGCACCAGCTCCTGACTCTGTTCTTCCTGAAGAGCCATTCTTGAAAGCACTGAAGGCATTGAGTGGCAAGGCTTTAGAAGGTGTCCCACTCTTTAGTGGACAAATGGATCCAGATTCAGTTGTGGATTTGATTGATAGCATAGAGAACCATTTTGAATGTGATGGTATCTCTAAAGCACAAAAGGTAATGGTTGCCAAGTCTAGACTAAGAGGTTCAGCTCTTACTTGGTGGAAGTTTGTGCAAACCGAGAGGGAAAAGGATGGTAAAGGTCCTATTGTGACATGGGAGGGTATGGTATCCAAAGTCAAGAAAACCTACCCTCTTGATGACTATGAAGTCCAAATGCATAGAAGGAGACACAATCTTAGGCAAAAAGATTTGGATGTCCAAGCATATACCGAGGAATTTCAAAAATTGTGTTTGAGGTCCAAGGTAGTTGAAGATGAGAGCATCAAGCTAGCAAGGTATTTGAATGGCCTCAAATGGTCTATTCAAGAGGAGATGAGCCTAGTGAACTTCAAATCCATTAGGCAATGCTATCAAATGGCCTTGAAGATAGAGGAGAAGAGCAAGAGAAAGCAAGAGATCTCCAAAGGCAAAGGTAAAGGCAAGGATACCAAAGGTCAAAGAGGTGGCTATGGTGGAAGAAGTTTTGATTCAAGAGCTCAAGGTGAGGTAAAATTCAGTGAGCAGCAAGAAGGAAGCTCAAGTAGAGGTGGTAGAGGAATAAATTCTAACTCTAGCTTTAGAGGAAGAAGTGGTGGTTCATCACAAGGAGGAAGAGGCAATTATTTTGCCAATATGAAGTGCTACCATTGCAATCAAATGGGGCACCCTGCCTATAGATGCCCTGAGAAAGGTGGCTCATCACAAGGAGGTGATAAGAGAGCTAACCTTGTTCATGAAGACACAAATGTAGCAGATAAACATTCTAAGATTCAGTCATTGTTGGAAGATGCTAAAATAAAGACAACAAGTCCAAATGTTCTTATGGTAGGTGAAAAAGAGTTCCTACAAACCATGGAAGAGAGTGAAGGCATAGGGTATGCATTGGTGTTGAAACCAAGAGAAGGAGGTGAAGACAAGGTGACTAAGAAGACTGAATTACCAAAGGAGATTCAAGGTATGTTGCAAACTTACCAAGGCATTATAAGTGATGGTCAACCTTCAACCTTACCCACTAAAAGAGCCATAAGTCATAGGATGGACCTTATCCCAAGACAAAGTAGCCTATAAGATGACCCCTCAACAAAATGAGGAAATAGCAAGGCAAATACAAGAACTCTTTGACCAAGGCCTAATTAGAAAGAGTATTAGTCCATGTGTTGTACCCACCATACTTGCACCTAACAAGGGATGAACTTGGAGGCTATGTACTGACTCAAGGGCTATCAATAGGATAACCATAAGGTGTAGGTTCCCTATCCCTAGGATTGAAGACTTAATGGACTATTTAGGTGAAGCAAGGTACTATAGCAAGATAAACTTGAAGAGTGGCTATCACCAAATAAGAATCCATGAAGGAGATGAGTGGAAGATAGCCTTCAAGACCAATGAAGGGCTATACAAATGGCTTGTCATGCCATTTGGATTGTCAAATGCCCCCTCCACATTCATGAGGCTCATGAATGAAGTACTCAAAGACTACATAGGCAAGTTTGTAGTTGTATATCTAGATGATATATTGATTTTTAGCAAGACAAGGAGTGAGCATTTGGAACACCTTGACATTGTCTTCAAGAAGCTACATGAGGAGAAGTTGATGATCAACTTGGAGAAGTGTGAGTTCATCAAATTAGAATTAGTGTACCTTGGGTTTGTCTTATCACATGGCAATCTGAAAATGGATAAGAGCAAGGTGGAGGCTATCATGAATTGGCCTACTCCAAGGTCAACAACTGAGGTAAGGAGTTTTCATGGTCTTGCACAATACTATAGAAAGTTCATAAGACAATTTAGTGCAATTTGTGCTCCTATGTTAGACACTATCAAAGGAGGAATGAAAACCAAGTTTGTGTGGAATGAAGATGCTAACAAGAGCTTTGAGTTGTTGAAGGAAAGAATAGCTACCCAACCCATTTTGGTGCTTCCAAGCTTTGAGAAGCTATTCACCATTGAATGTGATGCTAGCAATGTAGCAATTGGGGCTGTTCTAAGCCAAGAGGGTAGACCGGTGGCTTTCCATTTTGAAAAGTTAAGTGAGGCTAAGAGGAAGTACTCCTCATATGACTTAGAGATGTATGCATTGGTCCAAGCTCTAAGAAAGTGGAGGCACTACTTGCTTCACAAGGAGTTCATTGTGTATTCAGACAATCAAGCACTTAGCTTCCTAAATTCACAAGAGAAGTTGAGTCACAAATACATGAAGTGGGTTGAGTACCTACAAGCCTACACCTTCAATATCAAGCACAAGAAGGGTGTACTAAACAAGGTGGCTGATGCATTGTCAAGAAGAGCCCTCACACTCCAAGAAATTTAGTTGAAAAGCATGGGGATAGATCATTTCAAGGTATGTGTTGAATACAAGAATCATTTTCATAGTAAATATGTTGATTATACTTTGCAAAGTGATCTATTGTTCAAAGGGAATCAATTGTATGTTCCTAGAGGCTCCATTAGAGATAATTTGATTCAAGAAAAGCATAATGGTGCTCTGAGTGGTCACTTTGGGATCACTAAGAATCAAGATCTTGTTTCAAGGTTTTACTATTGGCCAAGGATGAATCTAGATGTTAGGAAGTATGTGGAGAGCTATGTAGTATGTCAAAAGGCCAAGGGCACTTCAACAAATACTAGTCTTTACCAACCTCTACCAATTCCTACTAGGCCATGGGAGTGCTTAAGCATGGATTTTGTAAATGGGTTACCCAAGACAAGACAAGGGATGGACAGTGTGTATGTGGTTGTGGATAGATTCAGCAAGATGGCTCACTTTGTACCTTGCAAGACTACACGTGATGCAAGTCAATTAGCATCTCTATTCTTCAAAGAGATAGTGAGAATACATGGACTACCAATCAACATTGTTTCAGATAGAGACACAAAATTTATGAGTCATTTTTTTAAGACTCTTTGGCAAAGATTGGGCACTAACTTATCTTTTGGGTTATCCTACCATCCCCAAATCGATAGTCAAACAGAGGTTGTAAATAGGACCCTTGGAAACCTTCTAAGATGCCTAACTAAGAAGTATGGTCAGCAATGGGATCAGTTGATTGGGTAAGTTGAATATGCCTATAATGATACTATCAATAGATCAACTGGGAAGAGTCCATTTGAAATTATATATGGCCTACATCCTAGAGGAGTCTATGAGTTGAGAGATTTAAAAGATGGAGTCAAGGCAAGTGCATATGCTGATGACTTTGCATTTGCTATGCAAGAAGCTCATGAAACAGTGAGGAAGACATTGGTAGACAACACCACCAAGCACAAAGCCAAAGTAGATGAAACTAGAAGGTTGGTGGAGTTCCAAGTTGGTGATCTTGTTATGATACACTTGAACAAATCTAGGTTGACAAAAGGAGTCCCTCATAAGCTGCCAATGAGGAGGATAGGACCTTGTCTTATATTGGAGAAGTATGGTGACAACGCCTTCAAGGTAACCCTGCTAGAGGACAGTGGATTGCCAAACATTTTTAATATTGAAGACCTTGTCCATTACAAGGGACCACAAAAAAATAGTGACCAGACCATCAAAGAGGTGATCAAGGATGTGGAAGATCTTCAACTTCCTACTGCTGCAGGTACAGGGGCAGATAGTGTACTCGACACAAGGACCTACAATAAAACCAAACACAAAGAGTATAAAGAGCACCTCATTTAGAGGTATGGGTAGAATGCTGTTGATGCTATTTGGGTCAAGGAAATAGAGTTCAAAAGGTTGGGAATTGATCCTAGCCTCATCAATCCAAGGGTGGATTGAACTTCTTATTTTGGGGAGGATGGTGTAGGAGCACCTAGGCTAACCTCTACTAGTTAGTCAATTTTGGCTTGTACTTGACTCTAGCCAAGTCAATAAGTTTGTATAGATTGTTTGAGGATCTTAGAAGGTCTTGTTTTATTTTGGCTAGGTGAATTAGTCACTAAGACTAAGGTCACACTAATAGCCCATGTTAGTTGTTATTTAAATTTCTTAATGCTAGGAGTTAGGGAGATTGAGTCATTAATATGTCTTAGGCCTAAGAATGGTTAATGGTTGTTAAATCAATATGATGATAATTAATTATATTGGATCCTTGAAATATGTGAGGATAAGAAGCCTAGAATATAGGATTAAGGCATCTATCAAAGTTGCCAAGTGTTGTAAGAATGTTGTCATAACAACATTTGCACTAATTGCAAATATTGCATGCAACATGGATAGCCTCAGATTCCTTTGATTGTGGGAGGTTATGCTCAACCAAATAGTCCCTATAATAGTGGAGGAGACACCTAATGGATTAATGGCTCAAATCTCCAAACATTGGATGCATTATTGTAAAAAGTTTGAGTTAATGTATTGAGCTCTGCAATTCTATTTTGAAGTGATATCTTGGTTTTTGAAGGAAAAATCATACTTTTAGCTGGAAATTCATCAATACAGTGGTTGAGTCGTGTTATATAGTCATTTTTAAGACTTTTTCATTTTATGTGTTAAGGGTTTAGAGTATTTTTATCATAGTTTTTAAGTTGTTTTAGTTCAGGGCTTTTCTTTGGTCACACTGTGACAAAATTTGTAAAAATGGCTCCCACGTGAGTTTCAACCATGGAAAAACTAAATAAGTGGTTTAATTTTCAATTTGGGCCTCTTTAAATATTATATCTAAAGGTAGGAAGCATCATGAGCAAGGGAGATAGCTTTATGATCAGACCCTAGGCGAGTTAGACATACCCAGTTAGAGGTTTGACAGGGATAAATCAAGTCATTTCATGTGGGGAATGGGAAGTAAAGTATGTCCCCATGAATTTTTATGGTAGGTTTTCATGTTATTTATCCATTCTAAGCATTGGTAAGTTGTACCAATCCATTAGGATAGGTTTTGAGCAATTTTCATCAAACCTAGATAGGCTGTCCTAGAAACTAGGCCTTTTAGCCCTGTTTCTCCTTGATATTAGGAAGGAGGTGTATGGATGGTGTCAGAGCCTTAGAACTTCAAAATATTTAAGTTAATCCAAAATTTTATCCATATCTAAAGTTATATTTTTAGTTTGTTTGGATAGTTTGGTCGAGAAAGGGAAAAAGCCATTCAAAAAGGCTACTAGAAATAGGCCTAAAATTAAGGTCTCTTTTGATGAAATCTTGAATCTGATAAACCTATGAGCCAAGAAACTTCCCAAATAATTCAAATAGGATTGAATATGATTGAAATTAGAGTGAAGAATGTCCCTACAATGAAGATTGGAATTTGTGATGTTTTAGTGGATTTGGCACTTAGATCCATCTAAGTGAAAGTGAGAAAGAGAACCAAAATTAAGGTGTGGATCATCCAAGGTGGAGTTTTCAAGGTGTGAATCTTGTAGTAAAGAGTGAATAGGACTTAGTTAATGATCTAAGCCTATTAGGAGATCCTATAGAAGCATAGAATACTAGGAGATAAGAGAAATCTCTTGGTGGGAGTGGAAAACTAAGCCTAGGAGTTTTATCCTACATCACCAGCCACTCAGAGACTATGTGTTTCCTTTCCTGATCCTATGAGAGTTCATCTCGCTTCATGCGGATTTGATTATCTAATCCATTTACCCGAGATTAGGGTAAATCATGGACTCTTGACTGCGTTGATAGAGATATTTCATTCTGAGATCCAGACATTCCACCTGTCGACTAGGTATATCACTGTGACACTAGAGGATGTATACCATATACTATGCATTCCCTTCCATTCAGGTTAGCGTCCAACTTATGTGAGTTTGGGGAACTCTAGATTACTAGCATTCAGACATCTTTTCGAAGATGACACTTAGTTGACTAGTTCTATTTCTTGGGAGACCCTGGTACAACGCTATGGTCAGTCCCATAGATTAGAGTGCATCCTTGCTGGGATGATAGGAGGTATTATCATGTTCGACCATCAGTAGAATGGTCTTCTGATGGGCTAGGCCCTGATGATTGCACATCTGATGGTGACTCCTTCCGAGTTAGCCTGGGGTTAGTGTCTTCTAGCCCATATGTTCTCTAAGATGCATGAGGTAGTGTATCAAGAGAGAAAATCATTTGCTACTGGTGCTTTAGTTTTACAGATCTGGGTGTGGGAGCATATCCCAGTTTTGAGACTAGTCTGTTAGTCACAGCGATAGCCACAGGAGCCTGTGATTTATATTTATGTTGGATATGTCATACAGGTGTGCATGGGCAATGTAGAGTACTGGAGATGGTGTCTTAATGACATGACATTTGTACGATGGAGGCCCTATGTAGATATTGAACCTTGGCCTACTGCACGAGAGCAGTTTAGTTTCTTCTTTCAAAGTCGGGTGTTGATAAGATGATCATCCTCTGTACTTGAGAGATTTATTATTACTAGGGTGTGGTGACATTATGGATGAGTGCAGGATGCACCTCAGGATTATGCCACATATGCTCGGATAGCCCGTGAGCTCGGACTTGGATGGACCTCGAGGCTTTCTTATGCCTTGTGTTCACAAGAGTACAGTGGTATTATTGGTAGAGACTAGGAGTACAGACCATAGGTTATTGATGCTGGAGTGACAGATGGTTTTATCGCATGGTTTGTTGATCATCCGGTCTATAGATTCTCTGACCCCACAAAGCTGATACCTTCCATGGAGGAGGTGATTGATGTTATTGGAGCTCTAATGAGATAGGGTCTGAGACCCACATAGGTTCTGATTGTGTACCCCACACCTCTGAGACCAAGAGAGATGGATCCCCCACAGAGGCCATCAGGACATATGAGGCCCCCTCATCCCACTAATTCTACAGTAGGTAGGCCTACAGGTGCACAGAGATGGACTAGTGGAGAGGGTGGTACTTTAGGTAGTGTTGATACTACTGAGGAGGTACTTGCAACTGAGTAGGTTGTAGGTGGTGATTCTGATCCATTACAGGAGGACACCGGTTTTGATCTTGGTGTAGAGGTTAGATGTCATAAGGTGTAAAGAGTAGATACTACAGAGCATACTGCGGTAGATACTGATATGCCGGTGGTAGATGCTAATCCTAGTGTTCCACTGACTACACAGGAGATTATGAGGAGACTCAGATATCCAGGTCCAAGACCTGAAGGTTCACAGTGCTCACTGGGAGGAGAGGTTTCTAGAGGTAGATAGACAGTGTGTTGAGCTTTGTGGTGAGGTTCAGAGATTACAGGCAGAGGTTATTCATCAGACCTCCAGAGTTGCCTATTATGTTTCTGCATACTACGTTGTGGTATCACTTGCTCAGAGAGTTCCTTCATACTCTTAGTATATGATAGCATCAAAGGGAGTGAGAGCACCTAGAGCCGAGGTAGTACTAGATGCACCACCACCACCTCCACCAGATGGAGAGGATCAGGCCGACAGTTGATCCGTCATGATATTTGATATTTTTGTTGCTCTTTTGATACTGTTCCGACTTCTGATAGCTCACATGAGCTCATTCTTTTGTACATTGTGCCAGTAGTGCACCCCTGACTATTTCAAGTTTGATGATTTATATATGATATCAAGACTTTTGGTTGTGACTTCATGTGTACTTGTCATGTTTTTTATGTATGATGATATCATTTGATGCTTATGCTATGAGTAGAGTAGAATGTATGTATGGATTCCTGTAATGCAATGATTTCTTTCAAATGTATGAATGTGATGCTAGTGCACTTGATTATGGAAAGTGTATGTATGGAAATGTATGTAATGCAATAGATGGAATGAATGATTATGAATATATAATGAAAATGCAATGATCCACATGATATGTTTTGCAAGTATTGATGAAGACAAGTACTCAGTCTTATGTCAAAAAGGATGTTTAACCCGAGATTGTGACGACTTGCATTTCTGTGAGAAGACCTTCATATGAGATTCAACTCTTCGTGTTTAATTGAAGTATAGTTTTTAGAAGGATTGTTTGAAGATTTTCAAGCAATTTGTGAGATCATGCAAAGTGTAAAATGACATGCAAAATGAAATGCAACCTAAGACCTAGGACCTAGTCACTAATCATGTGTCGGTCATTTGTCATCATTGAGTTTTTTTTTAAGTAACTAGATAAATCAATACAATGCCCACTAGTTAGGAAACTATGAACATATAAATATTGATTTGCATGCGCAAGAATCAATACAATGCCCACTGGTCATACAACCATGGACATATGAATATTGATTTTGTTTTTAGAATGTCGGATTAGATACAAGCACCAAGGCATAAACGCCAGGATGACCTAAATATCATGTCCATTTTAATATAGCAATTTGTATAAGCATCAAAACATAAACGTCGTGATGACCAAAATACACCTTGTGTAACAAACACATCAAACAGTCAAGAGATCATTCTAAATCCAGTGTGAATTACCTGTAGTGACCCTTTATCATTCACATCCTTAGGTAAGATTGCGTTTCACAGTAGGAGAAAGAACTCACTCAAAAAGACAATAGTTAGATCAAACTTCTTTGAATTTTCTAGGTATCAATGGTCGAGGTACGCATGGCCATCCAATTCGAGATAGAGGCTCTTACAGACGGACACCATTTCAATCCAGAATTTCCAAAGTTGTTAGATTTTCACATACAAGCAGAAAACAAATAAAAGATTATGCCCGCAGTCATCACTCTCTAAATCTTGTAAAGGACATCATCAAAGAGCTCAAAGGACATAATATGCAAAAATCTCAATGCGAATCAGTAAGCATACAAGGAGATAAAAGTATGTAAAAAGCATAGATTGTTTTCAGTTTGTTGTAGATGCAAAATCCTTTCTAGAGACGAGACAGACTGACTCAAATGAAGCTTCAAAGGACTTTGACTGGATATGACTCATCTGAGGTATACTGGAGACCATAGGATATAACATTGATTGCCCTTAAGTGTTAAGCATTGATAGGATACAGACGCTTGAGTTGATTGGTGTATAAACTGACTTATTGAAAATAGGAATGCGAAAACAAACCGGGAAATATGTACAAACTAAAGTAAGACTGAAAGCTAGGAAAGACCAAGATTGTGCTGATAGATGGAGTGTTTTTGAAACAAGTGGAGCCCATTTGCCGGGTTTTCACCATCTTGGCAGAGATTCTATTTTTGCTACCAAGGTGCCTGTTTCCAGGTTTTCACCAAGGCACTTTTTTCTTTTTCTCATTTTTTTGTATTTTTCCTTTTTCCAATTTTTTTGTACTTTTGATATTTTTTACTTTTTTGTGAATCATCAAGGCACCTATTGCTAGGTTTTCACCAAGATGTTCATTTTTTCAGGACTTTTTCCAAATTTTATGATTTTTTCAGGACATTTTACCACAGACTGAATGCCTTAGGTGTAGAATTTCTTTAGATGGAGAACATTGATTGGTTCTCAAAGCTATTCTCCTTCAGTCATTGATAGTTGATAGGCACCAGAGCCAAAAGTAGTAGTGATTACAAAGGGACCCAACCAGTTGGGTTCAAACTTCCCCTTGAGCTCTCTATGTGATTGATTTTTAGGATTCTCTCTCAAGACTAGATCACCAACCTAAAATTCTTTTTGTCTGACTTTCTTGTTGTAGCCTCTAGACATTCTCTTCTGATATACTCTGAGATGATCATACGCTGCTTGTCTGCGCTCATCGAGTAGTTCAGGTTCTTACAACCTAGACACTCTATAGTCATCATCAGTTATTAGACCATGCATTCTAATTCTTAGTGATGGGATTTCAACCTCAATAGGCAGTACCACTTTAGACCCATAAACTAAAGTGAATGGTGTAGCCCCAGTGGGTGTTCTGATACTTGTTCTGTAGGCCCAAAGAGCTAGATTGATCATGAGATGCCAGTCTCTTCCTATTTTATTAACTGATCGGTGCAATATTTTCAATAGATTCTTGTTTGAAGCCTCTGCTTGTCTATTCCCTTGAGGATAGTAAATAGATGACCAATGTTGTGTAATCTTGAATTTGGCACATAGATCATCTAAGTCTTTGTTCTTGAATTGTCCACCATTATCTGTGACTATAGAATGTGGAATACCATACCGACATATGATGTAGTTCAAGATGAACATAGATATTTGTTTTCTAGTTGCTTGTGTCAAAGGGACTGCTTCTACCCATTTTGTGAAATAATCTGTAGTTGTAATAATGTGGGTATGTCCATTAGAAGAATTAGGATGTATGGATCCTATAAGATCAAATGCCCATTGGTGAAAAGGCCATTGTGTAGTGAAGTGGATTAGATCTCTCCCTGGAGCATGAATTAAGTTTCCATGCACTTGGCACTTTTGACAGTTCTTAGCAAACTTGATAGACTCTTTCTCCATTTCTGGCCAATAGTACCCAGCCCTAATAAGTTTTTAGGCTAGTGTTAAACCGTTCGAGTGTGACCCACAAATACTATCATGGACTTCCTCTAACACACATTGAGACTCTTCCCATTCTAAACATATAAGTAGCGTACCATCTAGACCTCATTTGTACAGATCGTGACCAATGATGACATATCGGGAGGTATTATGGATAAGGTATCTCTTTTCATGATGGTTAAAGGTATTAGGAATGATTTGGTCTTTGAGATATCAGAATAGGTTTTTATAGCCAGATGAATCATGACCTACAATAGTGAAAATCATGTGGGTATTAGGGGATTCATATGCAAGATAAGATAGTGCTTCCACTAGGAACTCATAGCATAGCTCATGTTTAGGCTGCTGTAATAAAGTAGATAATGTTGCCATTGCATCGACAGCCTTATTCTTTGTTCTAGGTATTTGCTCAAATGTGATAGATATGAAATATTTCTTTAGATCATCTACCATTCTCTTGTATGGAATGAGATTTTCATCCTTTGTTTGGTACACATCATTGACTTGATGGATTACAAGTTGTGAGTCTCCATGAATGTGTAATTCTATTACCCTCCACTCAATCGCTATTTTCATACCATTCAAAAGGTCTTCATATTCAACAATATTATTTGTACAAAGAAATTTAATTCTAAATGCCTTAGGAATGGAGTATCCTTGAGGAGTGATAAACAAGATACCTACTCTAGATCCATTCTATGTATAGGAGCCATCAAAGAACAATTTCCATTCTCTAGAAGAAAGATTCATGATAGAGGAATCTGGAAATTCCATTTGCATTGGTGTGACATCAAAAAAAGGTGCATCTTCTAACTGATCAGTAATAACTTGGCCTTTAATAGCTTTTCTTTCAACATATTCAATGTCAAATTCACTTAAGAGCATGACCCATTTGGCGAATCTACCCGTGAGGGCAGCTTTTCTTAGTAGGTACTTTAGTGGATAAATCTTAGCTACCAGATGCATGGTATGAGCCAACATATAATGTCTTAGTTTTTGTGATGTGAAAATCAAAGCTAGACAATCATTTTCAATTATAGAACAATTCTTTTCATATGCCACCAATGTTCTACTGATATAGTATATAGCTCTTTCCTTCTTGTTCTCATCATGTTGTGCAAGCAATGCCCCTAGTGATGTAGCTGTAGTGGAGACATATAAGATCAAAGGCTTCCCTTGAATAGGAGGCATCAAGATAGGAGGGTTTGATAGATATTTCTTGATGTGATTAAAATTCTTTTCACATTCCTCACTCCACGCAAAGGTCACACCTTTATGTAATGTCTTTGTAAAAGGTTGTGATATGTCTGCTAGTTGAGATATGAAGCATATGATAGATTGTACTCTCCCTTGTAATGTTCTCATTTGAATGATATTCTTAAGAGGTTGCATCTCCATTATAGCCTTTACTTTAGCTAGATCAAATTCAATTCTTTTCTTTGAAACTATGTATCCTAAGAGCTTTCCAGAAGTGACACCAAAAGCACACTTCTTAGGGTTCAGTCTAAGACTAAAATTTTCCATTTTGTCTAGTATCTTACTCAAGTCATTTAGATATTCAGATGTTATCATAGATTTAGCCAAAGTATCATCAACATAATCCTCCATAGTTTATGCATCGTGTCATGAAAGATAGATGTCATAGCTCTCTGATATGTAGCACCAACATTCTTAAGCCCAAATGGAATGACATTCCAACAGAAGGTACCCCATCCACATGTGAAAGCAATTTTCTCTTGATCTTCTAGAGCAATTTTTATTTGATTATATCCAAAAAAACCATCCATTAAAGAATACATCTCAAAGCCAGCAGTCATGTCCACTATCATATCAATGTTAGGTAATGGAAAATCATCCTTAGGGCATGCCTTGTTTACATCTCTAAAATCTGTGCACACTCTTATTGATTTGTCTGGTTTTGAAACAGGTAAAATATTAGAGATCCATTCTGCATAATCAATAACTCAAATAAATCCAGCTTTTAAGAACTTCTCTAATTCATCTTTTACCAAGAGTGCAACATGTGGATGCATCTTTCTCAATTTCTGTTTAACAGGTTTGACGTTTGGAGCTATAGATAAATGATGCATTATAAGATTAGGATCCAACCCTAGCATATCTAAATATTTCCATGCAAATTTGATCTTCTTCTCTGTTAAGAATGTAGTAAATTTTTGCTTCTTTTCTTCTGATAAAGATTGTGCTACATGGATCAACTGAGGTTCCTCTGCCATTCCCAAGTTGATAGATTGAGTGGGTTCAATTAGAACTGGAGATCTATCCTGTAAATGAGTCGGAAGGACATCAAATATCTCATCCTTAGGCACCTCAGAGAGGTTTTCACCTTTAGATACATCTTTTATTTTTACTTTTGTAGGTTCTGAGACTGCCACAAAGTGGTTTTCACCCTCAGAACTCCTTTTCTTTTTATTCTTATTCTTATTTTTTTGACTAAGATACTTGATGTCTGACTCCGTCATGCTAACACTCAGTTCACTAATGGAAGTCCTTATAGGCTCAACTGTATTGAGGTAGCAAGCAAGGGTATAGTCATTGGGAAAGGTATAAATACCTTGGTTCAAGTTTGTGGACATTAGGTCAAGAAGGTCAGGGCGTTGGATAGTCAAAGTGCTGAAAGATTGGGAAAGACTGTTTACAGATATGGATCTATTATCATTGGTCCTAACTCGATGCTCGAGTTCAAAGGTGATATTACAAATTAAGACATTCAATTCGTGAATAGGCTCAATGTCATCGTGGAAATCCACTTCAACCATCGGTGGATCAGACTTGATAAGTTCATCATTTCACTCTAGAATTACGTTGGGTTTAGGTGCATATTGGTGAATAACATCAACATGTTTCTCTATAATAAGCTTATCTTCTTCTGGAATGGCTCCCCATTCATAGTCATTAGATTCTTCATCTATGCCTCTAGGAAATCTAAGAACATGAGTAAAGTCAGGATGAATACCCCAAGAAGGGTTACCCTCAGATTTTGATTTGAATTCATACTCATGAGAATCTATCTCACAATAACTACAACCTTCCTCTTTGTCTTTTTGATTGTCTTTGAGATTAGTTGGTTCTTGTGGTGCAACTATCTCTTTCTCTATGGTAGGTTTTTGTGTCTCTACTATATTAATTCTTTTTACTGGATCATCTTCAACTTCAAGGAGGTCTTTTATTTCTTTAGGCAAATGATCATAAGGAATGAGATCTTCAGTGGTGTCTGAATCATCACTATCAGATTGTTCTGTTGTTCCTCCCTTTAGTTGATTCGCTATGGAAGGCTCAACCTGTTCTAAGACATGTGGGGAGTTCTTGCTAAGATAGAAAGGCTTCTTTTTGTATCCTAGACCTGTTGCATTCTTGTTTTCTCGGCCATGATGATCAAGAGGTGATAGAAGACCTTTACCCTATAGCCCTAGAGGTCCTTTTCCTTTATATCCCATTTTTGTGATCAATTTATCCCCGGGGCCATATGACTTAGAAGGGATATTCAGTATTTTAGCATCACATTTTTGAACCCCTTGAGATTTAGGTTCATCTTTGTATAGCCATGTGAGCATAGCTTCATCTTCTTCAAACTCCTATTTAGATATTTGTTCTGCAACAAAATTTCCTTTATATGCTTCAAGAGGTTTATTTGACTCCTTTTTAGACTATTTTAGAGTTTGTCCATAGGACTTAGGAGAGATAGGGAGAGATGTCAAAGATAAGACTGGCTCTATAGTATATTCTCCCATACCATTATCTTTGATCTTAACCTATTTAGAAATGTCTTCCATCTTGGATGTGGATGCTACATCTGTTTGCTTAGTTGAAGATTCTCTATTATTGGGAACAAGTTTATCAGCACTCTCTTTCAAGGTATTGCAAGTTGTATATAGATCAGCTGGAATCGTCACCTCTACTCCTTCATAAGGAAATTTCAAACACTAATGGTATGTAGAGGGAATAGCTTTCATCTCATGTATCCAAGGTCTCCCTAGAAGGATGTTGTAGGCCAAAGGTAGGTCAAGAACTTGACATATAGTATCTCTGATAATAGGACCTGCTCTGATAGGTAAGACAATAGTTCCCTTAGAAGATCTTTCCTGCTCATCATATGCTTTGATAGTTATCTTCTTCCTAGGATCAATGGCCATTTTTGAAAATCCCAATTGTGTAATCAAGTTGAAAGAACAAATGTTTAGACCAGTGCCCCCATCTATCAACACATGTTTGACATGACGGTTTTGGATCAGGACTTCAATATGCAAGGGCTGGTTATGCGGATGACTCAAGGAGTTATCATCTTCCTTTGAAAATGAAATATACTGTGGAGATGTAAGATGACCAACCATAGTCTAGAATTTGTCTAAATCAAGGTTATCAGGAACATTGGATCTCAGCAAAGCTTTGTCTAGAATGGCTCTATGAGCTGGAGATATCCAAAGCAACTCAAACATGGAGATTTTAGCATTTGTGTGCTGGAGTTGTTGAATAATACTGTATGAAGTAGGCCTCATGTCTTCAGGATTTGAAGATTTAGATGTAGCCTTCTATTTAGAAGTAGATGAAAGATTGAAAGGCACCTTAGGGACATTGGATGAATATGGTATTTGTTCTTGCAGATGTGCCTGAGCTTGTGATCGAGTAACTACATTAGTTGATTGATTTTCTCTATCTTTCTCACAATTGTGGTGACATTGCAATGCTCAGATAGACATGGTTCAACCATATTGATAACAACATTGTTTCCAGAGTAGGCATAATTGACTTTAGCACCCATATTAGGCTAAGAAGAAGGATCTTCTTTACCATGTTTAGGAAATGGTTCCGTGAATGTTGTATGATCATTATTGCTCTTATGATTATCAATCATGATTTCTCCATTATCAATTTTGTCTTGTATGATGTGCTTCAAGCGAACATAGTTATTAGTCTTATGACCTTTATTGTGATGGAATTCATAGAAATTGTTCTCTCTCCACCATTTCGGTTTAGGTTCAGGATCAAAGACTTTTATCTTAGGCAAGTAGATGATTTTGTTTGCCAATAGAATTTTCATGGCAGATTCCAAGGATTCTCCAAGAGGAGTGAATTTATGATTAGGATATGTAGCCCAAGGTTTGTAATCATATGAATTTTTTTTGGACTCTATTTCTTTAGCTTCGAAAGCTTTGATGGCCTAGGTACCAACAACGAGATTGAAAGTAGGTGCCTTAGATGGGGCATGGATAGTATCAATAATGCCATCTGTGATAATGCCTTTATTCTTGTTCCACTTTTTATTTTTGTCTTTAGAACTAGATCCAGATTCATACTTGTCCTTTTGAAGTGTAATGTCTCCTTTTTTCACAAGTACTTTCTCAATTTTGATCGCATTATCTACCATCTTATCAAAAGATGTATGATTTTGCATTTGCAAAGGGTAGTTGATTTATGGAACAAGATTGTTGATGAAGATTTCCAGCTTCTTAGTTTTTGGAATGGGTCTAGCATATAGAGAAAATTTCTTCCTCCATCTCTTGAGAAATGTCAAGAATGGTTCACCTGGATATTGTTTCAAATTATAGATGTCAATCATGGTGACTGGATGTTGAATATTGTAGGAGTATTGTTGATAGAACAATTTGATTAACTCCTCAAAAGTTTTGATAGTGGGAGGCATTCTAGAGAACCAATGAATGGCCGCTCCTCCCAGAGATCGAAGGAAGAGACACATTAAGTAGGTTGGTTCATGCATGAAATCCATGGATTGAGTAGAGAATTCTCTGACATGATCTTAAGGATCGGAGTTTCCATCATACTTTATCATATTTAGGCATCTCCATTCTTTTAGGGAATGGTGACATGTACAAGTCTTTATCAAATGGAAAAGGACATAGAGCCTCCATGGAGAACTCCTTAGGTTCCTTTTCTTTTTCAAGTTTGTTAAGTTTGACTTGCATGGCATGCATTTGTTTCATCATAGCCATGATAGGAGTTTCTTCCTCATGTGTAATGATATCTTCCACATTAAAGTTTGGAGGAAGTTTAGCTCCTTGATGAGCTAACTCTAGAAAGTATGCTTCTCTATCTTCTTTCAAGAAATGCTTCATCATCCTTTTGAAGTTATCATCATATTGATATTGAGCAATTTCAGAAGGTGTAGGTTCTTGATCCATACCGTGTTGAGATTGGTGTCCTTAAGACCCGTGATGTGTCCCTCTTTGAGACATGTTAGGAGTTTTAGGGCTCCTTGGATTAGATTGAGGAGGGGTTTGTTGATTACCTCCGTGAGTTGATGGAGGGGGTATGTAACCAGTTTTCAATCAAAAATTGCCAAGACCGTTGTCTTCGTAAAGACCAAAATTGTAGAGTTGCTCAATAGTGGGACCTTTGTGAATAGTCAAATGTGTGGTGCTAAGTGCTTCTTCAGATTTCTTGTGTGACGAAGCTCTAGTTTCCACCATTAACCTTGGGTGAAGCAAAAGAGTGAGATGAAGACAACTGAAGAATGAATTGATTCAAGAAGATCGAATGATGCAACCTTGTCAAGATTGAAGTGATTAAAGATTAGATCAGATGTAAATGAAGGATACTATTCCATAGTAGTGTGGGTAGATGCCCAACAGATGGCGGGCACAAGCTCACAACACTTAGCCGTTTGGTAAAAAGATTGACTTTGAAGATAATTTTGACAAGGTTTTGACACAAGATGAAAAAGACTCAAATCGATAAATCAGAAGGCAAAATCAGACTCAAAGGCCCTCTTGAGGAAAATGAATGAATTTGTTCTAGTTTATGCTCTGTTCTTGACATAGTGATTTGTCCAACAGATTCTGGAAATAGGCTATAAAAACTGATTTTTTGACAATTCTGACCACTTTCTAGCAATTTTTCTCAAACGACTTCTTGCAGGATTGTACGACACTGGGTATGCTATGAAATGACAATTGACAAACTTGTATAATAGTTGCAAAACTCGCACGATAATTGATAGCAGGATTTTTGACTTTTGTTTTTTACTGGTGGCAAAACTCGTACGACACTATACAAGCTATCATATGATAATACAAGGGTTTTGAAATGATAATTGCTAAAACTTGTACGACTTTCTGACCTGATGGGATGAATTTTGACTCCAAAAAGGATTTTTACTTCAGATATTGTAAATTTTTGGTTTTCAATTTCAGATTTGTTCACAAATTTCTCTGTCCAGGTTTGAAGATTATTTTGAGATCATTCATTTTCAATAGCCAAATAGATAAACAAGCATGCAAAATAGCAAGCAACTGATTCCAAGCACGTCTGAAAACAATGAACAGGGGACAAAGCAACCCTGTGCATGAACAATCAAGTGACTGAATGTACTAATCCCTAGGAGTGCTAATTGTGTATGTTCCAAAAAGTTTTTCAATAACGCACATATTCCTAGAAAAATGAAAATTTGTCCTCACTAGGGTTTGTGGTTTGACTCTGTGAATTTTATGATCTCAAGAGGGCGAACTCCAATCCAGGCACATTGGGGTTTTCACACAATCCAAGAAATTAATCAATCAGGAGCTGCTAGGGAGATCTAACAGCCCAACAAGAGACCACACCTGTGAATATTTCCTCCATAAGGACATTTATATAGCGGCTACTGCTACCACAATGAAAATGGCTATTACTGCTTGAGGTTCCATCCATGTGGTTGACCCAATTAAGGGAATGTCCACTATGGTTAACCCTCTCTAAAGGTGATTCACAAAAGATACCACATGGAGACTGGTTCCAGATTCAAGGATTTGAGTTTTTGATACTACCCAAAAAGGGAGTAGAGCATAGTCCTCTAGCCTTTTCACTTTTAACCAAAACAAAGCAGATAGATTAATCTGACATGCTAAGACCAAGATTATCTCACAAAGATCTATAACATCAACTGCTTATGATCTATCAACCCCTCTGGAGAGAGAATGTATCAATCAAAAGTTGAAGACACATGAATCTAGTAGAACGTGAGACTCTCTCAGTAACCTCCCTACCTACAAGGGGATCCGTTGTCAAGAAGAGCTTCACATGCATGAACAAGCAGAAGAAGCCCACTCTCTCGAGATCATCCATAAATACTGTTCATAGGGCCTATTTACTATGTGTAACAGATATGCAAAAAGCAAATCTATGTTCATTTTATAGCCCAAAATGAAGTCTGTGATATGAAAGTAAGAAAATCACAGAAGCCTGACATGTGAGAGTTCGTTAGAATACCTAAATTCCTCGCAATGCGCTTAGTAGATTTTTACCTATTTTAGCAATTTAGTTGCACTTTTTCTAATCAGATTCAACAAGTATCAGTCAAAAATAAAAAATTTCAATTGTTAGGGTTAGCTGTTAGTCCAAATCTAAAAACTGCCAAAAATGCTAAAACGACAATTAAATTTTAGAGTCAAAACTTCTACGACAGTGGGTTACCTCCCAGACGACAGTCTGGAAACTCATACGACTGTGGGTGTCTTCTCATACGATAATCAAGCTTCCAAATGACAGTGTGTACTCTCTGATACGAGCCTTGAAATCTAAACCTATCGTACAATAGTGGGTACCTCCTGAAATGAATTTTTGACAAAAGTTGTACGAAAAATGTACAGACTGAAAATAAAAATTGCATTTTTAACCAGAAAATAATAAGAAATTGATAGAAATTGATAGAAATGTGATGGAAACCCGTTTCAAGGCCCCATGGTGGGCACCAAAAATGTGTGTGTGAATTTTGTACCTAGCTGTAGACACAACACTTTAGTAAAACATTACAGGTTAGCAAAAACCAAAATCATGCAATGAAATGGAAACTAAACTAACTAGGTGATTTACTGCCTTCTAGTAGGTGCGAGTATGATACTCTCAGATCAGACTGAGACCAGTGACAATGCAACACCTAAATGAAGGATTTAAATGTAAAATATGAAAGACTATGAATGCAGATTAAGCTATAGTTTTGGTATTTTATGTGCAATAATATGAATGAAAATCTGTATGAAGCTAAGCTATATGAATGAAATAGAATGCAGATTTGATCTAAAAATGTTATTAATGAGTATGAAACTATGTAAAAGCTAAATGATCAACTATGAAAGATCTCACAAATCACCTGGCACAAATGCTCAATCCTTCAATCGTCAATTTGCGAGAGTAATTGTGCAAATTTGAGTGTTGATGATTATGAAGAGCTGAGCCTTGGTTTTATAGAAATCCAGGGCTTTGAGGATGCAAGAGAAAAGCCATAAATAACTCTTGATAAACTCAGGTTGATTTTTGAGTTATCAGGAAATTAGAGATAATTAACTTACAAAAATCATGCAAAAGCAGTGTTTAACTCAAAATAGAGTTTTAGATAAAATTTCAACTCATCATCAGATGTTGAGTTTCAATTTTAAAATTGATTGTTAATTTCTAGTTGACTGATTTTCTAATTGTGCATGATTTAATTATAAATTAATTTAAAAATAAAGTGATTTATTCTCAACTTAACTGATTTTTGAATCAAAACAATTGATTTATGGGTTAGTCAATTATTGAATCAAACTTTATTCAAAAACTATATTATTAAAAATTGACAACTGACTTTAATTAATTAAATAAGAATTTAATCAATTAGTCATGAGATTTTAGATGTATTGTCAAAATTAAATAATACAATTTAGGAATAATTTAATTAAATCCAATTAAATAATTAAGTGGCAGTATTAAATCTAATTAATTAAATATTCAGAATATTCAATTAATCAAACTTTAGGATAAATAGGATTTATCGCCAAATAATAATTAAATTAAAGATAATTAGGATAAATAGGAATATTGCTAGGAATATTCCCCGATGCAGAATTTAGGATAATCAATTAGGATTCGATGATGTGGAGATGTGCCTTAGGTTAGGACTTTGATGTTGATTTCGTTCGAATTTGAAGATGTAAGAGGTTAATGAACCTATAGCCCATTTTTGGGGTATTACATCCTCATCTTATCCACCCATCATATCCAATCCCTTCATCTCCCAATCCTTATCTTCCTTCCATCCCTTTATTCATAATCATTTCACCTCCCAATCCTCATCTCTTATGCACCTGTCATTTCCAATCCTTTCATATCCAAATCCTCATCTCCCTTTCATCCCTTCATTCATAATACTTTCACCTCCCAATCCTCATCTCTTTACCAGCTGTTATCTCTAATACTTTCATCTCTCAGTCTCGATCTCCCTTCCATCCCTTCATTCATAATATTTTATCCATCAATCCTTGTCAAATAATGCTTCCATCTCCACATCTCCTCGCATCTCCTCCATCTCTTAATCCCTTATTTCATATCATTCCATCACCTATTACATCCATTGTCATTAGTTTATAGCTCTAGGTTATCCCCATGAAATCCAATGCCATCCATTCCTATCCCATTGCTCTTCATAATATACCATCACATGTAAATCCTCTACATCTCCTCTGGCTATCCAAAATTGAACACCAATTAGCCCATCCAATCACATCCTTGGTCTTGTTCCTAGCCTTGTTGTTGTGATATAGAAAATGGTGATCAATGGTAGACCCCCACTTTCTATATAAATTGGAATACCAAACCTCACTCTTAGACCAAATATGATTAGCAAAATAAAAAATGGATGAAGGGTTGCTAATGCACGATCTAGATAAAGGGGGATTTTTATGGGATGTGGTATTCCTTGTATGGATAAAATGTATGTATACAAAATGTAAAGTATGACAAACACTTATGCAATGATGAAGAAGATGATAACTAGCAATGTATGATATCAAATCTTATGTATCAAAGAAATTGCTAAAGGAAAATAAGAGTGATGTATTCACCTTGATTTCTAGAAGAGTACAAGTGAAATTCAAATATGCAATTAACTATAAAAAACTTGTCATAATAAAAAATTGTCTGAGATCTGGGACTATGAGACTTGTAACTTTTGATCGTGCGATTTTTAGAATCTCAGGAACATGTCACAAAAGTCAGCCTAGTCCCAAAAAGTTGGCCTAGTCCTGGAATGATAAAATCTGATGAAATCTATAGAGGATCAAGCCTTGGTTCCAAAATCTTGAAAATCTAGATCTGCAACTACACACTTGTTACTACACACAAGAAAAATGGGGCAATTATTGTGGAAAGGGGCTTTCCTTGGTCAAGCCCCTAGATAGGAATTAACCTTGAAAGGGAATAATTAAAACATGTAAAATAAGACAAATGTAAGTATTCACCTTTCTTGTTAAACCCTCATGTATGGATGCAGATCTAATAAACCCATGAAGATGTATGCTTGTAATGTGTTGTAGAATCAAGGATGTCTTCACAAATGCAATTGATCTACACTTTCCAAATCCTTAGATCTTGGATGTATATACGCTTGATCACTTCAATGGAGAAGAGGAGGAAGAAGGAAATAGATGTGGATATTCTTTCTTGCTTGTGAATTCCTCTACTTGGCTGCCATGGAAGATAGAAACTTGCATGAATAAGATAATATTTCCTTTGAATGGATCTTGAGTGGAAGGAAACTTGAAGATATTGAGTTGGAAGCCTTGTTTTCAAATCTTGAATCCAAAAGAGCACTTGAAATCACTAATAATTCCTTGCACATAGATTGCTTGATTGCTTGTAATTGTGTATCATGTATGTTCATGGATGTAATTTCATAAAAGTGGATGTCAAAATGAGAAGCTTGCATGTCCTTTTATATTCAATTTGAGATCTAAAATTGATAGACCGATAACAACCAAGAGCGGGGAAAGAAATGTCCTCACATTGGGCCCAAAGCCCATAAAAAAATAACCCCAAGGAGTAGGCCAAATTCATCCTTGTCCCAAAGAGGCACATTTTACAATGATCTTTGTGATACAGGAAATGTTAAGAGATTATAGGAAAAAGGATAGATGGAAGCAAGAAATCAAGCATGAATACATCCAGATCTAGGATATCACTAAAAAGGGTTGTAAAATGGTCCTATAGCTTCCAAATGAATCGGTGCTAGCTTTGTAGGCCAGTACAGTTGCAAGCCTCCATAATAATCCAATCATCATCATCATCAGGATGCATCCTTCTGAATCCTTGTGTTGATTTGGGATATATTATCTGCACATCAACAACACCCTATATGCCATCAATCCATCTTGGCTTTTAAACTCAACTAGGGCAACATCATGTTTGTCTTTGCCTCATCATCCACCATCCCAACCCCTTGTACATATTGTAACTTGTTTGTTGTACTTGAAGTTAGTCATCTCTCCACCTAGGCTCATTTGTACATATGTGCCTTTAGGTCTCATCTTTTGTGTCAATCAATCCTAGTGTCGTTAAGGCCTTTATCCATGTCTAGCCAATGCTTCAACAATCATCCCCTTGTCCCTTAGAGGTTTAATTGTCATGCTTGGATCTTGTTATAGGAATCCTAGTTTACCAATCCATCATCAATCTTCGCAGGATATATCCTTCCTCATATCAAACCAATCAAACCAATCATCATCCATCATCCTCCCTATGGAAATAGGTGTGTGCGATACTTGTTATTTCATCAACATTTTTGGATCTTTGTTTATCTTTTATCTTGAACTCTCTTTTTTAACCTCCTCATAGTCACCACAATCCTTTATATCATGGTGCACTACGAATGGTAAAAGTAGGGGAAAGGTCTTGATCTTTTTCTTTCTAAATATATATGTGTGTGTGTGTGTTTAGATGTAATCCTTGGACTTCCACATGTGATCCATGTGGTCACATGGTGCACTTGGGGCATGTCACTTGCTTGTGTGTTTTTCTAGCATGGTATCCACCTTAGTCCTTGTGGCTTTGTGTGATGTTGGTTCAATCCTTGTTTATTTTTTGTGTCATTCCTATGCAAGATCCATGATAAGGCCTTGGTTCTTAACACTAGTAGGTCATCGATATTGCTAAATTAAAAAAAAAATCACTACATGACATCTCCCACTTGGGAGGTGCCATCTCAAGCTTCTCATATCTCCACCCACTTATCATTCAACCATCTTGCATGCATCGTCTCACCCATTTTGAGAGAATACCTATTTTCTCTTAAACATGCATGTCCTCTCGAGGGGGCATCATTATCCCCATCTCCCATCATCTTTTCTCCTAGTCACTCTTTTGAATGACTGGGACATCTTTTCTAACTCACCATTTTCTTCCTATCTCTATGTCTTATTTTTCTTTAAAATGATGCTACTTTGTAACACCATCTCAAAGAGGGGTAAAATGTAGACACCTAAGTTTGATTAATAATTTTAATTAAATTTAGTTCTCTTACTCACATTTTTAATTAAATAATTATGTATTATTTAATTAATTAATGTTATCCTCCTAGCCAAATTAATTTAACGAAGTAGCTATAATCTAATTAATTTAAACAGTGACCCATAACCATTTAATTAATTAATCTCCCTTCTTCTATTAATTCAAATAAATGTCTTTATTTTTTTTAATTAACTCATAAGTCCTGATATTCTCCCATCTTAGATTAAATATTCCTATTTAATCTTATTTGAGCACATGGCTCCTAACAATCCCACTTGCACGTGTTAATTCCTCATTTAATTAAGTAAATACCTTCATTTACTTAATCAACCATCCACCCATTCTCTCTCCTCCCATTACATCTTAAAATATCATCTTTTCTCACTAATTAATCCTAATCTCCCACCTAACCATATCCCTAATTATTTGCATATTCATAATCAACTAGGATTATCCACCCAAGTCAACTCTTGTCACATCAATCTCAATCCCCAACCACATGTGTAAAGACCCTTATGGGTCTCTTACACACTTGTGATTGAAATAAGGCAGTACACAACTGAGAGGGTGGGGGTGAATTAGTTGTGCCTAACACTTAAAACTTTAACATCCTTAAACCTCAAACTTTATATCTAAATAAAAAACAATATAGCATAGATTCACAACATGTCAAGATCACATAACACCAATAATTTTTTGAGTGGAAAACCCTGTTAGGGGAAAAACTACAGTGGGGATGAAACCCACAAGATTATGTACTATGTTAAAAGAACTATACCTTATTAAAGGTATTATAATGGGAATGCACATGTATTTACACACACTACCTAGAGCTCACTGCTCAAATACTATAGGGAAGGCTCGCTACCTTACAACAAATACAATCCATAGTGGACATCCACAAATCAAGAACTGAATAATAGCATCTTCAACATGCATGGCTTAGTTCCATTGAATTACATATACAGATTTCTTTTCCACACTTAATCTTTGCCTTAATCATAGATTTTGCACATTCACACACTCGCACACGATCCAAAAAGGGATACAATTACATTTATACAATTCATCAACCTTGAAAGAAATACACAAGGTCGACCAAACTCTCACCACCTCAACATTAAAAATATATTCTCTCAATTACAAATATTTAATGCAAACAAAAGAATGTCGGATAAGACATAGATTGTACCATTGACTCCATCATCAAACACACTAAGCATCCTAAAATCATGCTTCGGAACATCTACAACATGTTACAACACCAAGCCATCCAAGAACACAAATAATATAATCTCACCAACATAAAATCATCAAGCGTGATCACCTTAATCAATGTGAACCAGAAACACAATAGGAACATGATCTAGGAACATTTGCAAGCATCATGAATAACCTCAGGAATATCTACAACTCAAATCTTTGATCCTCGACATCACTGAACTGAACCTCAAGAGCATAATAGTAACCTTTGTCAATCAAGAAAAATATATTGGAAACCTCCAAATCATGAACCAATCAAGTTGAGGACATGCATCAATGTCCCAAATAGGCTACCCAAAAAAATATGACAAAAATCCATAGGCATGATATCACATAACACCTTATCATATAGTAATTTCCAATTTTCAAATTCACATAACATTGTTCACTTACCAAGAGTGTATGCTCATCTTTAATCCATGAAATCTGATAGGGCTTCAGGTGTTCCAACCTTTTCAACTGCAACTCTGTAACCATTTCCTCAGATGCCAAGTTCTCTGAGCTTCCACTATTAATGATTACCTTCCATACTTCATCAGAAACTCTACATCTGGTCTTGAACAAACTTTTCCTTACCGGATCTTCCTTATTACTTTCACTCCAAAGTGCTCTCCTTACCATCAAGTTCTTTTCCTTCTCAAGTTCATTCAGTGACTCTTCTTTCACCAAAGCATTTCTACTGCTATTGACCTTCTTACTTGCATGTGTACACTCAAATGATCTATGTCATTCTTCTCCACAATTGTAACAAGTTCCTCGGAAACCACCTCTATTATAACCACCTCGGTAGTTATTGCCTCTTCGTCTAGATGAACTTTCACCTTTCCACTTGGTCTTGCCTTTATCCAAATTTGTCTTTTCTGGTTTAGATCTACTATTTTCACCATAAGATCTACCTCTTCCTCTAGGGAATCTACCACTAAAGTATAGAGCACCTATTCAAGATCAACCAAGTACTAAATGGGAAGAATATTTCATTCAAGGAGGTATGTTGTTTAAAGGTATTCAGTTGTGTATACCGAGAGGATCAATGAGAACTAATTTGATAAAAGAGAAACATAGTAGTGATTTGGTTGGACACTTTGGCGTTGACATGACATTGAATTTTCTTAAGGAGAAACACTTTTGGCCGTAGTTGTATAAGGATGTTCAGAAAATTGTGAAAAGTTGTGGAATTTGTCAAGTTGCAAAAGGAGTAAGTTAAAATACTGGATTGTACACACCAATTTTTGCTCCTGAGAAACCTTGGATTGATATCAGTATGGATTTTGTTCTTGGCTTACTGAAAACAGTAAGAGGTAATGATTCTATATTTATTTTTGTGGATAGATTTTCTAAAATGGCACATTTTATACCCTATAGAAAGACATCAGATGCAATACATATAATAGATCTTTTCTTTAAGGAAATTGTTAGATTGCATGGATTACCGAGGAGTATCATCTCTGATCGAGACAATAAATTTGTTGGATACTTTTGGAAGACCCTTTGGAGAAAGTTTGGCACCAAGTTGAAATATAGCTCTACATTTCATCCACAGACCGATGGACAGACATAAGTTGTGAATAGAAGCTTGGAAAATATTTTGAGATACTTAGTTGGAGACACATCGAGTAATTGGGATTTTGTGTTGGCACAAGCAGAGTTTTCATACAATAATTCAATGAATAGGAGTAATGGAAAAACACCTTTTGAGATTGTAAATGACATACAACCAAGAGGTATATTAGATTTAAGGGGTATTGCTGATGAAGGAAAGAGAAGTGCTGAAGGACTAAAGTTTGTTGAGTACATGAAGACATTGCATGAAGATGTGCAAACATTACTAACATGTTCTTCAATCAAAGGTAACAAGATTTGTCTTCTCCCATCAGCCTAAATAGTATATTTATGCAATCTCCCATCATATATAGCATGTCTATCATATTGCCAAGGTCTACCCAACAAAATATGACAACAATCCATAGGCATGATATCACATAACACCTTATCATATAGTACTTTCCAATTTTCAAATTCACATAACATTGTTCACTTACCAAGAGTGTATGCTCATCTTTGATCCATGAAATCTGATAGGGCTTCGGGTGTTCCAACCTTTTCAACTGCAACTTTGTAACCATTTCCTCAGATGCCAAGTTCTCCAAGCTTCCACTATCAATGACTACCTTCCATACTTCATCAAAAACTCTACATCTAGTCTTGAACAAACTTTTCCTTACCAGATCTTCCTTATTACTTTCACTCCAAAGTGCTCTCCTTACCATCAAGTTCTTTCCTTCTCAGGTTCATTCGGTGACTCTTCTTGCACCAAAGCATTTCTACTGCTACTGACCTTCTTACTTGCATGTGTACACTCAAATGATCTATGTCATTCTTCTCCACAATTGTAACAAGTTCCTCGGAAACCACCTCTATTATAACCACCTTAGTAGTTATTGCCTCTTCCTCTAGATGAACTTTCACCTTTCCACTTGGTCTTTCCTTTATCTAGATTTATCTTTTCTGGTTCAGATCTACTATTTTCACCATAAGATCTACCTCTTCCTCTAGGGAATCTACCACTAAAGTACATAGCACCTATTCAAGATCTAAATGGGAAGAATATTTCATTCAAGGAGGTATGTTGTTTAAAGGTATTCAGTTGTGTATACCGAGAGGATCAATTAGAACTAATTTGATAAAAGAGAAACATAGTAGTGGTTTGGTTGGACACTTTGGCATTGACATGACATTGAATTTTCTTAAGGAGAAATACTTTTGGCCGCAGTTGTATAAGGATGTTCATAAATTTGTGAAAAGTTGTGGTTTTTGTCAAGTTGCAAAGGGAGTAAGTCAGAATACTGGATTGTACACACCGATTTTTGTTCTTGAGAAACCTTGGATTGACATCAGTATGGATTTTATTCTTGGCTTGCTGAAGATAGTAAGAGGTAATAATTCTATATTTGTTGTTGTGGATAGATTTTCTAAAATAGAACATTTTATACCTTGTAGAAAGACATCATATGAAATACATATAGCAGATATTTTCTTTAAGGAAATTATCAGATTACATGGATTACCGGGGAGTATCATCTCTGACTGAGACAATAAATTTGTTGGATACTTTTGGAAGACCCTTTGGAGAAAGTTTGGCACTGAGTTGAAATATAGTTCTACATTTCACCCACAAACCGATGGATAGACATAAGTTGTGAATAGAAGCTTGGGAAATCTTTTGAGATGCTTAGTTGGAGACACATTGAGTAATTGGGATTCTATGTTGGCACAAGCAGAGTTTGCATACAATAATTCAGTGAATATGAGTACTAGAAAAACATCTTTTGAGATTGTAAATGGCATACAACCGAGAGGTATATCAGATTTAAGGGATATTGTTGATGAAGGAAAGAGAAGTGTTGAAGGAGTAAAGTTTGCTGAGTACATGAAGACATTGCATGAAGATATGAAACATAAGTTGGAGAAAAGTAATCAGAAATACAAAGACAGAGTTGACATATCAAAAAGACATAAGACTTTTGCAGGCGGTGATAAAGTGATGGTTTATTTAAAGAAAGGCAGATTTCCTGTTGGAACATATGGGAAGCTAAAAATGAAGAAGTTTGATCCTTGCAAGATTTTGAGGAAATTTGACAGTAGAAATGCTAATGAGATTGAGTTACCTGATGACATGGATATATCACCTATATTCAACATTTCTGATTTGTGTGAGTACCATGAGTCAGATGAAGAAATGACAATACTGAATGATTATCCTAAGAAATAGATAGAAGAAGTTGAGCAGATTTTGGAACAAAGAATTGGCAGAAGTACAAGAGGAAAACAATATATGGAATATCTGGTAAAATGGAAGAATAGACTGATTGAAGATAGTTCATGGATTTCACAATCTGAGTTCGATTTAGCTCAAATCATACTTGCTTCATGATTCAGAGAATCATTTTCAAATAACCCCAAGTGTCTGATGTAGGAGCATCTTGGGTCCTTGACAATCCCGTGTCACCAAAAACATGTTTATATTATCTTGTGTTTCTCAGTTCCTGCTTTGATCAAGTTGGTTCGGTGTTGCTCAGTTTCCTTTGTTAATCGGGGTTGGTTAGTTATCTCTTTGACGCTTGGTTAATTCCCTGGTGCTCGGTGATGCTTGTCTGGCACTCGGTTATCCTTGCTTACCGAGGTGTTTGTTTTAGTTTCCTATTGAGGCTGACTCTTACAATTAATTATGGTCACAAATTTAATGTTGGTATCTATCATTGGGAAGCTTGTGGACCTAGATCTAGTCATTCCTTCCATTGATGGTGGATCTAAAGGCCAACTTGTTCGGTAGCCTCTTGTATATATATATTGTAATCTTTGTTTGTAGTTTTAGGATGAAATGAGGACATTAGAGATAAAACTTAGAAGCTTGAATATTGTTTTAGATCCTTGCATGTTGGAGGACTTTTGTACTTGAATTGTAATATCTAGCCTAAACTGGGAAGGCCTTACAGCCTGACATGTATGAATCAATTTGAATAAAGATATGAAGGATATCTACATTCTCTCTCTCACTTGTGTGTTTGTTGCTTCCGCATGTGATCTCTGCAAGGTGGATCTAGTTAGGGTGAGCCTTTGGCCCCTCTCCCCGTCCTCCCTTGCGTCATTTTTCTAAGTGATGTATGCCTTTGAGACTTTATCTTCCTACAACCATTACTAATTTTTTTTTCCTACAACCATATAATGAGGAATGTTGTTTTCTTGTATTTAATGAACTATGGATGCATTGAATATGGATAATGAGTATTTGATAGATTTCATGTGTCAAGCTAACTCTTTTTCACAAGAATAGAAGTTGTTTCTACAGAAGCCAAAGACTCAGGAGTGAATTTACACTCCACTAGGCTGCTACCCAACAGTTCTGGTAAAGACCGATTCAATCGCAGATGCGTGAAGCAATAGAAGGAGTAGTTAAAAGATCTGTTCACCATAAAGGAAGGTGTTCCATGAATCCATTTATATTAATCTAGCTTCATCATGATCTCAATTTCCATCTAAATTGCATAATTAGGTGCATATTCATAAGGAAATATTCCATTTCATGATTGTCTATTTATTTTGAGAGCATATTTCATAATATGATTTGAATATTCATGACTAGGGTGCCATAAGACAATTTCAATTGAGTTTGATTGCAATTTGATTATATTTTGTTTACTAGTTCTCAATGATCTAATGTTTTATGGAATGTTGTGTCTATTCTAGACAGGTACACAAATATACAACACAACAGGTGCTTCCCGTAGTTGGGATATGAACATTTTTTTCCCTATGTTCGACAACTTCAGCTTCCTTTTCTCCTAGCCAAAAATGTAGGGTCTATGGTGCACTGTGTCATTGTGAATGAAGATTTAAACCTTTGACCAAAAAAGGTAGAAACCCTGCAAATACCATTTGACACATTTTTGACCCATCCAACAAAGCTTTGATCTGGAAAATCACCTTCCTCGTCTTAGGTTGTTTGTTAAAGGTTGTTCCCTTCCCTTTTCTCTGAACACTGCTCATAAAGAGATGAATTCTAAAATTCCAAATGTTGTTTCATAGGATGCACTCTATCCCACTCCTATGAAGCTTCCAAATTGCCCTTATTTAGGCGCGAGTCTCTTAGGGATCAATAGTTGGAAAGTTTAAAAAAAAATCAAGATGGAAAAATATTGATTCATCAACTTTGTATAAGAATTATATTTGTTCTCCGAGGAACTTTATCTACAAATATGATATGTTTGTCCATGTGATTCGGGTGATGTGGTTGTCTTTTAGAGGTTCGGCTTAGAGGGATATTGTATGAGACTTCTTCCAAAATGGGTCGATAAGCCCAGAGAAAGGTCCATTAGGATGGTTGTTGGTCAACTCCTCTTGATGTAGTAGGTTGAAGATAAATACTGATGAATCTTTTAAAGGTAATCCTGTGAATGTTTGGATTTGGTGGAGTTGGTTTAGATAATTCTACTGTTATCCACTTTTTTTTCTATACATAAAGGTAGGTATACTAACAACTATGTGAAGGCTCTTGCTATCCTTTATTATTTGAAGATAATTTGTGCCCTCGGTTGGAGAAAAATCACTTGTAAAGATGATTCTTAGATTGTGATTGATATGTTGAATAAGTGACAGGTGAAGGGAATGGACTAGAAATTGGCCTTGGTGGTCAAACAATTTGTAAGACTCTATAGTTCTTTGGATTTTGTTACCATTTACCACATCCCTCATGAATGTAACAAGGTAGTAGGATGTTCTTAAAAATGGGCTTCTTAATAGATGGGAATGTGGAAGATCAAGGACTAGGGACACTTGTCCATAGAGAATTCTTGAATATTATTAAAGGAGATTTTTATGGAGGACATGAGAGATTAATTAGGGGTTTTATGAGAGTTTTGTTTGGTTGTTTTTTTTCTTTGTGTTGGTTGTTCTATTTCCAGGCCTAGTGATTTCCTTTTCTTTGTACTTATTTTTGTTGATTAATAAATTTTTACTCCTCTTTTTAAAGGAAAAAGGCACCAATGCTTTATAGTCTTACCATGTCTCTTTATGCTAAATTTAACATAGAATAATCTTTGTTGGATTTTCTTAAGACTAAATTCCACAAATTAAAGGCTCGTGCAAGTGGTTTTAGTATTATAGGTTGAAAAAGTTACTTGTATGATATGATTTTGAAGAGACTTTCACTATATCAAATGTTTGGATTGACATATTATATTTTTATTATTTTTATTAAGATTAATACAATGTTGTGTCTCATTTTTATATTGTTATTTCACAAAAGTGTTTTCCCATGGTAGGATTTATATGGCCTCTCTCTTTCTTGTCATCTTATTGCCAAGTTTCTTTAGATTTTTAGCTCAACTAAATAAAGGTGCATTTATATTTATATTAGTCAATATTAAACCATATTCAAGATATATTATATTGTCCAAAATCAAATAAATTAACCCCTAGATTTAGCAATGGGAAAAGAGAGAATATTAAACATGGTTGAATTATGGAAGGAGTGGATATATGGCAATGATTGAGTGTGAGAAAAATTGTTAGGAGGATTAGAAGTGGTGAGATCTATGGAAAATGGAAGAGAGGTTGAGGGAAGATAAGAAGCACATGGCATGACTTATGTAGGAGAAGATGTGGAAGGATGCATAGTAGATGATGAAGATTATGAATAAAGGGGAGGAGAGAGAAAAAACAAATTTAGAGAACTTTACGAGCTCATCCTTTAAACTATCCCATATTAAAATTTTGATTTCATAAAGAATAGTCATTTAAAATCATGAAGGACATCATCAAAACTAAAGTATGAAAACACCACCAAAATTATTAAGATTTGGTATTTAAGTATTTGTGCAATAAGAGTGACATGCCTTTCTTACCCATATATGCAATATGAATATCCTAATAAAAAGCATTCTTCCCATAAAGATATATAATAGTACATTTAGACCCTCAACCCTAATCTCCTCAACTTGAGCTGAGGTCATTGTGGGATTCAATCTAGGGCTTCTACTTTAATAGTGGAATGTGGATGGTATTTTTTGAGAGATTACATGCTAGTAAAAGATAATGCAAGGTGGCATAAATTTTAATTCTAATAAATTAAAAAAAAAACTTAAATCTAATGGAAAATTAAATAATAAAACTTTAAGGGAAAATAGAATAATTCAAGAGATCATGTTAACCAAAATGAAGAGTTATAAAAAAATCTACAAATAAATCCAAGAGCTAATCAAATGAAAGAGAAAAGCAATAATCAAATTAACCTAAATAAATAAGCTTAGTCTAGATAAGTATTGGAAAATATAATAAATCGACAAAGAAGGATATAAGTCATTAGCTTTGTGTGTAATAAAGAATATTCTAATCTGCACTATATGGTCTAATATTGGAGTGTGATATTGGATTTACATCAATAGGACTCTAACAAAGCAAAATATAAAGTTTTCTTTGTTCGAAGTCAAAATCACCCTTGCATCCTATTCCTTAAATCTACAACCCTAAAAACGTTAATGGAGTCTTGATTCATCAACTCATAACTTCAAATTGAAAACAATAACCAACTATCATAACTATACACTAACATTACATCATTTTGAAACATATCTTGTCATAAAAAATAGTTCAATTTAAACCACACACACACACACACACACACACACATATAACTTAATGGAGTTTTGATCCATCAGCTTACAACTTTATATTGAAAACAATAATTGACTAACATAACTATACACTAATATTACATCATTTCAAAACATATCTTGTAATAAAAGATTAACTCAATTTAAATCACACAAACAAATACTATAAAGTAAAATCTTTATATATGTAATAATAAATTAATACTTATAAATTTATAGCGATAAAAAAAATACATACATATGAATAAAAGTTTATTTGATATTACTTAATTGTCAAAAATGTTATTTAGAATGTGAAGATGCATTGTGTTTCCCTTAACAAACAAATGAGGAGTGTAGCTCAACATTATACTTACAAGGAAGTTTAAACACATTCTACTTACCTTCTAGGTAGGTCCAATGCTTTAACTATGTGAGCAACACCTAGATACAATGAGTGTTAAGTGTACAATTCATTCTCATGATAGATGAATTGTTGTGAACCATAGTCATGAAACATAGGTCAATGAATTTGATTCAAACCACACGATTGAATCTTAATAATAATATCATAACATTATATTGACATCAATAAAACAAATACATACCTTATAATAAACATTTATTTAATTTTACTAAATAGTGAAATCTCTAGAGTAAAAAACTTATTTAATGCATAGTTTGCAAAACAGGGAGCAGCATAGCTCAAAATGGCGCTGGCTAAGCTCTTGCAAAATACAGAGATTTTTTTGTGGTTTTCGATCACAAAATGTGCAGATCATGAAGAATTTCACAAGAATCTGCTATTTTTCCTTTTTGAAATCTAATCAGAACTGAAAATCATAGATGAACGGTTTAACACACTACAAAACCCCCCCAAATAGAATATACCTATTTATTTTAAAGGCTTGCATTTGAGCTCCAGTTCTTGCAATTTTGCCTGCAGTTGTTCAATTCCTGCACAACGATTCTTATTCAGCCATACCTCCGCAGCTTCCATGGTCTGGATGATGCCTTCCGCAACAGACCGCTCAATCATCTCATTATCGTCGGCTTCCCTCGCCCTGCTTTTCATGTTAAAAGCGTAACATTCAAGTTCGTTTCTTACCAGTTGCTTCTCCTTTGCAGCTTCGTCCTCAATACGAAATTGGTTTGAATTGGCTACCATTCTATCAATCTCTTCCTTGTTCAGTCGCCCGCCATTATCACAAATCGTAATCCGTTTACGATTCCCTGTTTCCTCGTCGAAGGCACAAACCGTCAGAATTCCATCCACACCCACTTCAAAACAGACTTTGAGATTTGGGACTCCAGCTCGCATGGGTGGAACTCCATCCAGCACAAAATTTTCCAGTAAATTGTTGTCGACAACCAAAGATCTCTCGCCTTCGTAAACAGGGATGCTCACGGACCGCTGATTGTCATACAGAGTGGTGAAAGATTTCTCCATCCGAGTAGGAATTCGAGTCTTCCGAGGAACAACCACACTCATAACGCCATTGTTGAGTGAAATCCCGAGGCTCAAAGGCGTCACTTCCATCACTACCAACTGGACTTGTTCCTTATTCAAGACTGCAGCTTGAACAGCAGCGCCATAAGCCACAGCTTCATCAGGATTCACAGATCTGGAGATTTTCTTCCCACAAAAGATTTCTCCCAGCAATTCATGGAGTTTTGGGATTCTTGAGGAACCTCCCACTAACACAATGTCGTCGATTTGGTCCTTGCTCACCTCCGCATCCTCCAAGCATTTCTTGACGATCTGCATGCACTTTTTAAACAGATCAGCGTTAAGCTCTTCAAACTTTGCTCTCCTAATTTGTATGTGAAAGTCTTGTCCGTCGCAGAGGCTGTCGATGTCGATCACAGTCTCTGCCATTGACGACAAGCTCCGTTTTGCTCTCTCACACTCTGCCCGAAGTCTTCTCAGAGCTTTGGCGTTTGCACAGAGATCCATCTGCCCTTTGTATTTTCTTTTGAACTCTTTTATGCAGTAATCAAGCATTCTATTGTCAAAATCTTCCCCTCCCAAATGCATGTCGCCTCCCACTGCTTTCACCTCAATTTTCCCCTTTTCCACAGTGAGAATGGAAGCGTCGAAGGTTCCTCCGCCCAGATCGAAAACAAAAACGTTCTTTTTCACGCCAGCGGATGCATGGAAGCCATAACAGATTGCAGCAGCAGTGGGCTCATTGATGATCTGCATCACATTAAGGCCTGCAATTTTCCCAGCATCTTTCGTAGCCCTCTTCTGAGAATCGCTAAAATAGGCAGGAACGGCGATGACAGCATCTTTTACATCGCAGCCGAGGTACTCTTCTGCCGTCTTCTTCATCTTTGACAGCACCATGGCTGAGATCTCCTCGGCTGCAAACAACCTATTTGCACCTTTGTAATTAACTTGAACCATGGGCTTCTCATTCTTTCCGGAAACAACAGTGAAAGGCCAGAGTCTGATATCAGTTTGAACACAAGGATCAGAGAATCGCCTTCCAATGAGCCGCTTGGCGTCAAATACAGTGTTGTTGGGATTATTGGCGATTTGGAATCTGGCAGCTTCTCCGATAAATCTTTGAGCGGAGGTGAATGCAACCATGGAGGGAGTAATTCTGTTTCCCTGATCGTTTGCAATGATTTCTACTCTGTCGTGTTGCCACACACCCACACAGCTGTACGTGGTTCCCAAATCTATACCAATTGCCTTTCCTCTGCCCTGTGCAGCCATTCTGATAATCGAACGTGCCGTAACCACAAGCGAAATTTCACTTGGAAACTGAAAATAAATTGAATGTTATCAGTGGACTCGCTGGATTGTTCGTTAAATTGAGATTGCCCTCGCTCAACATCACCTTTCTACCGACTACAATTTCATGGAAATTCATAGTCTGGGACGCTCCCGCATTGAAATAAGATGGTAAGGAAAAGGACATACGAAGATGGTAAGGAAAAAGACATACGTGGGAGTTTCTCTGTAAATGGGATGATTCAGATCTTTTCCTTTTCTAATCAAATCCGTGGGAGTTTCTCTGTAAATGGGATGATTGAGATCTTTTCTTATCATTTTTTTATTAATTGATTAATGTAAAAGTAGGATTTGAAGGGTTATGAAACTCTCTACAAATTTGAAGATTAAAATACTTTAAAATATCTCAAAGAAAATAACAGGTCAGCTAGATCAAAAGCCTGCCCTCTAAACAAAACACATAACAATGCTGCAAAAGATTAGACGTTGAAGGTTGGCAACCCATAATCAAACACAATCATTACGATTTTCCTTTAGTCCCCAATTCATGGGACTGAAGTTTCATGTCAAAAGAAGACACATACTGAATGGATTTATTACCTTTAATCGTGATCCATCCTTCTTTAACCTTGGTAGCCTCATCTTGCCAGCATAAGGAATCCAGAATTGAGGTCCCAACACCCAACAAGGGTCCAACACCCTACGAATGTACAACCAACTGGGAGCAACCAGAACCGGCAACAACCAAAGGGGAAACAACAACGGAGTTTGTGGGGCCAACAATAGTAGACACACTAGCGGAAACCCTAGCGTTGTCCAACATAACAACAATAGTAGCAGAACCAGTAGGAACATCAAAAGTCAGATTAGTCAATGAAGGGCTAGCAGAAACCCCAAGAATAGGGCGAACAATAGCCAAAGAGGCAGTCTCAGCCTCACTAATACTTTGAGAAACAATCTCCTTAGCATCAACAATAACAAGCAATGAGGGGCCAACACCACCCGCCAGGGAGGAAATCGTACTCACCACCGTTGGCACACAATCTAGAGGGGAAGAAGCAAGAGAATCTTGTGCAACCACTTGGAAAAAGCTCCACTAGGACAAGGATGTTTCAACCGTATAATGTTGGGAAGAGGCACCCTTCCACCAAGAAGTAGATTGCTTGGATTTACCAAGTTCACATTTAGCCACAACATGACTAGTTTTAAAGAACCTTCTACACCTGAAGGAAATTCCTTCATAGTCCTAAGGTTGAATCCACCTACCTAGAGGAGAAATAAGCTTGACCTCAGCAGGCAAACCATTAGAGGCATCAATATCCACCAAAATGAGGGCATAGGTAGAATGAAAAATGTCAATAGATTTCACATCCACCTTCAGGAAGTCTCCAAGAGCCTTACCCACTTCCTCAAGAAGAGAATCCACCCAAAGATGAAGAGGGAGGTTTAGAAGCCTGACCCAAATAGACATTTTATTGAAAGAATCAGTAGATGGATTGAAGCATCATGCCATGGCTTCAACATCAGTACATACCGATCATCCCAGCTTAAACAATGCCCACAAAGAATACGATTTCTATCCTTAGCGTATTCAAATTTAGCTATAAAAAAACCTTTTTCCATTGGAAAAATATGGACTTGACCAGTAATGATAGGCTCCCAATGTTTGGAAATCCATGCATGAAGTTCTAAAAGACTTGGCCAAAAACCCCTAAATTGACAAATAACCCCATGGTCTAAAAGAACAGAGCTAGCATGTGCAATTCCAGCCACTTTTTTCTCACCCAAGGAAATAGAAATGGGTTTGGAAATAGGGAGAGGCTTAGACACCAATGCACCCTTCTTCACAGCCCCAGTCACATAACCCACAACCTGCAAAGAATAATGAGGAGCAAAAAGAGGTTTAGGAGCCGTTGACGCTGACGAAAAGGAAGCCCTAGCCAAACCATCTCCAGAACCCACAAACACACCCATTGTTCTCTGCGAGGGAAAAGGAGAGTGGGTAGTCCCAAACCTAGCAAAACTCGTTGAACCCGACACCACACCCGAAGCAGCAACAAGTGACGTCGTTGGGGAAGAAGGCCCTATTGAAGCATAAACAACCCCCATGAAAGATTGCAGTCTGGGTGGACTGGAAGGCAACACACACTGTCGCCATTGAGGCGCTAGTTGAAACCCTAGACATCCCGATGAGAGCAACATCGAGAGACATCATTCAAGATGTTGTGTTGACAGTAGTGTGGTGGGTTTCCCTTTCTTAGCATTATTAATCTTATCAAAAAATAATTTTTTATTGGAAAATATTTTTTTTATTATATTGAAAAAATGCAGAATATAATAATAATTGTAGTAAAAAAAATTGTAAGTATAAGAGATTATAGATGCAACATCAAAAGTATATGAAGGACACAACAAGACTATTGAAACATTACAACCGCCAATACAAAACTACAGTCCACTACAGTTACCATAACATCAACCATCACGAAACTACATCAATGATATTGAGACATAACAACAGAGACTTCAAACATTGCCGCAACAACTAAAACAAGATATAGCAGTTGAGATCTTGTTTGTGTTTTTATGTTATGAACAATTGTATCAAAATATTGTATACAATTTCTAAAATCAGCTATATGAATTTATTTTTTCGATATTTTCAATCAAACTCTATGATGTATTATGAAAGAAGAGAAGAAGACAATAAACTTGTACAATTGATTCGAAATGTTACGTATGTACAATAATATCATGGACTGTTGAAATCACATGTTTACCCACCATAATTTTGTGGTAATTTATAATTAAGATAATAAGGAAAATAATATTGCTGGGATGAATGGGATGAAATGTTCTTCTTTTTTCATCATTATTTATTTTAGTTGTGTGTTTCTGGATTCAACAATGTAGATTTTATTTGCATCAACTTTTTGGATCATAGTCAATGATCCAACATGTTGATGCAAATAAAATGATGATGGATCATTGAGTGTGATCAGAAACATTGATACAAATAAAATCTGCACGGTTGAATCCAGAAACACACAACTAATTGCTATGGATTGTGGAAACCTAATGTCTACTATTATTTATTTTAGTGTTTAATGACTTTGTTTATGTTTTTATGTTATGAACAATTGTACCAAACAAACTTTAAAAGTATTAGTCTATTTTAAATTGTTTTCACCTTTTCAAAATATATAATATTATTTGTTCACAAGATTGAGTTCAATTGGTTTAAGTATCGTGGAGACTCAAGTTCAAATCCCAAAAGGAAATTAAATATGAAATTCTAATATATGAATCTTGGTCTTCTATAGTTGGCTACTAATTCAGAAGTGCTTTCTAAATAAGCAGATTTGTAAGTTGTGTATTTTGGTCTTTCATAGGTGGTTTCTAGTTTGGTTGTTCAAAAAGGGCTACTATTAGCTCCCTTGTTATGCTTGCAAGAGCTTGTATTAATTTCATGTTGATGCTCTTATAATAAAAAAAAATTGGAAATATTTATCAATATAAAATTTCGTGTGGAAGTGATTTCTACATAAATGAATTTTTAAGTTGCGGCTTTAATCTTCGAGAGATGATTTATAATTTGATTGCTTAAAAGAACTAATATTAGTCTAACTTATATTAATTTTAAATTGATTTTTTTGGGTATAATTCAGATTTTTTATAAACTATTATCAATATAAAATACATACAACACTTTCTTATAAATTAAATGAGTTCATTTAAAAAAAAAGGATTGTCGAGAACTTTCTACGATAGTTGTCATGGTCTAAGTATTATTAGGTCGACGGACGGCCACAAAGAATATATAAACGTTGATTTTTCAGCTCAACAACTGCCTACGTTGACTCAATTGTTTGGGCGAAAATGAATATATTTTTCTTTTAGCAGACTTCGCCGCACCTTCGTATTAGATGTCATTCGACTAGAATTTTGATAAACTTTTGGGGATTTCTAATATTGAGGGGTCCAATGTCAACTTCGTAGCTGTGCTCAAGGTTATTTAAATGTTTCTTTAAAGAGTAGGTATAAGTGTTAAATTTTAAGTTATTGATGAAAGTGCCATGTGGTCATTAGTATTCGACTAAAATACAATTCCATGTATTAGGAAAACAATATTGTGATTATATGAATATAAATTTATTAAAATTTATTTATTAAAAATATGATTTTCATTGATAAATTCAACATGGGATCTGTTTATATTTTATATTGGGAGATGTTTGGTAATTAAAATAAAGGTGGAACATTTATAAGATTATTTTTAAAATTTATAAAGTGTAGCTTTTGGAAATGTAAATTTAAAATAAAATAACTATTATTTTTTAATAAAGAAAAGGTAGTTGAAGAGGCTGCATCTATTATATTAAAGTATTAATCAAATTAAACAAAATGTATATCGTTATTGTAAGGGTTGCAAGAAAGAAAAACACAAATTCACACTATCAAAATTTTATTCTAATAAACAAAGTGTTAATTTGCATGATCTAGATTCCCCAATTTTCATAAAAGACTTGAGCACCATTAGTTGTTTGCTTGTTGGAGACTTTTCCTTTTAACCTTTGTCCACCCATGTGCTAATTGGGGGGAGTTCGTAAAGTTTTGGTGCACATCATCGAGGGGGGAATCAAACCATGAATCTTCAATATTTGTTGAATTAGCATGAACCTTAGTCAAGACACCATGATCATCTTAATCTAAGGCATCAAAAGGGGCTACAAAATGAACTGAATGCTTGAGGCTAACATCTCCCAAGGAGACATCAATGACTTTTGAAGAGCATTATTGCTAGAAACCTCAAGTGGGGCACTTGGCCCAAAGGGAGTTATTTTGGAACGTTTTTGTAGAGGGATCTTAGAATTGCATGTGGTTTATTGGGAAGAAATCATGTAGTCATGACCCTATCACCAATCCACCATGCCGCCCGATGGATTGGGGAGACAAGGTTCCATTAGCAAAGTTTTTAAATTTTGAGCATTTAGAAGTGAGGTGCTTAGTAGAGAAACACCTTCTACACTTGAAGGCAACCTTTTCATAGTTTACTTGCTACCACCAAAGTCTCTTGCCAACTTTCAATGAGATCTCAACTGGGAAACTAGTGGAGAGATCCATCTCCACACAAATTTTGGCATAAGTGTTGCTTGCATAGTTGATTATTTCTTCAAAAGAACATAAGTATTTTCCCAAACTATTTCTAATAGTTTGCAAACATGCTAGTTCCCATAACTGAATTGGACGATATGGTAATTGAACCCAAAGACATACATAAGTAAACATCTTTGTACAAGGATCTAATGACAGATACTATGCCTTTGAGCATAGAAAATCACCCTGAAACACCCACAAACCATTCTTTAATACCATGTCCTTATCCTCCTTGGACTCAAACTCTACGCTGAAGAAACCCCTTGCACAGGGGGAAATGGTAACCTCATCTTCTAGAGAGTTTTTTTATTTAGAAGAGATCTAGTCATGCAAATCATGTAGCTTGGACCAAATTTTAACAAATATGCATACGAGTGCATGGTCTTTGAGGAACTCCTCCGGGTCATGAACAAGCCCTTTGATGCAAATCTCTAGAATGTGTCCAGAGGGAAGCAGATGGATCAAAGAATATGATTTATCCATGTTAGTTGCAGCCCCACCAACAACTTTACACCAAACAAGATTATTGGGATTTTTGGAACCATAAGCCCCAGTGGACCTAAGCAAGGATGAGTGAGATCATGACCATTACAACCTTGTATACCCCAAAATATAGGTAACGCAAGAAAAGAGCAAGGAAAAAGCCTTCTTCTCAATGAATGAGAGCACCCAAATTAATCCAAATAGGAAGGGTGACTTTGGGGAGGATGACTTAAAGCATCCCAAACCCTAGCTCTAGTTTGAATGACATGACACCCAAAAGCCTTGTCATCGAGGAAATGAAGACTAAATAGAGGCAAAGATTTTCACAACATTGGGAAGCTCAATAAAAATGAAAATAATATTAAATATTGTTTATTCATATTTTTTAATAAATAATTATTTACATGATCATTTATATAGAATAATTTTTACATACGCAAAAAATTACTCCAAGAGTTCAAACAAGGTTAAAGAACATAAAACATTAAAAAAAAGTTGAGAACTTCGTAAGTTTTTATTGCCTTATTGTTTTCTTTTTTTAAAAAAGAGGGGTAAACACTTTGACCCAAAGCTATGAACTAGTGAGGCCACAAATGGGGGAGTGTTGGCATAACTAATTTAGAGATTGTTGAGTGTTGTGTGGTACAAGTTTCATGACAAGAAGATCAGTTATTGTGTTGTCATTGATGTCAACTTAGTGTTGTATTAGTTGACAATGTTCATGATGTGCTACTAAGTATCTAGTATTGTAGAAGGAATTGGAGTGTGTGGTTCTTATGGGAGACTTAAGTTGTCTCTAGATGTTGTATGTTGGATCACAAAGGTTGGCAACATGATTGGAGAGAATTATGACCGATTGAAGGTTGACAAAGCAGCTAGAAGAAAAGACAAATGATGAATGATTTGAGTGTTCTATCAAATTAGTGTGGATTCAAGTGTTGTGGTTCAGTCATAATTATCTACACTAAGCTATGAGATTGATATCACAATGATAAGATGATTGGAGTACCACAATGCATAGTTTTATTAACTAGAAGATTGCTCTGTACAAAATGGAAAAGTTTTTGGAACATTTGGTGTTAGATCCTCAACCGGTGATGATGTGATTGGTTGCGGTAAATATTTTTGTGTTCCAGGTGTCATGACTATGTGGTAGATTTTATTTGTAATGATGAGTTGATCTCACATTGTTCAAGGTGATCAAATTTATCAAGCTTTTGAAAGCGCGTTGGAAAAGTCAAGAAGTTTGACTGTTCTTGATCAAATCAATGTGTGGGTGCATTCAGAGGCCAAGACAGATTTGTAAATGCATTGTATTGTTTGGTAATTAGTTTTGGCAGACTAGGATGAAGCGCGAAAGACTCAAATGGTGAAATTTTAATGTAATACATTTTGTTTAAGGCAGTGACTGCCCTAGTAAGTGAAAAAGATATTTATATTCAGATTGATGAATTGTGAAGTTGTAGATCATAGATGTCATAGTGCAGTTGAGAGAAGGGTGAAGATAGCCTACACGAAGAAGAAGTTTGAGCTTAATTGGATATGTAATGGAAAATCAGGAGTATTATTCTCATATCATTGTACTTGTTGAATCCTAACATATTCTCCAAGAAAATCCCTTAACCAAGTAGATCCTAACAGGTCTTCAATTGAAATCCTTTAACCAGGTGGTTCTTTAATTAGGTTTATAAAGCCCTTAACCAGGCTACTCCTAATAGGGTAAAGCTCCTAATAGGGCTAGAGGTAAACCCCTTAACCGGGTGACTCCTAACAGGGTCTTGCTCCTAACTGGGTATTTGTAAAGCTCCTAATAGGGCTAATCATTGAACAAGGTGTAATTCAGAAGAGTGCAAATATTTGTGGGTACTAATTCCCACTATGGTTTTTCCCTCTAACCAAGGGTTTCCATGAGAAAAATAATGGTGTTCTTGTGTTGCATGTTTGGATGGTCTCACTTGCTTCATTGTTTATTGCTGCACAAGTTATGAGTAGACGAATGTTGTTGAATAGTTAATGAAAAATTTGGAATTGGTAGATTACTGATTCACCCCCCTGCTCTTAGTAATCTTCGACCTTATAATACTAACAATCCTCATCCCCGATGGGATTTAAACCTTGATGGAAAGAACAACAACACAACTACTTAACCATCACAACATGCCAACATTGGCATGTCTTATTATTTTAAGTTAAATATATTTATAAATATATATTTTTAGTTTAATAATATTGAGTTATAATTGTTTGCAATATTTTAATTTGTTATTATCTTTGTGAAATTTAAACTAACATGCCATCTATGTAAAACACATCTATATACATCCTTCTCAAGGCCCTATTTTAACCCACTCGTATATGTTAAATTGATTAAAAAATAGATGCCTTGAGAAGGATATATCTCAACATCATATATAGGCTTGTCTAAAATAGATATACCAATGTTGGTACATTTAGTTTAATTGTAAAAAGAATCTATATTTCATTTTAAAAATATGTTAAATTATAAATGAAGGAATAAAAATACTTAAAATAACCACAAACACGGTCTCTCCTTTGTATTTGTAGGTTTTTTTATTGTATGCATGTCCTATAAATGATGCTCTTCTCAAAACCCACCTAAATATGCAATGTTGGATTGTTGCCTTTCTTTATTAATGCTAAGAGGCATTCTATTATGGTAGCAAGGGTGTAGTGCAAAGGCATGATTGTGTTAAGAAAAACTCTTACCTTTCATCTTAAATTCAACAACCATTTACATGTCAAAATATTAATATAAGACACGATATGTCCTCATCAAAATTATAAGTTTTAGAGATATGTATAAATAAAAATAAAATAAAGATTAATAAAATTAATCTACCATCGCATAATATAATTTATAAAAAATATTTTTTATAAATTAATATATATTAATAATAATTTATTCGATTGTAAATAGTTTTATAAATAAAATTCATTTATTTTTTATTTTTAATGAATTTGATAAAAAAAATGTTTAATATTTAAGTAGAATAGTTTTTTATTTATTTTTTAAAAAGTGTCCGATAAACTTTTTAACATGACCAATGACATTGGCATGACATGCCTCCAACTTCATGTGAAACGCCTTTGACTTGGAGCTATGAACTAGTGAGGCTACGAATGGGGAACCTCATCCCCATTTAACAAATTTGAGGCTCAAACCCACAAGCACATTGGAGCATCGATGGCACAAGCATGTAATCACAATGGCCCAGTGGAAATTTGAACCTTGGTGGGGACAACAACACTGGCACTTAACCAACACACTAAGTGCTGAACCTCCATTTAAGTATAATAAATTAAATAGAAATTATAAAAAAATTGTATTAGGAAAAAAATTGATATAGATACAATTAAAATTAAATATCTTTTTATGTAGTAAATATAATAAAAGTAAAATAAAATAATATTAAGGTAAATAAAATAGCTCCACTTAATATTTGTCGACATTTCTTTAGATAGATGTATTTAAGATATTTAACCATGCCTTTGGAAAGTATACTATTGTAACCAAGATTTCTTAACTAGTTATGTTATATTCCTAACCCTATAATACATATTGGATTATGAGAAGTTGAGTTTTACCTATTGTAACTTTTAAATAAGTTACATATAATCATTATCATAATCATGTGTGTGTGTGATTGAGTATCTAAATTTGTATATACATATACATAAACACACTCTTTTTTTAATTTACAAAGGATTTGGTGAAGGGTTCGATCGCATAAAATCTAACTAGATAGGACTGAAGTGTCCAAAAAAAAGAAAAATCTCTAGCGATCGTTAGTTCCTTGGTCTCAGGGAAAGAAGCATTTGTTGAATACCCATAATATTGAGCGGGGAGCATTGAATCAGTATTCCCTTGAGCTTATTAAAAAAATTAACCAGCCATTCACTTATCATAACTTAAATACAAAAATAAAAAGAACATAAAATAGAAACACATAACACCAGATTTATACACGGAAAACCCAAGATGGGAAAAAACATGGAGAGGATGAACTCTTAGATATTATATAATTGGTTAAGGTGGTAGCTCACTGTCAAAAGGGGCTCACTACCCAAAGAAGGCTCACTGCCTAAAATAAAATGACTCATTTTCAAAAGGTGGCTTGCATCCAATATTACAAAATTGAACTGTCAAAATTGCATCCATCGTATGCTGGAGATAAAATTTCATTGAAGTGCATAATCACTTTTACATTCACTGTTCAATATCTAAACATAATCACTTTCACATTCACTATTTAGTATCAAAACATAATCATGTTTACATTCTTTTTTATCACATATACAAAGATATATACAAGATACATCTCACTTTTCTTTTTTTAGGGTAACCAAATATATACCATCTGAGTCTCCATCAAGTCAACGCAACTAGAGAGGAGAAAATCCAAAAATCTCTACACACTACCTCCAAAATAGCTTTCGCTAATTTGGAGACATCGGCCAAAACTAGAATAAATTTCCCACACACCAAGGAATGAATGGGAGCATAATTACCAACATACTTCCATGATTTCCAGATACGACCAAACCAAAAACTTTATTCTACATCGCGTTTGGTAATTAGAGCATGAAAGTACTAGACCCAAAAATAATGCTACACCCGAAAGTCTTGGATAGGAACACATAGTCCCAAGAAATTGCATGAGAAATACTACCATATTGAACTAGTCTAGATCGAATATATATTAGACCATGCCATGCTAGAATAATGTTAGACCTCCAAACCAAAATGTGACATCAATGACAACATATTGACAATCTCCCTGTTTTCCATTGATGAAAACATGGAGGTATAAATATGTTTATATATACACGTATGTACTTATATTATATTTATCACCATATATAAATTACTCCCCTTTTGTCATCAATGGAAATGGGTATTGTATCATCTTAAAATAGAAGCACTTCCATGATAAGAATGTTTAGCCCTCCGAGTAAGTGGTTTGGGGTCATGTCAAGCACCTTGATTAGGTCTTTGCATGGATCTGGCTTTTTCCCCCTATTCTGCTTCTCTCCCCACCTATTTCTAGCTTTTTCTTGGCACCTGGTCCTGAGAACTTAAGATCTGAGACCTCAGGGTCAAGCTCGACCTCCTAGGTCAAGGTTGTTGGACTACAACTAATTTGGAATCTGATTGAAGAATTGATGATTAAAGATCACTGAGGGGTTGCTAATTAGATATTTAATATGATTAAATTAGTATTATGTTGTCATTGATGTCAACTAGTTTGACAACACTTATCTTGTAAGTTACTATACCGAGACATCTGAAGAAAGGTGAAAGAGATGAAGAACAGAGAAATCTACATGAGGAAAAGATGTACATGATAGATGAGGATAAGGAGCACATTGAGTAACTTGTTGATGAGTCTATGACTTGATGATATTGACTTTATTATGTTGCATTCATCTATGATGAAGTATAGAGCTGAAAGACACAAAGCAATGTTGTCGGTAAATGAAGCATTTTTAGTATACACCGACAGAGTGTAGTATATACCGATCGTAGTATTAACCAAGCAGTGTTCACCGACGCATTTCTTTGTTAACCAAGCAGAACATAATGAACTAAATGACTAGTTTAGCCGATAAGATTGATGAGCTGTAAAGTATCTCGATTTCAGTGATAACATATAATGTTTGTTATGAAGATCGATGGCTAACAAAATTAAAGGAAGATCTAATGGAGTAGATTGAAACATGTTATTGACACTGTTGGTACTCAAAAATGCAACATGGGTTTTGAGTACCATGTTAAAATTTTGCAATTTGAAGCCCTTTAAATGCTTTTCATGCATATGTACCCGGCTGTCATTTTGAAGTCTATGAGGTGTCCCAGGTGTTTAACACACTCCATTTAGCATATGCATGCATTATACAATGTTATTTTATCATCCTGAATCATTCGGTGAGGTCCCATTTTGAGCAAGTGTCAAATTGCACAATTCTGCCTAAGTGTCAATTTGCTAAAGCAGGCCCTGTTTGCATTTGAATATATTTTGTCTTGTGATTGGTCATGACATGCGGGTGGTTGCATCATGTTGTAGACATGGGAATGAGTCATCATGCCAATTTTCAGCTCCCCATGTGCCCGTTTAGTCACTTTTCTAGAGCCATTCCATTTGCAAATTGTCAACATTCTCTAAGTGTGCATTGTTCAGATTTCCAGTCACGTTTTTAATCATAACTCAAAAAATACGAACTAGGTCCAGCTGAATTTTACATATGTTTGAGATGACCACGTGTGCATTGTACAATTTTTTTTATAGAAAAACTCAATTTGAAAATCAAAAGTTATGGTCCTCTGAGTACTAGCAGCCATAAAAAATCAGCATTGCTTTATAAAGTTTTATCCCACATTGCTCCCAATTTCAAAATTTGAAGTGTTTATATGCAAATCTACAAACATATGAAATAAATCAAAGTGTTGGAAGCTATGCTTGGCCATGCTTGTGCATCCACCTCAGTTTCTGTGCCAGTGGGCCCAGAAAAAATTTCATAGAAAAATGCTAGTGGTTAAGTCACTAACATTCAGAGATCTAGAGACTAGTTAGTCTCCAAGTCTCCAAATGCTAGTGGTTAAGTCACTAACATTCAGAGATCTAGAGACTAAAGGAAGTCTCCAAATCTCATAAAGAAATATAAAAAGAGGAAATGATTATGAGATTTGGAAACTTAGTCTCCAAATCTCCAAATCTCCAAATGACTATTCGGAGATCTAGAGACTAAAGTTAGTCTCCAAATCTCATAAAGAAAAGTAAAGAGAGGAAATGATTATGAGATTTAGAGACTAAAGGGATTTCTCCAAGTCTCTAAAAGAAATCATGGTTAAGGAAATGCTTCAGAGACTTAGAGATTCATGTAGTCTCCAGATCTCCAAATGGACTGAGGTTAAAGATGAGTTTGTCCGAGCAACCAATGAGAAGATGACAAGTGGCACTTTTTGGTGGCCTGTGCAGATTTTTTTAAAAATAAAAGATTTAAAAGGTTATAAAGTTTAGACTTTGGAGAATTTTGAATTTTTTTAATGACAGAGATGTTCACGGGAAAATGCCTGGGAGATTCATTTTTTATCAGAATATAGTAGTATAATATGTTTTCAGAAACGCCAGAAGATGACGGATGCAATGATGGCAGTTAGAACCAGATCAGATCAAGTTGCTGAGAGCAATAAAGGCTTTTAAATCTGCGACTAGATTTTGGGGAGATTTTTTTTTTTCCAAAATTGATTGATTTTGCAGATCCGACAGGGGGAATGATTCAGATTTTCAGTGGATGAAAAGATCAGAGGGTACAGAGGATTGAATTTCAAGAGTAAAGGACAAAGAAATCAAATTTCCAGTAGATGAGCAGATTTTATGCAAAAAAGGACAAATTATCAAATTTTGAAGATGCCCGCGAAGATCAGATTTTCAGAGAAGAGAGAAGTAAATGAGATTAGATTGCAGAATGGACAGGAGTTGGTCAAGTATAGATTTTAGGGTTTCTTCTTCTTCTTTTTATTCTCTTCTCTTCTCAGTTGGAAGGGTTCTTGGTTCCTGTTCTTTTTGGGTTCCAGTTCCTGTGGCTGCTTTGTTGTGAGTAGGCCCCTAAATGATGAAATTTGAAATTCTTTGTATAATAGATTTCTAGTTTTGTGTCTAAATTCCTGAACTTTGAAGCTTTGTATGTATTGAGACAGGCTCATTTTCAATAAGATACAATGCAATTTCTATCTTACATGGTTATTGTCTCTTTACTTTGTGTTCTGCTCTTGTATGTTTTATTTGTAAGGCATCTAAAAATATGCCAACTACAAGGTAGTTTGTTTAATTATTTGTGAGTTTCTCTCAAGGAGAGGATTAAATTTCATAAATAGTTTCAGAGAGTAGACATATGTGTTAGGATTTGATGATAACACCATAAGATTGACAAGATAGTTTGTAAGGCATCCTATCCAGATTGCATGTAGTTTGTAAGACATTCTACTGTATTTCCTTGAAATCTTCCTATGGATTTATATTCAAACTCTTTTGCCCAATGGAATAGGCACTGGCTGAATGTTTGTTATACAGTCATCTTTCTGTCATCAAACATAAAATTTCATTACCAGTTCTTTTCATTTTCTTTAGTTCATGCATATTGTGAAAGGATTGTATCCTGGTGATATAGTTCAGATTGTTGATTCCTTGGAGAGAGAATTAGAAGTTAACCTTCCTTGAGTTGAACTCATAAAAAGAAGAAGGATTTATGTCCTTATTCTCATTGTCTATGCTATCACATTTATAGTTTCTATTGTCAAGCTCTGTATCAGGAGATTCTTAGCTGTCTACAGAGTGATCTTTTGTTTAAATAATTTGAAGCCTAGATAGCATGATAATGAAGACCAAATCCACTAATCAAAAGCTTACTTAAAATATAGTAACCTATTCGTAGGCAATACCTGCCTGAGTCCTGTGGAGCTCGAAGCAGAAGGAGGATCTTATCCAATCCTCATTAATTAGGCTTTTCTTGCAAACTTGGAGTCCCTTTTAACTGAGAATCAAGCCCATATTTTTCCAAGTTTGATCCTACAAGAAAAATCTCTAATAGACATGTCAGTCGAGAAAGTTTGAAGCGGCAAAATCTATGAATGTGGTTAAGCAGCAAAATCTGATGGTGGAGAAGAAAATGATTTACTTGTCTATATAAGAGAATAGAATTTCATTATGAAGGATGCCGAAAGAAGTAGAAACTGCAAGAATATCACGTGAACAAGGTTTTCATGCATTTTGATCATACTGGTTAAGTAAGAACTGAGCTGCAGAACAATTACCGAGCTACAAAGAGTAATTATCGACAGACAGTGAGTTGATACAATATTGAATCTAAAGTGTAATATTGGTTAGAAGGATTTGTTAGGACTGAATATTGATCTGTAATCTACAATTGAAGTTGTATTAAGGTAGGTCATTTACTGTTACATATTTAACCATTGTATATAGTCAAAATCTCTTAACTGAGTGGACTTTGAAAGTCTTATGATGTATCATTCATAGAATGAACATTGTTATCCTGTCAACCCCATAGTGAATGCTAGTTGGACAATAACTTCTAGTCTAAAATCCTCTAACAAGGTCACACCTGACAGTGTGTTTGTAAACCTTTAACAGGGTTGGGTCTTAACCGACCTCACTTTAGAAGAGTGAACAATTTTGGGTTGTCAGTCCCAAGTGGTTTTTCCCTTTACAGGGTTTCCACGTTAAATCTCTTGTGTTATGTGTTGATTGTGATATTTGTTTGTTATCATACTTTGCATGTGACATGTTAGATTTGATTGGTAACTATTATAGTATTTGACTGGTAATCGATAAAAGCACAGATAGTGAAAGTAATCAGTGTTTACCGAGGAGCAAAAATTAAAGAAGTTGTTCTGAATTATACATTTTGTTTTGGGACACTGGATAACTGATTCACCCCCCTCTCAGTTATTCTAACAATTGGTATCAGAGCACTGGTTGCTTAGAATAGAGTTTTAAGGACATAAGCACAAAGGTCTCAAGATGTATAAGAGGAAAGTACCAAAGATGAACAAAGAGAACTTCACAGTATTGCAAAGCAGGATGAAGCTACACATATCTGGAATTGGGAATTCAACACTAGATATGATGGAGAATGGCTACATACAACCGCCCACTGGTCCCTTAACTCTTGATCAACTGAAGGACAGTCATGAACAAAATATCACTATGATGGAACTTGTTGTTGCCCGTACCAATGCCAAATTTGAAGACATCAAGGGTTGTGATACTACTAAGAAGATGTGGGACAAGTTAAATATGATATACAGTGGAGATTTGAATGTTAAAAGAGCTTGAGCTGAAAGCCTAAGAGGCAGATTTGATGATATGAGAATGAAAGAAGGTGAGAACATTGTACAATATTAAAATAGACTAAAAGAGGTGGCACATGCTATTAGAGCATTTGATGGAGTGATTGATGATGAAACAATGATAAACAAGATTCTCAGAACTTTGTTGCCAGTTTATGCAATCGGGATCTCTGCAATTCATGAAACAAGAGCTACATCCAACCTTACTCTTGACACTCTAATTGGTAAACTTACAACCTTTGAATTAAACAACTTTGATAATAGTGTTGTTCCTTCTGTTGAATCCACTTTCATGTCTTCTTTGAAGATTGGAAATTCTAGTAGGAATAGTAAGAATTATGATAGTGATAGTAATACTGATGATGAACTTGATGAGCTTGAAGCTCTTATGGCCAGAAGATTGCCTAAAGGAAAAGAAAGGTATAGAGGCAAGCTACCCTTGACATGTTTTAACTATAAAGAAGTCGGTCACATCGCTGCTAGATGTCCTCAGAAGAAAGATGATGATAGATCCAAAGATCGATTTGAAGGAAGCTATGGGAGAAGAGTCAACAGAGGCTACCGACACAACAATAGAGACAACCGAGACGATAAAGGCAAAAAGGTATGTTACATAGCCGAAGATATTGAAACTGAATCTGATTCTGATGATGATATAGAAGTTGTATTTGTTGCTATGAAAGATGACTCAGAGGAAGAAGAGAAACATGAAGAGATAGCACTGATCTCTAAAGTAAGCAGAAATGATACATGGATCATAGACAGTGGTTGTACACATCATATGACCGGTGATGTAGAGAAGTTTGATCATCTTGTTGAATATAATGAAGGATATGTGAGAATGGGAAATGATGCACCCTGTATGGTAAGAGGTAAAGGTTCACTAATGATCAATGACATAATACAATGTGAAAATGTATACTGGGTAGATGGATTGAACTATAATCTATTAAGTGTGGCTCAACTGAATAATTCAAGCCACTGACTGAATTTTGAGAGCAAAAAGGTGAAGATCTATGATGATGGAGGAAGACTTGTCAGAACTGGTACACAATCCAGAGGTAAATTATTCTATCTTGATATGGATCAGTCTTCTTATTTGTTAATAAAGGATGAAGATGCTTGGTTGTGGCACAAAAGGTTATGCCATGTGAACTTTGACAACATGATCAAGATTAGTAAAAAGAAAAGAGTTAGAGGATTGCCTAACTTGACAAAACCTGATCATGCCATGTTCCATGAATGTCAGAAAGGTAAGATGACTAAGTCTAGTTTTAAAAGTAAAGACTACTCAACAAAGAAGATACTTGAGTTGGTTCATACCGACCTATGTGGTCCTATGAGAACTCAGAGTTGTTCTAGTGATAGATATTTTATTCTTTTTGTTGATGACTATACTAGATTGATGACTGTTATATTCTTGAAAGAAAAATCTAAAGCTTTTAAAATATTTAAGTGGTATAAAGCTAAGGTAGAGAAAGAGACTGGAAAAGAAATAAAATGCCTAAGATTTGATAGAGGAGGTGAATTTATCTCTGATGAATTTACTAATTTTTGTAATGAGCATGGAATTAAAAGATAGGTCTCTGCACCGAGGACACCTCAACAAAATGGCATTGCTGAAAGAAGGAATAGGTCTATAATTGACTGTGCTAGAACATTGATGATACAGAAGAATGTTGCTCAGACATATTAGAGGGAAGCTGTTAGTACAACTGTGTATGTTCTTAACTGAGTACAACTGAAGAAGGACACCAACTAAACACCTTATGAGCTATGGTTTGGACACAAACCTACTGTAAGTTATTTTAGGATTTTTGGAAGTAAATGCTTTATTTTGAAAGATGAAAGAAATGACAAATTTGATTCTAAAGGAGATGAAGGGATATTTATGAGATATTCCTCTACAATTAAAGCATATAAATGTCTGAATAAGGTTACAAATAAGATAGTTGAAAGTACTAATGTTCGTGTTGATGAGTTTGATGACAAGAACACAGAGGAAAGTACAAAGGAACCAAAAGACTACGGTAGATTTACTTACATTGAATATCTAGAGTATCTACCGACACCGCAAGCTATGACAACCGGTCAACAGGGAAACAATACAGGACAACAGGCAACACCAACTGATGAACAAGATGGAGCTACCAAGCAAGGAAATGACCCTAAGCAGGATGAGCAAGAAAGGAGAAATCAAGTTTTGGCTAGTTTTGTCAGAAGACATCATCTTGAGACACAAATCATTGGAGACAGACATGCAGGAATGCAAACTAGAAGCAAAACAAGACAAGGTATATGTCTAGTTTGTGAATTTGAACTTAAAAATGTGAAAGTTGCATTAGATAATGAAGAATGGGTTAATGCAATGAAGGAGGAAATAGAGCAAATAGAGAAGAAAAAAACCTAGTCCTTAGTACCCTGACCTAAAGATAAGAATGTTATCGGTACTAAGTGGATATTCAGGAATAAATTGAATGAAAATGGTGAAGTCGTAAGAAATAAAGCTAGATTGGTGTGCAAGGGATATGCACAGGAAGAAGACATTGACTATGGTGAAACATTTTCACCTGTTGCTAGATTGGAAGGAGTTAGAATGCTACTTGCATATGCTGTACATAAGAAATTCAAAGTCTATCAAATGGATGTGAAGTCAACATTTCTGAATGGTATACTTGAAGAAGAGGTCTACATCGAACAACCTGAAGGATTTGTTGATCCCGACAATAAAGACATGGTATGTAGATTGTAATGCCCCTCCAACCCTATCAAATCTTGGTTATGCTCACCAGGGAATTAGATCATGCTATAAGTGATTTCATGGTTATTTTGTAAGAGAATGATCCTTCTTGAGATGGTTTCTTACTAATCATGATAACTTCACATTTTAATTTGGGAAATAATAATATTCACATAAGTATGTCCTTTATATCTTCTTATGTGTCAATGATAGTTTAGGATCTTAATCCTAAAAGGATCACCTGATAGGCTTATATACTTCTTTGTGAAATGCTCATTATTAATATTTATGTTTACCTTAGGTTAATTGATTATAATCGCTTAAGGGTTGGATCTGTTATCTTCTCTAAAAATGTTACTTGGGATTAGATATGATTAATACATTTGGGGTTATATGATTTGTTTATCTTGATCAGATAATGAGACATTTTGAGTACACGTCTGATGGTTAAATGGGTTTGTGAAACTTAATAGAGAATTTATGTTTACATGATTATGTTATGATTTATTATTGTTATACAATATAGAAAAGAGATCATTTTGATACTAACCACACTAATCCAATTATGCCTTGTTGATGTGATTGTCTGATGTGACTGTCGGAAGAGGGGAGGTAGTTGTAGTTACTCCTCTAGGAGGTCCACACGATGTCACACTCTCCCTCCTTGTTTGCAATTGTTTGTACATATGTATATATTGGTGTACTTGGTTGGTGTTGCCGGAAGTAGGTACTAGGCATCGACTCCACCTGGCTACACAGGTTTGAGCTTGCCTTCAAAATCCTCGAACTGTTGTTGTGTGGAGGTATTACCAAGATTACTCTCAAGGTTACCATGGACTTAGATTTCTGCTTAAGAGATTACCCTAGTTGGGGGATCTGAATGCACTATGTGATGTGGTCTTGTGAATTATGTTTTGATGTCATTTTGTGATTTTGATGTGAGTTAGATTTATCCCTAACAATATATATATATATATACACACACACACACACACACACACACACACACACACACACACACACACACATATTTATTATATATAAATGTACATTGATTGTATGTTATATAGGTATGTGTATATGTGGGTGCACACGCATATACCCATGCTTATATAAATAATAATATTTGTATGGATTTATCGATTGTTTTAGTGGTATGTTATTTAAAGTGAATTTAATGAAGTGTATTAAATAAATGTATTAAAAAATGAAAATAATATTAATAATAGTAATAATAAAAATAAATGCTCTTTGTAGTAAAATTAGCTATCTAGGAGGGAGTTGAACTCAAGACCTCCTAGAAGTTAGGCTAGTTGGTTTCCATGTGTGCTATGTGGTTTTCTTGAAAGTTATTTGTTGAATGTTCTTGTTATGTTTTCCTTCAAAGTTATTTTTAATTAAATTCATCAAAACTTTGTTAAGTGCTTACGGGAATAATTGGTTTGATTTTTCAACCAACTATGGAAGTTGGAGAAGTTGCTTCCCGTAAAGCAACTCCTCCAACCACATAGTTGGAGGACAAATGTTTGAAGATTTTGTGTGTAGGAGGAGGATAATTTTTGGAAGATTTTTTTTTCTTCTGAGTTGTCTGTAAATGATTTCTCCGAAATTTTTTTGGGTGAAAGTTATGTGAGTTTGAGAGTCTCTGGTTGGTGAAGTCTTATGTGGGAGGATTTCTTGGAGTTGATTGCCAGAGGAAGATTTTTAGAAGGATATCTACTCAAGGTTGGAAAGTTTGTAGAGTCTCCAACCAAGGGAGGACGATTCTCCGCAGGACCCCAGGTAGGGTCTAAACTGGGATGAATCTCCATTCTTCCCATTTGCATGATTATGTAAATGAATGATATGTTACTCAATGAGAATATGATGGTTTATTTTGTTTGAAAATGAGAACTATATATGTTTTATTTTTCTATGTGTTTGAAATATGTTTTCGGGAAGTGATTTTTATGAATGCTTGTATGTTCACTGTGGTGAAATCTTCCTGGGAGGGTAGAAGTGGTTATGATCATGTAGGATAGTGTATTATATTGTTATTGAATGTATTATGAATGTTTTCAGTATTTAGAACTATTATTTCAACCTTACTAGTCTTGTCAGTTTGTGCACCACCTTTCTTTGTCCAGATCTAGAATAGATTTGCTAGATAGATAGGATGGATTGATGAGCCATATTTGAAGGGAAACTGGGAGATCTCAAATGGGTTGTGCTCAGATTAGGCAACCATAGTCCCCATTATGCCTAGTTCAACCTGCAAGTCAGTGTTGACAGTCATATTTTGCAGTTTCTGTCAGTTTAGTATTAATCAAGTTAGGTCGGTACAGTGGTAACTGAGCAAGGTCAGTCTAGTATTAACCAGGCCAGGTTGGTTTAGTGTTAATCGACCAAGACAATGTTAACTGACCGAGATAGTGTTAACCGACCACAACAGTGTCAACCGACCATAGCAGTGTCAATCGACGAAGGTAGTGTTAACCGACCAAACTAGTGTCAACCGAGAAGAATGTATGAACCGAGTAGAGTAGTGTTAATCGAGGTAAAACATGTTTTATACAAGTATAACTTGAAGTATAAGAAATTAAAGTACGTAAACTTATACTTAAATTTTCATTTAAGTATAAGTTTACGTACTTTAATTTCTTATACTTTAAGTTATACTTGTATAAAGGGTTTAGGTACCTTCTGGGATGATTGGGATAGGTTCCAGATTCATAGGAGTTAAGATGCAATTTCTAATTTTGAGATTTCTTAAAAAAATTAGACTTAGCCAAATTTCAGGCACATGAGATTTTGCAGAGCATGGTGTTTTGGCATATGAAATTTTGTGTAAACTTTAATATGTTCATTGCTTGTTTTGTTGGGAATATATGGTGCATTTAGATGCTTGAATAAGGTTTAGGATGTGTTTTAGGGATCAGAATTAGAGTTAAGATTGTCCAATGGACAAGGACTACTCTAAGACCTCCTAAATGTTCCCCAAACGTTCCTAAACTTTCCTATTCTTTTTTTATGCCTTGGTTCTAGTTCTTGAAAGTGTCTATGATGTGTTTGTATTTGTGATGTGTGAAGTTTGTATCACCTATGTACATTTGTTACTTGTTTTTTTAGGGTTATATGGCTTACTTATGATGTGTTTGCACTTGTCATATACTTGAGTTTAGTTTATGAGGCTAGGACTAGTCTCGGTGGCCTGTGTGCACGAGAGGGTTCCTCTAACCTATAAATGAGCCTTGGAAAGGTTGTACTTGTGCATGAGAAAGGTTTTATTTTTCTTTTTGAGATGTCTTGTGATAGACATTCTTCCAATGGTTCCTATTATGTATATGGCTAAGGTTAGGACTTGCTCTAAGGGCTTGAGTGCGCAGGGTGTTAGGAATAAGGTGTCTCAACCTTGGATAATTCGTATTCTTATTATTTGTTTTGTAAATGTATTTTTTGCAAATAATGAAATTAAGTGTGAGTGTACATGTCTAGTTGGCATGTTGATGTGTCACTCCACTTGATGTGTCAACATCTTGTGCATAAGGAGATCATGACTGAAACGGTCATGACAAATTCCTATGATGCGTAAGAACTATTGAAGGAATGTGCTATGACAGGTGTAAGAGCATCTTATGCCTTGGGCCTATTTGGGTGCCCAAGAAGAAGTGGTTGGTGTGTGTAAGAGAATATGCCAAAAATAGGTTGGTATGACAAATTCTCTTACACTTCTCTTGTGACCGTTATTTTTGGCAGATTCTATGACAAGCTGTCATAGTCTATTCTAGGGATGGACGCCTATTCTTGGGATTGCATGTAATAGTTGTGTACATGTGGCTTTGTGCATGGGTCTTGGTGGTTGGACGCCAAACTCCTTTTTTGGGTATTTTTTGGGTCCTGAGGAGTCTATATATATGATGTTGCTTCTATGGGAGAGATATAAGTTTTACTAGTCTCTCATCTCCTGAAAGAACTTGCATTGCAAGTGTGTTGTAGTCTTTGTGTTGAAGATAATACATTGTGCAGGTTTTGGAGGGGTGGGGTTGTTTTATCGAAAGGTTTTTCCCCACCGGCATATCTTTGTGTTTATGTGTTTCAATCTTCTCTATCTATTTTCTGTATGCATGGTATATGGCTGCAATATCTTTGTTAAAGTAGTTAACGAATATGAAATTGTAAGGATTTAAAAAGGAATTTGCACAATACTTTCCTCTAGAGATTAGTGTAGGAAGTTGTTTCCACACCTGAGTTTCCTTACAAGTGGTATCAGAGCTTGATCAACTTTTGATCCTAGTTGTTGGGTAGGGTTTTTTGAGCTAATCTCAAGTTGAGTGGGAGTTTTCTGCAGAGCATTTTGAATCTTATTTTCAAATTGAGATGGTGAGTTCCTCATACAATAGAATGGAGGTGGAGAAATTTAATGGCAGTAATTTTGAGTTGTGGAAACTCAAGATGGAAGACATGCTTGAAGACTGCGATCTATGGGAGGCTACTTCACTTGATGTGAAACCTGCAATGATATCGCAAGTAGATTGGGAGATCAAGGATTGAGAGGCTAAGGGTCTCATCAGACTCTATCTAGCAGATGTCATTCTTTTGAATGTTATTGATGAGACTACTGCAAATTATTTGTGGCAATGACTTGGGTCTGTGTATCAAGCCAAATCTCTAGTGAATAAGTTGTTCCTGAGAAAGAAGTTGTATTCTTTAAGAATGGAGGAAGGTGGATCCGTAACTGATCATCTCAACACATTCAATTTATTGATTGCATAGTTGGCATCATCCGGTGCCAAGATCGAGGAGGAGGATCGTTGTATGACCCTGCTTTGTTCCTTGTCAGATTCATGGGACCATCTTGTGATGGCTCTCAGAAGTACTATAGTCACATTCCGTATGGATGATGTGGTGTCTTTGTTGCCATCTAAGGAGATGCGAAGAAAGACTTTGGATTCATCTAAGGAAGCCCTTGCTATTTACGGGAGATCCAATGACAGAGGAAAGCAGAATGACAAAAAGTCAAAGAAGGGTAGATCCAAATCCCGTGGGAGTTCTAAGACTCTTGGAAAGTCCAAGGCAAAATGTTGGAATTGTGATAAATTTGGGCACTTCCGAAAGGACTGCAAAGAACCAAAGAAGAAGAAGAAAGGCTCAGATTCAGCTTTTGAAAAATCTCAAGAATATGGAGATGCTTTTATTGCAACTTTGGCAACCCATGCATTTGATGATGTGTGGTTGGTGGACTCGTGTGCTTCTTTTCACATGACCTCTCATCAAAACTGGTTCTCAAAATATGAAGAGTTCGATGGTGGAAAGGTGTACTTGGGTGATGATTCTCACCTAAAGATAATTGGACGTGGAAGGGTCACTATCAGATTTCCTAATGGACGAGTAAAGGGAATCAATGGAGTTATGCACATTTCAGGTTTGGCATGAAACCTATTATCTGTAAGTATGTTGAATGATGTAGGTGTGCAAGTTGTCTTTTCAAAAGATGGATGCAAGATGATGAGAGGTTCTATGGTGCTCGCTAGAGGTAATAGGAGAGGTACTTTGTTTCAGCTTGAAGCATGCATTGCTCAGTGCAATAGTTCTTCTATTTCAAAGAAGAGAGTGGCTATCACTTCATCCCCACCATCTGAACAAGCAGTAAAGAAGATTGTGGCAATGGGTTCCGATGGCAGTGCAGTAAGTGTACCTAAGGGTGCAAACACTTTGGAAGGCAAGCTTCCTATAGAAAAGATGATGTTGTGGCATATGAGATTTGGCCACATTGGTGAGAAGGGTCTTAGGACCCTAAAGAATAAAAACCTTGTTGAGGGGTTAAATGATTGCAATCTCGAGTTCAACTTTTGCGAACACTATGTCTATGGTAAACAAAATCATGTTCAGTTTTACTCTAGTTCTCACAAATCTTTTAATGTTTTGGATCTTATTCATTCTGATGTATTTGGTCCTGTAAAAGTTCCTTCAATCTCCAAGTCTATATTTTTTGTATCTTTCATAGATGATTATAGTAGAAGGACTTGGATTTATTTCCTTAAAAGTAAGACATAATTCTTTAGTCAGTTCAAGGAATTTAAAGCCCTTGTAGAGAATCAGACTAGTAAGAAGATTAAGTGTGTGAGAACTGATAATGGTGGTGAGTTTTGCTCAGCAGAGTTTGAACAGTTCTATAAAGAACGAGGTATCGAGAGGCATAAGACAACTCCTTATACCCCACAACAAAATGGAGTTGTAGAGAGAATGAACAGGACACTAATGGAGAAGGCTAGGAGTATGCTTAGTGGAGTTGGTTTAGAACAAAGGTTTTGGGCTAAGATATGGCCATTGTTTGCTATCTGGTTAACAGATCTCCTACATCAGCTCTTGTTGGTAAGACACTAATGGAGGTGTGGTCTGGTAAGAAGCCTTCAATTAGACATCTTCATTTTTTTGGTTGTGAAGCTTATGCACATGTTCCAAAGGAGAAAAGATCTAAGTTGGAAAACAAAGCTATCAAATGTATTTTCATCAAATACAATGTTGGTGTGAAAGGATACAAGCTTTGGGATCCTGTGACTAGTAAGGTGTTGTATAGTAGAAATATTATTTTCAGAAAGCTAACATCTTCTCCTATTGTGCTACAACCAGATGAAAAAGAAAAGGAAAAAGATGTTGTTCAGTTGCCTCCTACCCCTGAGAAGACTGAACAGAGGGACCATGTTGGGTCTAATGATGAGGAGAGCTCTAGCAGCTCTGATAGTTCGGAAGAAGAGGAAGAACAACCTCAACTTCAGCCCTTGAGGAGATCCACGAGAGAAAGAAAGCAACCAAAAAGGTTTGGTTATTCTATGTTAGATTCTAGTTGTGCTTTTGCTTTGATTACTAACACTGATGATCCTAGATCTATGAAAGAGGCTTTGGGCATGGAAGATGTAGGTTCTTGGGTTGAGGCTATGGATGATGAGATGGCTTCATTGGAGAAAAACAAAACTTGGGACCTTGTACCTTTGCCTAAAGGGAGAAAATCTATTGGCTGTAAATGGGTGTTTAAGAAGAAATTCTGTGCAGATGGCAGTGTTGAAAGGTACAAAGCTAGATTGGTTGCAAAGGGGTATTCACAGGTAGAGGGAATATATTATGGTGAAATATTATCTCTTGTTGCAAAGTTGACATCCATTAGATTTCTGTTATCTCTTGCTGCATCATATGATTTAGAGATAGAACAGATGGATGTGAAGACAACTTTCCTTCATGGTGATTTGGAGGAAGAGATTTATATGTCACAGCCTAAGCACTACATTGTTAAAGGTAAAGAATCCTTAGTTTGTAGATTAAAGAAATCTCTATATGGTTTGAAGCAATCTCCTAGGATGTGGTACCTTAAGTTTGATGCCTTTGTGTTGTCAATTGGATTTGTAAGATCGAAATTAGATCATTGTGTTTATTTTAGAGTTGAAAATGATTTCCTTCTTATTATTGCATTATATGTTGATGATATGTTGTTGTTTGGGAAGGGTAAGGGTATGGTTTCTGATTTTAAATCTCAGTTGTCAGCATAGTTTGAGATGAAAGATCTTGGGGCAGCTAGGTACATCTTGGGTATGGAAATTAGTAGAGATAGGTCTAATAGAAAACTTTGGTTGAGTCAGAGTAAGTATGTGAAGTCTATGTTGGACAGGTTTAGCATGGCAGATTGTAGACCACTTTGTGTTCCTGTTTCTATGGGAACAAAGTTATCTGTAGATGATTGTCCAAAATCTCCTAGTGAGGTGGAGGACATGAGTAGAGCACCTTATGCTAGTGTAGTTGGTAGTCTTATGTATGCTATGGTCTGTACTAGACCAGACATTGCCCAAGCAGTGGGAGTCCTGAGTTGGTTTATGGCTAACGCTGGATGGGTACATTGGGATGTAGTTAAGCGAGTATTCAGATATTTGAGGAGTACATCAGATTACTCCATATGTTATCATGGTAACTCTTCTGGATCTCCGCATTCAGTTTGTATTCATGGGTTTGTGGATTTAGATTGGGCAGGTGATATTGATAGTAGGAGATCCACCAGTGCTTATGTGTTCACTATGTTTGGTGGTGCCATTAGTTGGATGAGTAAGCGACAACCTGTGGTTGCTTTGTCCACTATAGAAGCTGAGTACATGGCTACTACTCATGCTTGTAAGGAAGCCATTTGGCTTAGGAGATTGTGTTCTGATGTTGGTGTTGATGCAGAATAGATTACTATTTGGTGTGACAATCAGAGTGCTATTTGCCTTGCAAAAAATCCAACTTTCCATTTCAGAACGAAGCACATTGATGTGCAGTTTCACTTTGTGAGAGATATGGTGGAAGATGGAAAGGTAAATTTGGAGAAGGTAGATATAGTGAAGAATGTTGTAGATGCATTAAAGAAACTAGTGGGCACTGAGAAGTTTAGATGGTGTTCGGAGTCTATGGGCCTTTTGGCCTATAGCGGTTAAAGTTCCTGTTATGTTCCTGTTGCTCTTACAAGGTGTTCAACAAGTGGGAGAATGTTAGGAATAAGGTGTCTCAACCTTGGATAATTCCTATTCTTATTATTTGTTTTGTAAATGTATTTTTTGCAAATAATGAAATTAAGTGTGAGTGTACATGTCTAGTTGGCATGTTGATGTGTCACTCCACTTGATGTGTCGGCATCTTGTGCGTAAGGAGATCATGACTGAAACGGTCATGATGAATTCCTATGATGCGTAAGAACTATTTAAGGAATGTGCTATGACACGTGTAAGAGCATCTTATGACTTGGGCCTATTTGGGTGCCCAAGAAGAAGTGGTTGGTGTGTGTAAGAGAATATGCCAAAAATAGGTTGGTATGACATATTCTCTTACACTTCTTTTGTGACCGTTATTTTTGGTAGATTCTATGACAAGCTATCATAGTCTATTCTAGGGATGGACACCTATTCTTGGGATTGCATGTAACAGCTCTGTACATGTGGCTTTGTGCATGGGTCTTGGTGGTTGGACGCCAAACTCCTTTTTTGGGTATTTGTTGGGTCCCGAGGAGTCTATATATATGATGCTGCTTTTATGGGAGAGATATAAGTTTTACTAGTCTCTCATCTCCTGAAAGAACTTGCATTGCAAGTGTGTTGTAGTCTTTGTGTTGAAGATAATACATTGTGCAGGTTTTGGAGGGGTGGGGTTGTTTTACCGAAAGGTTTTTCCCCACCGGCATATCTTTGTGTTTATGTGTTTCAATCTTCTCTATCTATTTTCTATATGCATGGTATATGGCTGCAATATCTTTGTTAAAGTAGTTAACGAATCTAAAATTGTAAGGATTTAAAAAGGAATTTGCACAATACTTTCCTCTAGAGATTAGTGTAGGAAGCTGTTTCCCCACCTGAGTTTCCTTACACAGGGGAGTTTCCTAAACCTATAAATCAGGACTTAGAAGTGTTATCTTGTATTTGTGGATTGTGATGGGGTAAGGGAATAGGAGCCTTAAGTGAGTGGCTCACCATAGGTGCTGGAACCCTAAAGTGGTTGTCGGATGATCCTGTGGGTGGGTTTGTAAAAAAGTGATAACCTTTAAAATCAACCTGGGAAGGGGGGATTCAAAAGATAATGAAAGAAAATATAATAATGGCCACACAGACTTGATTGGAGTACCAGGACCAAGGATAACTACCAGGATGGATCCCTATTCATAAAGGGGGGACCAGGGTTACATGGTTTCCAAGAAGGATCCCAATATACAGGTTGTGTGATGACACTCACTTAGGTGGTCTCCTAGAACCTTAACCTCGGTGTTATAATATGATGTTATTTTATGTGCTTTATTCTTGCTCTTTTGAGTCTTGGATTTAATGGTTTTTGAGACTTAGATTGCCTTAAGGTCTTGAGAGTACCTTGGTTCTATCTCCTAGCACGGGGGGTGGAACTTTACCAGTTTCACATGGTTGGGTGGAAAATCTCTTTTGAGGTATTGTTTGTGGTTCGTGTCGTGGCTGAGATTTTGAGTTGTTCAGTGGTGAAGATGTTGTTCTTGTATCATGTATCTCTATCTTTTGTTATCAAGATGTAAAGATGTATTGTAAGCCCTTGGGAAACTTCTTGTAATTATCTTTCTATATGCCTTCGGGCAATGTGCAGTAACTATAATTATGTTTGTAAAAAGGAAATTGTAAGAAATAAGTTATGTATAAGGGAAGGGTAGAATTATGAAATTGAAAAGGGGATTGAATATGGTTAAATCAATGGGTAATTTTCTACTTTATATCTCTTGTGAATTTTAAATGAAATTGAAAGTAATGGTTCTATGCAAATCTTTGTAATGAAAGTTCTTGTGGATGCAAACTTCTTTTGATATATGGTTAAGGAAAGGATATGCTAAGGGTTCAAGGGTATCTCCAGGTGAAATAATAAGGGAAAAGGAACATGTATGTTATCGAAAGAAGTAATGGGATGTGATTTCTTAAATGTATATTTCAATGTAAGTGAGGTCGGGTTATTCAACTAGGTTTAATATAAATCTTTTACTAGATGTTTACAAGGTTATAGTTGATAATTTGTGGAAGTTAAACTTATGGAAAAAATGATTCATTTAATGATTTATGTTGGTTGTCAATATATGGTTAAGTACTTTACGCTCTTTCTATTATTATATTGAAAGTAGGAAGTAAGGACTCTTAATGGAAAAGCTTAAATGAGTTTTGATGGTGCCTTTGAGTTGAGGATAGATATGGTTAAGGAGTAAATAAATAGGAAAGAAAATTTACTTAGTGGATGAGCTAGGTAACTTGTGCTTGTTTCATTTCTAAAGGGAAATGATGTGTTAGTTTGGTAAAGAAGATGAATTCAATTAATTCACTAAGGCAATTGGTTTTGAAGTAGAATGAAAGCAATGTTCCAATGTAAATTAAATTGAAAGGGAAATAGAATTTGTAAGATTAAGTAATAAAATGAAATACTTGATAATGGTAATTGAATTCATTAAGGGAACCTTAAGGAATGTACGTGTGAATGGTAATGATGATATGCTACAGTGTTAAAAAAAAATTGTTAGTTATAATTTTAGGTCATTGACCTGATTCCTTATGGGTTCCCTGGCGGGGACATTACATAGATTACATAAAAATTTGTATGGTTTGAAGCAAGCACCTAGAGCATGGTATGAAAGACTACATATTTACTTGTTAAGTATTGGATTTGTTAGAACAAGTGAAAACAACAATCTGTATATGAAAGGTGATACTGATGATACTATTATCATTATTGAAATATTTGTTGATGATATTATTTTTGGAGGCTCAGAGCTTGCATGCAAAACATTTGCTGATGAAATGCAAAAGGAATTTGAAATGTCCATGTTCAGAGAGATTAAGTTCTTTCTTGGACTACAAGTGATTCAACAGAGTGATGGAATATTCATCACACAATCTAAATACATAAAGGAAGTACTGAAGACATTTGGCATGGAAGATGCTAAACCTATGGGAACACTGATGGCTATTGGATGCAAATTGACAAAGGAGGATGAAACTACAGAGGTAAACCAGACACCTTACGGATCCATGATTGGTAAGTTAATGTACGTAGTTCACAGTAGACCAGATATAGCACATGCTGTGGGTATTGTTGCAAGATTTTTTGCTAATCCTAGAGAATCACACATGATAGCTACAAAAAGGATCTTAAGATACCTGAAGAAAATAGAGAATTATGGACTATGGTATCCTAAGGAAGGGAATTTTGAACTAAAATTTTAAACCGATGTTGATTGGGCTGGAAATGTGGATGATAGAAAAAACACCACCAGAGGAGCATTTTTCTTTGGTGAAAGACTTGTAACCTGGACAAGTAAAAATTAGGCTTGTATTTCTTAGTCTAAAACTGAAGCAAAGTATGTTGTTGTTGCTACTAACTGTTCAAACATTGCATATATCAAACAAGTGTTGGAAGGGATGAATGAGGTAATCACTGACCCAGTGATTATATATTGTGACAACACTAGTGCTATTAATATTTCAAAGAATCCTATGATGCACTCTAAGACAAAGCATATATCTATTAAGTATCATTACTTAAGAGAACAAGTGCAAGAGAAGCAAGTGAAGTTAGAATTTGTCACATCTAAAGAACAACTTGTAGATATTTTTACAAAACCTCTATCGAAGGACACATTTGAATACTTGAGGACTAGACTTGGGGTCCGTCCCCTATCTATCAGTCACTAAGGTGATCTGGTTGTTGCATCAACCTACTTTTATAAGAAGATCATTCATGTTGATGCAGCATAGTTCACACTTTGAATCATGTTCAAGGTTGTGATTAAGTTTGGAGAACTTAAACCGATTGGAATATCAGTATACAAAGATATAAAGGATGATAGAATTGATTGTTTATTTGTTTCTTTGGCATTGTTGTCAAAGGGAGAGATAAATAATATGAAAAGGGACAAGCACTAATGAGAATTATCTAGGGGAGAGACAATCTGAATGAGACAGAGTATTGAATATCAGTTACAGAGAATAGAAGCAGACATAGGAGAACTAAAAGGAGAACTAAAAAGAGAACAAATACAGAATGGTAAAGCTGTGTTATCTAATGTTGTTTAGTAATGTAGTGATTAAACATATTAATTCTATTCAACTTACAACATTTTGTTCACAAAGTTGTAGAATATATGTTTGGTATGTGTATGGTACATTTCATATTACTTGAGTTGCCATCAATGCCAAAGGGAGAGATTGTTGGACTACAACTAATTTGGAATCTGATTGAAGAATTCATGATTGAAGATCACTGAGGAGTTATTGATTAGATATGTAATATGATTAAATCAGCATTATGTTTTCATTGATGTCAACTAGTTTGACAACACTTATCTTGTAAGTTACTATACCGAGACATTTGAAGAAAGGTGAAAGAGATGAACAACAGAGAAATCTACATGAGGAAAAGATGTACATGACAGATGAGGATAAGGAACACATTGAGTAACTTGTTGATGAGTCTATGACTTGATGATATTGACTTTATTATGTTGCATTCATCTATGATGAAGTATAGAGCTGAAAGACACAAAGCAGTGTTATCGGTAAATGAAGCATTTTTAGTATACACCGACAGAGTGTAGTGTATACCGATTGTAGTATTAATTGAGCAGTGTTCATTGATGCATTTCTTTGTTAACTAAGCAGAACAGAATGAACTAAATGACTAGTTTAGCCGATAAGATTGATGAGTTGTAAAGTACCTTGATTTCAGTGATAACAGATAATGTTTGTTATGAAGATCAACAACTAACAAAATTAAAGGAAGATCTAACGGAGAAGATTGAAACATGTTATTGACACATCAACCGAGAAAGTTTGAAGGGGAAAAATCTATGAATGTGGTTAAGCGGCAAAATCTGATGGTGGAGAAGAAAATGATTTACTCGTCTATATAAGAGAATAGAATTTCATTATGAAGGATGCTGAAAGAAGTCGAAACTATAGGAATATCATGTGAACAAGGTTTTCATGCATTTTGATCATACTGGTTAAGTAAGAACTAAGCTGCAGAACAATTACCAAGCTACAAAGAGTAATTATCGATGGACAGTAAGTTGATACAGTATTGAATCTGAAGTATAATATTAGTCAGAAGGATTTGTTAGGACTGAATATTGATCTGTAATCTGCAATTGAAGTTGTATTAAGGTAGGTCATTTACTATTACATATTTAACCATTGTATATAGTCAAAATCTCTTAATCGAGTGGACTCTGAAAGTCTTATGATGTATCATTCATAGAATGAACATTGTTATCCTGTCAACCCCATAGTGAATGTTGGTTGGACGATAACTTCTAGTCTAAAATCTTCTAACAAGGTCACACCTGACAGTGTGTTTGTAAATGTTTAACAGGGTTGGGTCTTAACTTGTATGCACCCAAAAATGGTCACCTAGATTTTGGGCCCCATTTATTTGATTTAGCAATCTTAAATCATTTTTTTATCAATAATCAATATTTTCAACATTATCAATTTCTTAATCAAATCTTAATTTCGATCATATATTGGATTTTTATCCTATGGGCTAACCATTTTATCCTAAGTTTTTATTTATTTAAAAGGAATATTTCCTCTCCTTTTATTAAATAAAAAAGCTCCACCTTTTCCTCTTATCCTAAGTTGCACAAATAAAGCATCATTCTTATTCTATAAAAAGAAAAAAAGTACTTTTTGTCTCATATGGACACAAAAGTCAACTCCTATTTCCTCATTGGAGGATATTTGTGCACAAGGATCAAGCTTCCATTTTTCTCCACCATTGATTAAGTCTTTTGCCTCTTAATCTCAATAGTCCATTTTATAAAAGGAGGGCTCTCTTCCTCATTTGCATCCATCTTTTTTATGTTAATGTTATGCTGCAGGTTTTTTAGATCACTTTGGAGCTATCTTTGAAGACATTCTACATCAAACTTTGAAGACTTGCTTTTCATTGTTGCATCTCATTTAGTTGCATATTTCCTTTGTTTAGTTGCATAATCATGACATATTAGCTTAGTTTCCTTTTATGCAATAGATTAGCTTCACATAGCTTAATTAGGGGAATTGTAATCCATTGCTATTTCCTTTCTTAGTTTAATTTGCATTGTCATTTCACAGACTATTTTGCATCATCATTTCAATTTGCATTGCATTTGCATACCTTGATTCCATTTGGAGATATTGGCATTGTTGCCCTTGTCTTCATTGTGAATCTCTCATTGTATGGCTGACTAGTAAGGTCACTAGTTTGTAGCTCTAGCTGAGAGCAAATTTATCAAAGTCCCTTGCAACTCCATGCATAAAGAGCTATGAGTTGCTTTGTGAGGCCTCATTGTTGAGCAACCTTGCATGTAATGGTTCATAGAAGTGTGGTCACTTTTGCATCATACATTTTTGGTGCCCACCGTGGGGCAGAGTAGATAGACTTTGTCCTTTAGTTTCTTGCATTTTCATCATTTTTCAGATTAATTTTCAAATATTTTGCATTCTCTATTTTTTTGTTTTAGAGTATCGCGCGACACTTCTCAAGTATATCACGTGATAGACCTTATAATACGGGTGTGACACTTCGCGCAAAGGAAGAATCACCCACCAGTATTAAGGTCTGTCGCCTGGCATCGCGCAAAGTATTGCCCGCATGTTCTACAGTGTATTGCCTAGACTAAGGTATATCACCCGGGTACAGGAAACTGTGTCGCACAATTCTAGTGAAGTCTGAGGTATATCGCCTGATTTGACAGAGAGTTGCAATTTGAGTTTTATTATCCGAATCTGATCATATTTAGTTTGTCGGTTTACTTTATTGCATTTAGATAGATTTAGCTTGTATTTCTTAGCCTAGATTAGTCATTTTTTTGCATCATTTGCATTTAGATTTTGGATTTCCCTAACCATAATTGTCTAACAAGTTATGGTTGTAGGGGCTTTGCTTGAAGGAGATTGCCATAAATTGCATACTAAAGGGCTACTAATGGTTTTTGTAGGGCTGCCCAAAGCATAATCAAAAGCAAAAAGAAAAAAAATTTCAAGTGTTTGTGATTTATTTCCTTTCAAGTGTGGCATCTACTAATTGCTTTAGGAATCTTAATACCTTGTGGAAAATTTTTTGAGGTGGTAGGAGAAGTATGCTCTTCACCTTTAGGTGAACCAGAAAATCTTGACCCATCTTAAGGTTTTAGAAGCAAGGGGGTAATTGAATTTGCTTTGTGTGTTTGGGAGAAGTTTTTGAGATAGGGGAGTATGTTCTTCACCCTTGAGGTGAACCAAAAACCTTGAACCTCAAAAATCATCCACTCTTTGTTTAGATTTAGAATCCTTTAGTGGGCCTGCTCTTGAGCAATCAAGAGGAATGACCCAAGTGGGGACAAGCCTTTTGCCAGCTATTCCAACTCACTATAATCTCAAGGCTACCTCAGACACTAAAAACCTTGGTAGACATAACACTTATCTTCGCTTGATGTGAGTAGCTCATGGGATTGTGACCACGGGGAAAGCATTGAGCAAGAATGCTTAAGGTACTCTTGAGACCGCGAGGTCTGAGTCCTCTATGAGGAGCAAGAGGGGTGTTATGAACGAAAGCCCTTACTAAGAACCATAGGTTAGAGGCCACCTATTTTAGCCGCTTATCTTCTTAGTGCAAGGATTGATCCAAGTGGACTAACCCGGATCACTCCAAGATACTCACCATATGTGTCCCTTTGGTTGTGTTATTTGACACTTTCATGACAAAGTCGATATCTCTTGTGGGCAACCACTTGGTGTGAGGTAAGGGGACATCAAGTTGTGGGATAAGTTGGTAAGTATTGAGCCTTATCTTGTAGGTAGATATTGCTTGAAGTGTCTTCAATTGTGTGATACCAATGTAAACATTCTCAACATATAAACAATCGGTAGCTTCTATAGGGTGCAATTTTGTTTTTGATATCACAAGTGTTTGTCTTGGCGAGGTTGCTTTTGCCCTTGTTTCAAGTATTTGAAGACATGTTTGATCACCTACTATTTGTAAACCTGTCCAATTGCTGTTAAATTTATGATTAAAATCAGACATTTTTACCCTCAGATTCGGAAACTTGAAATCAGACCTTAAAAACTTGAAATTTTGCACACATTTGGTCAAAAATTGCATCAGTATCACCTGCTTAAGATAGAAATATCATGCGATAGTTCGCCTAACAATTGTTAAGTCTATCACCTAGTAGTGTCGAGGTATATCACCTGGTACGGTGTGAAGTATCGCCCAGTCCTAGGTTTATCGCCCAGCTTGCCTGGAGTCTATCGCCTGGAAGTTTTCAGCAGTATTTTTAGTTTCGGTCATTAAGTTGCTTTTAGTATGACCCGACCTTTGAGTAGGATATCTAGTCTTGCTGTTAGAGACCTGTTTTGACTGCAAATTTTTGATTTTAGCCTTGTAGGGATCATTTCAATTGATTTATAAAGTTGCCTTGAAAATAATTTGTCAACTCAGAGTGGTATTCCTAGTGAAAAGTTTATCTTTAGAATTGTTGATTACACCCTTGGAGAATTCTGATCCTACTATTGTCCAAATCATTTTTCATATATCTCAATTTCAATTTGAATTTTGGCTAAGTCCAACCTCCTGATTCAAAAGCGTAAGGGTATTCACCCTTTGATTTGAAGCACCTCTTTGACAGTGTTGGTGACGCCTTTTATTTTTCTATCTTTTCATCTTCTCTTTGAACAATAGAGAATCTCAATTATCCTAGGTTGGAATTGACACTTTGAGAGATTGACCCATCATTAAGAATCTCTTTCTTTCATGTCAATTACAACAAGGTACCAAGTCAATCAAGGGAAGTGATCCCCTGTTGTCTTTAGCCAGTTACCACCAGTTAAGACTTGTTAACAGCACAAGGAAAAAGAACCCCTTTTCGATCAATCTCCTAAAAGTGAATCTGAGGTTTGTTTTAATCCAAAAGGTAATCCTAGTGAAGTGAGTACCTCTTTAGTACCACTTTCATCAAGTATGGACATGAGTTACACTTTCACTTGACAACAAAGAGAAGCCATGAATCAAACTCTTGAGGATATTTTCCAATGGCATAGGAGTACCAGAGTGTATGGTGGTTCTTCTCATGCTAGTCCACTTGGGTCACCCCCCAACAACACAAGGTATTTTGATACTCATCAATGATCTAAGAGACATTATAGGCAAACTCACTCAGATTCAGGGTCACAACATGAGGACCAAAACAATGAATCTAGTGACCGTCACATCAACGCAGCCAACACAATAAGGCATTCAAGACAATCTTCTCCACTTAAAGATACCTCTCGATATGCAAATACGAGATTAAAAAGCATTGAAAGGGAGAAGCAAGCCTATCTAGATGAACAAGCTGCCAAAAAGAAGAAATTTAGACAACTAGAGGAAGAGGAATGTGCATTATTGAACATAAGAAAAAGAGTCGCCCAATAAGAAGATAGGCTCTATGCACAACAACTCCAAAATCAATTTAATGGGAGGGGTACCAATAGTGGGACCAAATCACCCCCATCTACCCCTTCACCAAGTCCTAGAAGAAGGTCAAGGATGCCCTCAAGGTCCCCAAGTCCTAGAGGTAGAAGGACTTCAAGATATGATCACCATAGGAGACAGTCACCTCATAGACTTTCAAAACAACCCTCCCAACGAGCACATCATGGTTCATGACATGGAGGAAGTTATGCCAGCTTTGATAAAATAGATTTTATGACTATGCAACAAGAACCATCTTTTCAAGCATATGTGGAAATATATGTGGAACAAAACAAGGACCAATTCCTAGAAAGTCTCATCAACAAAGGTGCTAAGGTCCCATATAATTTTGATGTCCACCAAAATATTAAGAAATAGAATCCTTCAATCAATGAGATGATCATGCAAATGCAAAAGGATATAGAAAGGATGAGGGCTCCTAAGAACACATTTAATTTAGACTCCATATGTCCCAACCCTATAGACAAAACTATGGTGATGATTGAATTTCCTAAGAAAGTTGAGTTCCCAACTTATGACAAATATGATGGCATTGGTGATCCTCATGACCATGTTAGACAATTTTATATAATGAGTTTTTCTTTTCATCATGAAGACTCCTATTTAATGAGATTATTCCCAAGGAGTCTAAAAGGTCAAGCTATGGAGTGGTTCACCAACCTTACTCCTCCAGTGAAGACATTTAAAGAACTTGTCCAAAGATTTGTCCAATATTTTGCTTACAATCTATCTAGGTCAGTCACAATGTTTGATTTGTGCAAACTCAAACAAAATCAGGGAGAACCTTTTGTCACCTTCTTGCAAAGATGGAGACGGTTATGCTCAAAGTATCCTAGGACAATTCCTGAGAAAGAAAGAATAGACATCATTGTGAGCAATTTAATACTAGAGCTAAGGTATGAGGTCAGGAAGATCCCATTTAATTCTTTTGATACCATGGTAGAAGTGGCATGTCGCATAGAGGATGTCCTAAAAGAACAAGGCATTTTGGCTAAACTAACTAATAACAACAATGGCCAAAACAACAACACTAATGGTAATAAGGACAAAAAGAACCCTTATTGGAACAAGAATAAGGAAGTGGTCAATGATGGAGTTGTTGACTCATCTCAACCTAAGAATGAAGGAGTTCTTAATCTCTCCAATGCAGTCCAAGCCATGAAGCTGCAAACGTCTTCAGCACAACAAGAGAATAAACCCAAGTACCAAGCGAGACCTAAAATAGAAAAGAGGCAATTTACCAAACTTGGGGACTCCTATGCAAACATTTTCAAGACATTAATTGCTCATAATTTGGTGCACCCCCAAGATCTTGCAAAGCACCACATACCAGATCCTAAGCCTCATTGGTGGGATGAGAAGGCTTTTTGTGTCTTTCACAATGGAATTGGACATGATATAAAAAATTGTTTTAAACTTAAGCATCTTGTCCAAGATCTTATTGAAAGTGGATGATTACAAGTTGATGGTTCAACCACTAATGCAGATCACAAAGCTTTTAAAGAACCCTTGCCCAAATATGAGAAAGGAGAGAATTCTAGCAATAAGAATGGCAAGGCTGCTATTAATTACACCTACACAAATGCAGAGAATGTTATTAACATGCTCGAAGTTGCTGATGATAATGTCAACATGATGAGAGGGAAAGACCCTTATGGATATGATGTGGATTCGACTCCTATTCTTGATGAAGGACCTGTTGTGGTCCTAAGAGGTCCTCACTCATGAAGGATGTCTCAACCCCTCAATGCCATCACTAGGAGTCAGTCTCAAGCTCCCATTGTTATTAGAGGTCCTAGCTCTAGTAAATCTAAGTAGCCTATGTAAAAAGGTGCTCTCCCTAAATCTGCCATTGGTCTGATTCGAACTATAACCTTATTGATCAATTACAATGCACACTAGCGCAGATATCTATTTTTGAGCTTTTGGAATTGTCCCCCAGGCATAAGCATGTCCTTGAGGATGCTTTGCGAGTGGCTAATGTCCCTAATGATATAGATGTAGATCAATTCTAGAATATGGTCAACCACTTGGCTAGCCCTCACTACCTTACATTCTCAGAAGAAGATGACAAGTCATTAAACCACCCACATAATTTGGCCCTTCATATAGAGGTTATGATCCACAAGACCCGTGTCAGGCGCGTGTTGATAGATGGGGTTGCTGGGCTTAATATTTGTTCTTTGAGCTTATTGAAGGCCTTGGGTTATTCAGAAGAAGTCATTGATACAAGGAAGAAGATAACTATCAAGGCTTATGATAAAGCAGAACGTAGTTCTAAAGGATTGGCTGTTCTTCCTATCCGAATTGGTCCTATAGAGAAAGATATTTTGTTTTAGATTATTGATGCCGGTCCTTTGGCTTACAATATTTTGTTAGGTAGACCATGGATATATGAGATGCAAGCGGTCCCATCTACTTATCATTAGTGTGTAAAGTTCCCTTACAATGGAATAGAAGTCTGCATACCTGGGGACAACACACTATCAGTCAACACAATCTCAGCAGGGTCTCACATTCCTTTGAATAGGGAGGCTAACACTTTTGATACTACATTTGAATAATGCAAGAATAAATTCAAGACCATAGATCTTGGTATGGGGGATTACAAATTGGATTCATTCACAAAATTGCCAATTTCCCCTAGGTCTTATGGCAAACCTTCTCAAGAAATGAAGCCCTCGTCTTCAGCCATGACATTGTTCGATAAGTTTGTGGAATCCTTAGTTCCGATTCAAGATGAAAAAGAAGAGGTTGCCATTAGGGACTGGATTTACTGAGAAGAGAAATACCTACATAATGAGAATTTTGCACCTTCCCCTAGAGCTTATGGGAGAGGGTATACATTGGTCAAGAATATGGGTTATCTAGGACATGGTCCCCTTAGTCATAGGTTGGATGCTAAGGATGAACCTCTTAACCATGCCCTTTTTGGATGAAGGAATAAGTCAACAGTTGGCTTAGATTTTGCAAATAAGAAATAGAAAAGTGTCCCTATCTTAGCTGCGATGGACAGTGACAATGACTCAGACTACACACCTAATCTTTCTAATCAACAAGACATGTCTGATGATTGGGTGCTTTCAACAAATCTCCTTTGGGGAGATTCAAAAGATTTGACAACTGACAATACCCCTATCCTAGCTATGATATAGTGACTATATGAATGCTAGATTGACAATGGAAAGTGTTGCTATCCTAGCTGCAACGGATAGTAACAATGCTAGTGTTAGAGAAGGGGAAACTCTTCCCAATCTCGAGGCTTCTACATCACAAGGCCCAAATAATGATTCAGAAATAGACTCACATGAGTTCGAATGGGACTCACTTTCAGATGCAATAGTTGATTTGGACATGGATGTTGTCCATACTTATAGTACTCAACCCGATGTGACCAACGAGCCTAGTGTAGGACTAGAGGATTGGACTCCTCGAATTGCCTTAGTGGACAATGCTTCGTTTGGTAGGACAAACCCTGACTCGGGTATCTTAGGAGGGGACTTGATGAACCCCGATTGTATGGTCACCAGAGATAACACCTTCCACATAAACAATGTTGAACCAGTCATTAACTTACCCCTTGTTCACTATGACCTAATTGACTGGTCTCAACGACATCAAGAGCCTAAAATCCTCACTTTTCAGAATGACTACGAAATTGCCTGCTATCTGAATGCTCTTGATCCTGTAGTCTCTTCCACCAGTGAACCGACAACAAGTATGATGGAGCCTGATATTAAGTACCTCAGTCTAAAAATAAAAGAAAAAGAAAAAAAGAAAAAAAGGTCTGATGGCAAAAACCACTTTGTGGCGGTGTCAGAACCAAAAATAGTAAAAAGAAAAGACGTATCTGAGGGTGAAAACCTCTTTGAGGCGCCTAAGGATGGGGTACTTAATAACTTGCCAAGTTACTTCCAAGATAGGTCATCAGTTCTTATTGAGCCTACGCAACCAGTGAATGTGAATATAGAAGAGGCTCCCCAAATAGTGCACCTAGCTCAGTCTCTATCAGCTGAAGAAAAAGAAGCATATACAAAGTTTTTGCAAAAGAAGAAAATCAACTTTGCTTGGACATATTCAGATATGCCAAGACTTGACACTAATCTTATTATGCATCATCTATCTATAGCTCCATGAATAAAACCAGTTAAACAAAAGTTGAGGAAAATGCATCCTCACATAGCTCTCCTTGTTAAGGCTGAATTAGAAAAGCTCTTAGGAGCAGGATTTATTAGAGCTATCGACTATGCTGAATGGATCTCCAATATTGTTCCAGTTTCAAAACATGATGGGTCCATTCACATTTGCACAGACTTCAGAGACCTCAACAAAGCATGCCCAAAGGATGACTTTCCACTCCCAAACATAGACATGATAGTGGATATGACAGCGGGTTATGAGATATACTCCTTAATGGATAGATTTTCTAGATATAACCAGATAAAAATAGCTCTCGAAGATCAAGAGAAAATAGCTTTCACATGTGCATGGGGAACCTATTGTTGGAACATCATGCCATTTGGCCTAAAGAATGCGGGAGCAACCTACCAGCGAGCTATGACCATAATTTTTCATGATATGATGCATAAGAACATGGAAGATTATGTGGATGATACCTTGGCTAAATCTAGGAAATGGGATACACACCTTGATGATTTGGAAGTGATTCTAGATCGCATGGAATAGTTTCAACTTAGATTGAATCTGAAAAAGTGTGCATTTGGAGTTGCCTCAGGTAAACTCCTATGATTCATAATTTTAGCAAAAGGAATAGAGGTTGATCCTGAAAAGGTCCAAGCTATATTAGATATGCCACCTCCAAGAAATGTTAGTCAGATGAGAAGTCTTCAGGGACGACTCCAATCCATAAGGAGGTTTATTTCACAGCTTGCAGATAGAGCACAACCATTCAATAAAACATTGCATAAGGGAGCCACATGTGCTTGGAACAAGGATTGCCAAAAGAGCCTTGATCAAATAAAATAGTATTTGGCTAATCCTCCAATTTTGATGCCACCTATTCCTGGGAAACCATTGATTTTATACATTTCAGCAACAAAGTCTTCCTTGGGGGCATTGTTGGCTCAATTAGATGATACTGGGAAAGAAAGGGCCATTTACTACATTAGTCGTACTCTAGTATCTTATGAGATCAATTATAATAGCATTGAAAAGTCTTATCTGGCAGTAGTATTTGCTTCCCAAAAGTTGTGACACTATATGCTTGCTCATACTATACATTTGGTTGCAAAAATTGATCCTCTTAAGTACTTGCTTAGTAAGGCTGCCCTCACGGGTAGACTTGCTAAGTGGATGATGGTTTTATCTGAATTTGACATAGAGTACATTGAAAGAAAGGCCATAAAAGGGCAAGCTATTGTTGACCAATTAGCTGACTTCTCAGTTAAGGATAGTACGCCTATTCAGGTAGAATTCTCAGATGAACACATACTGTATATGACTACCCACACTTGGAAGATGTTCTTTGATGGTTCCCACATGGAAAATGGATCAGGTGCTGGAGTATTATTTGTCTCTCCACATGGGTACAACATTCCAAAATCTTACAAACTTTTATTCCCATGTACAAATAATATTGCCGAATATGAAGCTTTGACCAATGGATTGAAAATGGCTATAGAATGGAACATAACAGAGTTACATGTCTTTGGGGATTCACAGTTAATTATCAAACAAGTCAATGAGGAGTATCAAACCAAGGATGATAAATTGGTACCTTACAAAAAGATGGTTGAATCATTGAGAGGTTACTTTACATTTGTGACATTTCAACAGATCCCTAGGACAAAGAACAAAGCTGTAGATGCTATGGCCACATTAGCTTCACTCCTTCAGTTGGAACAACATGAATCAAGATTTTAATTCCTGGTGGAAGAGCTACACCATCCCATATTTGACTCATCTGAAAGCCATGTCATTTGTACCCTGGTCACTCATGAGTCTTCTCGATATGGTGCTATCTATTCATATCTCTGTGATGGCATCATCCCTAACACATTCCACTATTTTGAATGTCAAAATCTTGTCCATAATGCCTCTCGCCACACCCTTGTCTCTGGTGATTTATATAGGAGGGGTTTAGATGGGACACTTCTCAGGTGCTTGGAAAAGGAGGAATCCAACCAAGCGTTAGTAGACATCCACGAGGGCACTTGTGGTGGACATTCCAATGGTCTTGCCATGGCCTGAAGGTTACTTAGGGTGGGGTATTACTGGCCCATAATGCAAACAGATGCAGTAGCTTTCTCTAAGTCTTGTGAGAAATGTCAAAAACATGGAAACCCGATTCATGCTCCAGGTAGGGAGCTAATTCCTTCTATTTCTCATTGGCCATTTCAATGCTGGGCCTTTGAACTTGTGGGGAAAATTCACCACAATTCATTAGGTGGGCATAAGTTTATCATCACAACTACTGATTATTTCATGAAATGGGTAGAGGTAGTCCCTCTTTCTGTTGCCTCAGGCAAGACTATCTCACTATTTATCCTAAATCATATCATTTGCCGGTTTGGAGTGCCTTTTGAGATTATTGCTGATAATGGAGGTCAATTCAAGAACAAGGACCTAAAGCATTTATGAAAAAAGTTTAAAATCAAACAACATTGGTCCTCTATCTATTTTCCACAGGGAAACGGATAGGCAGAAGCCTCTAATAAAACCATTCTTAAAATCTTTCATAGAACAGTACACAAGAATGGTAGGGATTGGCACTTACAAATCAATCTGGCACTATGGGCCTATAGAACTAGCATTCGTACACCTACAGGAGCTACTCCTTTTGCTCTTACCTATGGCGCTGAAGCAGTGTTGCCTTTAGAAGTAGAGATCCCATCACTTAGAGTCTCACTCAAAGGTTTGATTACAGATGAGGATTACCGCACCATGAGGTTACAAGAACTAGAACTTCTAGATGAGAAGCGTAAGGCTTCATTTGATCATATGAGAGTGTATCAGAAGCATATGTCCAAGGCATTCAACAAGAAGGTTCACCCTAGAGAGTTTCAAATAGGAGATCTTGTTTTGAGAGAAAATCCTAAGAATCAACAGAATAGAGAACAAAAGGGCAAGTTTGAACCTAATTGGCTTGGACCATACATTATTACAGTAGCTTTTGGTACAGGTGCATATTTACTGTCGAATGAAGATGGAGAACAGCTCCCTGAGCCCATCAACATTTTGCACCTAAAGAAGTTCTATCCTTGATGCCCATTTCTGTTTGGGGGCATCCTTTGTATATATTTTATGATCTTGAAAAAATACAAAAAAATTCATATATGATTCTGAAAAAATACCAAAAAAATTCATATATGATGTTGAAAAAATCCTAAAAAGCATAAAAAGTCCTAAAAAAAATACAAAAAAATGCAAAAAATTCAAAAAAATAAAAAATAAAAAAAGTGCCTTGGTGAAAACCTGGAAACAGGCGCCTTGGTAGCAAAAATACAAAAAAAAAAAAATTGCAATAAAAATCCAAGAGGTGAAAACCTGGAAACAGGCGCTACTTGAGGCCTTTGCACTCCTATTTTTTAGCATGCGTCCTTGACACTGAACCTTTCTCCATCATGTCTTGACCTTATTTGGCGTGGTCTGGAATTGGTCTTTGTTTTTGTCTAGGGGGCATACCTGTTAGCATAGGTCCTTTAGGTGTGTTTGTCTCTTGGGGCATTTCACACAAAGGTGTTTTTCAACACCACCCCAAATAGTGTTTTTCAACACTACCTTTACGTCAAGTGTTTCTTAACACTTATCAAATGTCTTACCCAATAGTCTAAGTTTGATGCGATATTTCTCATTGGTAGATGTGATAACCAGAGTTTGACTATATGACCAACACACACACACTTAAATAATCAACTCGTTGAGATATGTTGACTTTATTTTTCTTTGTGTGCTATCTATGAGGATTTCTTTGATGAGTGGTCTCTCCTTGAGAAGTTTTTAATGATGCATAGCTAGAAGACTGAGGGTATGAGAACATGTTTTCTTTCTTCATCTACTTATGGGTATATTTCATCGATCCTAACTATCATGAGCATTTATGCTAGTCCTACTTGACACTAGGGATTGACAAGGTATTATCCTTGACTATTTTGCGAGTGCGTGCTTCTAGTTATCCCGAATTTCATGTGTCTTGATACAAGCATAATCTCACCATATCAAACTTAGGTAATCTCACTGCATTAGTCATCTTGACCTCCATTTCTTTGGTGCCTAGGTGGGATTTCCACATTCTATCTGATATAGATCATATTCAGATTCACATAGTCATACTAGTGTGTATTGTATGATCTTATGACGCTACCAATAACACTTGATGATGATAATTAGATGTCTATAGGTATTGTGACCTTGCAAGTCAACCACTTTCATAGTAGCTTGCATTTCTTAGGTTCATGTTAGTTTAGTTTTGCATTTTTGCATATGGAGAGAGCTCTCCTTTTCATCCTACGTGGACCTATCGGTCAACTGTGCTCGCCTTTCCTTTTCTTGATCATGTCTTTCACTCCTTTTCTTTTACATCATGACCTATTCTTGTCATCACAAGGGGTTAATCATATCATCATGTCTATCTTTCAAAAAATGTCATTTTCAGAAACATGAGTCTATATCATATATATGAGAATCAAACATACATCTATGAGAGATAACATACATAAGCACATACATAAACATTTTGAGCGAAGTAAGACAAGACAATACATATGAAAATTGATACACATCCAAGTGAGACAATCAAATATGATACATCAAACATCTAGTATATCTCATATATAAAAGCAAAGTCATGGTACAATGTCATCATTGGTATAAACCATACAAATGAGATCCCAACTGGATCAAAAGTCTCAATAGCATCATCTGACATAAATCTAAGCCTAAGCCCTAGACCTAGGATGCGCTGGCACCATCATGTGGTGCTGGTGGAGGTGGAGGAGGTGGGGTTGTTGCCCTGTCATGAACCATGTCTGATGCCCCTACCCTCTGAGAGTAGGACGGTGCTCTCTAACCCTCTGGCACTGCTTGGAGATAGAGTTCATGATAATATGTAGCTCTGGCTGCCTCCCGTTGGGTCTCTAGTGTAGCTACCTATGCTGTAATCTCATGGTGTGCTATCTCTGCCCTGAGATCTCTCATCTGCTGATCTCTCTCTGATCTCATATCTACTAGCTGTTGATCCCGTACTACTATAGTGACCCTTAGTTGCTAAATCTCTACCTCAAGAGTCTAAATGCGGGCTCTCAAATCATCCCCTGCAGCTGGATCCACCTGTCCCTGTACCTGCTCCTAATAAGGTCTCTGTACCTCCTCACTCCCTGAGCCCTGACCTCGTGGCCATTTCTAGCCACCAGCTCTAGATCCCTCTCCCACCTCTCTGACCTAGCCTCCACCTCTATCCTCATCATCTCCTTCGTCTCCTCCTCCTGGGGCAACCTGTGCTGCATCTGGTATAGTAAATCGAGGGAATGGTGCCCTCCATCACTCTGCCCTATGCGCTGCATTGGCTCCCACATCCACCATGTCTAGGAGATACTCCCAAGGCTCCCTCCTGATCCCAACTGTCTCCTCGATAGCCCGTTGATAGTCTAACATGGGTAGCCACCCATTTCCCTCCTCATCTCTGGCCCTCGCATATGTAGTGGTCTCTGTAGAGACTCGCTGTTGTGTGATGGATTTGTGTCACACTTCTGTGAATCCTTGTATTCAAGGATACTCAATAATGAGCTCTCGAATATCGATTCACAACTCGCTATCTATGGAGTGCATGAATTTTTATGAGGCCCTCAGATTGACTGAGTTGAACCCATGCAAGTACACCACATAATGAGAGATTCAAGGATGAGAAGCAAGAATGCTAATCTCCATTGAATCGTCAAGTTCTTGCATGCAAATGAAATTAATCTATATGATTGCAAATGCAAGAAAATAAACTAATTTATTGAAATGAAGATTAAACTATATGATTGCAAGAAATAAACTATTTTATTAAAATTAATCTATATGCAATACAAGAAATAAACTACTTTATTGAAATGGAGATTAAGCTAAAACAATGAAATAAATTAAACTAAAATGCTTATGAATATTAATCTATATGTAACTATGCAAGCTAAAACAATGATCTCCAAAGCTCCAATGTCGCCAAGAAAACCTGCAGCATAACAACGGTATGAAAATTCTAGATTTTTAATTGAGAAGGAGAGGGCTCCTTATATAAGAAATTGTGGAAGATATTGCATCTCCAAGATCAATGTGGGATTAATGTAAAAAGAGGAAAGAAATCTAATTTTTAGAAAGTATGGAGAGAAAAAGAAATCTCTTTATTTTATTTATTTTTATTTCACTTATTTCCTTTTTCATCACAAAAGATCTTTTGAGAGGATTTTATTTATTTTAAAAGAATAATATCTCTTGTAATAAAATAAAATAAGATTATATAATTTAAAGATGAATATTAATTAAATAAAATAAAATCATTTAATTAAAAATAGATTTTAATTAAATAACATTATTTCATTTAAGGAATATTAATTTCAATTAAATAACATTATTTTATTTATTTAAAAGGGATTTATTTCTTTTAAATAAATAAAATTATTGATGACATGATTAAACCTTAGGAGATTATTGAAATGATTGAAATAGTTATGATTTGATCAAGGAAATTGATTTGAATATATTGTAAAGCATTGATTCAGAAAATTGATATTGGATAAATTGAATAAATGGGGCCCAAAGTCTAGGCGACCATTTTAGGGTGCATACATTTGCCCCTCTTTGACTAATGTGAGGTCGACTCGGGATCACATGCAGTCAAAGAATGAAATTGAAGTGTGAGATCAATTTGGGATCACAAAACAACCCAGATGTGTGTTCGACGGATGAGAACACATCAGGACATAGATAAGCAGACTGAAAAAGACAAGGCCAACACCTGTGAATAGGTAATTGTCAAGTCTCAAATAAGAGATAAGAATCTCAAGCAAGGTTGCCCCAAGAGAAGCAATTGATAAATTTGATAAAGCTGAATCAAGCATTGAAGTTTGGTAGGTACTGCCCCCTCATGATCAAAATCAAAATGAGATAGAGGAGAAACAGTAAATTGATAAATTTGATCAAATCGAACTAAAGATAAGGTTCTTGATATAAGATGAAAGATATATAAATCATAGAACTAAGGTAGCTTACCAAGAAAGATTATGCCCCAAGGTTGAATTAGAAGAAAAGAAGTGGGGTGAAAGCAAATGGAAGATAGAAGTTTGGAAGAAATGGAAAGAAATGGAGAGAAGAAAGAGAATTTGCCTCCAGAAAGAAGATGCCCCAAAATCAATCAACTGTTTAAGATAGGGAATTTCGATTGAGATCACGAAAGAAGGTAAGGAAATGAAGATCAAAATGTGACCACAGTTGACTAAAAGTCCACAAGAAAGATGAAGGAAACCCTCTCAAACTCATAATGCAGCCTAAAAGTGCAAATTTAACATGAAGTCTAAATAATGCAAGCTACATGAAAATGCAAAGGTGTACTTGCAATAGGGTAACATAGGATTTTTGTGTTCATCATTCATTAGAGAATGTAAAAGAACTTATTTTCATCATAGGGCCATTATTACCGGACATCGGACGATCACACAATCATCACTAGTCATAAATGCAACTATGGAGATATGAATGTGATTGATATTGGATTGGAATGTGGAAAGATTCTAACATGAGCATCAAAGACATAAAGGTCAAGATGACTGCAATGTTAGCTTACCCAATTTAATGTAGCAAAACCATGCTCGCATCAAGGCATAAAAGCCAGGATGACCATAAGAACGATTGTGCAAAAATAATCAAGGATGATGCCTCAAATCTCCTAGGTGTGTCAAGGAGACAACAAGAGACACTCAAGAGGTTCAAGACAACACCCACAAGCAAAAAGCAAAGAAAAACATGCCCCATGCCCCAAGTCTTATAGCGATGCATCATGGAGAGACTTATTAGACAAGGACACTCAACGAAAATTAATATCAGTCAACACACAAAGAAAAAAAATCATGACATAACTCAAGCATTAAGTGTTGTGTTTAAAAATTTTAAGTGTGTAAACTGATACTGTGTTCCGAGGATAAGGATCGAATGCATGCAAGCAGGTAAGATCATATGACCAAACTGGATAAGACCAAATTGATAAGTGTTGAAAAACACTCGATGTTGGGGGTTGTGTTGAAAAACACAGTTGGGTTGGTGTTGAAAAACACCATTTGTGAGGTGTCCTAAAGACAAGCATATCCAAGAGACCAAAGCTAACATAGTGATGCCCCCTAGATAAAGACAAAGACCAATTCCAAACCAAGGCAACAAGGACAAGGCATGATGGAGAAAGGCTAAGTGTCGAGGATGCATGTTAAGAAATAGGGGTGCCGAGGCCTCAAGTAGCTCCTGTTTCCAGGTTTTCACCACTTGGAAGAATTTTTTCATGACTTTTTATAATTTTTTTATATTTTTTGCTACCAAGGCGCCTATTTCTAGGTTTTCAACAAAGCACTTTTTCTATTTTTTTGATATTTTGAATTTTTTGATTTTTTTTTGTATTTTTGGAATATATAATCTTTTTGAGATACATCAAAGTGCCTATTGCCAGATTTTCACTAAGATGATAATTTTTTTAGGACATTTTTTGATTTTTAGAATTTTTCAACATCATATATGAATTTTTTTGGTATTTTTTCAGGATCAATAAATATATACAAAAGATGCCCCCAGACAGAATGGGCATTACACTCCCAAGCAAGATCGCATTGTGTAGTCCCAATGTCTAGCATGGTGGAGGACAAAAGGGATTAGCAAGCTGGTGGAAGAGATGGAGACAAAAGAATGAAGGAGAATGAATGGAAGAAATCCTCAAAGGAAAACTCCTCAAGAGTACCCAAGCTAGGGGAAAGATTATCATGTAAAGCACATCTAGACAAATGATGGAAAGTCGGTGCAGGATAAGTCAGAAATGCATAATGCAAAAGAAGGAAAAGATGCAGTCCAAAGGAGTAGACATGTCAAGAGGCTTCATAGCATCATGTTTTCCTCTTTTTTATTAGATCAAGACCAAAGGGGAAAATGATAGTGACAGACTAGAATGAATGAAGGAAAATAAAAATGAAGGCTAAACATGAATGGAATGAAAGCAAGATCATCGTAGGATAGCTCTCAAGATAGCCAAATGTTCATGTATAGGTCAACATTGTCAAGATCAAAGAGAGAAGATGGAATGGATGAAATATGTAGAAGAACTACACATGATGCCTGATTGCCAGGTTTTCATCACGGTACTTATCTAAGGTGCCACAAGGGAGTGGTTTTCACCATAGGATGAATTTATTTCTCTTTACTTTTGCTACCAAGGCACCTGTTTCCAAGTTTCCACCAAGGCACATTTTCAATTTTATTTTATTTCATTTTATTTTTTCTATTTTTTTGAATTTTTTTTTTCTTATTTTTTTGGAAGAAGGCAAGATTTTTAGATAATGCTCCTTGAAAGGATAAACTATGATATGCCAAGGATTCAAAATGATATGCTCAAAGATTCTGATAGGGAAAGGAAGATGGAAGAGAAAAATGGAGGATAGAGTTTTATGTAAAGCAAGTGAGGTTGGAAGATAGGAGGAATATTCAAATGAGGAAAAATGATATAAGGTAGAAAGATAATGAAGGGAAGGATCATGAAAGGGTAGATGGAAAGGAAGGTAAGATCAATATCAACACACACCTTGAAGGGTGATGAGAGGATGGAGGAAATGTGAATGAAGGAATACGTGAAGTAATATGGCGAATGGATAACAGAGGTTGTGGTTTAGGCACATGGAATGGAAGAATATTTTTGGTAGAAGATGAAGTGGAAGTCTTTGAAAGCTTGAATGTCAACTTCACTTTTTGTTCAACATGAGACTCTCTTATGAGAGACTTTGGAATCCATATTGCCTTAGGCTTTTTATTTCTTTTTGATGACTTAGAGAGAATATCTTGAATGATGGATTTTGGAACCCATACTTGTCTTGTAGTTTTCTTCTTAGATATCTCTTTTGAATTTATGCCCCCATGTTGATTAGAGGAGACATGGTGATCTTCTTTCTTTGATGGATTCTTGTATTCTTTCTTTTTCTTATATTGAACATTCAAGTTACTTCCAAAAGACTTGGGACGTGTGGAAGAAGAAGGATAATATGACTGGTGTAGATGGGTGGATGGATGATAAGGATTCAAAGGTATGCATCTATGTTGATCTTGAGGAAAGATAGGAGATGGAGGGACATAAGGACCCAAGATAGATGATGAATTAGGAGAGTTAGGAGGGGAAAATGAAGGGACATAAGGAACCAATATGGAAGGAAGATGTGAAGTCCTTAGTAGTGGTGGAAGAGGTCCAAGGATGGAAGTGGAAGATGCAAAAGGATAATCAATAAGTTCATCAACATCTATATGACAACCAAGGATATCAGCATCTTCAGAGTGAGCATTAGAATTTTCAATAGGATCTTGGACATCTTGAATAAGAGCATTTTATTTGATAGGATCATTCAAAGCTTGCGAAGAATTAGGAAGAGTAGAAAGCGGAAGTGAACATGAAGTGGTAGAGCAAGAAGATGGAAGACTTTGATCTTGACAAGGATCTTTGGATAGCACAAGTGCAAAATTTGTCTCTTGAATAGGCTTAACATCAGAAGTAACAACACCATTTTTAATAACCTTAATGGAAGTATCATCTTTGGAAAGTGCAAGCGTGGTAAGGTTATTTTCATTATCAATAAGCTCAATTGTGTGGGTAGTAGCTTGATCTTGCTTTGGAGAAGACTTAAGACATGGTGGAATAAATGAGGAAGGGTGTAAAAGATCAAAAGAACCATGACACGGATAGAGAACATCATGAAAAGGAGTGTATGACATGGAGGGTTCTTGATCTTGATCTTTCTTTATATTCTTTTCTGTATGAATTTTAGAGTCCTCTTGACATGAAGCCATCTCTTGACATGAAGCCACTTCTAAGGACAAGGATGCAGGTTGGAGTTGTATGGAAGACTTTGGAAGAGATGGTGAAGGAATAGCTGAAGTAGGCATTATAGCACATAAAGACTTAGGATCTTTAGATTTAGCATTATCGGAAGTATTTACAGCCAAGTGAAGGTTAGCTTGAGTATCTTTAAGAGGTGGCCCTTGAGGATAACTATAGGGAACTGCATGGAAAACATTAGAATTTATGTCGGATGCAGGATTTTTGAAAGATTTGGAAGACTCGGCGACTTTAGGAGATGAAGGGGTATTGGAAGAAGTAGGGGATGGAATGGAACCATCACAAGACAAAGGTCTAGCATTAACATGATCTTACTTGAGAGTAAAATCTTTATTTTCAGCAGGAGAATTTTTAGAGGAGACATGCTCATAGTATCTACGTTTATAATCAGCACGGAAAAATTTCTCTTCCTCAATAGAAGTAGATGTATCATATTGGTCACAACAAATATCATAATTTCTCTCAAAATCAGAGTCATATGGATCACCATCCCAATCTATCCAATGGGATGACCCATTTCCAGTAAGCACAAGCACACGGCTAGGAGGACTCTTATGAATGGAAGCATCATAGGTATGACTATAGGGTTCATCATCATAGCCATCATAATAGTCATCATAGTCATCATATGTGGGTGTGGAACTCTTCATAGAAGAGGTATCACAAATATTATCTCGTTGCTCATTATGGTATGTCTCATGAAGAGAGGTAAGACTCTTGGGAGAAGTAGAAGAGGAACGAGATCATGAAGAAGAGGAAGATGAAGATCTGGGGGAAGAAGAAGACTTAGATAATGAGAAATGTGAATAATGTCTAGAAGAGTCATGGTATGACTTGGAAGATGAGGAAGGATGAGAAGACTTATAATATGAAGAACATTTGGAAGAAGGAAGTCATGACAAGATCATGCGTATGATTCTAGCAAAGGCATCTGATTCCTTCAATCTTTTTTCTATTTTTATCTTAAGTTTATCACCTTTGCCATATCTAGAAGGACTATTAGAGGAACAAAACTCTTCAAATTTAGCAATGAGTTCAAGATCATCCATTTTTAAAAGAGTTTCCATAGCAAGATATTTGTAATTCATGGTTTTGGAAGAAGAAGAATCAAGCATGGAAGCAACAAAAGAGATGAAATAGAAGAAAATAGACTAGATAGTAAGAGGAAAAGAATTAGGAAGATGAGAAGAATATCCCATGTGAAGAGAAGACTTTAGAAGAAAAACATGGGAAGGGAAGAAGAAAGAAGAAGACTAAGAGTCATCTTGTGCAATTGATACCATAACGTTCATTGAGATGTTGAGCAACATGACAACACCTAGGATCTGAGATCTGGACTGACCAAGGAAGACCAAGATTCTAAGGAGAACTCACTATAGCAGGACAAAACTTAGTTTCAATATTCCAATTAGATTTTTCAAAAGATTTTGCAATGATGATCAAGCACATAGAACAGCAATCAGGAAATTCAAGAAAGCAGTCTTCAAACAATGAGCAAGGGGCAAAGAAACCTTGCACATGAACAAGAATAGTGACTTAGTATGCTACTCCTTAAAGATTCTACTTGTGTATGTTCTTTAAAATATTTTAGCAGGCACTTAGAACACAACAACATCCTAGTAAGTTGTCTACAAGGATATACATGGCTTTTCTAAAAGGAGTCCTTGATATACGCAAGGTACGTGAGGCCCAAATCCATAGATGAGAAGAATCATAAATCACACAACCCAGGGGAGATGGTAACCCAAATCTCCTCCTTCACTTCTCAAAGGTATAAAGTTATTTGAGGCTTAGCCAAGAGTGAAATCTAACTCATTCCCAAGAGAGGTGTCTTTGGATTCACCTCTCGATATTTATACTCCGTCGGAACACAGGAGTTAAGGTCATCCTTTGAGGTGATGAAATCCCCAAGCAGGCCTTCTAAAAAAATGAAAAGTGAGTAATTCTCTATTAAAAAGTATTGAAAAGCACTAAAGGTGGAATACTTAACGCTTAAAGAAAATATGAGGTGAGTTCGCAAGGTGGAACACTTAACATCTCACACAAGCTACAAATGAGTCCACAACCTAGAAAACAAGTGAGTTCCAAAAAGCACAAAAAGGTTGCCTAGTGGAACAATTAACACTTCTTTCCTGTAGACCCCACCCCTTTAATGTGGCGCTGAGATTGCAACCACGGGGTGGAATGAGGGGCCAGAAGATGAGCGAGTCCAATAACCCAAGATAGAAATCTAGATCAATCACAAGTAATCTAAGACTCCTAATCAATACTACTTATAAGTGCAAGAGGGTTTGAATCATGGAATATTTAACTTTTCAAGTAAACATGAAGTGAGTCCACAAAGAGGTGTATTTAACTCTTCATGTAAACAAGGAATGAATCCATGCCCTAGATTACTTAATGAAATTTTTTTGATATTAGAACCAAGAATTACTTAATGTTTAAACACAAGCATTCACTTAAACACAAACTTGTATAAAAGCAAATCTATGTTCATTCATTTCCCATTAAGAGCATCAAAAATGTGTTCTATGAAAGCGTGTAACACTCAAGCCAAACACATGAGAGATTAATTTTGTGCCCAAACCAAGTGTTATAGAGATTTTAGGAACTCACCTTAGGTCCAAATATCTGCACTCCAACATTTAGCACACATCCAAAAAAAAACCCTAAGATGGTTAGATATGAAAATCAATTGTTAGGAGTTTGATTTAACATTGTTGTCTTCAAGACAGTCTTTAAAGATTGATTTATTTGACCCATAAAATCACAATATTAAAATTTTTGGAAAGAATTAAGTTTTTAGAAAACATCAAGAACTACCATTTTCCAAAATTACAAGGTCTTATTATTCCATTTGGTTCCTCAACCAATAACTTTTTCAGACTGTAATTTTTCTGTCATAAATCAGATTTAAAACACCAAACCCTGCCTAGAGAATCACATATCTTTCTCAAAAAGAATCCAAATGAAACCAAAAAAATTTCATAGAAAATATTAATGAATCTAGTTTCCAAATATGTAATCCATTTATTTTTTTCATTCATAAATTATTTTCTAAGAGCAAATCATTGCCTGCAACTCCAATGCAGATTGTTAAAAACTAGTTTTCACTCAAATGCCCGTAACTTTCACAAATCTGCATAAAAATGACTCAAACCAAAAATAAATGAAATTTAATTCATGTATATTTCCAATTAATATTATTATAAGTCTTGATTCTTCACAATTTGTCTATACCAAACGTTTCAATCTGACTATATTCAGAGAATCTCAAATCTGCAAATACCCACTTGACCCAAAATGATCATAACTTATTCATTTCTTTATAAAAATGAACCAAACCAAAAGCATGAGAAATAGGATTCATCATTATATCCATCCATTACTATATTATAGGGTTTCCAATCTGTACATGGCCGTACAAGTCCTGGAACCAACACTAAAATTTAAAAACCAATCAAGAATAAGGTCAGAAATTAATCTTTTCTGCCCCACGGTGGGCGCCAAAAATATGTGATGGATTTGTGTCACACTTCTATGAATCCTTGTATTCAAGGATACTCAATAATGAGCTCTCGAATATCGATTCACAACTCTCTATCTGTGGAGTGCATGAATTTTTATGAGGCCTTCAGATTGATTGAGTTGAACCCATGCAAGTACACCACAGAACGAGAGATTCAAGGATGAGAAGCAAGAATGCTAATCTCCATTGAATCGTCAAGTTCTTGCATGCAAATGAAATTAATCTATATGATTGCAAATGCAAGAAAATAAACTAATTTATTGAAATGAAGATTAAACTATATGATTGCAAGAAATAAACTATTTTATTAAAATTAATCTATATGCAATACAAGAAATAAACTACTTTATTGAAATGGAGATTAAGCTAAAATAATGAAATAAATTAAACTAAAATGCTTATGAATATTAATATATATGTAACTATGCAAGGTAAAACAATGATCTCCAAAGCTCCAATGTCGCCAAGAAAACTTGCAGCATAACAACGGTATGAAAATTCTAGATTTTTAATTGAGAAGGAGAGGGCTCCTTATATAAGAAATTGTGGAATTGCATCTCCAAGATCAATGTGGGATTAATGTAAAAAGAGGAAAAAAATCTGATTTTTAGAAAGTATGGAGAGAAAAAGAAATCTCTTTATTTTATTTATTTTTATTTCACTTATTTCTTTTTTCATCACAAAAGATCTTTTGAGAGGATTTTATTTATTTTAAAAGAATAATATCTCTTGTAATAAAATAAAATAAGATTATATAATTTAAAGATGAATATTAATTAAATAAAATAAAATCATTTAATTAAAAATAGATTTTAATTAAATAACATTATTTTATTTATTTAAAAGGGATTTATTTCTTTTAATTAAATAAAATTATTGTTGACATGATTAAACCTTAGGAGATTATTGAAATGATTGAAATAGTTATGATTTGATCAAGGAAATTGATTTGAATATATTGTAAAGCATTGATTCAGAAAATTGATATTGGATAAATTGAATAAATGGGGCCCAAAGTCTAGGCGACCATTTTAGGGTGCATACAACTACTGCCTCCCAAATTGTCGCCATACCCGAGTGATGCAGAACCTCTCAACAATCTATGAGTGTCAGCCTACCAGTGGTCGGGTACACAACATGTAGCTCAGCTCATCCTCTGCATCACCCCATGCCTCAACATCTCTGTATGGCCTCCATGTGAATAAGGTCAACTCATCTAGAATCTGCCTGTAATGTGTCACATCCCCTGTATGAGCATGTGATATGAAACATACATATCTATAAATATATGGGTATCTCCTCTCTCTCGGCTAAACCCTGGGGTGCATCACAGCAATGTGCTCCCATGCCCACACCTGTGCCAAGATGGCCCCGCATGCCCATGTCCGACCATCCTTGTAGATGATCTCATGCAGCTCATGATACATCTCTACCAGTATGGCAGGACCCCATGCCATACGTCGCGGTCTCCCGATCAAATCCACCAGTAGTCTGCCCCATCCTAGAGGGAATCCCTTTTGACTACGATCAGTCATCAGGATCTATGAGATAAATGATGCCACAATGCATGGCACCGGGAAGTCTCTACCAAAATCATCTATCAGCCTCTCCCAGCTGACATGCCTATCCAAAATGGTGATATCCTGGAACATCTCCTGTATCAACTGTCGCCCCTCGGTGGCATCCTGGTCATAATACACCTTTGCCAACACACAAATCATGTTAGTTTTCATCATATGAAAACTTTACACTTACACAATTATATCTCAAAACATAATTTTACTTACAGGCTAGCCATGGCATGGTACCCGCAAGATCCTATAGACATCCTCTAATGTGATGGATGCCTCTCCTGTCGGCAAGTGAAATGTGTTGTGCTCACTATGCCATCACTTTGCCAAGGCTATCAGTAGCCCGTGATCAGCTCTGATGTAGGGGAACCTCAGCAGGTACCGAAATCCCATCGCTCTGATGTCATCCTCACCTGGATCATCTAGGTTCTGGACACATCTCAATCCCACCACCTTCGGTGCTCTGATGATCAACGCCGGAAAGACCTCCTGCAAATCATTCAACCAAGCCATATGTCAGTGCATACTATGATGAAAATCAGTACAAGACACTTAAAGCACAACTATTGTCTAGACCCATGTCTTACTTTGCTTAAAATGATCCAAATTTTAAGTTTTACAGAGAAGTATCATGTGATACTTCTCTCTATATCAGTGCAATACACCTTTGGCCATGCGATACTTCACCCGGTATCATGTGATATTTCACTAGCTATCATGCGATACTGGTGTCTATATGCGCGTGATACTTTGGGGACCCACAAAGTATCGCGCGACGTTTCTTCCCAAAGGGTACGATACTTTTAAAGTATCGCACGATAGTTCACCTAAAAACTAAAAATTTCAAAATTTCAAAACGTGCTAAATTTGCATTAAATGCTATAAATGACCCAAACAATGGCTAGTTTTTGGATACATACCGGGGCACCATAATGTGGAGGTCGATTGTGCAACCGGGAGCGCTCAAATCGGTGTCTGTGGACGGGAACTCCTGCTGGTTGAGCCATCGCTATCTCTCAGAGATCTAGATTCTCAAATAGTTAAAAGTTAAATGATTTTGAAAATGACATTTTCACCCCTTATGTAGCATTTTGACTTTTTGACCAATTTTCAAAACTCCTCAGAATTGCATGAAAATTGCACCCATAGCTAATTTTGACATCCTAGATCCATTTTCAGACTTGAAATCGAAATCCAAGGTTATCTTGATTGTCAAAATCACTTTTCAAATCTTCTCCCTCTTTTGCGCAGTTGACTGACTGTTTGAGGCATAATTTGATTTTCGATGGACTTTCTTCCTTCCATGTCTCTCAAATTTTCTAGTCTTTCATTCACTCTATTTCTAGTCTTCTATTTCTATTCTTCTACTTCCTCACTGGGGCATCTTTTCATGACCTAATAGTTATCTTGTTATCCTTTATCTTTGATTATGATTAATTATGATTTGATCATCTTTTATCAATTTGTTGTTCTCCTCTATCTGATTTTGATTTCGATTCCGAGGGGGCAGTACCTATGGGATTTTCATCCCTGATTCTCTTGATTTTCCTGATTTAGACATCTTTTGTGAGCTTTTGCTCAAATTTGAGATTCTTATCTCTTACTTTGAATGTGATCCCAAATCGACCTCATGTTCAAAGGCCTTTGTTTATGTTTGTCTGGGTGTGATCCCAAATCGACCTCACATTTGAGTTGTTTTGTGATCCTAGATCGATCTCACATTTCAACTTCATTCTTTGACTACATGTGTTCCCAAATCGATCACACATTAGTCAAAGAGGGGCAAATGTATGCACCCAAAAATGGTCACCTAGACTTTGGGCCCCATTTATTTGATTTATCAATCCTAAATCATTTTTTTATCAATAATCAATATTTTCAACATTATCAATTTCTTAATCAAATCTTAATTTCGATCATATATTAGATTTTTATCCTATGGGCTAACCATTTTATCCTAAGTTTTTATTTATTTAAAAGGAATATTTCCTCTCCTTTTATTAAATAAAAAAGCCCCACCTTTTCCTCTTATCCTAAGTTGCACAAATAAAACATCATTCTTATTCTATAAAAAAAGAAAAAGTACTTTTTGTCTCATATGGACACAAAAGTCAACTCCTATTTCCTCATTGGAAGATATTTGTGCACAAGGATCAAGCTTCCATTTTTCTCCACCATTGATTAAGTCTTTTGCCTCTTAATCTCAATGGTCCATTTTACCTCATTTTCTATAAAAGGAGGGCTCTCTTCCTCATTTGCATCCATCTTTTTTATGTTAATGTTATGTTGCAGGTTTTCTAGATCACTTTGGAGCTATCTTTGAAGACATTCTACATCAAGCTTTGAAGACTTGGTTTTCATTGTTGCATCTCATTTAGTTGCATATTTTCTTTGTTTAGTTGCATAATCATGGCATATTAGCTTAGTTTCCTTTTATGCAATAGATTAGCTTCACATAGCTTAATTAGGGGAATTGTAATCCATTGCTATTTCCTTTCTTAGTTTAATTTGCATTGTTATTTCATAGACTATTTTGCATCATCATTTAGATTTGCATTGCATTTTCATACCTTGATTTCATTTGGGGATATTGGCATTGTTGCCCTTGTCTTCATTGTGAATCTCTCATTGTATGGTTGACTAGCAAGGTCACTAGTTTGTAGCTCTAGCTGAAAGCAAATTTATCAAAGTCCCTTGCAACTCCATGCATAAAGAGCTATGAGTCACTTTGTGAGGCCTCATTGTTGAGCAACCTTGCATGTAATGGTTCATAGAAGTGTGGTCACTTTTGCACCATACATAACTGACCTCACTTTAGAAGAGTGAACAATTTTGGGTTGCTAGTCCCAAGTGGTTTTTCCATTTACAGGGTTTCCATGTTAAATCTCTTGTGCTATGTGTTGATTGTGATATTTTTTTGTTATCATACTTTACATGTTACATGTTAGATTTGATCGGTAACTATTCTAGTATTTGACTGGTAATCGGTAAAAGCACAGATAGTGAAAGTAATCAGTGTTTACCAAGGAGCAAAAATTGAAGAAGTTGTTCTGAATTATACATTTTTTTTTGGGACACTCGATAACTGATTCACCCCCCTCTCAGTTATTCTAACAAAGGTCAACCTCGACCCTAACCTAGGGTAGAGTCGACCTCGACTCTAACCTAGGGCAGAGTCGACCTCAATTCTAACCTAGGGGAGAGTCGACCTCGACCTTGACCCTGGGTCCAATTTTCAAGTTTCGAAGGTTTCAGGATATTGGGCTTCAGAAATTTTTATTTTCCCACTTTCAGGTCAGCTGTTTCGGATTTTAAAATGGTAAACTCTTAACTTTCATTTAATCTAGGTCCATTTCTAGGGGTTAAGATTAATTTTTATTTAATTCTCCAATGTCAGCCTCTCTAAAAGTTTGTGCCCTAGATCACTATAAAAGAAAGCCTTCCTCTTTCATTTTCACATCCACAATCAAGAAATTCAATCCACCTTTCATGATCAAGACATCTAGCTCTCAAGTGCAAGAAAGCAAGAAGGAGAAGGAAAGCAAGAAAGCATTCATTCATCTTCAAGCATTCAAGTATTCATCAAGGAGATCCATTGTTAGCCATTGAAGGATTCAATCTCTATGGAGCCCTCTTGTTGAAGATTTCTCCATCCACATTCATCCAAGCCTCTTCCTATGCTAAGATCCATTCAAGATTGGTGTTGAAGATCTAATGCCATTGATTTGAGACATCCTACATACATTTCTACATTCATTTGGAGCATCCATACTTGTGGATTCAAGGATTCGAATCCTCCACAAGGATTTCAATATAAGCAAGGTGAAATATTTCATTTACTTTGTTTATACATATTGCAATTTCAATTATATTTCAAGGTTGATTCCAAACTAGGGTTTGACCGAGGCAAACCCCCCATCCAAACAATAAAAAAGCTATTTTTCTTGCAGGTACAGGTATAGGACAGTGAATTGCAATTCATATCTAGATACCCTTTTCGATGAACTTCTGAGATTTGCGAACATAATTTCTGTCAGAATTGTTTCAGGTTAGGGATGACCTTTAGTGAGGAGTAAGATTGTGCCCTAGGATAAGATTGTGCCCCACTATCTAGGTCAAAGTCAACTTGACCTCAGAAAGACAAAAGTTTTCTGGGTTTTCTTTGTCTCGGTATTTCTAGTCCGAAGCAGGTTTCATAATTCCCCGAAACTATGTACAGACATCAAAAAGAAGCATTTTCCAAATTTTCCCTATTTTGAGGTTAGTATTTTCCTTTTATTCATTTAATATTTCAAGCATAAAGTTTTTGTAGAAAATTATACAATTTCCTCCTTTCTTCATATTCTCCATTATTTGATTCATTTGTGCATTGATCACTTCTTTGTGATTAATCAATTTGGATCCCTCTTTTGAGAATTTGGATTAGGGATAGATCTTATACTTTCCCCTATTTCTCACATAGATACAATAGTATTTTGTAATAAGGGTAAAGATAGATCCCCTACATATTTATCCACCATTACATTTTGGTGAACCCGACGAGCTTACCCCTTTTCTTTTGTGGAATTAGATGCCCTATAGTATTTGTGGTGTTAAATTTCTCATTATATCTTTTTGGTGTTAGATTTTCCTTTTATGTTAAATCTTGCATGCTCCTTTCTATTTCAAAAATACAAAAAAATTGCAAAAATCTCTTTAAAATACAAAAATATTCATTTGTTTATGCTTTGTGTTTACCTAGTTAAGTTCATTTGTGTTGCATTGGTATATGAGCTTTACTACCTCTAGTCCTACTTATAACATTTTGGTTATAAGAAGTCATAGACTCATGGGTGCCTTTGATCCTGAATATTCCTCTCCTTTCCTTAGGATCCCGGATGACAATTTGATTATTCATGATTCCAATCCTATTATGGAGCAAAAATCTTCTCACTCATCTCATGACAAGGATGATGCTTTAAGAGTTCCTCCTGAACAAGTCCAAAAACTTTCAACTGAACTTGATAAAATGGGTAATTGGCTTATTCAATAAAACCATAATCAAGATTCCATTCAAGCTATAGAGGCTCTTAAGAAATTTATTCATTATAGTGATCAAGGTGTTAATTTCTTGCGTGGTATTACTCATCTTGTGCATTCAAATTTTAAACCTTTAGCTCAAGAAGCTCAAGATTTAGGGTTGATTCCTTCGGTTACTAGTATAGAACCTTCTTTTGTTCCTTTATCTAGTATTCCTACCTATACTCCTTCTTTGGTGACTGTGACAGTTCCCTCTATTCCTATGAGTGTTCCTCCTATGTCCCTTCCTACATCACAACCTTCTTATCATAATGTTCCTTTTACTTATTCTAATCCTCTTCCAACTATAGTTCCAAGTGTTCCTCCAGTTGTGTCTTCTATTCCTGTAGCTTCATACACTTTACCTAGTGTTTCTAATGTTGCTATTCCTCCTATTTCTTCTAATGATTAAAAAATCATCAGTTTGGCTCAAACTCTGTCATCCCTACAACAACAACTTGCATCCTTGACTCAAAACAAGTTTAGCATTCCTACATGTGACATGGGAAGTCCTTTGTCCCGAGACATCATTCGTACTCTTGTTCCTCAAAAAGTTGATATGCCTCATCTTGAGAATTACAACAAAAAAGGAGACCCTGTTCATCATGTTAAAACATTTCAAATCCTTTGTAGTGATTATGCTCATGACTATAGGATTTTAGCCAAGCTGTTTGCTAGAACTTTTCATGACAAGGCCTTACAATGGTATTGTTCCTTGCCTCCTTATTCTATTGATTCATTTCCACAACTTGTCGATGCTTTTATTCAACAATTTCAAAATAGCATTGGTCTGCAAGTGTCCTTGACTGATTTGATGCATTGTAAACAAAATGCTAAGGAAAAATTGACTGAATTTATTGGTAGATTTAAGCATTTACATGCTCAGATTTCCTATCATGTTCTTAATATTGATATTCAATGTATGTTTATTTCAAATTTGCAAAAGGATATTAGAGATAAGATCCTGCTTATTGAATTTACCTCTTTTCGACAACTTTGTGCAGTGCTTCATCATTATCAATTACAAGTGAGTCAATTTGAGAGAAACACTCCAATGGCTCCTGTTCCTGTTGATAAAACTGATGCTGCTCCTAATCCAAACAAATTTCAAAAATTCAACAACTATGTCAAGATAAACAAACAAGCGAATGCAGTTGCTAATCAAGTTGTTGCATCTCACAATGCCACTTCTGCATCCACTGCTTTTTGATTAAATCATACGTTTAATTCTCTTTCTAAATCTTTACATTCTATTATGAATAGGTTGTTAACTACTAATATGATTACTTTACCTCCTATTCGACTTCTTTTACCTGCTACGATTGTATCTAAATCCTTTGATCCTAAAGCTTTTTGTCAATATCATTGTCAGAATGGTCATGATACTGAGAAATGTTATTCTTTAAAACATAAGGTTCAAGAGTTAATTGACTTTAATGCCTTATCTATTGATAATCTTGATGGTAGTGGGAACAAATCTATCTCTCCTTCTAATCAAAATCTTCAAATCTATATGAATCCTTTACCTACACATGATACTAATACCATTGCTCAACCATCTTCTATAGATATTGTTTATGATTCAAAGATGGATGATCTTAATCACATTGTTAACCAAGTGGAGCATGTTGTTCAATCTGTATCTCCACCTCAGCCTCAACCTCAGCTTCAATCTCAAGTTTAATCTCAACCTATACCAAAACTGTAGCCTAAATTGAAAATTCAGCCTAAACCTTGAAACCAACCTAAGAATAAAAGACCTTGGGAAATTTTGATTACCTTTGATGATTCTGAGACTATTAAGGCTCCTGATGATCCCCTTTACATTTATGCTAGGATTTCTTAGATAGCTACTTGTGGTTGTCTTGTTGATTCTACATCCTTAGTCAATGTTATTACTGAAGAAAATCTTTTTATGAAAAACTTGCAATGTGATTCTTATGATACATCGGATGTGTGGATTCAAACTTGTAATGGTTTTCTTTATCCATCATTTGGTTCTATTAACTTTCTGGTTGAACTTTGTGGTAAAATTGTGAACACTACCTTTGTTGTTGTTCCTACTTTTGATCAATTTCAAGTTAAGCTTGGTTTGCCTTGGTTGAATGCCATGCATGTTGTTGCTTCTCCTATCCATAAGTATCTTAAATTCATTCATGATGAAGAAGTGAAGATGATTAATCATAGTTTATATCAACCTTCTAGGCCCAGGGATTGTGCTACCCTTGACTTCTTTTGGCCTTCATTACCTAATTCATGTCCTTCTCGATCTGATAATCTTTTCCGCTCATATCAAACCTATAAGCATCGTAAGATTCTCAAGTTAAGCATACCTCCTATGGATCTTAATCATGGTCTTTTTCCTACACCTTCCATACTTCCTTTATCTATGGTTTCTAGTTTTGTTAATCAAGCTCCTACTATTGCTTGTCCATCTGTTGATAATCCTATTAATCCTCCTATAGAACCTATGAAGGATTCAGTAATTGTTCCTCCTAGTTCTCAACATATTTCAAGTAAGGAAAAATGTAATCTATCTGCTAATGAATGTTGTAAGAAGCATCGTGCTCAAGCTAAAGCTTGTAATTCTATTCTTCAAAAATCTTTACCTTCTTTTGATCAGCCTATGCATGATGTGTTAGAAGAAGTTACTGCAAATAATGATGTTAAAATGCAAGATTCTGATGATTCTAGTTGTATCTTAGATCCTAATTTTATTAATCTAGACGAAGAAGATACTCTTGATGATGTTAATGATGAATATGAAACTATTGACATTAACATTGATTTACCTAATATGCTTTCATCACAATTGACAATTACACATAGTATTGAACATTATGATTCTCAAGAGGATCCTTGTTTGGAATTGGCTATCATTCCTACTGTGTTGGATATAGTCCCTCTTGCGAGTTACCCACCTTCCCTAAATGATATAGAACAAGATGGGGAGAGTAGGCAGCATGCTTGATCGGCTTGTCCTTTATGGTAGCTTTTTTTTTTGTTTTCCTGTTGTACTGTGTTTCTCCCATGATGTGTATGCTAAATGTGTTAGATTCTTTTATACGACCCTTGTTACTTTGTTGGTACAAGGTGATAAAGGAATTGAACCTATTGTACCATTCCTCTATATGTATCTCTATTCTTCTATATGTTGTTTCATGTTATGTTGTACTTGTGCTATTATTCGTAAATGTTTCCTTGTATAACCTGCTTGGATTCATGACTTGGTAACACTGATTCTTTTTGGTCTCCAAGTCATGGTTCGAAAAGATTCTTCTTCGTAACTCTTATGTGATCTTTCCTCCTTTGTGACTGTAGTTCTACTTTCTTTGGGGAATGATGTCAATTCATTTTCAATAATATCATATATATATTATCTTATGATCATACTGACCCCACGGTAGGTAGATCACTTTTGTGTTCTCTGTATGTTTATTTGGTATTTCCCTTGATTTTTCTTTGTTTGGGGGCATCTCGTAGTGGAAACGTAATCAGTGGAGTTGTTTATGTTTTTGTTAAAGTCATTGCTCCTGTTAAACTATTAGCAATGACTTTAATGTGGGGGCATACGCTCTGCTCACCTATTGCACACACACACTTTTCAATATACATATATTATTTCTCAATATACTTTTCCCCCTTTATGGATTAGTGACTAATCCTTAAAGCATGGATTTTTATTTAGGATCTCTTGATCCCTACACTTTCAAATTTTTGATCCCTTAAGGTCGAAGGTGTCCTTAACACTGGATCTCTTTTTCTTTTGGTTTTACTCTTATGGAATAGAATATTCTTAAGGGTGAATCCTTGATGGGTTGACTAGTGAGTAGCCACATTCACTAGGTGGTTCAATTCCATCTTTCCAGTTGCACTATTTCCTGGTGTGGTTCACAATGGGACATAAGTTCTCATTGGGCGAGATAATCACACCCTCTTCTCTCTCTTTTCTAGATATGTCTCTCTTATTGTGATCTTGGAGTTGATGAAGACTTGAGTCCCTGGGGGCTTGAGGATCCCTTTGTCCCTTTGATTTCAATAAGATTATCTTTTCATTATGATATCCTTTACCAAGAGTTTGTAGTGAGTCCATACTCTTGCTAAAGTGGGGGCTTAATGTATCATCTTAAAATGGAAGCACTTCCATGATAAGAATGTTTAGCCCTCCGAGTAAGTGGTTTGGGGTCATGTCAAGCACCTTGATTAGGTCTTTGCATGGATCTAGGTTTATCCCCCTATTCTGCTTCTCTCCCCACCTATTTCCAGCTTTTTCCTGGCACTTAGTCTTGAGAACTTAAGATTTGAGACCTCAGGGTCAACATCAACCTCCTAGGTCAAGGTCGACCTCAACCCTGACCTAGGGCAGAGTCGACCTCAACCCTGACCCTGGGTCCAATTTTCAAGTTCCAAAGGTTTTGGGATATCGAGCTTCAGAAAGTTTTATTTTCTCACTTTCGGGTCGACTGTTTCAAATTTCAGAATGGTAAACTCTTAACTTTCATTTAATCTAGGGCCATTTCTAGGGGTTAAGGTTAATTGGGATTTAATTCTCCAATGTCAGCCTCTCTAGAAGTTTGTGCCCTAGATCACTATAAAAGGAAGCCTTCCTCTTTCATTTTCACATCCACAATCAAGAAATTCAATCCACCTTTCATGATCAAGACATCTAGCTCTCAAGTGCAAGAAAGCAAGAAGGAGAAGGAAAGCAAGAAAGCATTCATTCATCTTCAAGCATTCAAGTATTCATCAAGGAGATCCATTGTTAGCCATTGAAGGATTCAATCTCTATGGAGCCCTCTTGTTGAAGATTTCTCCATCCACATTCATCCAAGCCTCTTCCTATGCTAAGATCCATTCAAGATTGTTGTTGAAGATCTAATGCCATTGATTTGAGACATCCTACATATATTTCTACATTCATTTGGAGCATTCATACTTGTGGATTCAAGGATTCGAATCCTCCACAAGGATTTCAATATAAGCAAGGTGAATTATTTCATTTACTTTGTTTATACATATTACAATTTCAATTACTTTTCAAGGTTGATTCCAAACTAGGGTTTGACCAAGGAAAACCCCCCATCCAAACAACAAAAAAACTATTTTTCTTGCAGGTACAAGTATAGGATAGCGAATTGCAGTTCAAATTTGGATACCCTTTTCAGTGAACTTCTGAGATCCATGAAATAGAATTTTTGTCGGAGCTGTTTCAGGTCAGGGACGACCTTCAATGAGGGGTAATATTTTGCCCCGGGGTAATATTGTTCCCCACTATCTAGGTCAAAGTTGACCTGACCTTAGAAAGACAAAAAAAATTTTGGGTTTTCTCTGTCTCGGTATTTCCAGTCCGGAGCAAGTTGCAGAATTTCCCAAAACTGTGCACAGACATCAGAAAGTAGAATTTTCTAGATTTTCCCTATTTTGAGGTTAGTATTTTCCTTCTATTCATTTAAGATTTCAAGCATATAGTTTCTATATAAAATTATAGGATTTCCTCCTTTCTTCATATTCTCCATTGTTTGATTATTTGTGCATTGATCACTTCTCTGTGATTAATCAATTTGGATTAGGGATAGATCTTATAATTTCCCCTATTTCTCACATAGATACAACAATATTTTGTAATAAGGGTAAAGATATATCCCCTACATCTTTATCCACCATTACAAGCACAATCCAAAAAACTAAACTAAGAATAGAGAATAAGCTCCCCCTAAGGGAAAAAAGGAAATTAATCTAAGGATTATTTGATTTTCTAAATATGTGCAGTCCATGCACCTTTATTGTTGTCTCATTACAAGATGGCATCATTCATAAGCTCGATATGCACCTGAAGAGACACCAACATGTATTATGCCTCATCTAGATCAGTATCCAGATCAAAATAAGTGACCCGTTGTGCCTTGGAAAGGGCACGATTCATCAAGGAACTACATTCACCACACATGTCCCTTAGCTAACTTAAGGGAAGTATAATATCATCTCTCTATTTCTATAGCTAAAAATAGGTCTTGTGAATTTATTTAATTTTTTATCTTTCAAAATTGGTAAGATACTAAGAGAGATGGAAATTTTGATGTGCTTGATGAATTTTATTCTTGATTATGTCAATTTCTTTTCTGATACTCTTGGTGGCCTCTGGCCACTACAAACTATAAACATATAGTCCATTTCCATTAGCAAGACAAATTTGTCCTTGTGTAATCAGTCGAGAGAGAAGCTTGTGTGCATTCACATATTTATCTTTTAGACTATTTAAAATTTTATCCTTCTCAGTCTCCTTTTCTTTGTTAAAATTTTCTTCAAGGGAGATAGTCAGATTATATAAAGAACTTATCAATAACTTACAATTTTTAATTTTAGTGGTAGAAGAATTAATGGAACATCTTGAAACAACATTTTGAAGAGCAACAATTATCTTATCAATCATTTTATCTTTTTCCTAATGATTATTCAACATATTCTAGTTGGAAGAGGCCATAATGGCTTCTCCAATTTGATATTTGTTCACTATATCAACCCTAGAAAAATCAATCATCAATTTAGATGAAGTAACTAGATGGAAAGATAGAGGGGCAACAAGTAATCCCTTCAAGGGATCATTAGATAGAATGAGATTGATGTCCTTCTTTGACAAGATTTTATTTTCTTTATCCTTCTTTTTCACTTTATCTTCTTGTATTTCCTCTTTTCCTTTGTTTCCTTGTTCTACCACAATCTCTTCTACATCAATTTATAGAAGAGTGTTGTTTAGATGGACAATAAGACCTTCTAATTCACTTGGAGTTGAATCAAATTTACATTAGTATCTTTAGCAACTATGTCAATAGTTTCTATATTATTTTTTATAATCTCGGTAGGAGCATCTTTGGGTACATCAGAGGATGCACCAGTATTAACACCAAGTAGCATATCATATCTATTGACCATAGATTTGAGCATATTTATAGTTTCCATTTTCATCTTATCTCTAATTTCTTGCTCATCCTACATAAGAATATTTATCCATTTCCTAGTTCTAAATATCTTTTTATTGATTTCTAAGATTTAGGTTGTATTTTGCTCATAAACAGACTCCCCAATAGTCTCAAGAGCATATCTTTTAATTTCTAGATTTTCTTTTATAACATTATTTGAAAGTTCCTTTAATGCAAGATGGAGTTCATGAGGAATATATTTCTCAAAATATTCTAAAATGGCATCCAACTTAACACAATATTGTACAAAATCTTTCACTATTTATCTTCATCATTAGCTTTAAGATAAAGATTACTTATCTCTTTTATGTTTCCTTCTTGTGCAATAGACTCAAATAAAGTATTTAGATTCAAAGATTCTTTAATTTTCTTACCTTTTCTCCTCCTGACTTGAATTCTAAATTGTTCTAATTCTTATTCTTCTTCAATATCTAATCCAACATTAATGTACATTCTCTTAGATCTATCTTTTCCTTTCTTGTACTAGGAAGATGAGGATAACTCTTTTTAACTTTTTGTCAGAGTTCCTTCTAAGGCCATTTCTTCAATATGAGTTTTGGAGGAGTCAGATAATCTATCAGACCTTCTAATGGCCTCTACTTCTTAGGGTGAGAAGCCAATTTTCTTCCAAGATTCATCGATGACTTTTTGTATCTTCTTTTCCCTGTCCTTCTTGGCATGTTCAAGATGAACTTCTAGGGATTTTTCTTTTGTAGTTCCATATCTCTTTTAATTCTCATCCACTGGGATTTCTAATAGTACCTTAGTCAAGCCTTGTAGCATATCTTCAATAAATTCATGACCTAGAGATGGAATCCATTGTTCTCTAGGAATAACAACCTCCATTATGCATTTATATGTGGAAATAAGGAAAGTGATATCATCTTTGTACTTATCAACTATTTTTCTAGGGATCATTTCCATTTTCTACATTAAGAGTTGAAAAACTAAGAAGAAAGAGGTGAAGGAAACCTCTTGGTCTTTGGGGTTAGTAAATCTCCTTAAGTAACTTTGTATTTGGTGAGCCACATACCTATCTAGTGTTGAAATCACTCTACCTTGACCATATACCTCTTGCAAAAAGTAAGATAGAATACATAAAGCTAGGGTTCCAAATTTGAACACATGGTTATTTTATTTTCACTTATGCAAATCCTCCAAAAATTGTTGCTTTCATAGCTCACATAGATCATAATTTGCATTTTTCTCAATAATTTCTTAAGCCATATTTATAGTCATAGAAGAGATGGAGTTGTCCCGGTTAGTAAAATAGACTTTGTTACCGATCATATGGGATGCATATTTAACAACAAGATTCTCAATATAACTAATAGACAAAGAACATCCATCAGAGATGACCTTGGTTAATTTCACAACATCTTTGATCTTCATGGCCTTAGGCACAAAAAGAGCACAATAATCATTTAGACCAATAATAACCTCCATAATTTTTTTAGTGACATGACATGTTTTCTCAAGCCATAGAAAGTCATCATGAAATCTACTTTTTGTCATTTTTTACTCTTTTTTTATTGTAACAAAAATTAGGGAAAGAGTTCCAAACATTTTATTTCTTATCAACTAGGGCACGATATTCAGGTTTGACCTCAAATTCATCTCTCACCAACTTATTAGTCGATAAATTCACTAGCTTTTCATGATTGAATTCTTCAAGCTTCACATAAAAGAAAGCCTACTATCTTCCATCAGAACGACCCCAGAAGGAAAGCTGGCAAAGGTAGCCTCTAGATCTTTTTTTGTCACGTTGAGCAGAAGCCTTTTGAAACTTGGTTAAGGCTCAATTTTTACGCCAACAACTACATGAGTGGCCATTTCCATAGAAAGATGAAATTTTCAATTGAAAAATCCTTTTTCGAATAGAACCCTAACCTTTGGATCACCTCAAATACTTCTTCGACTTATTTTTTCTTTGTGTGAGAGAATGACTCAATAAATCCTCTTTTAAACCTTTTTGTCCACTCTCTAATAGTAAATGCAAAGAGAGAAAAATGATTTAACCATCACTTAGTCTAATATTTATAGTCACTATTTGTACCTCTATCTTATCTATAATGTAATGTACTTTACTAGAGTCTATTATTATGTTGTTACTACAACCTTACATCTTTTAACACTCTGTCAGGAACCCAAGAAAAAATAACCTAAACATGATACTAAGTTAATGGAATATTGTTTTCTTTTAAATGTTTAAACAATACAAATGTGAAAGTAAGAACAACATAAGATAACATACATTTAAGCATTTAAACATAGTTAACAATCCCAAGGCTTCCATGATGTAGAGTTACTTTAAGTTAACTAATCTACTAAGAATAACCACATATAAACTTTCATACAACTATTTGCAACTAAATCACAAGATACAATTCCATATTAAATAAGCCAAGATACAATTGATACAACATGGTGTGCATAATAAACCATATTCCTTTTCACAAGTCATAGGGTATACAGTAATGAATCATAATACATAACATCTCATGAACGGATGTCAAAAAAACATACTAGTAGGAAACAAAAATACAACTCATGATAGCAATAAGCAAATATCCAATGAATAAAAAGAATATAGTAACAACAACAAGGATCATTCAAGCATATGAACATCAACATCAAAATATCAATGTTGATAGAATCACTACCACCCAACCACATGGAACCTTAAGGTCCACCCCACTGTGCTGAGGAGATAAACACCAGACCTCACTCAAGAAATTCAAAGATACGAGGATACAATACCATAATACCAACACAAATGATAAACATAAGATCCTATAAGATCATTATAAAAATATACTCAACACACTGCCAAAGGTACCAACCACTCATGGAAAACCTAAGATGTAAATAGAGAAGTGTCATCACATATGTCTAACCCTTGAGTTGTCTCGATGGTCTTTTTGGACCTCGGTGCCCAAGTGACCATATGTGGATCAATAATCCTCTCATATAAACAAGGATACTAACTATGCCAGATCACTACGCCCCTTGGGTGGACAATCATCATCTCCCACTCCCATCCTTAGCCTGACTAGCACTCAAGGCATGGGCGAGGCACACATAATATCTTATTAATTCATTTAAAATCCCCCCATTTAATGTATTAAGTTATCACTTATTAAGCTACTTGCAAAGGATACCCAGGCAACCACTTTAGCACTTCTAGGTACCTCCAAAACAAGCCACTTCCCCTCTAAATATCTAGATAACCTACCCTAAGCTCATAAATTAAATAATACCACAAAGGTAAAAATGACTCTCAAGTTAGTTCCATAAAAAAATAAGGAACACACTGGTTCTCAAATAACCATAACATCATGAACATACTCTAAAGAACAATCACATATGCACATAAGCTCAATACTGAAACAAAGTTAGACAATAAAAAATTGAGATAATAATAACCACATGGTACATGCAACAAATACCCATAAGCAATAATATTGATTCTCGAGCCTTTGGTAAACTAACCCATAAGTTAACTTAAACTCCCAAATTGATGAAAACACTAATAAAAATAACCATCAAAACAACCCACAATTCATAACAAAAATTTGATTAAATAAATAAATTATACTTAATTAATTTAATATTAATTAATAAATAATTAAATCAAATAACTCTTAAATGATTTAATTCATAAATTTAGTATATTGATTATCATACTTAATTTATTAATATTAATAAAATGATATAATATTAAATCTATTATAAATATCATAAAATTAATAATTAATAACTAATTAATAATTGTCTATGTGTGCTTCTGGATTTGACGCTTAAAAATATACACAATCAAATCCAGAAGCACACATAGACATTTGAAATGGATTGTGGAAATCTGATACTTTTAATTAACAATTAATAGCTAATTAATAAATATTAATAATAATTAATAATGACCTATTAAGGGGCAGTCTTGGGTTAATCCAAATCCATGTGGTGGTGTTTGTGTTGTTCGGGTAAGACCAGATGAAGGATGGTGGAAGGTGAACTTTGATAGTGCATCTTAGGGGAATATGGGGCCTTCAGGAGATGGTTTTATAATCTAGGACTATCATGGAAATACTCTAGTGATTGGTGGGAAATGATTAGAAGATGGCACTAACAATGTAGTGGAAGCCGAAGCAATGTTAGTGGAAATCAAGGTTGCAAAACATCTTGGGATTAGAAGACTACACTTGGAAGGGGATTCTCTTATAATTGTTCAAGTAGTTATGAAGGTGACTAGGGAGGCCTGACATTTGCAAAAATTTAGAAGCCTAAATACTAAAGAGATAGAAACAATAAATTAATTTTGAATAACTCATGTAAAATGAGATGATAATAAGGAGGCAAATTGCTTGTCAAATTGGGCTTTATTCTTTGAGAATAAAGGAGACATTAAAGTTGAGGATTTTTGAAGGTGTAATTTAAACTAAACCTTTAACTGACTACTTATTTGATTTAGCTCATTGATGGTGTGAAGAATGGTGGCGGTGTAAGGGATGAGCAAATTTAATGCTATTAAGGTGGTGATGAGACTCTAATTCCATCAAAGGACTTCCCATTTATAGTGGGGGAAGTCTGAAATATTTACTTTAAACTTGGCATTTGGTGCTTTTTTTCTATAGAAAACAGTGTAAATTAGGAAGTGAGCTCTTAGATAGATTGCGAAGGATGGAGATGAATTTTAACCTCACATCACCAAAGCAACAAAATCTCTTCTTTGGATAGATACCAAAGAAAAGACATAAGAAGATTTTTCTATTTGAAGATAAGAAATTAATAAAGAGTGTGATGATTATTCTGGGAGAGATTTTCAATGAGGTTTAAAACTATCACAGAACCAACATAGACGTGTTTTCAATTATAATGGCATGGGACTTGCAGCTAGGGGAGTCAAAGGAGACCATGCAAAGGGTGATGGAAGGTATTGTTCCACCAGAATTTCTTGGAGACATGCATGGCATCCTTGACAAGTCAATTCCAGGGTTGGGAATCAATTTGGTTGGACGAAAAGGTGGATTACAGAAGATTGAGGGGATGAAATACTCCCCATTATGTGGAGATTTGATGAAACACAGTGAAGGTAGAGATTCATGGATGCGCATAATGGATGGAGAGCGCTAAAATTAGTTGTGGAGCTCCATAAGTTAGAGGTAGAGATAATAGAGATGAAGCGGGCTATGGGATGGATGAAAGAGGACGAGGAGAGGTTGAATGAAAGGCTTTGAGCATGCAGAAGGGAAGCAAAAGAATGAATGGATGCTTCAAAAAGAAGATATAGCATAGGCTCATGAGGATGGAATGGCTCTATTTTTTTTAGCGTGTTTGGACACTTGGTCTTCTTTTTTTGTACCGGGGTTTAATTGGGCTCTGTTCTCAATTTTTTTGTTTTTGTTCTTTGTTGTTCTTTGGCATGTTGAAATGCCCAAATCTTGATTTTTTTGTAAACTATAAATGTCGAGGATGGTTAGTAGGTGGTAGTGGTTTTCATGAGACTCGAGGGTGGGTGGTTTTAGAAACAATAGTTTTATGTTAGGGTTACTATTAAATTAAATGCTATGTAATTAAGCTTTTATTATTAATAAAATAAATATTTGTTACCAAGAAAAAAATTAATGATGAATATAAATTAAATTAATATGTTTTAATATTAATTAATAATAATTAAATAATTTTTATTTTTTTTAAATAACTTATAAAATTGGGCCCATGGGGGATTACCCAGGCCCACTTGCGGGCCACTACAGTTAACCTGTAGTACCGCAAGTGCACTACAATAATTGCAGTGTTGGTTGTGGTATGTGGTGGGGGAAGGTGATGGCCCTTACCATACACACACACACACATAACACACACATAGATATACATAACATATATATATGTGTGTGTGTGTGTATACACATACATACATACATACATACATACATACATACATACATATATACATATATACATATATATATATATATATATATATATATATATATATATATATATATATATATATATATATATATATATATATATATATATATATATATATATATATATATATATATATATATATATATATATATACACACACACACACATACATATACATATAATATACATATATACATACACACACACACACACACACACATATATATATATGTATATATGTATATATACATACATACATACACACACACACACACACACACACACATATATATATATATATGTATATATATGTACATATATGTATATATATATATCTATATATATGTGTATATATGTACATATATACACATATATATACATATATATACATATATGTACATATATATGTATATATATATAGTATGTATATATGTATTTATATATTTAAAAAATACATACATACATATAAATATTAAAAATATATTTTTCTAAATAAATAAAATATAAAAATCTTAAATACATTTAAATAATATTCTCTTTTAGCATGCAAATGTGTATATCTATCTTTCAAAAACAAAAGCATGCCAAACTATATATTTTGACAAGGAGCAAAAAATACCAATCTAGAAGAAACCCTAATTGGGAAAATCATGAATTCCTTCCTAAAGAAAAATGTTTTCTTTTTCCTTAATTACTTTCATACACCCAGCCCAAGAATGTAAAAACCATAAACAAGGATAAGGATTAATTTCAATGAAAGCCCTAATCAAACATTTCCCTTCTAGGAGCTCCTAATCAAACATATTTATCCAAAACACAGCTTTTCAACCAAAATTTCACAATCAATCATAGTACAATAGACATGAAGAAGTCAAGATTTTTAAAAGAAAATTATAGAGAATTGAGATCCTACCTCAATTCAATAATTGTGAATCCCAAAGAAGATGATCAAATTCTTACCGCCAAAATCCAAAGCTTTCAAAATACCAAATTCTTTAATCCCAAAATTTGTCAAAGAGAATTCTTCAAAACTTGATTGAATGATCTCTCAAATGGCCTCCTGGATCTATAATTTAGAAAACCTAGGAAGCTAGGATTTTGAAAAGTGTAACCCTAATCAAGAAAATAGAACTCAACTCTAAATTTAATAAAAACGCTTAATTTAATTTTCAACTTCACTAAAGTTTCCACTACTTAACTCTTAATTTGAGTTCAACTTTATTTTTATCAAAAACTTATGCATTGAAAAGTGCATGATTTAATTTTTAATTTAATTTAAATAACTAATTGAAGTCCGATTTTCAAATATGGAACTTTAGAATTGAAAGTCAAAGTCAAAGTAATTTATTACTCAATTATGCATAAAATAAGAATTTTTTATTTAATATTAATTAAATATTTAATTATTATATAGAGAGTTAATAACTAAATCATTTAATACATATAGGTATTTAATTAATATTTAATAATTAAATAACCATTAAATAACCATATATTAATATTTTAGCATTTAAAAGGTATAATTATTTATCTTTAATAATTAACCCCTTAATTAATCCTTTTTAACCAACATAAGACAAAAATCAACAACAACCTATAAGAATGCATGCACTGAAAAACCAACTTAAACCAAAAAGCAACATCCACAAACATACTCAAATGGGGTTCATGAATTCACGTCATATTGACGAAGTCGGATTGGGTAGTCACTTAGATACTTGTCCACACTTAGGACAAAATGTAGGTTTAGGATAAAGTTTAGGCCTGGATGTTACCTCATCGGTTTAGGATAAGGTTTAGGCCTAGATGTTACCTCCCCTCTTTCACCATTGAGATATATGTAAGAGTACACTCGTTGTTGTTAATTCAGGGATGATGATGCCCGATATCTACAAAACTACATCACAAAGTTGAACATGTACATATATATATATAACAAGAAATGGTAGAGATCGATACATTGTGTGGATCTCGCAAGCAAGTAACTATGACTCCATCCCTCACCATATCAGGCACATCAAATAAAAATATAAAACACACACATAATCCATGTAAATGCATATATGGGGTCAATATGTCAATAAAAACCATAGATATGTACAACATAATCATATGAAAATAACCATAGTATAAAGATAATCATCATTATCTAACAACATGATATCACACAAAATCCAATGTTTCATAATATAACCAAAATCATGAAGTAGTGTCATACATCCAAGCATCATCGAAACCAATTGAAATAACCAATGTACACATGAAAAGTGGCTTAAAAGAGTCTGGCATCCTAAAATGAAAATAAAACTATGGGGGGGGGGGGGGGGGGTGTATTACACATCTTTTGTAGGGGACATAAAATGTTTCTTGCATTGCTCCCCCTGAACTAGAGCCATATTTTATTTAGTTGTCAAATGAAGTATCTACACCGGAGATGGGTACATCCACATCTCTAGATCCTTCTCATTTTTGCCACCACAAGTTCCACATTGATCTCCTTCATTATTTTTCTTGTCTTGACTTCCAATTCTCTTCATTGCCTTGCGATGTGTCTAGATTTGTTGCATTCATAGCACTTAAAATTTCTTTGTGCTTGTCCTAACTTGCATTGGTTAGAGTTATGACCATATAAATTGTATGCATAGTAGTAATCTTTAAATTGATTAGCATGATTCCCACATTGACTATATTTACGACCATACATGTTACAAGTGTAGAAACTACTAGAAGAAGATCTAGCATTTTGATTTCTACAATCAATTGCTTTATGGCTTATTTTGTGACAGTTAAAATAATTGCTAGAAAAGGAAGTGTTTTTGTTACTTACCTATTGATTGATTGGAGACTTACCTTTTCCTTTGTTAGGTTTTGATTCTTCAGATGGAGAGGATTTTTCTTTTCTAAGTGAACATTCGCTAGTCTCAAATCCTAAGCCTTCTTTGATTGCCAAAGATCTTTCAACAACCATTATTTTGTCTAGTTTATCTGAGCTCTCCTTAAGTTTGACATCTTGTTCCTTAGATTTCTATAGGTTTGATTTTAGATTTGTTACTTCTTGTTCAAGCTTCTCATATTCCTCTAATTTTTACTTGATCATGCTATTTATATCCTGCTTGAATTTTTCATCTTCATTGCTTTTTGTCATTAGTTCTAAGATAGTATTATTTTCTAGCATAATCTCTTCATTTACTTCCTTATATTTCCTTTTATATTTTATATTTTCTCTTTTAGTCTTCTGATGCATTCATAAAATACTTGGATGTTCTCCTTTAGATCTTTGTTTTCACTTTCAATATTCTCTATATCTTCAAGAGTAGTCCTGAGTTCCTTACTAACATCAAGAAACCTTTCTTGACCCATAAGTTCAACTTTCTAGATCTCCTTTGAGCTGTTAGACTCTTCTAAAGGACCAAGATCTAATACCAATTGTTGAATACCTAGAATACTAAGAGAGGAGGGATGAATTAGTATTCCCTTGAACCTATTAAAAATTATAACTAACCATTCACATATCATAGCTTAAATGAAAATATGAAAAGAACAAAAAATACAAACACATAATACTAGATTTATATGTGGAAAACCAAAAAACATAGAAAGAGTGAACTCTCAGATATTATATAATTGTTTAAGGTGTTGGATCATTGCTAGAAGGGGTTCACTGCCCAAAGAAGACTCGCTGCCTGAAATACAATGGCTTACTAGAAGGTGGCTTGCAACCAATATTACAAAATTAAATTGTCAAAATTGAATCAATCATATAGAGGAGATACAATTATATTGAAGTACATAATCACTTTCACATTCATTACTAATCAGCTATAAAAAGATATATACAAGATACATCTCACTTTTCTTTTTACAAGGCAATCAAATATATACCATCTGAGTCTCCATCAATTGGCCCAACTAGAGAGGATAAAATCCAAAAACCTCTACATGTTACTACTAAAATAGTTCTTACCAATCCAGAGGCATTGGCCAAAACCATAATAACTTTCTCATGCACCAAGGAATGAATAGGATCACAATTAATTACCAACATACTATTGTGGTTTTCAAATAAGATTAGACCAAAAACATTATTTTTCATTGTGTCGATAAATAGAGTATGCAAGTACCGACCCAAAAAATAGCTCCACACCTAGAAGTTTTGAATAGGAACACACAATCCCAAGAACCTACATGAGAAATACTACCATATTGAACTAGTTATAATATAACATATACCAAACCATGTCATACCATAATCATGTTAGACCTCTAAACCAAAATAAGACATCAATGATAACATACTGACAAGATCTGAATTCCAGAATGTCTTTAAATAGAGGAAGTCACTTTAGTTGAGTGGTAAAGATTTTTCATTATCTGAAAGATTGTTGTGTTCTATTTTTCTTATGTTTGCACATGGGAATTAGGCAATGGTGAATGATTTTGTTTTTTTGGACTAACATGCTCCTACATAGAAAAGGATATAGATAGCTAGTTGAGAAGGCTTTTTGATATAGAGGAATTTCTTCTGTCAATAATAAAGAATGTTCTAAGGAAGAGTTTGTGGGGGAAGGACATAAGTAGGAAAAAGATAATCTGGAGTGATTCTTCATGATGATAATTGAGGTTACTAGCCTACACTACAAGGAAACAAGGATGGTTCAAAAGATCCTATGAGAGAGGTATACGGTGGCTATTTCAACAATAATATGGCCAATTCCCCAAATCCAAAGAAAGGGTTATTGCAAACATTCTCAATATAGAGGTTGTGGGGAAAAATCAGCAAATGTTTGAGACTTTTTCCTTGTATAGGGAAGGTTTGGACGATTTCACTTGTAGTCCCTTCTCCAATTTTGTGATCATTTATGAAGAGTTTTTCTTTTCCTCTCAATTGAAGATGATTAATATTCTAAGTGAAGATATTATTGTTATTAAAGATGATTAATGTTCTCATATTTACATCTCAACACCTAATAAGGATATTCATTCTTGCAAAATAAGTGATTCTTCTCCTAATAGTGTTCCTACATTTCAGTTTGAAAATATTATGGAGTTAATTTAAAAGTTTTTTCTAAAGATGGATATGATATAAATGATCTAAGATGTATGGAACAAAGTATTGAGGCTCTTATGAAACCTACATCACACTTTTCTAAAAAAGGTTTAAAGGTTTCCAATTTCCTTTTTTGTTCATATCCCCTCCTCCATTGTCTAATGTCTCTATGTCTTCTTCTTATGAGAGGTCAAGTTTTTATTTACAAGAGAAAGGATTGCTTCAAGATCCTAATATCTCAACTAAATAAGAGAGTGTGTTGTTAATACTTCTTAAAACCAACTTGATTAATCTTCCTCATTCAAGAAAAAATAAAAATCATAAATATAATCAAAATAATCTTTATTTTTGTGTGTATCATCAAATTCATGACCATTCCACTAATGAATGTTAAGTCTTGAAATGTAAAATTAAAAAACATATCATGTCTGGTATCATTCAAATGACAAGTGATGATGCATTGCATCTTTTTTCTAATCCCTTCTGAATCCTCTCTTTTTTTCCTATTGTGTTTCTCATCACAATGTGACATTCATAACTCTAATGAGGGATCATTGTCATCATGGTGATACAATATCAAGAACAACCATTATTTTTATAGGTCAAGCAACATATATTCTCTAAGTGTGATTCTTCTTGTTTTTGTGCATCCTTTCTTGGGTATCCTATCCTTATTTTCTTGTGAAGTGTACATCCCTATTTAAGGATATCATCTCCTTCTCTTATATTCATATTTTTTTGTAGATCTCATTCCTTTGTAGAAATAAGTATCCTTAGATAAGGATAGTCCCTTCCCTTTGCATATTTCATAGTTATGTATCCTTGATAATAATTCCTTTTTACTTGTTGCAAGATATATCCTTTATGATTATATCATCATTTCTTGAAGATTTTCATCCACTATAAATATTTTCTTTCTAGCTTAGAACACATGATTTTTTAAAATTTTATCTTCTTGGTGTTGAAGGTGTCTTATCCTTTATGCGGTTCACTATCTTCCTCAAGATATTAGCATAAAAACATGTTGACATATTGAGGGTGGACATATGAGGTCTCCTTATTATTCAATATATTCTCTGAAGTACCCACAAAGTGATATATTTTTTTGGGTTAGCATCCTCGAGGCATGGTTATCAATATATCTCTAGCAACTTCCACGGCTTATAACTTTTGTTTTGATCATATAGTATATTGTAGCTTACTATTCTGATCCTTTGAAGCATTGATGATCTATGGATCACCTAACATAACACAACCTTCTATATAGTGGCATCCATGTGACTTATCTTGATAATATAGCATAACACAACTCGTTATCTTGATCCTTTATTGAAGATGTTTACACTTTCTCAAGTGTTGGTTAACTAGTATAGAAAGGATGACTAGTTTGATCTTTGTTATTTTTACACCTTCTCAGGCATTGGTCATATAGCATATCACAATTTGTTACCATGATGTTCTTGTCAATCACATTTCTTAGGCATTGATTACCTAATATATTATGGTTTTCTAGTGTGATTTTTTTATTTCACTGCATGGATCACCCAATACAATAAAACTTATTGGCTAGTGGAATTCATGTCATCTCTGTGGACCCCTAGCATATCATAAATTTATAGATGATGTACCATGGGTCCTCCTCTCATCCTAATGGTGTATGCTCTTATCTATCTCTATAAATTCAATTGTGATTTTACAATAACATTTTGAGAATGATACAAGTGGTTGAGATAAGCTTTACATCAAGGTCTCTTTACTTAGTTGACTTCGAACCTTTTTTTTCTTTAGTACTAATGTTGTTTGCTGTGTATATGTGTATATTTAAATATTTTATATGGATTGATAGGATCTTATGCTTGGGGGATTGTGCGTCCCTCAACATAGTGTCACTCTATCCATAATATGTCTTGCTCTTATTTTCTCTATCTCTTTATCATTGTTTTACCATGACTATGAGTGTAAGTTCATACTCCAAATTTCAACTACAATTTTCTCTTTGCATCAAATTCCTAGATCCTGCTTATTGAGTTAGTTTCCAATTATGTATTTCACTATTTATGCTAAAATTCATTATTTTTCTATCATTTAACCTAGTTCATTCACACACCCTTCACAATCTAAAATCCATTGCAACAAAGGAATCATATGTTGAACACAATTTAAATGCTGAGAGGGGGGGTGCATCAACATAAAAATAAAATCATAATAATTTCAATAATCACCACATGAAACAAGAAGTAATGAACATAACCAACAACACATGAATATTTTATATATGGAAAACCCAAACTAGGAAAAACCACAGTGAGCACTTGCCCACAAAGAATAATTCACTGATGTATATAGTCTAATTACAAAAGATGGTATGAGATCACTTCTCTTGGCTTGCAACCAGAGGTTCACTACCAATACAAAAAAGAATACAAATAGGAGCTCATTGCTTTAGACTTGCAAACAGAGGCTCACTACAAAAGTAACAAGATAAAACAACAAAATTGTGTGCCCAAGACTCACTGTCTCAGGGAGAAGGTACATACAACTATTTAAAGGGATAAATGGAGATTGTTCTAATAATGTAGCTCACCTTTACAACATTGTGAACCTTAGCAGTACATTGTTATTTCATTTTCTTCTCTACCACTATCATTGAACTCTACTATGCCAATTGTAGATCTTCAGTGGTTCGCATACTATCCACTTGCTTTACACCTTATGTTTTTCCAAAACATAAATTATACTTATATACAAGATAGATCATTGAATATTACAACAAGGTCAACCATGTCAAAGGGATATTACAATTTAAGTATAAGTTATCCAAGGAAATAACAAAATGCAATAAGGTCCCCATTCCGTAAGTATCCAAACCAAAACATAGAATGGACCCAATCAGATAAGAGATAATCATTAACTTAATAGGTCACATATAACATGAACCTATCTAGATAAGAGATAATCATTAAATACACAATTTAGACCCAATTCAAGAAGCATGATCCACTCTCAGAGAGAGAGGGACCACAAACACATTACACATAGCCCAATTCTAGATCCATAATTATTGAAACAACTTCTCTATCTTAACATGTATAAACACACTATCCAATGAATAATAAAACTTTTCAACTATATCTGGACCTCTACATGCCATGATGAGATCCACACACCTTGTTAAAAATACTAGCATATGTTAACAACCCACGTCAGAAGTTGTCACAACATATTTTTGGATCAGGATGGCTAAATAGAACTGCAACACTAGATGACACATATTATGGATCACTAGAAATAATTTATGGATCACCAGAGAATGCCAAAACCAAGACCAAAACATGAATCCTTCAACATAAGTATCAACACACCTTCAACCCTAATTTCCATAGAAAAACCCTTCCATAAAGCACAAATGAAACACCGATAAATGCAGTTGTAAAACCGTATTTCTTTATTTACTAAACCACAAACATCCAAACCAAAAAAATATTCAAACTTAAGTGTATAAAACTAAAGCATTGTTAAACATTGTCTTTATGTGATTACAAAATACATATCTATCATCTACAATCTTCCATTATTCTATAGCTTCAGTAAATAAACTTACTTCTCCAAGAATAACAGACTTCCACACTATAGTGTTTAACAACCACAAACACCTTTGAAACACAATTTTTGACATTAATGATAATAGAAAACCAAACATATATTTTCAAAAATCTTCCCCTTTGTCATTGATGGAAAATGACCACCAAAATGTTTTGACTAAAATATAAATCACTATCAACTCCCTCTTACTAAAACAAAAAGAACAATCCTGAACAAATAAAAATTTTCCTTATCTTTCTCCCCCCTTTCCATATAGGACAAAGGCTAAAAATATATTTACCACTACACAACTTTGATAAAAACCTCTAACACTAGTCCAAAAAAAAGAATAAGTCAAAAGGCTCCCCTTGGATAGATGAACCACTTTGAATCACTAAACTAGAAGAAGAAGAAGAAGGGGCAACAACCCCAAACTTCTCCCAAAGAAACTAAAAATGTCTTGATCATATGATAGAACATATCTCCAATAATCTTTAGCACTCCTAACAAAATCAACATAGTAAGAATATTTTCAAGTAACATATAAACTTCATTTGAAGAGATGGGATAAGCAACTTGCTCCTCATTACTAGCAACAACCAAAACATTAACTTCTATAGTCTCCATTTATTTAACAACGATTTTATGCTCTTTCTCTTCACTGTTAGAATTTATCTTCTTTATGTAGTAACCATTCTTATTGTTCTAAAACCATTTTGTAGCCTTAGGATAAAAATGGTCCCATAGACATCCTATCAAGAGAACTACAATTTATAGAACTATTATCCAATTTATTCAAATGTATCTCAATTTGTGAACCAACAAACATATCATATCTCCAACCCACATTTGAACACAAATCAGAAAAAACAATCTCTGATACAAAAAAATAATTGTTACATTGTTTACAAAACCAAACAATCATCTTTTTTAACCACCAAACATAAATCTTATCTTTGGAAAAGTCTTCATGCCTTATTACCATGTTGAGAAGATACCTAACATCTAGCCTTAAGGGGGAAAACATATTCATATGAAAAATCCCCCTCAAACTTTGTAGTCCAAGTTATTTAATAGAGAAGGAAACAACATTTAGAATGGATGTTAGACCACCATCAAAAGTACCTTTTGTGTCATTGAATATATTATGTTCCTTTCTTTTTAATCTTCTGCAATCATCGAATAATCATCCTATTTTTCCTTATTTATGTAGAACTTTGTGATGTGTCTTGTCATGCTATATTTATAGCAAACCTAACCATCATTTCAAAAACTTGCATTGTGTTTTGTTATGTTATATTTATAGCACACCAAACAATCCTATTTTATTTTAGCAATTTCATTATTTTTGACATATATTTATATTGCATTAAACCTTTCTGCATCTATATCCATTGCAACCATAGTAGTATCCATTGAAGTTTTTGACATTTATATTCATATTCACCCTAGTGAAATTCACTCTACTTCTGCACTGAACAAACTTTTTCCCTAACTTATTACAATGATAACATCTCCCATATTAAATATAACTCCTTTTCAGACTTCTACACTCATTAACTTTGTGTCCTACTTTATTGTAAGAAAAAAAATACTATCAAAAGAAGAGTACTTGGAATGAATAGGAGAAGGTCTACAATTCATCACCTCTTTTTTTCCTTTGCCTATACCAAATTCTTTTTACTATTCACTTTTTCTATTCTACTAATTTTGTTTTATCTTCCAAATTCTTTTGGTTCACCATATTCTTTTTTCCATCTACCTACTTTTGGTCTATCATATCCTTCTTGTCTTCTTCTTTCTTCTAGTTTTCCATATCCACCTAATTTTGGTATTTTCTTGCTTATAATCTACCATTTCCATCTACTTATGGTCTATCATGTCCTTTTTATCTTCTTCTTGGTTTTGATCCAAAATCCATTCATCTTCCACTAGATCATATGATCCATCATTTCTTTTATCGCTATTATTTAGCAAAGTGGAATCAAATTTGTCTTGATTGAGCTCCATTTCAACTTCATCCTCCCATATTCTATTGCATTGAGTTAAAAAACATAGATTATGACATTTGTCTTTGTATAGAAGAAAAATGGTGAGCAATGCTAAAATGTAGAACACTCACCAAGAACATGTGGTATAAATTAGAATACAAACCCACCCTTAAACAAAATATGATTAGCACAACCAAAAAGAGGAAGGGTGCTAATGGAAGATCTATGAACAAGGGGGTTTTGGATTTCTAAGGGAATGAATGTGATATGATAAAGTATAAAGGATATATTTAATCCAAAAGTAAGTGAAAAGGAAAATCAGGAAGAATAAGTGCGTTGGAAACAAGATGGAGAAGGTAGGACTTTGAATCTAAATTTGATTGTCATCAAAATCTCAGATTATGCTATAACTTCAGATCTAGAAGGCAGGGACTTGAAACTCTTTGTCCTAAAATTTTCATTAAAAAATGGTAGGGACAAGTCAAATTTTTGGGAACAATTCAACTTTTGGGGGACAAGTCATCTAGTCAACTTGTTCTTCGCAAAAATGAATGAAACTTATCCAGATCCTGCAACTACACCTATACTGCTCAGATCTGAAATCATAGCTTTGCAACCTATTCATGCACATAGAAAAATGAGGAATTTTTTTTTTGGAAAGGGGCTTACCTTAGTTGAACCCCTATTTAGGAATCAACCTTGAAATACGATAAAAATTGCATAAAGGAAAGTAATGTAAAAGCTAAAATATTGATTCACCTTGTATGAAACCCTCATGAACGAATATAGTAATCACTCAAATCCATGAAGATGCTTGAATGTGCTTAGAATCCAAAGAGTTGATCTTGGAATGAGATGTATAATTGAGTATGTCTTCACAAATTTATGGATCTATGATTTCGAGTCCTAGATCTTGAATGTATGTATGTTTGATAACCACATGAAGAAGGAGATGGGTGTATAGATCTTCTTTCTTGATTGATAATTCCTCTACTTGGCCATCATGGGAGAGAAATTTGAATCAATTAGAGAAGATTTCATTTTCTTGAATGAATCTTGGAGAAATGGAGACTTGGAGATCTTGAATTATATGCTTGCCTTCAAATGTTGAATCCAAACCCTTAATTTCATAGCTTGATTGTTTGAATGCTTGCACTTGATTATGATAAGCCAAATGAGGAGAGAAAAGGTCCTTTTATACTTAAATCCCTCCATTTAGGATTTAAATTTTGTCAAGGCTGACCACAAATCTAAATCTTGGAGGAAAACCCCACCATCGGGCTCTAGGCAAAATTTGGGCCCAAAAGCCTACAGATAAGTCACTCAATCGACTTGTCCCAAGGACAAGTCGACTAGTTGATTTGTCCTATAAAAAATGATCTCAAATTTCATAGGGATGTTGAGGAAGGTGAAAATAAGTGGGGGGATAAAATCTAGGTTGTTGTGATTGATCATAATAGACATTCAGACCTTGAAATCACCAAAATGTGGTCTAATAGGTCTTAGAACATCCAATTATGGGTGCTAACATTTTAGGATGATAAATTTAGCCCCCACTATAGTGGGAGTATGAGATGAACTCATGCTCATGGTAAAGTAGATTTAATGCATAAGAATTATCTTGTCAAGGTCAAGGAGACAAAGAAACATCAAGCCCCCAAGTGACTCAAGTCTTCATCAAATCCAAAGTCAAGATAAGAGAGGTATCGATTGAAAGAGAGAGAAAGAAAAAGAGAGAAAAGTGTGATCACTAACCTAGTAAGAGATTATCTTACTATGAACCACACAAAAGGAAAACATTGTAAAATATGGCATTGAAAGGTCTAGCAAGATGTGTTATGCTAGTCAATCCATCAAAAAGGATTAGGCCTTAAGGAAAGCATAGTCTTTGTTAAGGGATCCGATAAAGGAATGATCAGGACTAAGGAAAGAATTGTCTTCATAGGGAACAAGAAAAGTAATCAGACCTAAGGAAAGCATTGTCTCCTTAGGAATAAAAATTAATAAGGATTAATCTTTAAGGAAATCCTTGTTTCCATTAAGGGATATAATGAAAATGTAAACATAAGTAAATCATTGTCTCCTTGGCATCCACAATAGAGATTGCATCAAATCATTATGTATGTGTGCACAAAATGTGAAACAAGGAGTGAAGTTTATGCCCCCATGTTAAAGTGATTACAAATGCCTTAATGGGAGTAATGGATTTAACGAACCATACATGCACCCACAAGAGAGGTTTCCACTATGAGATGCCCCCAAGAAAGGACACATCAAGGGAAATAAGCACATGAGAAAAGAGAGAATGAAAGGGGTCTACTAAATCTAGGGTCAATACAAGCATATGATAGTACATGAGATATTATATCAAAATGAACTTTCATCATCCCCCAAAGGTAGTAGAACTACAAAACAATGGAAGAATGTCACATAAGATTTACAAAGAAGAGTCTTTTTGGGTCAACGTCATGGAGACAAAAAAGAATAGGTAGCTACCATTTTGCATCATCCCCAATCAAACAACACAAAGACACATTAAAAATGGCGGCACGTTCATGACATAACATGTACAATATATAGAATAATTGAGATACAAATAGAGGAATGCTTATGGTATTTTGATTCCTTTATCACCTTGCGCCAATGGAGAAACATGGGTCATTTAAAGAAATATAAACAAAATAGATAAGATGTAGCACATCACAGGTGAAGAACATCACAATAGACAAACACACAAATTCCATTGTACAAGAGGAGATAGTCAAGCATATTTCCTACTCTCCCTCCCCCATCTTGGTCTGTATTGTGTAGGGAAGGTGGGAAAATTGCAAGAGGAGCAACATCAAGCATGGTAGATGGAACAATGGCCAATTCCAAACAAGGACCATGTTGTAAAGATGGGTCACTTTGTTTGTCACTAGGATTGATAGATAATTGTTGTGAAAACATAGCTGGTAAGTCATCATTAACATCAATAAGCTCATACATGTCATCAACATCATTACCATGAATATCACTGTTAGCATCAAAAGCATCATCATCAAGAGTATCTTTTTCATCCAAATTAATTGTAATACAATCCAAGATACGAATAAAATTGTCATGTTTATTCAATTTTATTTTTTTCAAATTAACTTCCCCCTTTGGCCCAAGAATGGGTTGGTCAAAGGTCCAATCAAAGCATCAGTTGGTGTTTTAGGTGAAGCAATATTTTGGGAAGCATGTTGGTGAGTTCTGGCATGACATTTACAACAATGATCATGAGCATGATGGTTACATTTAGTTTTGCTGGAAATTGGGTTTGGTTTATTATCAATCAACATCGAGTCCTTTTCTTCTTTAGGAGGAAGAATGGAAGGAACCACACTAGACTGATGGATCACATCAGTAGAATGTGTATAAGATAAAGGAGGTGGAATAAAAGCATATATAAAAGGTGTATGTGGTGTAGGGAGGAGTCCACATGGAAAGGAGATGGAACAACCTTAGGTTTGATAAGTTCACAAATATTTTGGATCTTGTAGGTGTATGCACCCAAAAATGGTCGCCTAGACTTTGGGCCCCATTTATTTGATTTATCAATCCTGAATCATTTTTATCAATAATCAATATTTTCAACATTATCAATTTCTTGATCAAATCTTAATTTCGATCATATATTAGATTTTTATCCTATGGGCTAACCATTTATCCTAAGTCTTTATTTAATTAAAAGGAATATTTCCTCCCCTTTCAATTAAATAAAAAGCCCCACTTTCCTCTTATCCTAAGTTGCACAAATAAAACATTATTCCTATTTTATAAAAAAAGGAAAAGGCACTTTTGTCTCACATGAGGCTCAAAAGTCAACACTTCACTCTCATTGGAGGATGTTTGTGCACATGGATTGCTCCTCTTTCAACCTCCACCGCTGATTAAGACTTTTGCCTCTTAATCTCAATGGTCCATTTCACCTCATTTCTTATAAAAGGAGAGCTCTCTCCTTCATTTATATATCCATATTTTATGCTATTGTTATGCTGCAGGTTTTGGAGCTCTCTTTGAAGACACTCAAGCTTTGAAGCCTTGACATTTTTAGTTGCATTTCATAATAGTTTTGCTTTCATAGTTACATTCATGGCATCTTAGATTAGATTTCTTTTTATGCAATAGAATAGATCTCACATAGCTTAATTAGGGGCTTGGAATCTATTGTACTTCTTTTCATAGCTTAGTTTGCACTTCATTTGATAGATTAGTCTTGCACATTCATACTAGTTGCATTTGCATTTCATCTTCATATTGATTTCATTGGAGATATTGGCACTCTTGCCCTTGTCTTCACTTGAATCTCTCATTGTATGGTTGACTAGCAAGGTCACAAGTTTGTAGCTCTAGCTGAGAGCAAAACTCATAGTCCCTTGCAACTTCATGCATAGAGAGCTATGAGCCGCTTTGTGAGGCCTCATTCTTGAGCAACCTTGCATGTAATGGTTCATAGAAGTGCATATTTTAGTATGTACATTTCTGGCGCCCACCGTGGGGCTGAGTAGATTAGCTTTGTCCCTTTAATTCTGCATTTTTTGTCATTTTCGAATTAATTTTTGGAAAAATCTGCGTCTCTGGTTTTCTGTCTCAGATTATCGCGTGACACTTCTCAGAAGTATCGCGCGATATACTTTCTATCTTGGCGCGATAGTTCTCGCGGAAAAAGTATCGCACGCCTATATTGAAGTCTATCGCCTGGCATCGTGCGAAGTATCGCTCGACTGGGGAAGTATCGCCTGGCTATAGGAAGAAGTATCGCGTGATACTGGTGAAGTCTGAGGTATATCGCCTGATCTAATAGTGAACTATTTTGTATCTTGCAAGTTTCGGGTTCTTAGCTATCTTTTTGAAAATTTTTGAAAATTCCAGCGTTTTCAAATCCGTGCCACTCTAGAAAATGGGTGCCCATTTTTTTTGAAATTTTGCAAATGGTATCAAAAGTTTAAGTGTGATATATCGTTGGAAAGGTCTTTCTGAGCCTAATCCAACCATGATGGTTTCATTTTCAGATTTTATCATTTGATTAGATATTTTTGTAGATTATCTAATTTTTCATATACTAATCATTGGTAGATTTTGGATTTTGATTCTCCTAACTCTTGTTGGTCTAACAAGTTATGGTTGTAGGTGCTCTCATTACTTGAAATTTGTCAAAAGAACGCATGTCAAAGAGGGCTACTAATGGTTTTTGTAGGGCTGCCCAAGCATAAAAACAAAAAAAAATTATTTCTTGCTTGTTTATTTACTTTTCTTTCATTTGTGGCATTTACTAATTGTATTAGGAATCTTAATACCTTGTGAAAGGGATCTTGAGGTGGTAGGAGAAGTATGCTCTTCACCTTTAGGTGAATCAGAAAATCTTGACCCATCTTAAGGTTTTGGAAGCAAGGGGGTAATTGATCTCTTTGTTTGGTGTGTTTGGGAGAGATGCTTGAGATAGGGGAGTATGCTCTTCACCTTTGTGGTGAATCAAAAACCTTGAACCTCAAGAGTTAATCCATTCTTTGTTTAGCTTGGGAATCTTTTAGCGGGCCTGCTCTTGAGCAATCAAGAGGAACGACGCAAGTGGGGACAACCTTGTCATCATTTTCCTTGGTGGCGAGTGATTCCAACTCACTATAATCTCAAGGCTATCGAGGACACAAAACCTTGATAGACATAACACTTGTCTTCATTTGATGTGAGTAGCTCATGGGATTGCGACCATGGGGAAAACATTGAACAAGAATGCTTAAGGTACTCTTGAGGCCGCGAAGTCCTAGTCCTTTATGAGGAGCAAGAGGGGTGTTGTGAACGGAAATCCTTATTAAGAACCATTAGATAGAAGCCACCTTATTTTAGCCGCTTATCTTCTTAGTGCAAGGATTGATCCAAGTGGTTTACCCGGATCACCTTAAGATACTCACCATATGTGCCCCTTTGGTTGTGTTGTTTGACACTTCCATGACAAAGCCAATATCTCTTGTGGGCAACCACTTGGTGTGAGGCAAGGGGGCATCAAGTTGTGGGCTAAGTTGGTAAGTATTGAGCCTTGTCTTGTAGGAAGGTATTGCTTGAAGTGTTCTCGAATGTGCTAAACCAGTGTAAACGTTCTTACATACAAACGATCGGTAGCATTCATAGGGTGCTTTTTCAATTTTGATATCACAAGTGCTTGTCTTGGCAAGGTTGCTTTTGCCCTTGTTTCAAGTGTTTGAAGACATGTTTGATCCTCTACTGTTTGCAAACCTGTCCAAATGCTATTAAATTTGTGATTGACATCAGACATTTTCACCCTAACATTCAGAAAATCCAAAATCAGACCTTAAAAAAATCAAAATTTTGCACAAATTGGTCAAGATCAACATCAGTATCACATTAGCCAAAGAGAAATATCGCATTAGAAGGTTGTTCTTGGTGAGAAAGTTTATCTCTAGAATTGTGAGCTACATTCTTGGGAAATTCTCGTACTCTTATTATCCAAATAGTTTTCATTTAATCTCAATTTCAATTATATTTTGGCCTAGCCCAACCTCCTGGTTCAAAAGTGCAAGGGTAGTCACCCTTTGATTTGAAGCACCTCTTTGACAGTGTTGGTAAAGCCCCCTTTCTTTCCTTCTTTTCATTTTTCTTTGGACAATAAAGAACTTTGATTATCCTAGTTTGGTGTTCACATTTTGTGAGGTCATCCTATTACCAAGGGTCTTCTATTTTCAGTCTTCCTTGGTCAGTCCAGATCTCAGATCCTAGGTGTTGTCATGTTGCTCAACATCTCAATGAACGTTATGGTATCAATTGCACAAGATGGCTCTTAGTCTTCTTCTTTCTTCTCCATTTCCCATGTTCTTCTAAAGTCTTCCATTCCCATGGGAAATTCTTCTTCTTCTTCTTGATTCTTTTCCTCTTATTATCTAGTCTACCTTCTTCTATTCATCTATTCATTTCTTCCATGCTTGATTCCTCCTCTTCTATAACCATGAATCTTGACTATCTTGTTAAGGAACCTCTCTTAAGAATAGATGATCTTGAGCTCATTGACATATTCGAAAAGTGTTGTTCCTCCAAAATTCTCATGAGCGATGAATTTATAGCAAAAATGAAAGAAAGGATGATTAAATCAGATGTCTTTGCTAGAATCATAAACATGATCATATCACGATCTTCTTCTTCCAAATATTCTTCATCATCTAAACCTTCTCATTCTTCTTCACCTTCCAAGTCTTATCATGACTCTTCCAGACATCATTCACATTCTTCATCTTCTAAGTCTTATCACGATTCTTCTAAACACTATTCACATTCTTCATCTTCCAAATCTTATCATGACTCTTCTAAACATCATTCGAATTCCTCATTATCCAAGTATTCTTCTTCCACTAGTTCTTCAATTTCCTCTTCTTCACGATCTCATTCTTCTTCTACTTCTCCCAAGAGTCTTACTTCTCTTCAGAAGGCATACCATAAAGAGCAACATGATAGTCCTTGTGATGTCTCTTCCATAAAGAGTGACACACCTACCTTTGATGACTATGATGATGGACAATGTAGCAATACTTATGGCACCTATGTTCCTAAGAGTCCTCCTCGTCGTGTGCTTAGGCTTACTAAAGGGTCATCCTATTGGATAGATTGTGATGGTGATCCATATGATTCTGATTTTGAGAGAAATTATGATATTTGTTGTTAACAATATGATACATCTGCTTCTATTGAGGAAGAGAAAGCTTTTCGTGCTGATTATAAACGAAGATACTATGAGCATGTCTTGTCTAAAAACTCTCATGTTGAAAATAAAGATCACACTCTCCAACAAGATCATGTTAATGCTGAACCTTTGTCTTGTGATGGTCCCCTTCCATCCACCACTTCCTCCAATACCCACACACTTCCTAAAGCTTCTGAGTCATCCAAATCTTTCACAAATCCTTCATCCAACAAAGATCCTAAGACTTTCCATGCGGTTCCCTATAGTTATCCTGAAGGGCCACCTCTTAAAGATACTCAAGATAACCTTCACTTGGCTGCAAATACTTTCAATAATGTCAAACCTAAAGAGCCTAAGCCTTCATCCGCTATAATGCCTATTTCAGCTAGTCCTTCACCACCTCTTCCAAAGTCTTCCATACAATCCCAACATGCTTCCTTGTCCTTAGAAGTGGCTCCATGTCAAGAGGACTCTAAAAATGATAAAGAAAAGAACATAAAAAAAGATCAAGATCAAGAACCCTCCATGTCATCCAATCCTTTTCATGATGTCTCTGATCCGCTTTATGGTTCTTTTGATCCTCTACGCTCTTCCGCATTCATTCCACCATATCCTAAGCAAGATCAAGCTACTACTTACACTATTGAGCTTATTGATAATCAAAATAACCTTACCACACTTGCGCTTTCCAAAGATGATGTTTCTATTAAGGTTATTAAAAATGGTGTTGTTACTTCTGATGTTAAGCCTATTGAAAATCAAGAAAAAAATGATGCACTTATGCTATCCAAAGCAACTTGTCAAGATCAAAGTCTTCCATCTTCTTGTTCTACCACTCCATGTTCACTTTCGCTTTCTGCTCTTCCTAAGTCTTTGCAAGCTCTGAACAATCCTATCAAAGAAGTTGCTCCTATTCAAGATGTGCATGATCCTGTTGAAAATTCTAATGCTCACTCTAAAGATGTTGATATCCTTGGTTGTCATATAGATGCTGATGAATTTAATGATTATCCTTTTGCATTTTCCACATCTATCCTTGGACCTCCTCCACCAATACTAAGGGCTTCATGTCTTCCTTCCATCTTGGGTCCTTATGTCCCTTCACTTTCCCCTCCTAATTCTCCTAATTTGTCATCCATCTTGGGTCCTTACATCCCTCCATCTCCTATCTTTCCTCAAGATCAACATAGATGCATACCCTTGAATCCTTTTCACCCATCCACCCATCTAAACCAGTCGTATTTTTCTTCTTCCACAAGTCCCCAGTCTTTTGGAAGTAACTTGAATGCTCAATACAAGAAAAAGAAGCAATACAAGAATCCATCAAAAAAGGATGATCACCATGTCTCCTCTAATCGACATGGGGGCATAAAGTCGAAAGAGATATCTAAGAAGAAAACTACAAGACAAGTATGGGTTCCAAAATCCATCATTGAAGATATTCTCTCTCAGTCATCAAAAGGAAATGAAAAGCCTAAGGCTATATGGATTCCAAAGTCTCTCTTGAAAGAGTCTTATGTTGAGCAAAAAGTGAAGTTGACATTCAAGCTTCCAAAGGCTTCCACTTCATCTTTTTCCAAAAATATTCTTCAATTTCATGCACCTAAACCACAAGATATAGAATTATAGAATTAGAATCAACAAGGTCTTGAATAACAATTTTCAAGCATAAACTTTTTTCAGTATCATGGCCTAGTTGACAATGGTATTGAAAAAAAAAATTATGATCAATTTTTTTGGGTAGTGGTTTGGATGTGTCAATGGGTTTGATAGGAGGAAGTGTTAACACATTAGTACTAATCAACTTCAACATCACAATATGAAAATATTTTGAAAGTTGAGTAAAATTACGAGTAGGTCTAAAGATATATGACAAAGGAGCCATACCTTTGGATGTTGTTGCCACTTGTTTATCAACATTGTTGGATGAGTTGTTGATTTTGATGAAGGTTTTTTTTTTTTTTTAATTTTAAATTTTTGGATGCAGCATCAGTCTTATCAACTGGATCCATTGGAGTGGTGATCTCAAATTGACTCACTTCAAGCTAATAATTATGAAGCACTGCACATAATTGAGTGAAAGAAGATAATTCAAAAAGTCTAAAATCTTATCTCTAATGTCTTTTTTGTAAATTATCAATGAAAATGCATTGCACATTAATATCAAGCATAGGATAAGAAATTTGAGCATGGAAAAGCTTAAAATTACCAATGAAATAAATCACTTTTTCTATACCACCTTATTTACAATGCATTAAATCAGTTAAAAAATATTAGGACCAATGTTGTTTTGAAATTGTTGAGCAAAATCATTACCAAGATTTTGGAAGGAATCGATAGAAAAAAGAGACAACTATAAATACCATTGCAAGGCTTTGTCTCGAAAGGTTCTAGTAAAAAAAAAATTCATGAACCTATGGTCATGAGAGAAATCACTACACAATGTTTGAAAGGTTTTGACATGTGTCAAAGGATCACCCTTACCATTATAAGTCTCAAGATGAGGAATCTCCATATTGTGGGACAATGGCACGAATGATATCCAAAGACAAAGGACTATAAATATCACAAGTAGGGATGCTAAAATTGTATTGAGTCATTGAAGCAATTTTTTGTTGTAAAGAAGACACAATTTGAGCCAAGCTATTAATGGTCAAATCGTTAGAAAGGACAAAAGGAGGAGAGCTATTGGAAATCTTTGGAACATTGTTATAAATTGAAGGAATGGTTGAATATGAAAAGGGGACACTATTGTAAGTGGTCATTGATGAAGATAATGAAACACATGGTACACTTAAATGAATAGAAGAAATAATAGGATTAGGAATGCTCACATGTGTAGGATTGAGATTTTGAATTGAAGTTGTTATGATAGGTGGAGCATAAGTGGAAAATCTAAGAATAGAGGTAGAAATAGGCATATAGGTATCAACACTAGTAGTAGGTGGAATAATACCTAGATCTTGAGTACAATCTCTAATAGGTTTTACATTGGTATTAATGAGATGAGATATACTATGCAAGATATTAACACCATGTTCATCATTATGAATTAGCTTCCTTAAACTTTCTACAACAGAAATGACCTATGGATTAGAGTTTTATTGTCCTAGCCATTATTCGAATTTCTCAAAATCATTGGAAAGTTTTTGAACTTGGATATAAGAGAATAATAAAGCCTCATCTTCGTCATGAGAAGAATGGGAATATTTATTCTCCATGATATGATTGATGTCACTAATATATATTTGGGTCTCATTAAGATTCCTAGGAAAAAGAGAAGATTTGGGATCAAAGGAACCCATAAGTGTATGACTTCTTCTAACGGAAATGTTATAAATAGGACTCAAAGTGATAAAACTCATGCATAAGGGAATGCGATGAAAGATAAGTGCAATGCAACTTAGGGTTTGAAATAAATATGCAATCTAAACAAAGAGAGTCTTTTATGAAAAGTACATTTAACTGTCAAATTCAAGAATGAAATATAATCATACTCAAGTAGATGCAATGAGAATCATATAATGTAGATCTATTTACAAAGAGATAATATTATAGATCTATATATTATTAATACAAATAAGGAGATCATACAAAGAGGATATAACTACCAAATGAAAAGTGGAAATGTCATAAGTAGATTTCACCAAAATGTATAGAATAAAAATGGTGAGCAATGCAAAAATGTAGATCACTCACCAAGATCTTATGGTATACATTATAATACAAACCCACCCTTAAAAAAATCTTATTAGCACAACCAAAAGGAGGAAGGGTGCTAATGTAAGATCTATGACCAATAGGGTTTTGGATTCCTAAGGGAATGAATGTAATAGGATAAAGTATAAATGATAGATCTAATCCGAAAGTAATTACAAAGGAAAAGAAGGAACAGTAAGTGCACCTGGAAACAAGATGGTGAAGGTAGGACTTTGAATCTAAATTTGATTGTTGCTGGAATCTTAAATTCTATTGTAACTTTGGATATGGAAGGAAGAGACCCGAATCTTTCCGTCCTAACATTTTCACTAAAAAATAGTAGGAATAAGTCAACTTCTAGTGAACAAGTCAACTTTTTGGGGACAAGATCACTAGTCAACTTGTTCTTGGTGAAAACTGATGAAACTTTCCTAGATCCTACGACTGCATTTGTATTACTCAGATCCAAAATCACAACTCTGTAACCTAGCCCTACACATAGAAAAATGGGGGAAATGATTTTGGAAAGGGGTTTGCCTTGGTCAAACCCCTATTTAGGAATCAACCTTGAAATATGATAGAAATTGCATAAAGGAAAGTAATGTAAAAGGTAAATTGTCAATTCACCTTGTATGAAACCCTCATGAACGAATGTAATAATCACTAAAATCCATGAAGATGCTTGAATGTGTTTAGAATCCAAATATTTGACCTTGGAATGAGATGTAGAATCAAGGATACCTTCACAAATGCATGGATCTATGATTTCTGCTCCTAGACCTTGAATGTATGTACGCTTGATAACCATATGAAGAGAGAGATGGATGTATGGATCATCTTTCTAGATTGAGAATTCATCTACTTGGACATCATGGGAGATAAAATTGCATCAATTATAGAATATTTCATTTTCTTGATTGGATCTTGGAGAATTAGAGACCCGGACATCTTGAATTGGATGCTTGCCTTTAAATCTTAAATCTAAATCCTCAATTGCACAACTTGAATGCTTGAATGCTTGCACTTGATCATGATATACCAAATGAGGGAAGAAGATGTCATTTTATACTTAAATCTATCCATTTGGAATTCAAATTTTGTCAAGGCAAACCATAAATCTAAATCTTGGAGGAAAACCAGGCCATCGAGCTTTGGGAAAAATTTGGACCCAAAAGCCCAGGGACAAGTTAGCTAGTCAACTTTTCCTAGAAAAAATGAGCTCAAATATCATGGGGATGTTGGGGAAGGTGAAAAGAAGTGGGGGAAGAAAATGTAGGTTGTTGTGATCAGGTATAATATAAATTCAGACCTCAAAATCACCAAAATGGGGTCTAATACATCCTAGAGCATCCAATTATGGGTGATAACTTTTTAGGATGATATATTTGTAATCACCTAAAATTTATCTAGTAAAAAGTAAGCCCCTAATTCGATCAATTTTCCTTAAGAAAAATTCTAAATCTTAAAGGCATAATTTACTGGGTATAATTATGTAAGCAACTTGGATAATCCCCCTTGCATAATTAAATTAATTTCTAAGCTCAAACACAAATCATTTCTAATATTAAGGATTGAAAAACATTTTAATTGTGAAAACCTTACTTTTAATATAAAGTCCTACTACTTTTATTAAAAGAGCATATTTTTCACATAAGTGCACAACTTAATCTTGATTAAATGACAATTAAAAGGGGATTTTTTATTTTGTCTTATTCTCCAATCAAACTTGAGCAATCAAAATTCTTGGATCCTCTCGCAAAGATTGATCTCTCTTGCTAGTCATCTCTACCTAACATCTTTTGCCTCTTAATGCCCCCCCTTCATTCTTGAAGCAATTTCTTTAAAAGGAAGCTCATCCTTGGCTCAAGGGTTCCATCTTGATCATTTTGGGAAATCCATCTATTAACATTTGATCCATCTTTTTTCATCCTAAGGATATTATGCTATTTTGAGTTCTTAATTGCTTCATCATAGTTATCATAGCCCTCTTGCATTCTTAGTTTAGCTCATCTTCTAGCATAATTTTGCATGATTATCTATCTTTGAATTTAGTTTTCTTTCATAGTAGCATTGGTATTGTTAGTTTAATATTGCATCATGGCTTCAGTCTAGTTTACCTTAATATTTGATCTCATAGTTTTGCATTTGCATATCTTAGATTATCTTGGAGTGGTGAATAAAAGTATTGCATCTCACTCAGTTTTAATTTTCCATTTTGAAGTAGTCAAGTCACTAATCCTTCATGCCCAATTTGATGAGCATTGTATAATAGATTAAATTCGCTTCAACTAGGAAGCAATAGGCCGATTTTGGAAATTTAGTTATTCATTATATATGAATATTAGTAGCTAGATTCTTGATTTAATTGTTTATTGAAGTGTTGGTTGCATTACAATTGATTTCCAATTGTATACCACACATTTTTGGTTGCTTTATAAAAATCATATAAAGCCCTGAAAAAAGAACAAAAAAATAAAAAAAAATTGAAAAATTGTCTTGGTGAAAACTTGAAAAATAGGTGTCTTGGTAGAAAAAATAAAATATTTCCAAGTGGTGAAAACCTGGAAAACAAGTGTCACTTGCAACTAGCACTCCATCTATCAACATGTGGCTGAGCTCTCATGCTTTTTGCATTCATTTCTCGCTCTTTGTCTCCTTTGTGTCATCGTGGACTGGAGTTAGTCTTAGTTTTATCCTCGATTCTTATTCTACCACTTGGGGGAAATCTCTGCTATTTGTTTGAGTTGTCAATGCTTTACCACTTGATCAGTCTCTTGAGCCTAACTTGAGTCAGTATATCAATCCTTCTCGATGGACAATTTTCCACTAACACACTGGTGTTTATTAACACCCCAATCCTAATAGTGTTTTCTCAACACTACCTATATGGAAATCACTATGTTTCTTAACAGATATCAGATCTTTCACTTTCATGTCACACACTCACTTTAATGCACAAGCAAAAAGGTGTTCCTTAATACCTGACACAAACATAAAACTTAGAAAACTAAAATGAATGAGATATTATGAACTCTCTTTTCTTGTGTGATGTCTATTATCATTTATTTTCACTTGATATGTCTTCTAAGGTCACTCGATGATGTCTACATGAATAGAGACTCATGATTGGGGGCAAAACAATTTTCTTTGATTTATGCTTGTCAAATGGTTTCAATGATCCTAAGTTGTCTTATAAACTAGATGTCTATGGTAAGAGCCTCCATCAAGATTGGAATGTCGCACACACCTCGACATGCTTTATTTGGACATTTAGGTGATGTTGAAACTATCTCCTTGTCTTTTGTTTGTGTGTGTTATGTAAGACAACACTCATGGTTATCTTGGTAGCTTGTGCCTTGGTATAGGTATTATCTTACAATATCAAATTGGAAACAAAGTTTAGGTGATATCAGCTCTTGTGCTTTGATGCTTACATGTGTTTCCTACATCTGTTCGATAGGGTAATATTCATATCTTCATGGTCTCTCTTGCACTAGTGAAGTTTGTATCAACCCTGATGTCCCTAAACACTCAAATGATGATAAAGAAACAACTACATGATCAATTATTTGACTTTTGTCTTAGGTTGCATTTTCATGCTAGGGCTACATTGTAGACTTAGGTCTTGGTTTCCTTTGAGACATACTTCCTTTTCTCCTTGCTGAGGCAATCAACTGCAAACATTCTTTCATTGACTGAGACTAGTATATGTAAGAATAAAGGTTAGTATCATCATGAAAGGAGCCTAGATTGCTTATCATCACATGCATAGTTGATTATAGAAAAGAACAACATGATACAAGAAATACATATCAAAGAATACATGACATAAGAGATAAAATTAAAGGCATCATCAAACATTTATATATGCTATGCAATATCAATAACATATACATGAGGTAAATGTATTTCAACATGGGAACCAATACCATAAAGTGTGTCATGAGATATATAAACAAAATCATACAAAGAATCATATATCAATAGCATCATACATGAGCATTTATCGAGAATATATCATAAGCAAGCAAAGAAAAAACACAAGATATCAATGAAGAGACAAAGCATGAGAAAATAATTGTAATAAAAAATGTATCTATATTATATATCTCAAAAAGATGGTATAAAAAATATCCCGCGATATCAAAAATGTCTCGAGTATAAAACTGGTGTATCCTCGATGCAAATATAACAATGAGTACATACAAAATTGAAGAAGGGGATAAGACAAGAAAGGTGATATCAAGAATAACTCCCTCCCTCTGTCGGATCTTGTGGTGGAGGAGTAGGGACATATGCTCTCATCGACATTGGTGTTGGTATGACTCCCTTGGACAGAGCTATAAACTGTGTGTATGAAGGAACTCTGACCTCAATTGGTACTACTCTGATATATAAGGCATAATAATATGAGGCTTGAGAGGACTGGTACATAGTCATGTGTTGATTTTGGTCATGTGTGCTTTATAACTCCTAGATCTAGTGGTCTCGATCCTGCAGTTGTGTATCCCTACCAGCCTCTAGCTCCTAGAAGCATTTGTCTTTCTCTTCCAATTGCACCTCCGCTACTTCTCTCTATGTCCTAGCCTCGGTAAGAACTAACCTCAACTGTGCTATTCCTAAGCACTAGTTCTTTGTGCTCCCTCCACCAATGGTACCTTTGTTGTTTCCTCCTCCATATGCTATGCCTCACTCTCAACTGGTCTCCCTTGTTGATCTCTCCTTAAGAGGTGTCCTCACTCCACCCTCTACTTCACTACTCTTTATCCCTCCTCCTCTGGAAGCACCTCCTTGGTAGAAAAAAAAATCCCTACCAACCCTAAGGAGCCTCTTTCTCTGCATGGTCTGCTGCTACTTTCCCCCAAATGGACTCATCCCCTACCCCTCTACTATCTTCCAGCCCCTCTCCTAGCTCCTCTACTATGTGGATCATTAGTTGGCTCATCCTCCTCAAGTCTAGGGACTCACTCAGCTAGATCGGTGAGCCTCAGGAAGGGATGGTTGATTAGATGTTACATGTATGTGGGGGTGACACTAGCATTTGTGGCATCAGATAGGTACTCCCAGTCGACCCCAAGAAGATCTTTAAGCTCCTGCATGACCATTACATAGACAAGATGAGGCCCCTAGTCTACCTCCTCATTTAGAAACTGAGCATATGATGCAAACTCAGCTAGTGTATCCTACCTATGACCAAACTATCACTAGACTCTACTAATACAAAAATGATCAACTATGGGAGCACACTTGCAAATTCATGAAGCATGTCAGGTTTAAATCATAAAAGCATACAAAATGTGAAAATACAACACCATCAGTACCTCCAACATAACATAATCATACATGTCAATCAGTGGCCTACTAGAGAACATGTATGACATCTCTTGGGTGGATCCCAACCATCTCTCATAGCCTATGTATGGCCACTACATCACAGAAGATAGATCATCTAATTGTCGACGTCATAATGTAGTCTTACCCAAATTGGGTTGGTGTATGTAACTTGTGTAACAAAAAATATAAGCCATACTCGCTCTTTAGGTAACCTGTGTCACTAGGAGAGCTATAGGTATATGATCCCACACCCATATTTGTAGTACTATGACTCTAACTACCATGCTCCTTCCTCATCGGTACACAATCTCATGCAACTCTCTGTACATATGGCACAGTAGACATGTCCCCTAGCTAAATCTTCAAGGCCTACTAAGCATCTCATACAAAATCTGGTCCTAGCTACATTGTAACCCCTATTGGTTGTGATTAGGTGGAGTGATACATTCGATCAACCCCACAAGCACACAAGCCAATGGATAGTCCTGACCATATTGTCTCAGCATATAATCCTAGGTAATATGTCGGTCTAGGATGGTATCATCAACGAACACATGCCTCAAATTTGTAATCCCCTCTATTAGATCCTGATCATAGAAGATGATCTCTCCAACTATAGGTAATTTGATGATCCTATATAGGTCCTCAATAGTGATAGTAATCTCACCAGTGAGAAAATGAAAGGTATTACATGCTCATTGTGGAACTTCTTTGCTAGCGTGGTCAGTAACCCCTGATTAACATAGATGCCAGGTATGGTAGTGAGCTTCCCAAACCCACATTGATCAAGTACAACCAACTCCTATTTTAATAAATGTTAGAGAAGTCTTAATGCCTACGGGTAGGCATACTAAAATATAGGATCAGGTAATCACATCTGCAAAAGGAACACGAGGAAACACATCAGTAATCAATCCAAATTATGATTAAAATCTATCTATATTGAGCATCAAAGTATCAAAATTTATCATCAAGCATATGTACAAAGCTAAAAATGATCTATGAAATGAAAATCATTTCAAAGGAAAGGTAAAAGGTGAAGAATTAAGCTCATGCAATGAAACGAGTAGCTCCAGTTTATGGTACGATGAAACTCAATAAGCAGTACGATACAATTTTTAATGTGATACAGTTCCACATATTGTATTATATGAGGGTACCCATCATGTGATGAAATAAAAAATGACATGTGATACAATATATACTTCCATATTATCATACAATTGATCCTAACTAAGGGTGGGATGAAACCGTTTCATCGCACGATAAACTGAGTTCTAGCCCTAAAAATACGTAAAATATTGCAAAAACCAATCAAAAATTTCAAAATTACAAGTCTGGATTGTTTACTTACTGGCACACCATAGGATCAAGGTTGGTTGTGCCATCTCTAAAGCTTGAATCGGTGATCATAGGGTGGAATAGGAATTTTCTCTCTCTAAAAGGCTATGGGCTCTCAAAAGTCAACTGTTGCAAATGATTTGAAACTGACCCCTTCAAGCCTGTTTTATAGATATTGATGTAAAATTCAAAGTACTTAGAATGCCACAAAAAAATGTACCCCTAGCTATTTCGACATCCTAAATCTATTTTCAGGATCAAAATCAAAATTTGAGTTCATTACCTAGTCAAATTGCAAAGTCAACCCTTCTTAGTCAAACATAGTGGACTGTCAAAGCTATCACTTCTCGCTCATTCTCACTTTCATTTCTTGATTCCTCTAAGGTCAATCTAATACAAATACTTATCATCCAAGTGATTTCACTTTGGTCAACCTTGGTCAAAAATTTAATCAAATCTGGTCAACATGACCTCAAATTGGCTTAAATCAAGGTCTAAACTATTCTGAATTTGACGAAAATCTAATCTTGTCAATTTGACATTGATTCTAATTTTAATCAATGCCCTTAATTAGCTAAATATTGCTTTGACTCCTCTACACCATTTCAATTCCAATCTTGAGGGAGCATGACACTATACTAAATCTTCTTCTACAATTAAACCTAATCAATAAATCAATATAAGCTTCATGGCTTGGGGCATCTCAGCTACATTAAGAACCATATCAAGTTGAGATTCTCTGCATCTCTCATTGAAAGAGTGATCTCATTGCTTCATATTAGGTCACTCAGACATATATCTATTTGATCTCTAGGGACATGTTAGGCTCATTAGGATCCATATCAATCTAACATCATTCATGGGGCATATCAAGTTCATTGGGAATCATATCAATCTGGTATTACCTCTCAATAAAATGATTGGCTTCTTCAGAATCCTTTTTGAAGTAGTTATCTCAAGCTCTTTAACACTTATCATTTTCATGAATTTAGACCAAATTGGTTAGTTATCATTATCTTTGGATGGATATTCAGTCTCATTGCATCATAACAGGCTGGATACTCTGGTCTCGCTCATTAGTCTTTGCTTAATCAAGTCTGGAGCTGATATCTTTGATCTACAATCGATCTTCACTCGATCAAGTTCAGAGTCAGTTTCTCCTTATCAGGTGTAGTCTCATCACTTCATATCAGGTTGTTCCATGATTTAACTTCAATCTATTCTTTGAATTAATGTGTGTTGCTCACATATCAATTCAAAGAGGGGAAAATGTAATCACCTAAATGATGAACTACAACTGATTTAGAACCTAATTGAAGGAACTGTGATTTAAGATCACCAAGTAGATTTATTAGATATGTAATATGATTAAATCATTATTATGTTGTCATTGATGTCAACTAGTTTGACAACACTTATCTTGTAAGTTACTATACCAATACATCTGTAGTGAAGGAGTGAAAGAGATGAAGAACATAAATATCTACATGAGGAAGATGGATATGACAGATGAGGACATGGAATACATTGAGTAACTTTTTGATGAGTCTATGACTTCATGTTATTGACTTGATTATGTTTCATTCATCTATGATGAGGAAAAGAGCTGAAAGACATAAAGCAGTGTTGTCAATTGATGAAGTAATTTAGTATACATCGATGGAGTGTAGTGTATACCAAGCACAGTGTTAACCAAGCTTGTGTTCACCAACGCATTTCTTTGTTAACCAAGAAGAACAAAATGAACTAAATGATCTTAGTTTAGCTGATAAGATTGATGAGCTGGCAAGTGTATAAATTCGAGGTAATAGATAAAGTTTGTTACATAGATTGATGACTGACAAAATTCAAGAAAGATCTAAAGGATGAGAATCAAATGTTTTATTGAAACAAGTGTCAAGGTATGTTTAAGAGGCAAAATCAATGACAATGATTAAGTGGAAATCTGATGGAGCAGAAGAAAATGGTTTACATGTCTATATAAGAGACTGAAGATTTCACATTGAGTGTGATGTTGGAGATAAGAAAACTACAGAATCATTGCGTGAACAAGTTTTCAAGCATTCTGATCATACTGGTTAAGGAGAACCCTACTATAGAGCATTACCGAGCAACAGAGAGTCATTACCGACAGATAGTAAGTTGAATAGTGTTTGAAATAGAATTGATTTATTGATCAGAAAGATTTGTATGAGCTGAACATTGATCTGTAATTTGTAATTGAAGTTGTATTAAGTTAGATCACCTACTGTTACATATTTAACCATTGTACACAGTCAAATCTCTTAATCGAGTAGACTAAGAAAGTCTTATTATGTATCATTCATAGAATGAGCATTGTTATCCTGTCAACCCCAGAGTGACTGATGGTTGGACGATAATGGTTGGTATTAAATCCTCTAACAAGGTCACACCTAACATTGTGTTTTTAACCTTTAACAGGGTTGGGTCTTCACCGACCTCACTTCAGAAGAGTGAATATTTTGGGTTATCGGTCCCAGGTGGTTTTTCCCTTCACAGAGTTTCCATGTTAAATTTGTTGTGTTATGTGTTGATTGTGATGTTTGTTTTGATGTCATACTTACATATTGCATATTTGATTTGATCAGTAACTTCTATAAGTTTTAGACTGGTAATCGGTAAATGCACAGACAGTAAAAGTATTTTAAGTTACTGAGCAGTAGAAATTGAAGTATTTGTTTTTGGATTATATATTTTGTATTGGGACAGTGATTAACTGATTCATCCCCCTCTTAGTTATTCTAACACTAAATTTTGTCTAGTAAAACCTAAGCCCCTAATTCGATCAATTTTCCTTAAGAAAAAATCTAAATCTCAAAGGCATAATTTACTAGGCATAATTATGTAAGCAACCTAGATAATCCCCCTTGCATAATTTTATTAATTTCTAAGATCAAGCACAAATCATTTCTAATATTAAGGCTTGAAAACCATTTTAGTTGTCAAAATCTTACTTTTAATATAAATTCCTAACACTTTTATTAAAACAACATATTTCCCACATAAGTGTGCAACTTAATCTTGACTAAATGACAACTAAAAGGGGATTTTCTATTTTGTTTTATTCTCCAATCAAAATTGACCAATCAAAATTCTTGGATCCTCTTACAAGGATATATCTCTCTCGCCACTCTTCTCTACCTAATACTTTTTGCCTCTTAATCTCCACCCTTCATTCTTGAGGTAATTTCTTTAAAAGGAAGCTCTTCCTTGGCTCAAGGGTTCCATCTTGATCATTTTGGGAAATCCATCTATTGACATTTGATCCATCTTTTTGCATCCTAAGGAGATTATGTTGGAAAAATGGTCAGCGCTCCCCTCGGGATTTGTGACATGGCTTAACCACCTCATGTGTCTTCTATAAGTCTAGTGGTTGCATCGGGCATTAACAAGTCTATCTTTTGGTGCAACGACAACTACTACTTGTAACAAGTGGTATCAGAGCTTGGTCACAAGTTTGAATCCCCTCAAATAATGCTGAAGGGGAGATTTTTGGCAAAATGGTCAATGCTCCCCTCAGGATTTGTGACATGGCTTAACCGCCTCTTGTGTCTTCTATAAGTCTAGTGGTTGCATTGGGCATTAACAGGTCAATCTTTTGGTGCAATGGCAACTACTACTTGTAACAGATTATGCTATTTTGAGTTCTTAGTTGCTTCATCATAGTTATCATATCGCTCTTACATTCTTAGTTTAGCTCATCTTCCAGCATAATTTAGCATGGTTATCTAGCTTTGAATTTAGTTTTCTTTCATAGTGGCATTAGTGTTGTTATTTTAATCTTGCATCATGGATTCATTCTAGTTTAGCTTCATCTTTTCTCTCATAGTTTTGCATTTGCATATCTTAGACTATCTTGGAGTGGTGAATGTGATTATTGCATCTCACTCATAGTTTGAATCTTCCATTTTAAAGTAGTCAAGTCACTAATCCTTCATGCCCAATCTAATGATCATTGTATAAAGGATTAAACTCACTTCAACTAGGAAGCAATAGGCCGGTTTTGGGAATTTAGTTGTTCATTATATATGAACATTAGTAGCTAGATTCTTGAGTTAATGGTTTATTGAAGTGTTGGTTTCATTACAATTGAATACCAATTTTATACCACACAATAGTCTTCAATATAATACATATTTCTGATAGTCCTAAAACCTTTAACAACCATTTTGCTAGTCTATTTCTTTCTGATAACACAACCATCACTTTTGGACATAACTTCATAATATTTCTTACACATTTGATGAACACTTAAAAAATTATGTTTCAAACCTTCAACACAGTAAACATCATCAGTTCTATGCTTACCATCAATTAAAATGGTTCCAATGCCTTTTATTTGTGCACTTCCTTCTACCGCAAATTTGATTTCTCTACCATCATATTCTTCAAATTAGATAAATATTCTCTTATATCCTGTCATATGATTCGAACATTCAGAATCTATGATCATGTTCTTGCAAAAAACTTTAGCATGCAATACAATTTCCTCTTTCTTTTGAGAAATAGCTAAAAATAGAGATTCCTCAATTGTTTAATTACTATCCTCATCTTTGTAAAAGTAATCCTCCATGGAGCATAATCTCTTTATACCCTTGCCTTTGAAATTTAATCTTTTTTTAATCACCTTCCTTTTAATTTTCTTTTCTATCATTATTTCCTGATTCATTAAGATATTTCGTATACTTATAATCATTATTAAATGTCTTATCCTTCCATAATTAAAACACTTAAGAGTTAACTTACCTTTGTATCTACTGGTACCTCACTTAAATATTCTTGAAATATATGATTTAGCTTCCTCTGACATCTTACATGTCTCGGGTTCAACATCTTCAATAACTCTAAATGTGGTCTCCTTCTTTTCTCTTTCAACTTCTGCAATCTCAAATGCAAAAAGTAAACCAATGAGTTGTGAAATTGAATACTGACTTAGATCATTTCTTTCTCTTATTGAACATGACATTGGTATGAAATCCTTTGATAGGGTTAATAAGATCTTGAGTGTGACATATGTGTTTTGTATATGTCCACCAACAACTCTGATTCCATTAACAACATCAGTAACTCTATACATGTAGCTTTCAACACTTTCATCTTCTACCTTTCTTATAACCTCATACTTTTATTTGAGATTCGTTATTCTTTCTTATTTATTTATTTTAATATAATTCATATAAAAAGACCAACTTATTCAAAATATCTTTAGCACCTTTCAAACCTTTCACCTTTCCAAACATTATGTCACATAGACTACTAAAAGGAATTTCTCTTGCTTTCACATTAGCTTCATTTTGTCTTTCCTCTTTAGTAGTCAATGGTCTTCGGGATAGAGACTAGTTTGAATAACCTCACAAGTACCATTATGTAATGTTTCTATATATGTCTCTTTGTTGTCCTTCCAATAAGGAAAATTAGTGTCATCAAATATTGGAGCTTGAAAGTGTATTTTTGTGCCATCTTGGATCTGCTTTCATTAGTTTAAGCTTCTTCAATAGGAACTTGACCCTGATACCAATTGTTGAACACACTTTGGATATTGAGAGGGGGGGGGGGGGGGGTGAATCAACATGAAAAAAACTAAAACTAAATAACTTCAATAATTACCACATGAAACAATAAGCAAGTAATGAACATAACCAACAACACATGAACACCTAAATTTTATACATGGAAAACCCAAACTGGGAAAATCCACGGTGAGCACTTGCTCACAAAGAATAGTTCATTGATTTATATAGTCTGATTAAAAAATATGGTAGAAGCTCACCTCTCTAAACTTGCAACTAGAGTCTTTCTAGCAATAGAATAAAGAATACAAATAGGAGCTCACTACTCCATACTTGCAAATAGAGGCTCACTGCTAAAGGAGCAAGATACAACAACAAACTTGTGCACTCAAGACTCACTGTCTTAGGAACAAGGGACATACAAATATTTACAAGGATGAAGAGATATTCTCCTAATAACACAACTAACCTATACAACATTGTCAACCTTAGCATTACACTATTACTTCCTTTTATTTTTTGTCACTATCACTAAACTCTTCTCTACCGACTATAGATCTTCATTGATTTACACACTATCTACTTTCTTCATACCTTAAATTTTGGAAACACATAAACTATATGTATACATAATATAAACAATTGGGGATTACAACAAGGTCAACCTTGTTAATTGGATATCACAATTTAAGTTACAAGTTCTCCAAGACAACTGCAAAATGCAATAAGGTCTCATGCCAAAAGCATTGAAACCAAAGTATAGAATGGACCCAACCAAATAAGAGTTAATCATTAAATACATAGGTCACATATAACATGAACCCATATGGATAAGAGATAATCATTAAATACATAACCTAGACCCAAATCAAGAAGCATGATCCATTCTAGGAGAAAGAGGGACCACAAACATTCTACACATAGCCCAATGCATGATCCATAATTACTAAAACAACTTCACCATCTCAAACATCTAGAAACACACTAGCCAATGAATCACCTAACTTGCCAACTATATTCTAACCTCCACATGCCATGGTGAGATCCACACACCATGTCAAAAATACTTGAACATGCCAATATTCCATGTCAGAAGTTGTCACAACACATTTATGGATTAGGACAACAACTAAATAGAACTGCAATACTGGATGACACATATTCTGGATCAATGGGAACAATTTCTAGATCACAAGGGAACACTACAACCAAGAAAAAAACTTGAATCCATCAATATAAGTATCAATAGACCTTCAACCTTGTTTTTTAGAGAAAAACCCTTCTGAAAAGCACAAATAAAGCACATATAATTGTAGCTGTAAAAGTATATTTCTCTATTCATTGAACCACAAGCATCCAAAACACACAAAATTTCAAATATAAGAGTATAACATTTAAGCATTGTTAACCATCATCTTCACATGATTACATGAGACATATCTATCTTCCACTATTCTATAGGTTCAATACACAAACTTACTTCTCCAAGAATAAGAAACTCCCAAACCATAATGTTTGAGCAACTAGAAACACCTCCGGAACACAATGCTTGACATCAATGAAAACATACAACCAAACATATATTTCCAACATCATAAACAACAAGTGTTCAACTCTCCTATTTGGGTGTAGTTAAACCTCCTTATGATAAATACAATGGAGATTTGATGTCTTAGTTTACATTCATGGACTAGAATTTCATTTCCTACATATCAATGGGATACAAAGTAATCATAGATATAATTTGGAGACTTGTTAATTAAGAGACTTAAATTTTATGGAGTACATAAAATGAACCAAGATGTTAATTCTGTGACATATCTAAACTGATTCTAAAGGCTTGGTATGATACATCAAAGAAATATTACATTCTGATGCAATTAGGTAACTCCACGAGGTGACAAGGATACATACTCAATCCCCCTTAGTGATCACATTGATCTATTGTGATGACACTCCTTGTCTTACCTCTAGGGTCCTCATCTTGCTTGCCATGAGATTTTGTATCTGATGTGATACTTGAATCTCACAAAATGTGGGTTTGATTGGTCGAGACCTTGTTTGCATGTGTCAAGATTGTTTTGTATGCTTATTGTTGATATTTACATGCTATGTGATATGGATTATATCTTATCTATATTTTTAGGTGACATTTTCCACTTTGGGCATATTTATGTTATGATGGTTTATCATACCTATTTAGACTATGATGCCATGATGGTTTACCATATTTATTGTTGCATGTGTATGCTATGATGGTTAATCATACTTGTTAGTGTGTGCATGTTATAATGGTTACTCATAGTTTTTGTCATGCATGTGAGCCATACTCCCCTTGTATTGTATGAGTCCATGAGTGATTGCACCTAGGTGACTATATTCTAACATGATGAGGTGAACTTATAGGTATTACATGGTTACTATTGGGGACTAACAAATCCATTAGTTTAGCTTAAAATCGTGTACACATTACAAAATGATTTAATTTATTATTGCTATAATGTTGTAAAATGTACAATCGAGGATGTTTGAGTCCTCATACATAATTATATAAGTATAGTGAAATATTCTTTTAAATGGATTGTAATCTACCCAAATAAGTATTGATAAATTTATTGTGAAGGATAAGGAAATGGACTAAGGCACTTAGCGGTTTATAAAAATAAGGAAGATAATGGTGAACAATATCATGTTAGAAGCATATTGTCCTAAGATCTTTCAAGTAAAAAAATAACTTAAAAAATACCGTCTCACATTAGAAAAGTGGTCTTATATCACACAAATAAAATGGTGGAAAAAATGCTAATAAGAATGTTGTTTTACAACTCCATTCTTATAAAATGTCTTTGACAATAATTCCAATAAGTTTATATTTGATGCAAATATTATGCTTCTAATGGTATAATTGATGGTTATAATATTTGGATGCACTATTACAATTTAAAAACAAATAATAAAATTGCCAACATTCTAACAACTTTTAATTCCATTTTATATCATATGATGTTGTTGATAAAAAATAACAACAAAACAAGGGATCTTTCCCTTACACAACCACAATCCATTGGCATCAATAGAGATCAATAACACACTAACAATAAATTTGTTGGCTATTACAAGGATATGCCATAACACAATAGTAGAAAAGCTAGTAGCTCACCTTAAGAGTGGGTAGATAGCTCATCCATAGTGTGGGAAGGAGAAAGAGATACTAAAGAACAAATTTTCCTACAACGTTGGACAATTATCTAGGTGTTATATCATTGGGATACCCGCCACAAGAGGAAGCAAGTGGTGATATCCTATTACAAAAATTGTTGGCATAAGGGGTAGACTGTCGAGAAGGTTGCACATCATTAGCTAGAGAATGGAGTAGAGCAGGAGCAACATACGAAGAAGTATCCACATGGCCAGAGAGGACCACATTAGCAGAAGGAGGAGAAGTAGGATCCACAAGGGTTGTAGAGGCAAAATTTAAAATAGGAGCATCATCTAGATCTGTAACAAGAGCATAATCTAAAGAGGAGTCATTATTAGTTCTTGCCATAGGCGGGGATACTTATGCATTCATGCAATCCTTTTTTGCTTTTAGTTGAACCAATCATATGACTAAATTAATAAACTTGACCAAAAAGTATAAAGTTTACATTTATTTCTTATTTTAAATAATTTTACAAATATCATTTTTCTAAATTTTTATTGGTCCATATAGTGAACAGTCAGTGCAAAAATCAAATATTCTTTTCTTTATTATTATTAATATATTCACATCATATGTGACATGAAAATAAATTTTTGACACACAATACCTATCCTACATATTAATTTTTTTTACTTTTATGACCTAATGTTTTAAAGGCAAAGAAAATACCATCTCCCAGAATGTACTTTAATAATAAAATTGACACAATACCTATCCCACATATTAATTATTTTTGACTTTATGATATAATGTTTTAAAGGAAAAAAAATCCCATCTCCTAGAATTTACTTTGTGCTTATCTTTATGTTATATATAGAAATTAATTGTCCACTTTGTGAATTATTTCAACCCAGATAATTATTTGTGAAGTTCTTTATTATATGTCGATGGTGGCTTGTAGATGATGCATTCAATGCATATTAAATGCAAATAGAGTGTCCCTTCCATATTTTCTATGCAATGAAACCAGCTGGCCAAAACCAAATCTGTTATTCCCCTCAACCACCATAACCATCTCAGGTAGCACTAACACTATTGTTACTTGAAGCATTCTAAAGTGTTTTCATACAAAACCAGGGCTGGGAGTAGCAACACCCTCCATACTCTCTATTTTTCAATTTTGTTTTATTGTGTTGTTTAGTCTTCTATTACTTTGACAATTTGTTCCATTTTGGTTTGTAGTACAAATATACTTTAAAGTTTAATGTTATGTTTTAAAAAAAATGTTTTTATGTTTGTTGCAACATCTTGGAATGGAAGATATGTGGGGGTAGGGATTGAAATTGACCAGCTAATGATTTTTCTTTGATTTCTTCTCACAACTTTGGAATATGCTTGAGATTAAATTCTTCTTTTATTGTTTTGTTTTCAAAATACATTGATAAATTACTTCCCATCGTACTTGTGAGAATTTTGAAGTCACCAAGCTTCTCAGTGGGATATTATCAGTATGTGCACTTTTCCTATAAACTTGTCGTGACAATAAGCTATCTTTTTTCTATTTTTAGAAATACTTCTAGGAAAGGGGTCAAATCATTTAAAGAATTTAAGAAAGTTTCTATTAATTGGTTTTGAGTTCCTTGGAACATATTTTCACAAACCTGTGATTCCTCAAGATCTCTTATTTTTTTCAACATAAACACCTCCTCCCTTTCTAAAACTATAAACCCTTATAATTGCTCAGAAAAAAGTTGTAAGCACAAATTGCTTGTGCAGACTGAGAATTCGTTCGAGCTACTATAAGTACTACTACATTCTTTATCTTGAATTTATTTGTTTCGCAATGATATTTGAGTTATTTTGTTCTTCGATTTGTTTGTTTCACGGTGAGATTTGAGTTGTTTTGATCTTGAATTTTTTTGTTTTGCAGTGAGATTTGAGTTCTTTTGTTCTTTAATTTGTTTATTTTGCGGTGATATTTTTTCTTTTAGTTGAACCAATCATATAACTGAATTAAAAAACTTGAACAAAAAGTCTAAATTTTACATTTATTCCTTATTTTAAATAATTATACAAATATCATTTTTATTTGTCCATATAGCGAACAGTTAGTGCAAAAATCAAATTTTATTTTCTTTATTATTATTAATATATTCACATCATATGTGACATGAAAATAAAATTTTGACACACAATACCTATCCTACATATTAATTATTTTTGACTTTATGATCTAATATTTTAAAGGAAAAATAAATCCCATCTCCCAGAATTTACTTTAATAAATTTTTGACAAACAATACCTATCCTACATATTAATTATTTTTGACTTTATGATCTATGTTTTAAAGGCAAAAAAATTCCCATCTCCCAGAATTTACTTTGTGCTTATCTTTATGTTATATATGGACATTATTTGTCCACTTTGTGAATTATTTCAAGCCACATATTTATTTGTGAAGATTTTTATTATATGTCGATAGTGGCTTGTAGATGATGCACTCAATGCATATTAAATGCAAATAAAGTGTCCCTTCTATATTTGCTATGCAATGAAACCAGCTAACCAAAACCAAACCCGGTATTCCCCTCAATCACCATAACCATTTCATGTAACACTAACACTACTATTACTTGAAGCATTCTCAAGTGATTTCATACAAAACCAGGGCTAGGAGTAGCCACAACCTCAATTCTCTCTGTTTTCAGTTTTGCTTTATTGTGTTTTTTAGTCTTCTATTACTTTGACAATTTGTTATGTTTTAGTTTGCAATACAAATATAGCTTTAAAGTTTAATGTTATGTTTAAAAAAAATTAAATGCTTTTATGTTTGCTGTGACCTCTTGTAATGGAAGATATGTGGGGGTAGGGATTGAAATTGACCAGCTAATGATTCTTCTTTGATTTCTTCTCACAACTTTGGAATATTCTTGAGATTAACTTCTTTTATTGTTTTGTTTTCTAAAAACATTGATAAAATACTTTTCATCCTATCTGTGAGCATTTTGAAGTCACCAAGCTTCTCAATGGGATATAAACAATTTGTGCACTTTTCCTGTAAACTTGTTGTGACAATAAGCTATATTTTTTTCCTTTTTAGAAATACTTCCAGGAAAAGTATCAAATCATTTAAAGAATTTAAGAAATTTTCTATTAATCATTTTTTAGTTTCTTGGAACATATTTTCAAAGAATTGTGATTCCTCATGATATCTTATTTTTTTTAACATAAAAATCTCCTCCCTTTCTCAAACTATAAACCCTTATAATTGCTCAGAAAAAAGTTGTAAGTACAAATTGCTTGTGTAGACTGATAATTCATTCGAGCTACTATAAGTATTGCTTTATTCTTTATCTTGAATTTTTTTGTTTCACAGTGATATTTGAGTTGTTTTGTTCTTCGATTTGTTTGTTTCATGGTGAATTTGATCTTTATTTTTTATTTTTTTTGTAGTGAGATTTGAGTTGTTTTGTTCTTTAATTTGTTTATTTTGTAGTGAGATTTTTGCTTTTAGTTGAACCAATCATATGACTGAATTAAAAAACTTGAACAAAAAAGTCTAAAGTTTACATATATTTCTTATTTTAAATTATTATACAAATATCATTTTTCTATATTTTTATTGGTCCATATAGCGAACAGTCAGTGCAAAAACAAATTTTCTTTTTCTTTATTATTATTAATATATTGACATCATATGTGACATAAAAATTATTTTTTGACAGACAATACTTGTCCTACATATTAATTATTTTTGACTTTATGTTGTAATGTTTTAAAGGCAAAAAAATTCCCATCTCTCATAATTTACTTTAATAAATTTTTGACAAACAATACCAATCCTACATATTAATTATTTTTAACTTTACAATCTAATGTTTTAAAGGCAAAAAAAATCCCATCTCCTAGAATTTACTTTGTGCTTATCTTTATGTTGTATATGGACATTATTTGTCCACTTTGTGAATTATTTCAACCTAGACAATTATTTGTGAAGTTTTTTATTATATGTCGATGGTGGCTTGTAGATGATGCATTCAATGCATATTAAATGCAAATAGAGTATCCCTTCTATATTTTTTATGCAATGAAACCGGTTGGCCAAAACCAAACCTGCTATTCCCCTCAACCACCATAATTATCTCAGGTAACACTAGCACTACTGTTACTTGAAGCATTCCAAAGTGATTTCATACAAAACCAGGGCTGGGAGTAGCAACAACTTCCATTCTCTTTGTTTTCAGTATTGCTTTATTGTGTTTTTTAGTCTTCTATTACTTTGCCAATTTGTTCTATTTTGGTTTGTAGTACAAATATAGCTTTAAAGTTTAATGTTATGTTTAAAAAAAATTAAATGTTTTTATGTTTGTTGTGACCTCTTTGAATGGAAGATATGTGGGGGTAGGGATTGAAATTGATCAACTAATGATTCTGCTTTGATTTCTTCTCACAATTTTGGAATATGCTTGAGATTAACTTCTTCTTTTATTGTTTTGTTTTCTAAATACATTGATAAAATACTTTCCATCCTATTTGTGAGCATTTTGAAGTCACGGAGCTTCTTTGTGGGATATAATTAGTATGTGCACTTTTTCTATAAACTTGTCGCAACAATAAGCTATATTTTTTTCCTTTTTAGAAATACTTCCAGGAAAAGTATCAAATCATTTAAAGAATTTAAGAAAGATTCTATTAATCGGTTTTGAGTTTCTTGGAACATATTTTCACAGATCTGTGATTCCTCAAGATCTCTTATTTTTTTCAACATAAAAATCTCCTCCCTTTCTGAAACTATAAACCCTTATAATTCCTCAGAAAAAAGTTGTAAGCACAAATTGCTTATGCGGACTGAGAATTCATTCAAGCTACTATAAGTACTGCTACGTTCTTTATCTTGAATTTGTTTGTTTCACAGTGATATTTGAGTTGTTTTGTTCTTCAATTTGTTTTTTTCACGGTGAGATTTGAGTTGTTTTGATCTCTAATATTTTTGTTTTGTAGTGAGATTTGAGTTGTTTTGTTCTTTAATTTGTTTATTTTGCAGTGAGAATTTTGCTTTTAGTTGAACCAATCATATGACTGAATTAAAAAACTTGAACAAAAAGTCTAAAGTTTACATTTATTCCTTATTTTAAATAATTATACAAATATCATTTTTCTATTTTTTTATTGGTCCATATAGCGAACAATCAGTGCAAAAATCAAATTTTCTTTTCTTTATTATTATTAATATATTCACATCATATATGACATGAAAATAATTTTTTGACACACAATACCTATCCTACATATTAATTATTTTTGACTTTATGATCTAATGTTTTAAAGGCAAAAAAATCCCATCTCCCAGAATTTACTTTAATAAATTTTTGACAAACTATACCTATCCTACATATTAATTATTTTTGACTTTATGATCTATGTTTTAAAGGCAAAAAAATCCCATCTCCTAGAATTTACTTTGTGCTTATCTTTATGTTATATATGGGCATTATTTGTCCACTTTGTGAATTATTTCAAGCCTGATAATTATTTGTGAAGATTTTTATTAAATGTCGATGGTGGCTTGTAGATGATGCATTCAATGCATATTAAATGCAAATAGAGTGTCCCTTCTATATTTGTTGTGCAATGAAACTAGTTGGCCAAAACCAAACCTTTTATTCCCCTCAACCACCATAACCATTTCAAGTAACACTAACATTACTGTTACTTGAAGCATTCTCAAGTGATTTCATACAAAACCATGGCTAGGAGTAGCAACAACCTCCATTCTCTCTATTTTCAATTTTGCTCTATTATATATTTTAGTTTTCTATTACTTTGAAAATTTGTTCCATTTTAGTTTGGAGTACAAATATAGCTTTAAAGTTTAATGTTATGTTTAAAAAAAATTTAAATGCTTTTATGTTTTTTGTGACCTCTTGGAATGGAAGATATGTGGGGGTAGGGATTGAAATTGACCAGCTAATGATTTTTCTTTGATTTCTTCTCACAACTTCGGAATATGCTTGAGATTAACTTCATCTTTTATTGTTTTGTTTTCTAAATACATTGATAAAATCCTTTCCATTCTATTTGTGAGCATTTTGAAGTCACCAAGCTTCTCAGTGGGATATAAATAGTTTGTGCACTTTTCCTATAAACTTGTCATGACAATAAGCTATCTTTTTTTCATTTTTAGAAATATTTGCAGAAAAGGTATCAAATCATTTAAAGAATTTAAGATACTTTCTATTAATCGGTTTTGAGTTTCTTGGAACATATTTTCACAGAATTGTGATTCCTCAAGATCTCTTATTTTTTTCAACATAAAAACCTCCTCTCTTTCTGAAACTGTAAACCCTTATAATTGCTTAGAAAAAAATTGTAAGTACAAATTGCTTGTGCGGACTGAGAATTCATTCAAGCTATTGTAAGTATCGCTTTGTTCTTTATCTTGAATTTGTTTGTTTCATAGTGATATTTGAGTTGTTTTGTTCATTGATTTGTTTTTTTCACGGTGAGATTTGAGCTATTTTGATATTTAATTTTTATGTTTTGTAGTGAGATTTGAGTTGTTTTGTTCTTTAATTTGTTTGTTTTGGAGTGATATTTTTTCTTTTAGTTCAACCAATCATATGACTGAATTAAAAAGCTTGAACAAAAAGTCTAAAGTTTATATTTATTTCTTATTTTAAATAATTATACAAAGATCATTTTTCTATATTTTTATTGGTCCATATAGAGAACAGTCAATGCAAAAATCAAAATTTATTTTCTTTATTATTATTATTATATTCACATCATATGTGACATGAAAATAAATTTTTGACACACAATACCTATCCTACATATTAATTATTTTTGACTTTATGATCTAATGTTTTAAAGGTAAAAAAAATCCTATCTCCTATAATTTACTTTAATAAATTTTTGACAAACAATACCTATCCTACATATTAATTTTATTTTTTTAATGAATAGTGCCTTTTCTATTAATAAAATATTAAAGTTACATATTCACAAAAAAGGGGTCGGGGGACATAAAAATCACCCTGCAGAGTTCACATGGCAAAGTCGGAAACAACTAACAACTATTCATAAAAAAAAAGGCATAAAGCCATTAAGCAGCAAGAGCAGTGCCAGAAGGAGGAGGATCTTTATCATCAGAACCCCACACATCATTTGGGTTAATAGGAGGGTCAGGGAGTGACCAACCATCTTCTTCAACTTCTTTCTTTTCTTTCTCTTCCACCCTGGGTGGAGAAATGGCCAGCGCCAGGTGGGGAAACTTGGAGGAAGTGGCAGGATGCCAATCAAAACCATAGTGAGCACCAAGAGCATCAGGAGGGGCAGACTAAGTCAGAGTTGGAGACCACCCAGAATCACAGTGAGGTGGAGAAGCCAAGCGGCACCGCCAACCATCGTCACCACCTCTAGGAGAGTGGTGGCGGGGAGCCTGAGACCGCGGAGTATGGGAGCAGTGAGCCGAAGAGCTGCGCCCATAGTGATGCCCTCTGGGGGGAGTACCTTCAGTAGACATGACATCTGAAGGAACCTTGGAAATAGTGCAAGGGGCATTACCCTAGTGATTGAGTAGCTCTTGCAGGTGAGCCACCTCCAGAGCAACATTTGTATCAAGAAATCTATGAGAAAAAATAACAACATTCCTATCTTTCCACAAAGTGAACAAAATCTCCATCCTGAAAGTATACCAAATCTGGGTAAACTTAGAAGGAAGTCTAGGAGAATCTCCTAAAACAATCATATTCAGGAGAAGGGCTCGGGCCTAAAAGGTTTGAAAAAATCATGAATCCACTGCCAGTACTGTTGAGCTCTCCTAGAGAACCAGAAAATGTGTAAAAACATCTCAAGGTGACCATAGAAAGGACATCGAGGGTCATGAACACCCAGATGTTTGAGCCTAGGTCCCACAGGATGACCTTGGAAAAGTAAACACCAAGCAAAGAGAGCCATCTTGGGCTCCGTAATGACAACCCAGATGGTTTGAAAGTGAGAGCTCCAGTGAGAAGTGGAATAATGAAGATGCCATCTCTAGTTAAGAGTTTCCACCATTGGGAGATGGGGAGACAACCATTTGTAGCCCAGCCTCAGATTGTAGTTGCTGAAAGGCATGGTAGGATACCATTTCTAATCCTTCCACCAGGACCGAATAGCCTGAATACCAAGCTTATGAATCAAATTATCAGGAATTGCAAAAACTAGTAGATCAAAAGTCTGACGATCTGTGCGAACCAAATGGTACTGCACCTGCATATCCTCCTAGGAGAAAAGACTCATCATGGCCCTAGAAAAGAGGTCCTTGGGAGTTCGAATGCCATGTTTGACAAAATGTAGAGCACTGGCCCCTTGGATCTTGGCTAGAGGGATGCCTTGAATAGAGAACAACGGGGACCACCAGAGGTTTTGTTGACTAAAAGAAAGCCCATTATGAAAGGCATCACCATCCCAATGAAGCCAAGGCTTAATAGCTTCCCAAGCTTTCCAAATACTCTTGTTGATGAAAGTGGCCCTGAATCTAAACAGGTTCTTTCATAGTGAGAAAGGCCTGAAGACCAATGCCCTTCCAAGCCGGCCTATGAGCAAGGAATCCTGAAGAGATGCAGTGCCTGACAAGAATCTTCCAAGCCTCATCACCAGTAAGAGCCCAAATAATCCACTTAGCATAGAGAGCATGACCTTGCTTCTGGGTGGAGAGAAGGCCAAGGCCACCAGAATCATGAGGAAGGAAACAATATTCCTAGGCAACCCTGTGGAACCCATGGCTATCAGCTCCAAAGGCCCAAAGAAAATCTCTGAGGAGGTGCTCCAGCTTGAGATACAAGGCTTTAGAAGGAGCCCAATAAGAAGATTAGTAGACATGAGTAGCAGCCAGCACTTTGGAGCAAATCTAAAATTTCCCAGCAAGGGAGAGAGGCTTGCAAATCCAATACTACAACTTTTTCTCAATCTTGGAAAGCACAACATTCCATAAGTCCACAAAAGATCCATGGAAAGTAAAGGGAATGCCCAAGAAGCAGAAAACTTCCCCATGTTGAACCCATTTCCAGTCAAAATTAGCAAGCCATGGAGGAGTTGGAAGGAAAGACTGTCTAAAATAGAGAGTCTTATGTCATTGGATAGCATATCCAAAGGCTTGACAAAAGGTTTCCAGGCATTGTAAGGCATTAGAAATGTTCTCCTCATCCTCAATAAGAGTGAGAAAGGAATCATCATCAAAATGACCATTAACAAGATGACAAGAGGATTCAGGAAGGGAAATGCCCCGAACCAAACCAAAGGAAACAGAATTGGCAAGCAAATACCTAAAGCCTTCAGCAGCAAGCACATATAACGCAAGAGCCAAAGAACAACCTTGTCGAATGGATCTAAAAAGCCCAAAAGTATCAGATAGAGACCCATTGATAGTAATGCATGTAGAGGCATCACCAAAAAGCATTTCAACAGACTGTAAGAAGTTAGGACTGAACCCAAGAGCTTGGAGCATGGCAAGGATAAAAGGTCATTCAATGCGGTCATAAGCTTTAGCAAAATCAATTTTAAGGAATAGAGTGGCCTGTTTAGACTGACGAGCCCATTCCATCCCTTCCCAAATAGCAATAATGTTATCAAGGATATACCTGGATTTAATAAAACCAGTTTGCTCAGGGTGAACAATAAGAGGAAGGAGATGTCTGATTTTGAGAGCTAAAGCTTTAGCAATTATCTTGTAGGAGACATTCAACAAGGTGATGGGCCACCAATTAAAAATATCCTTGGGATCACTAGACTTAGTTATGAATTTGATATTCCCTTTATTGATTAAAGCACCCAAACTTTTATTATGAAAGGCCTCGAGATAAACTTTATGCAGGTCAGGACCTATAGCATCCCATAAGTGCTTGTAGAATTCGCAAGGGAAGCCATCACATCTTGGAGACTTATCATCGGCCATAGAAAAAGACACTTCTTTGAGATCATTGATGGTAAGTAGTTACTCACAAAAGGCCCACTTCTCAACCGCTACACGGTTTGGAGTAACAACAATACACGCCTTAAGAGCTTCTTCCCACGCAACAGAATTGCCCTGCGAAGCAAACACTTTTTCATAGTGTTGAACAAAAGCCTGAAGAATGGCAGGTAGCTCAATAAGGGTTTCAGATCCTTGTTTTATTTTTTGAATACCAACATTGGTATGCCGGGCTTTGAGAGCCTAAAAAAACTCCTTAGAGGCTTTATCACCCACCTCCAACCAGTGGAGGTGTGCTTTGATTTGAGCTCCACGAGTAGTATAGGCATCTACAATTTGCTTCTCATGATGAAGTTGAGCCAGCTTAAGTTGAAGATCAGAGTCAAAGGGGTTCAATGCAAGCACATAAGCAACATTGCAAAGAGCCTTAGTGTTAGCTTCATAAGCATGCTTCCTGTAGCAGGCAAGCTGGCGATCGTAAATGCAAAGAAATCTCGCAGTACGGGTGATGTCGTCATTCCACCATTGGATCCAAACAAGTTGATTGTGGGGCCAAGGCTCTAAATTCCAAACTTGAAGAATGTGAGCAATAGTGGAAGCATGCATCAGCACAGACATGTTGAGGTAAAATTGTGTATGAGCAGCTTGCCTGGTAGAGGAATGCCAAGTGATGGAAAAATAAATAGGGAAGTGGTCTGATAAGGTAACATCTGTCAGAGGAATGATAGGTAGGCCTCGATCTTCAAAAAAAGAGAAAAAATATTGAGCCATTATCATAGCATGATCTAATCTCTTAAATATATGATCAGAACCAGCTTTAAAATTAGACCAAGTATGTCAAACCCCACCCTATTGGTGACAGTTAGCATCGGGATAAAAAAAGGCCCAATTTATTGCGCATGTGGTACCAGGCTTCTCTCTCCCCAGCTGTCCATTGAAAAGGAAAAATCCCTTCCTTGTTAGAGGCCAGCTCAACCATATTAAAGTCCCCACACATAACCCAAGTGGCAGGAGGCAAATTGTCAGCTAGCCAGCACCATAGCTGAGATCTTTCCATAGCATCATTGGGAGCATAAACATTAATGATGCCAAAAGAATGGTTGTGAAAAGATAGCAAAATCCAAGTGGCACATTGCATTGGATCAGACCCATGAGCAATAACAGAAGAATGAAGGCGAGGTGACAAAATAGTAATGACACCACCTTTACCAGCTTCATGCTGAGAAGAGAAAACAATGTCGTCCGGCCAAATGACATGACAAGCAGAATTAAGTAGAAAACCTAAAATTTTGACTTCCTGGAGACAAAGAATATCTAGACTGTGAAGTCTACGATGGGTATCATGAACATAGTACTTTCTAGAGAGGTCAGTTAGACCTCGCACATTCCATGACAAAAAAATCATAAAAACTCTTGCATGGTTTCCTCGTCCCCAAGAGAGGAGAAACTATTCTGCAAGAAAGTTGGCACCGAGCCAAAGTTGGTGATTAAATCTCCAGAAGAGATAAACCACTTTTTTTTTGGTTCGTCCGAGTGTCCATCAAGACTACGAGACCAACACAAAGATTGAGATGAAACCATAGAAATAGTTGGTGGCGTGGGCACCACCTCTGAAGTGGAAGGCCTCGCAGTCAAAGATTTCCCCTGAATAACAGGGTGTGAAGTAGGTGACACAACCGGCGGCACTTCGGCAGGAGGTGAAGGCTCTCCAGTCGAAGGTTCCAAAGGTGACACAGCTGCAGAAGTAGCATGAGCCATCCTAGAACCTGAGGCATTCCTACCTTTTCGTGAAATAGTAGTCCATTCTTCTTTTTTTCCAGTGTCCAAATTTTTGACCGGCGCTTCCTTTGACTTTATGATCTAATGTTTTAAAGGCAAAAAAATCCCATCTCCCAGAATTTACTTTGTGCTTATCTTTATGTTATATATGGACATTATTTGTCCACTTTGTGAATTATTTCAACTGAGACAATTATTTGTGAAGACTTTTACTATATGTCGATTGTGACTTGTAGATGATGCATTCAATGCATATTAAATGCAAATAGAGTGTCCCTTCTATATTTGTTATGCAATGAAACTAGCTTGCCAAAACCAAACCTATTATTCCCCTCAACCACCATAACAATTTTAGGTAACACTAATACTATTGTTATTTGAAGTATTCTGGAGTGATTTCATACAAAACTAGGGTTGGGAGTAGCAACAACCTCCATTCTCTCTATTTTCAGTATTGCTTTATTGTGTTTTTTAGTTTTCTATTAGTTTGACAATTTGTTCCATTTTGGTTTGTAGTACAAATATAGCTTTAAAGTTTAATGTTATGTTTAAAAAAATTTAAATGCTTTTATGTTTGTTGCGACCTCTTGGAATAGAAGATATGTGGGGATAGGGATTGAAATTGACTAGCTAATGATTCTACTTTGATTTCTTCTCACAATTTTGGAATATGCTTGAGATTAACTTATTCTTTTATTGTTTTGGTTTCTAAATACATTGATAAAATACTTTCCATCCTATTTGTGAGCATTTTGAAGTCACCAAGCTTCTTAGTCGGATATAATGAGTATGTGCACTTTTTCTATAAATTTGTCACGACAATAAGCTATCTTTTTTTCATTTTTAGAAATACTTTGAGGAAAGGTATCAAATCATTTAAAGAATTTAAGAAAGTTTCTATTAATTGGTTTTGAGTTTCTTGGAATATATTTTCACAAACCTATGATTCCTCAAGATCTCTCTTTTTTGTAACATAAAAACCTACTTCCTTTCTGATACTATTGTGTACACCTAAAAATGGTCACCTAGACTATTAGCCCCTTTTGCTAAATCATCAATTGCTTGCTCTTGATCAAATTCTAGTTCTATCATTTATTCGATTATTTTCTATGGGCTAACCATTTTATCCTAAGTTTTTATTTATTTAAAAGGAATATTTTCTCCCCTTTTAATAAATAAAAAGCCCCCACTTTTCCTCTTATCCTAAGTTGCACAAATAAAGCATTATTCTTATTTTATAAAAAAGAGAAAAGCACTTTTTGTCTCATATGGACACAAAAGTCAACTCTTATTTTCTCATTGGAGGATACTTGTGCACATGGATTGCTCCTCCTTCAAGCTCCACTATTGATTAAATCTTTTGCCTCTTAATCTCCATGGTTCATTCCTTCTCATTTCTTATAAAAGGAGAGCTCTCTTCTTCATTCTAGATCCCAACTTTTTATGATAATGTTATGCTGCAGGTTTTCTAGGTACATTTGGAGCTTTTTGAAGATTTGGAGCATTCTTGGCTTTTGCATCTACATACTACTCTAGTTTCATTTCTTACATAGTAGCTTCATTTTCATGGCATTCATAGCTTCATACTTAGCTTAGTTTCCTTTATGCTTTAGATTAATTCATCTAGCTTAACTAGGAGGCTTTGTAATACTTGCTTCTTTCATTTTCATACTTTAGTTTGCATTTCCATTTCTAGCTTGCATTCTCATTTGACTTCTAGAGGATACAAGCTTCCTCCCGGCTATGATGTCAGACAAATTGTCCAACAAAGAGTACCAACTGAATTGGAAGTCTTTCAGGAAGAATTACGTCGGACAAATCAATGCCTTACCCAAATGGAAAAAGACAAAGAGCCTCCAAAGGTCTCTTTTGTAGAATCAATTTGTGCTCTTCCCTTTGATAGGACTCTATACATGGTCCCATTTCCTAGGGATATTGAGGTTCCCAAATATGAAAAGTATGATGGAAATGGTGATCCTCATGACCATGTGCGTCACTTTTACGCTCTTAGCATGGACTTCCTTCATGAAGACACATTTCTTCTACAACTGTTCCCTTGAAGCTTAAGAGGCCAAGCTTTGGAATGGTTTGCGAAATTGACACCACCTCTTAAGACTTTTGATGAGTTGGCTCAACGATTTACCCAGCATTATTCTTACAACATCCAACAACCTATCACCATGATAGATCTCGATAATCTAAGACAACATCAAGGTGAGCCATTTGCAACTTACTTACAACGTTGGAGGTCATTGTATTCTAGATATCCTCATCTGCTACCCGAGAGAGAAAAGATTGATATTTTTGTCAACACTCTTGTGCCAACACTATATTATGATCTAAGGAAACAATTGTTCTCCTCTTTCAATGACATGGTTGAAAGTGCATATCGAATTGAGGATGTAGCTATAAGAAAAGGGGATATTGTTATTAATAAAGATGCTAAAGGCAATGGCAAAGAAAAGAACAAACCTTGGAATAAAAACAAGTATGTTGTTAATGATGGGGTTGTTGACACTCCTAAAGCTAAAGAGCCTGCTTTCAATCTCTCCAACGCATCTATGTAGCAAAAAAACAAGAAGCTACCAACGCTCACAGTGCTCCTAAACCTCAATATGGAGATAAGCCTAAGAAGTCATTTCGAAAGTGAGTCTATACCAAGTTGGCAGAACCTTACGATGTGATCCTTAAGACTTTGGTTGACAATGGATATCTTACACTTCCTGATAAACCTGGTAACTGGGATCTGATAAATAGGCCTGATTGCTGGAGAGAGGATCATTACTGCCATTATCACAGAAACAAGGGATATCCGATAGACAATTGTTTTAAGCTTAGGGATGATATTCAAGACCTCATTGATAACAACACAATCTCCACTGATGGCTTAACTAAAAATTTTGATCACACAGCTTTCAAAGATCCTCTACCTAAGCATGACAAGGGGGAAACCTCTCAAGCACATAAGAAGAATCATGATGCTAAGATCAACTATACATATACTTCTGATATGCCTGTGATCAACATGATAGAGCCCATTAAGAGTGTTCTAATGTTGAGGTCTCAAGATGATAATAAAGTCAGTCATGGTAAGCCAAAGTTGGTCTTGCAAACACGTGGTAGTTCATCTTCCCGAAGTGAGACACTGAATGTTGTTACTAGGGGGCATGCCAAGATTGTCCTTAAAACTGCGCAAGATCCCAAGCAAGCTTTGCCTTCCAAACAAGTGGCTCCTTCAGCCACCCCTAGCTATGATCTTGTCCAACATTTGCAAAAGACACCAGCACAGATATCTATCCTTGAGTTTCTTTGGTTATCCCCTTCACATAGAGAGATTCTTGATGAGGCTCTACGTACAACACGTGTTCCCAATGACATTGATCTGGATCAATTCCAGGCTATAGTCAACCATATTTCATCTCTGCTATCTCTCTCCTTTTCTATAGAAGATGACATATCTATTTCTCACCCTCATAATCTGGCTTTACACATCGAAGTTCTAGTCTACCACACCCGCATCCGCCGAGTCCTAATAGACAATGGTGCAGGGTTAAATATTATTTCTTTCAATGTCATACAACAGTTGGGTTTGTTAGGATTTGCTATGGATTCCAAGAAGAAGATTACTATAAAATCTTACGATGAAGTGGAAAGATCTTCCAAAGGTCTTGTCACGCTACCTATCCGAGTGGGCCCTGTCATGAAAGATATTAGCTTCCAAGTATTGGACATCCCACTTGCATATAACATTCTTTTGGGTCATCCTTGGATCCATGACATGCAGACTGTTCCTTCCACTTATCATCAGTGCATCAAATTTATGTACAATGGCACTGAAGTTGTGATTCCTGCAGACCATACTATGCTATTAATGCTCTTGTTGCTGCAGAAAAATTTCTTCCTCACAATGAACCTTTTGCTGATCCTAGTACATCTCTAGTTGCTACTAAGAAAACACTTAAAATGATGAGCCTTGGTATGGGTGAATATACGTTGGGTTCCTTTGCTTCTATACTTGTTTCTCCTAGGTCATATGGGAAACCTTCTAATCAGATGAAGCCTTCTGCTTCTGCTATGATGATCTTTGATACTTTTGTTCCTTCATCTATTCCTTTAGAAGAAGAAAGAGAAGAACAAGCTGTTCAAGAGTGGATCTATAGAGAAGATGAGGGTAGTGCGGCAAATGCCCTCCTTGATTATTTTAGAAATACTCCCATGCTTAGTAATTCAAACACAGATATAGATGAGTCACCACTACACACTATGGCTCAAATGGGAGATGATCTTCCTTCTACTTCACTTCTTTTGGGAGAAGAATGTACATCTACTAATGATATAGTTGAGGCCTCTATGTCTAGAACCTATGTGCCTAAAGAATCATTGAACTATGATAGACAACATCGCAACATTGCACGACTGCTACAAAGAGGTGATCTCTCACATAATGACATGAGTATCTCTACTTCTCAGCATCTTAAGCCTCTTCTAGAAGATGCTTCCATGATAGATATGGATGTTGATGTAGTTCATACCTCTCATAACCCACCCAACGTAGTTGATGAGTCTCATGCAGGGTCTGATGAGTTTGTTCCCCGTATTGCCTTAGTCAACTACGCTGGTACTTCTATGACAAGTCTAGATCTTAACACTTTTGGAGCTTACCCTATAGGCTCAACTTCTCTTGTCACCAGAGATGACACCCCTCACATAAATTTTATTGAACCAGTCACTTCATTTCATCTTGCATCAACACCTATTACTTCTTCCACTAGCGAACTAGCAACAAAAAAGATTGAATCAGCAATCAAGCATCACAGTCATCAAGTCAAAAGAAAAGAGCAATGGTCGGATGGTGAAAACCACATTGTGGCGGTATCTGAACCTAAGAAAAGTAAAAATAAAAATCTGCTCAAGAATATTGATTATCAAATAATAGATGACAAGCTAATTCTCTACAAAAAAATGGTGCACTACTTCAAGCATGATCTCATATCTGTTATACTTCAGCCCATTCCTAAAGCTGAGCACAAAGTTGGTAATGCCTTGGTTACTTCGACATCCATCTTACGAATGAAAAGGCATAAATCTCACTTCAAGTTCTTGGTGGATGAATTACGTTATCCTGCTTACAAATCCTACAATCCTACCATCTTTTCATGTCTTCCACCTCATATTCCTCCTGAAAATCCACCACACCATTCTTTCCGCCATCCCTTACACTTTGCCTTTGTCTCTGGTGACTTGTATAGGAAGGGTCTAGATGGAACTCTCCTTAAGTGTCTAAAAATAGAGGAGTCAGAAAAAGTGCTAGCTGAAATCCACGATGTCATATGTGGATCACATTCTAATGATCCTTCACTAGCTCAGATGTTGCTTAGGGCTGGTTATTATTGGTCAAACTGGTTGAAACCTCCTATCATCACAGCTACAGCAATTGGGCCTGGCGCCTATCAGTTCTCTACATCAGAGGAAACAGATTCTTGATGCCCATTTCTGTCTGGGGCATTCTTTGTACATACTTTATGATCCCGAAAAAAATCCAAAAAAATTCATATATGATGCTGAAAAAATCCAAAAAATCCAAAAAATTTCAAAAATTTCAAAAAAATCAATTTTTTTTTTAAAAAGTGCCTTGGTGAAAACTTGGAAACAAGCGCCTTGGTAGCAAAAATACAAAAAAATTATAAAGTCCTGAAAAAATTGCAATAAATCTATCAAGTGGTGAAAACCTAGAAACAAGCGTTGCTTGAGACCCTTGCACCTATGTCTATCAGTCTTGCGTGGTGCTCCTTTCACTCCACTTCTCACTTTGCCTCTCCTAGCTTGGAATTGACTCTTGTCTTAGTCTAGGGGGCATATGTTGTTCTAGCTTATCTTGGGTCTCTTTGTGCGTTCGGGTTTCTTGGACAACTTGATTCAACCAATGTTTCTCAACACTACCCAACTGTGTTTTTCAACACTTCCCCATGCGTCGAGTGTTTCTCAACACTTATCAAATATCCTACCCACAGTCTAGATGATGCAATATTTCTCATTGGCAGATGTGATACTCAAAGTTTAACTCTATGACCAACACACACACCCTTAAACACTTGCTGAGATTTGCTTGACTTTATTTCTTGGTGTGCTATCTATGATGATTTCTTTGCTGAGTGATCTCCCCCTATGATCATTTTCGATGATGCATAGCTAGAAGACTGAGGGAATGAGAACATGTTTTATTGCTTTTTCTACTTGTGGATATATTTTGTTGGTCCTACTTGTCATTACCATTTATGCTTGTTCCACTTGACATTGGGATCTACAAGGTATTATCCTTGACTATTTTGTGAGTGTGTGCTTATAGCCATCCTGACTTTCTTGTGTCTTGATGCGAGCATAATCTTGCTATATCAAACTTAGGTAATCTCACTGCACTAGTCATCTTGACCTACATGTCTCTGATGCCTAGGTGAGATTTCCACATTTTTATCTAATATAGATCATATTCAGATTCACATAGTTATGCTAGTGTGTATTGTATGATCTTGCGACACTACCAATAATGTTCGATGATGATAATTAGATGTCTATTGGCTTAGTAACCTTGCAAGTAAACCACTTTTCATGTAGCTTGCATTCTTAAGTTCATGTTAGTTAGTTTTGCATCTTGCATATGGAGAGATCTCTCCTTTTCATCTTACGTGGACTTGTTAATCAACTACGCTCCTCTTTCGCTTCTTCCTGATCATGTCTTTCACTTCTTGTCTTTCATATCCCATAATTTTCTCTTTATTTCAGGATCGAAACTGAAATCTGCATTCACCTTTCTTCTTCTTTCATGTAGTTGGCTGACCTTTTGAGGCTTGATCCTTCGATCTTTGTTGGGGCATTCTTCACCTCTTCATCCCCATCTCTCTCAACTTCCAATCTTTCATTCACTTTCAAATCCCAAGTTCAAATCCCCTCTCCGTGGTGTTTACGGGTTGAGGGACCGATAGGTTCGTGCCCCGTGTCCCATGTGTGGGGCATATCTTCATTGCTTGATGGTTATTCTATTCTCTCTCTTCGATTATGATTTCTAGTGATTTGATCATGCTGCTCTTGCTTCTGCTTTCCCTCTACCTGGATTTCACTTTCGATCCCGAGGGGGCAGACACATCATATCTTATTGTCTATCTCTTTCCTAAGTGTTCAGTACTGTCGCTACCAAGATGATCATGCAGGATTTGCTATCTCTCTACACTTCATTCTTTGGAGTCAGAATGCTATTGCTTGCCTTCTTGGCTATCTCTTGCTTTCTTGGCCGATCTGAGTTGCTTTGTGATCCCAAATCGATCTCACATTTCAACTTCATTCTTTGACTGCATGTGTTCCCAGATCGATCACACATTAGTCAAAGAGGGGCAAATGTATACACCTAAAAATGGTCACCTAGACTATTAGCCCCTTTTGCTAAATCATCAATTGCTTGCTCTTGATCAAATCCTAATTCTATCATTTATTCGATTATTTTCTATGGGCTAACCATTTTATCCTAAGTTTTTATTTATTTAAAAGGAATATTTCCTCCCTTTTTAATAAATAAAAAGCCCCCACTTTTCCTCTTATCCTAAGTTGCACAAATAAAGCATTATTCTTATTTTATAAAAAAGAGAAAAGCACTTTTTGTCTCATATGGACACAAAAGTCAACTCTTATTTTTTCATTGGAGGATACTTGTGCGCATGGATTGCTCCTCTTTCAAGCTCCACCATTGATTAAATCTTTTGCCTCTTAATCTCCATGGTTCATTCCTTCTCATTTCTTATAAAAGGAGAGCTCTCTTCTTCATTCTAGATCCCAACTTTTTATGCTAATGTTATGCTGTAGGTTTTCTAGGTACATTTGGAGCTTTTTGAAGATTTGGAGCATTCTTGGCTTTTGCATCTACATACTACTCTAGTTTCATTTCTTACATAGTAACTTCATTTTCATGGCATTCATAGCTTCATACTTAGCTTAGTTTTCTTTATACTTTAGATTAATTCATCTAGCTTAACTAGGAGGCTTTGTAAGCCTTGCATCTTTCATTTTCATAGTTTAGCTTGCATTTCCATTTCTAGCTTGCATTGCATTCTCATTTGATTCTTGAGGATATTGGCATTCTTGCCCTTGTCTTCATTGAATCTCCCATTGCATGGTTTACTAGCAAGGTTATTGGCTTAATAGCTCTAGCTGAGAGCATTCTTAAAAACCCTTGCACTCCATGCCTAGGGAGCTATGGATTGATTTTTGAGACCTCATTCTTGAGTGTTCTTGAATGTAATGATTCATAGAAGTGTGACACAATTATATCACACAACTATAAACCCTTATAATTGCTCAAAAAAAAGTTGTAAGCACAAATTGCTTGTGCGGACTGAGAATTCTTTTGAGCTACTATAAGTACTGCTACATTCTTTATCTTGAATTTTTTTTATTTCGCAGTGATAGTTGAGTTGTTTTATTCTTTTATTTTTTTGTTACACGGTGAGATTTGAGTTGTTTTGATCTTTAAATTTTTTTGTTTTGTAGTGAGATTTGAGTTGTTTTGTTCTTTAATTTTTTTATTTTGCAATGAAATTTTTGCTTTTAGTTCAACCAATCATATGACTGAATTAAAAAACTTGAACAAAAATTATAAAGTTTACATTTATTCTTTATTTTAAATAATTATACAAATATCATTTTTCTATATTTTTATTGGTCCATATAGCGAACAATTAGTGCCAAAATCAAATTTTCTTTTCTTTATTATTATTAATATATTCACATCATATGTGAAATGAAAATAAATTTTGGACACACAATACTTATCCTACATATTAATAATTTTTTACTTTATGATCTAATATTTTAAAGGCAAAAACACTCTCATCTCCCATAATTTACTTTAATAAATTTTTGACAAACATTTCCTATCCTACATATTAATTATTTTTTACTTTATGATCTATGTTTTAAAGGCAAAGAAATTCTCATCTCCCAAAATTTACTTTGTGCTTATCTTTATGTTATATATGGACATTATTTGTCCACTTTGTAAATTATTTCAAGCTAGATAATTATTTGTGAAGATTTTTATTATATGTCAATGGTGGCTTGTAGATGATGCATTCAATGCATATTAAATGCAAATAGAGTGTCTCTTCTATATTTGCTATGCCATGAAATTAGCTGGCCAAAACCAAACCTGCTATTCCCCTCAACCACCATAACCATCTCAAGTAACACTAACACTACTGTTACTTGAAGCATTCTCAAGTGATTTCATACAAAACTAGGGCTAGGAGTAGCAACTACGTCCATTCTTTATATTTTCAATTTTTCTTTATTTTGTTTTTTAGTCTTCTATTACTTAGACAATTTGTTTTGTTTTGGCTTGCAGTACAAATATAGCTTTAAAGTTTAATGTTATGTTTAAGAAAAAATTAAATGCTTTTATGTTTGTCGCGACGTCTTGGAATGGAAGATATGTGGGTGTAGGGATTGAAATTGACCAACTAATGATTCTTCTTTGATTTCTTCTCACAACTTTGGAATATGCTTGAGATTAACTTCTTTTATTGTTTTGTTTTCTAAATACATTGATAAAATACTTTCTATCCTATTTGTGAGCATTTTGAAGTCACCAAGCTTCTTAGTGGGATATCAATAGTTTGTGCACTTTTCCTGTAAACTTGTCACAACAATAAGCTATCTTTTTTCCTTTTTAGAAATACTTCCAATAAAGGTTTCAAATCATTTAAAGAGTTTAAGAAAGTTTCTATTAATTGGTTTTGAGTTTTTTTGGAACATATTTTCACAGAACAGTGATTCCTCAAGATCTCTTATTTTTTTCAACATAAAAACCTCCTCCCTTTCTGAAATTGTAAACCCTTATAATTGCTCAGAAAAAATTTGTAAGTACAAATTTCTTGTGCGAACTGAGAATTCATTCGAGCTACTATAAGTATGGCTCTATTCTTTATCTTGAATTTATTTGTTTCGTAGTGATATTTTAGTTGTTTAGTTCTTCGATTTATTTGTTTCACGGTGCAATTTTAGCTATTTTGATCTTTAATTTTTTTGTTTTGCAGTGAGATTTGATTTGTTTTGTTCTTTAATTTGTTTATTTTGTAGTGAGATTTTTGCTTTTAGTTCAACCAATCATATGACTGAATAAAAAACTTGAACAAAAAGTCTAAAGTTTACATTTATTTATTATTTTAAATAATTATACAAATATCATTTTTCTATATTTTTATTGGTCCATATAACGAACAGTCAGTGTAAAAATCAAATTTTCTTTTCTTTATTATTATTAATATATTCACATCATATGTGACATGAAAATAAATTTTTGCCACACAATACCTATCCTACATATTAATTATTTTTGACTTTATGATCTAATGTTTTAAAGGCAAAAAAATCCCATCTCCCAAAATTTACTTTAATAAATTTTAGACAAACAATACCTATACTACATATTAATTATTTTTGACTTTATGATCTAATGTTTTAAAGGCAAAAAAAATCCATTCTCCCAAAAATTTGTTGTGCTTATCTTTATGTTATATATGGACATTATTTGTCCACTTTGTGAATTATTTCAACTGAGACAATTATTTGTGGAGATTTTAATTATATGTCGATGGTGGCTTGTAGATGATGCATTCAATGCATATTAAATGCAAATAGAGTGTCCCTTCTATATTTGTTATCCAATGAAACCAGCTAGCCAAAACCAAACCTGTTATTCCCCTCAACCACCATAACCATCTTAGGTAACACTAACACTACTATTACTTGAAGCATTTTGAAGTGATTTCATACAAAACCAAGGATGGGAGTAGCAACAACCTCCATTCTCTCTATTTTCAATATTGCTTCATTGTGGTTTTCAGTCTTCTATTACTTTGACAATTTGTTCCATTTTGGTTTGTAGTACAAATATAGCTTTAAAGTTTAATGTTATGTTTAAAAAAAAATTAAATAATTTTATGTTTGTTGCGACCTCTTGGAATTGAAGATATGTGGGGGTAGGGATTAAAATTGACCACCTAATGATTCTGCTTTGATTTCTTCTCACAATTTTGGAATATGCTTGAGATTAACTTCTTTTATTGTTTTATTTTCTAATACATTGATAAAATACTTTCCATCCTATTTGTGAGAATTTTGAAGTCACTGAGCTTCTTAGTGGGATATAATCAGTATGTGCACTTTTTCTATAAACTTGTCACGACAATAAGCTATCTTTTTTTCGGTTTTAGAAATACTTCTAGGAAAGGTATCAAATCATTTAAAGAATTGAAGAAAGATTCTATTAATCGGTTTTGAGTTTCTTGGAACATATTTTCACAAACGTTTGATTCCTCAAAATCTCTTATTTTTTTCAACATAAAAACCTACACCCTTTCTGAAAATATAAACCCTTATAATTGCTCAGAAAAAAGTTGTAAGCACAAATTGCTTGTGCAGAATAAGAATTCGTTAGAGCTATTGTAAGTACTGCTCTCTTCTTTATCTTGAATTTGTTTGTTTCACAATGATATTTGAGTTGTTTTGTTCTTCGATTTGTTTGTTTCACAGTGAGATTTGAGTTGTTTTGATCTTTATTTATTTCTGTTTTGTAGTGAGATTTGAGTTGTTTTGTTCTTTACTTTGTTTATTTTATAGTGAGATTTTTGCTTTTAGTTGAATCAATCATATGACTGAGTTAAAAAAACATGAACAAAAAGTCTAAAGTTTACATTTATTTCTCATTTTAAATAATAATACAAATATCATTTTCCTATATTTCCATTGGTTCATATAGCAAACAATTAGTGCAAAAATCAATTTTATTTTTTTTTTAGGCAAAAGTGGTGTAACCACCATATTTTATTAATCTGGTTCAATAACTCCCTCGTGGAAGAAACCAGTAAGAAACCCCGGGATCATAGTTATATACATGCATATATTCGAGGATATATAAATACATAAATATTACATATTTCGAGCAATATGTCAATATTTCTTATCTAGTTTTAGATCATACTCCAAAAAGCCTTCAAAAGTGCCCTAATGACGGTGACATGTACAATACGCTGATTGTGTGAATTTTTCCTATGACAACAACATTTTATACATCTAACCACCACCAAACTCCAAGCTAGTCAGATGTGTATTAAGGTCAAGGACCCGCAAAAGAACTCGCAGGCTACCAGAGAAGACGCAAGGAAGATGTGGATTTGGCAGTTCCATGATGTCTAACACAGCATTAACCTAAATTTTGACTTTGTTTGCCAAGTGAAACCCCAAACGCCTCTTCGAGAATCGAAGTGCATTTTTTGTGAATTGAGCATCTTGCGAACAGAGGGAGCGTTTAATACTTTCATAGATTAGAAAGCAATCATGATTTGAGAGCAGCTCATGATGCGAAAACAGTCCACCAACTAGTGCCAAACCATCCCATAGTTCATACTGCTGAACAAACCTCGAGAGCGCATTGTGAGCCAACAAAGACACCAAAGACATTGACTGGGATAAGTCCATCACGTTGCAAATGCTCCACAAATGAGAGTCCAGTATTTCTTCCCCAAAAACTAGTTGAATTGCATCCCTTATTGCTTGCGACTGACATATAAACATTAATGAAAACGAGCCCTCATCGATGTGAGATGGCAGAGCCTCTTCCAAAATTTCCAATCGCATCCTAACTCTGTAATTTTTGGGCATTACTTCCTAGTAATAGCAGGCACACTATCTGCATTACATCACCTGACTAACCCACAAATCCATTGGCTCCCAGCTTGTAACTCGACAATGAGTGATGGATATGATCAAAAGCCCACATATTTGTAGCTGTAATAAATTGCCAAGTACAGCCAAAATAAAATCAGGATATCCCAAGTGTGAGGGAGATTATGCATAAGTTTCAATGTCATTTTTGGAACTTGGGATTCTACCAATAGTACACTAATTAAACTTTCTCAACCACAAACACATGTGTGCCGATGAACTTGCAGATGGGGAAATAGATATGCCTACACAAATGATACACAAGCAAGTTGTGTTTTTATTAAAAGTTATTAAAATTTATATCTACTATGTACTTCTCACATGCCAAATACTATGGCATATGAAAACTATCTGCACCTCCCATTAAACACACAAATGGAATTGTACTTGGGGCAAATACATAAACTGTTTATGCATACATCTATTAAAGAACAAACTTCACATCCGGACATTTGAGGCATCAACTGCACATGACACTATTTCTCGACTATAGATTTCCTTCAACTTGGCATCATGATTAATAATTGAATCATCATTAATAGCCACCAGTTCATACCCATCACAACCTTTGTTTTCCAGATGGTCTGCTAGTCTATTACCCTCTCTAAGCGTGTGAGAGATCTGAACTTCTTGAAATGAATCCAGTAACAGCCAAATCTGCTGAAGGATGTATGATAGTTTCTAGTTATGGGATATTCTGCTTATACATGCTGATATAATCACTATTGAATCTCCCTCTATTTGAATCTGTCAGAAGCCTCCATTTTTTGCTAATATTAGACCTTCTAATAATGCCTTGGCCTCAGCCATATTGTTTGTGCCATCAGGAAGCGTGCAATATTTTACTGCTAGTAATATTCCTTGAAAATTCCAGATACAAATTCCCACCCCTGATTTACCTGGATTCCCTCTTGAGGAGCCATCGAAGTTAATCTTGCTAAACCCTTTGGATGGCGGCATCCACTTAATCCCTTCTCTATCCAGCATTTTATTTGGTTTTGGTTGATAACACCAACCAAAAGGAGCATGTATTTGTTTCCACTCTTGCAATATAAACGAGTCCCATGATGTCATAATTAGATTATGTTTAAGCTTATTATGACTAGCATTAACTAGTTCTGATATCGATCTTTCTATTTGAGCTGTGACCACTTGGATTGTCGAAAATTGTCTGCGAAAGATTCTTTTATTTCTCTCCCACCAAATTGCCCAGACCACTATTGCTGGAGTGCACTTCCAAATTGCTGAAAAAAGGGAGGATGAATATAGTTGTGGCCATGAGTGAAACAGGTCCCTTAGTTTGCATGGAAGAGGAGTTGGATATTGTAACTTTCTAAGGACAAAATGCCAGTATTCTTGAGCAAATTCACAATTTAAGAATAGGTGGTCTGTGTCTTCTTGATGATTATCACAATGCAGACAATTAAAAGGTTGAGCTATATTAAGTCTCTGAAGCCGCTCGCTTGTTAATGCCCTATTATTCAAAGCTAGCTAAGAAAAGCATCCTGCTTTTGGTAATGTTAGATTATTCCAGCAGAAGGAATAAGCTCGGGATGGTTGCTTGGTTGCATCTCTCTGCTGAATAAGTTTATATCCATCATTAATATTAAAATTCCCATCTACCCCTGGTGCCCAAATCAAATTATCCTCCAAGTTTGATAAGTAGATCAGTCTTTGAGACAAGATTTTCTGAAATAATTGAATCTGTTGTGGTGAGAGAGGTAGCTCTTATGGGTCTTTCCAAATTACTTTCCTTGAGTGCAGGCATATAGCAGATACATATCCAATTAAGTGAATACCCCAAACATTTTCTGCTACAGAGATAATATCCTCCATTCCAATGTCATTTTTACTAATCAAAGGTGGTGCCCCACTCCATGAGTCACGCCAAAACTTGACTGATTGACCATTATTGACTTCCCATGTAATATACTTGCATATTAAATCTCTAGAAGAGATCATGAAGTCCCAAATGGTTGACCCTTTAGGGGGGTCAGATACCGATATAATTCTAGCTGGGTTAGAATCATCTAAGTACTTGGCTTGCATAATTTGGCACCAAATATTATGTGGCTTAGAATACATTTGCCATACTAATTTGCCCCCAAATGCTATGTTCCACTTTTGTAGATCATGAATCCCTGCCCCACCCAGCTACTTAACTTGTGCCAATTTCTCTATCGAGACTAAAGGGATTTTCTTTACTCCGTTCATGTTCCCAGTCCATAGAAAATCTCTAATCAGTTTCTGAATTTTTTGAATGACCGACATAGGAGCCTTGAGGTCTGATAAGTAATAATTGGGGATTGCTGAGAGAACTATTTTGATTAAAAGTATTCTACCTGAGAGAGACAGCCACCTTGCTTTCCATGCAACCACCCTGGCTTTAATCCTTTCGATGATTGGTGTCCAATAACTGATTTTATTTGCCCCCATGAAAAATGGGATACCAAGGTAGATTGATGGAAGAAAATCCACTGAAAATCCGAGAAGGTTAACAATTTTATTAGATACAATTTGATTTGTATTAAATAGATATATCTTGGATTTGAGAGGATTAACTCTCTAATTGATGCTATAGTATACGGGTCCAAGGTTTCTTTGATTTGCCTGGCCTCCCTGATGTTTGATGTACCAAATAATAATATATCATCAGCGAAAAGTGAGTGAGTCACTGAAATATTTGTTTGACCAATTTGCACACCCAGCCACTTGCCTGACGCTTTCTTCTGAAGTATGAACCTACTAAATGTCTCTGCCATTAAAATGAATAAGACTGGTGATAAAGGATCCCCCTGCCTAACTCCTTGTGTAGATGAAAAATAACCCACTGGAACACCATTTATCAAAACTGAAAAAGATGCACCCGAAACACAAGCTTTTACCCATTTACACCAACTTCTTGAAAATCCAAATTTTTGTAGGACCTTAATGAGGAAATCCCAGCTAACTCTGTCATATGCTTTCATCATGTCTAGTTTAATAACGAAATGTGTTGATTTACTATTGTGGATAGAATGAAGAACTTCATGAGCCACTAGAGCTCCTTCCATTGTCTCTCTACCTGGAACGAAGCCCCCTTGTGGACGCGAGACAATCTTAGGGATAAGGTACTGCAACCTTAAATAAATAGCCTTTGTGATGATTTTATAGATAGTATTGCATAAGGATATCAGTCGGAAGTCTACAAATATCTTTGGATTTTGCACTTTTGGAATAATGGCTATATTAGTGGTGTTGAAGTTTTTCAAAATGGTCTTGCTGGTCCTTGATTCTTCTATAACATCCAATAATTCCCATCCAATCCAGTCCCAGCATACTTGAAAGAATAGATCAGTAAAGCCATTTGGGCCTAGGGCTTTGTCCGGAGGTAAGGAAAAGACCACTTTTTTTAATTCCTGAATGGTAAATGGAGCCATGAGTTTTAAATTTTCCACCGTTGAAATCATGTTGGGGATTGCCTCTAGCAGTTCCTCCATTGGAGGTGGCAGTGGACAAGCAATGGCAGGAGGGGCTAACAAATTTCGAAAAAATCTGACCCCTTCATCTTGTATGCTTTGAGATTCTGACAATAAGATGCCATTGTCAGCTTTGGTTATAGAGAGAATACGATTGCTCACTGTTTTTAATTTAGTTGACACATGAAAGTATTTTGTATTTCTATCCCCCTCTTTTAGCCAAAGTTCTCTTGACTTCTGCCTCCAGTATTCCTCTTCTCTGCTGCATATTTCCTCCCACTCCTGTACTAGACTTTTCTGAGTAGCGAAGGAGTCATTATTCATCCCTTTTTTTTATAGTAGTGTTATATATGTCCTCTAATTTGACCTTGAATATTTCTTTCTCTTTTAAAATATTCTTAAATATCGTCTCATTCCATTTCTTGATCCACTATTTGGTGAGCTTCATCTTGTGTGCAAACTGGTACATTTTAGTTCCATCTATCGCGGGCACTGAATTCCAACAATGCTTAAGTGAATTCAAAAAACTTGGGTGGCATAACCACATTCTTTCAAACTTGAATGATGGTCTATGTTGGAAATATTATTTTGTTACTGTCATGTACAAATGCAGACAAATTGGGAAATGATCTGAACTTGGTTGTGGTAGAATTTATGAGTGAAATGTAACATTGACTAATTTCCAGCATTGGGAGAGGAGAAATCTGTCTAATCTGATCGCTATTTGAGAGAAGTCTGCCCTTTTGTTGGTCCATGTAAATGACCCATTTGATGGCACAACATCCATTAGGCCATTATCTTCAACAAAATTTGCAAAGTCCTGAATTGTCCTCATTGGTGGACAAATTCCACCCATTTTTTCCGACAGTTTTAAAATGGCATTAAAATCCCCCCCCATTATGATATGCATGTTTGATTGAAGTTGTAAAAACTAAGTAATCTTTGACCACAATCTCAATTTGTCTTGGGTTGTTGTGGGCCCGTAAACATTAAACAATAATATTTTAGTATCAAAACATTCCAATATGATGGCTTGTCAATTATCTTTCTTCTCAATAATTTGGACTTGAAAAAGATTAGTATCCTAGAGGATAGCCAACCCACCTGATGCACCTATTGCTAGACTATGAACATCATTCCATTTTTTCCATTTCCCAATAGTTTTGTTAAAAACCTCATTTGACATCTTTGTTTCTTGAAGTAGTATAATATCCACTTTTATAGAATCAATTTCTAGCTTGATTCTATTTCTTTTGTCAGAGGCATTGAGTCCTCTGACATTCCAAGATGCTATCTTCATTCCTGACCTTTGTTCTCCTCGTCAATCTTTTGGAAGGTGTGAACTTCCCATCCAGTGTTGATTGAATTCCAACTTCAATTTCTTCTTTGACTATAGTACTTTTAGGCTTTCTACCTCTTTTTTTCGGTGGAGCCTTGGCTTGTGCTTGATGTAATGGTGATTTCTCAATTGATAGCGACATATTAGGGTCAAAAGCCATAGGACCTACTCCTACAACACAAGTGGTATTGTTTGGGCCATCACATATTTCCTGATTAGTCCCATCAATAACCGAATCTAGATTAGGATGCAATTCCTGGTCATATCCTGCTAGGTTTTCCTCTGATGTAGGAAATGTGTAACTCTGTATCCATTCTATAATGCGGGAGTGAACAGTCTCCTCTGATTCAAATGGAGGCACCAACATACTAGCTGCATTCCTATAGTCTTTATTATGGTCGATGGATATAGCTTCTCTCTGCCCATTAACTCTCCCCTTAGATTGACTGGTAGAATCTGAAGAAGAAGAGCCTTTAGAATCCGTACTGAGCTCATTTACCACTCGAGCCTTATTGTTGTCACTTTGCTGGTGCATGTTTAGAATCTGATGCTCTTCAAGTGGTTGCATATTCTCTTCTACTGGAATAGTGGTAAAACCATCACTCAGGCATTTATGTTGATCTTGTTTGTTGTACACACCTTCATACTGAAGGATCCCCTCTTCTTCTACTATTTCATATATTATTTTGGTAGCTAGGTCTGTCAATAACTCTTCTGAAATTTTCCTAGCTCGCAGATTTACCAACACCTCTTTATCAAACACATCATTTGTAATTGGATTTGTAGCAGGAGAATCTGAAAACATTAAGTGTTGTACTATGTCATCCTGAATGAAACTTGAGTCTTCTAATTTATTCCAATCTAATAAGGCAGGCTACTTAGAGGCACTCAAGAACACCATAATGATACTTATAGCACAATAAAAGTAGATAGAAGCTTCATATGGGTAAATCTTGTTAGGCAGCACTTCAACAGAGTATGGTGAAGAAGATTTCAATTCCGCTTGCTAAGGGATATGTGATATGGAGCACTGGAAAGGATTTGTACAGAAGTTATCACATACCCTCAATTGGGTTAATGGCTGGGATTGGCAATGAGTTGTGAAATGCCCTAATTGATGTTGATATAACATGATAGTCTCCTCATTTTGAAGATGAATTTTCTGATCCCACTTCCCCCATTTGGATTTTAGGGAAATACATTTTGGCAATTCAGAAGTCCCATCATGAAGGATACACACTCTAACTTCTCAGTGCGGCACCTCAAATGGTATTAGTTCATGCTTAGCAAAGATACCAAGCTAATTAGCAATGATTTCTACTATGTCCAGATCTCTGAATTCTAAAGGCAAGTTTGGCAAGGCAATCCAAATGGGGAAGAAAAGTGGAGCTCTATCTTGTAGTTTTAGATTAGGGGTCCATACTGTAGTAAAGAGTCCAACTCCTTTGCAGAACCAACTTTTGATCTTGTGTATCCCATCCCTCATAACAGAGTTTTCAAATTTAGCAAGAAAATAACCCAACTCAATATTTAACCAAAAAACATCAATTAACCCTGGCCAATTGTCAAAGGCCCAAATTTTAATATCATCAATACATAAGCCTATTCTCAAAAATGTACCTATTAATGCTATATTTTGGAGATGATGAATTTGATCTTGAAGCAGATGATCTGGAAAGGATATTGATGTATAGTCACGAGTCTCAGTCCCCTGTTGAGTTGCCTTATGAAGAGTGCTCTGCTTAATCTGCCAAACTTGAATAGGTTGCTTTGGATTGAAAGGGGCTCTATTTGTTGTGACCTGATAAGATTGCCCAGTATGTTGATTTGATATCTGCTTTGTAACCCTCAAATCTCCCTATTTTTTAGCGGGACCTTGATTATACCGTATGGCTACAGGCAATCCCGGTGGCGTGCCTTCACAAATGTCAAGTATTTCTTGCTTGTGGAAGCATCGATATCTACCCTGAGCTCTTTGTCTTGGCAAGAAGAGATTACCTCCCACCTCATGAATAGAATGTGCATTGTTAAAAGGGGCTTTGAGATGTTGTACTACCTTATTGAAACCCTCCTTCCTCTGCAACCCAGACTGGGGCTTTACTGGTGCGTTAATGAATCTAGGATTCACAAAAAAGGCTTGGCCAGTTGGACTGTTACTTTTCCACTAAATATTTTCATTATGTCATTAGGATCAAAACAGGTAGCAGTATTGCCCTTCACCCAATTTTTCTGTGCAAACGGGACCGATTGAAAATGTGGAGGGTGAGAGGGCTGATGGGAAACCTTACCATAGTGTGACAAATCTTGTTGCAGTTGGTACTGATCAAACACCTGCTTCTGTGATGGAAGCTACTGCTTGGCCCCATATGGATATCATTGTCTGCCTTCCCCTCCATTGAATCCACTGAACTCTCTGCTGGATACTCCCCTCTTCCCCGCATGATCGCATGGCATTTTTTTACCTCTTGCGATCATGCGACCTCGATCATGGGAGCGGCTATTTTTTGGATATCGCTATTTGCCTTCCCCTCCATCAAATTTTATTTTCTTTATTATTATTAATATATTCACATCATATGTGACATGAAAATAATTTTTTTACAGACAATACCTATCCTACATATTAATTATTTTTGACTTTATGATCTAATGTTTTAAAGGCAAAAAAAAAACCATCTCCCAGAATTTACTTTAATAAATTTTTGACAGACAATACCTATCCTACATATTAATTATTTTTTACTTTATGATCTAATATTTTAATGGCAAAAAAAATCGCATCTCCCACAATTTACGTTGTGTTTATCTTTATGTTATATATGGACATTATTTGTCCACTTTGTGAATTATTTCAACTAAGACAATTATTTGTGAAGAATTTTATTATATGTCTATGGTGGCTTGTAGATGGTGCATTCAATGCATATTAAATGCAAATAAAGTGTCCCTTTTATATTTGTTATGCAATGAAACCAGATGGCCAAAACCAAACCTGTTATTCCCCTCAACCACTATATCCATCTCAGGTAACACTAACACTACTATTACTTGAATCATTCTGAAGTGATTTCATACAAAACTAAGGTTGTCAGTAGCAACAACTTCCATTCTCTTTGTTTTCATTTTTGCTTTATTGTGTTTTTTAGTCTTCTATTACTTTGACAATTTGTTTTGTTTTGGGAAACAGTACAAGTATAGCTTTAATGTTTAATGTTATGTTTAAAAAAATATTAAATTATTTTATGTTTGTTGTGACCTCTTGGAATGGAAGATATGTGGGGGTAGGGATTGAAATTGACCAGCTAATTATTCTTCTTTTATTTCTTCTCACAACTTTGGAATATTCTTGAGATTAACTTCTTTTATTATTTTATTTTCTAAATGCATTGATAAAATACTTTCCATCGTATTAGTTAGCATTTCGAAGTCACTGAGCTTCTCAGCACTCACATATAATTAGTATGTGCACTTTTCCTATAAACTTGTCAAGACAATAAGCTATCTTTTTTTCCTTTTTAGAAATACTTCCAGGAAAGGTTTCAAATCATTTAAAGAATTTAAGAAAGTTTTTATTAATTGGTTTTGAGTTTCTTGGAACATATTTTCACAAAACTATGATTCCTCAAGATCTCTTATTTGTTTCAACATAAAAACCTCCTCCCTTTCTAAAACTGTAAACCCTCATAATTTCTCAGAAAAAAAGGTTTAAGCACAAATTGCTTGTGTGGACTGAGAATTCGTTCAAGCTACTATAAGTATTGCTCTGTTCTTTATCTTGAATTTATTTGTTTCACAATGATATTTGAATTGTTTTGATCTTTGATTTGTTTGTTTCACGATGAGATTTGAGTTGTTTTGGTCTTTAATTTATTTGTTTTGTAGTGAGATTTGAGTTGTTTTGTTCTTTAATTTATTTATTTTGTAGTGAGATTTTTGCTTTTAGTTGAGCCAATCATATGACTGAATTTAAAAAACTTGAACAAAAAGTCTAATGTTTTCATTTATTTCTTATTTTAAATAATTATACAAATATCATTTTTTTATATTTTTATTGGTCCATATAGCAAACAGTCAGTGCAAAAATCAAATTTTCTTTTCTTTATTATTATTAATATATTCACATCATATGTGACATGAAAATAAATTTTTGACACAATACCTATCCTACATATTAATTATTTTTGACTTTATGATCTAATGTTTTAAAGGCAAAAAAATCCCATCTTCCAAAATTTACTTTAATATTTTTTTGACAGACAATACTTATCCTACATATTAATTATTTTTGACTTTATGATCTAATGTTTTAAAGGCAAAAATAATCCCATCTCCTAGAATTTACTTTGTGCTTATCTATATGTTATATATGGACATTATTTGTCCACTTTGTGAATTATTTCAACCGAGACAATTATTTGTGAAGATTTTTATTATATGTTGACAATGGCTTGTAGATGATGCATTCAATGCATATTGAAACAAATAGAGTGTCCCTTCTATATTTGTTATGCAATGAAACCAGCTAGCCAAAACCAAACTTGTTATTCCCCTCAACCACCATAACCATCTCAGGTAACACTAACACTACTATTACTTGAAGCATTCTGAAGTGATTTCATATAAAACTAGGGTTGGGAGTAGCAACAAGCTCCATTCTCTCTGTTTTCAATTTTGCTTTATTGTGTTTTTTAGTCTTCTATTACTTTGATAATTTGTTCCGTTTTGGTATGCAGTACAAATATAGCTTTAAAGTTTAATGTTATATTTAAAAAATTAAATGCTTTTATGTTTGTTGTGACCTCTTGGAATGGAAGATATGTGGGGGTAGGGATTTAAATTGACCATTTAATGAGTCTTCTTTGATTTCTTCTCACAACTTTGGAATATGTTTGAGATTGCTTCTTCTTTTATTGTTTTATTTTCTAAATACATTGATAAAATACTTTCCATCCTATTTGTGAGCATTTTGAAGTTAGCAAGCTTCTTAGTGGGATATAATCAGTATGTGCACTTTTCCTATAAACTCGTGTTGATATAAGCTATATTTTTTCCTTTTTAGAAATACTTCTAGGAAAGGTATCAAATCATTTAAAGAATTTAAGAAATTTTGTATTAATCGGTTTTGAGTTTCTTGGAACATATTTTCACATAACCGTGATTCCTCAAGATCTCTTTTTTTTTCAACATAAAAACCTCCTCCCTTTCTAAAATTGCAAACCCTTATAATTTGTCATAAAAAAACTATAAGGAAAAATTGCTTGTGCGGACTTAGATTTCGTTCGAGCTACTGTAAATACTGCTTCGTTCTTTATCTTGAATTTGTTTGTTTAGTAGTGATATTTGGGTGATTTTGTTGTTTGATTTGTTTGTTTCACAGTGATATTTGAGCTTTTTTATCATTAATTTTTTTGTTTTGTAGTGAGATTTGAGTTGTTTATTTTGCAGTGAGATTTGGGTTGTTTTATTCTTTACTTTGTTTGTTTGGCAGTGCGATTTGAGTTATTTTGTAGTGAGATTTGAGTCGAAAAGGAAGAGCCTAGTTGCTTTATAGCACACACTAAAGATAATGCTAGAAGCCTAGAACATATGACATATCCAACAACTAGCCCAAGAAAATTTACCTCTCTCCTCTTCATGTGTTGATGCAGGACCATCTCTTATACCCACTATAGCCAACCTAAATCCTAACTCATGGTTAAAACTATAAAATTCAAGACAAAAGTAGTTAAAACCAAAATGATTAAAATGGTTTTGTCCAGTGACACCAATCTGTAGGTTTCAAAAAATTTTACCAGGTTTAGCTAGGCTGCATCAATGGATGTCACCTGGTGCAAAAGGCTAGTTTTTGATGGCTTGTTAGTTTATATATGTTAGGATGTTATTCTTCATGGGGCCCATGGTTTGGGATAAAGATTTTTTATTTTACACTAAAACTACCTAGGTTTTGAAGATTTAAGCACGCCATACATTTTAAGCCTCGTTGTAAGTGTTCCAAATTCGGGTTTGGTTTGGATTGTGTTTTCTTGACTTGATTTTGATCATAACATTTTTTTTTTAAGCTTTTGGCTGAATGAAGGATTATGCTGGTTGTAGACTGAAATTCGCTATAATTTTAATACCCCTTTTCTTCCTTGCCATGATTTATAATGAATCCTAGAATATTTTGGATGCTTTTCTAATATTTTTCTTTTACTTGTTTCCTATCTGGTGAAATTTATTGGCAGAACCCTTCAATAATAATATGAATTCTTCTACTTGAATTATGTGACAGAGGGATGACAGTTGAAGAGGAGAATCAACATTTGTGTGTTTATTCAAGTGGATCATTCACATTGCAAGTACAAGTGCCAATACTCACCTAATTCATTTGGTTCCTTTTTGTGTGTAGGCTTGATTGTAGGCTTGATCTTATCATGCGACCCATATACCATATGGGTTATTCCGTGCTTAAAATACTTTCACAATGGCTGAGAATGAGTTTGACTTGGCTCTCGGAGAAAACTAGGCGAATCAACTCTTTGTTGATTTATTATGAAATTTCAGACTAAGGATGAGGATTAGTGACAAAACTAAATGTTTATTTAGGCATAATTTATCAGGGATTTTTTATCTCTAGCAATTAGGCATGAAATTGGGCTATATTTAGCCTAGGTTGGCCTACATAGACGTTAAAAATATGAAAAATGTAATGTTTTGTTAGGCCTGGTTGATTCATAAGATCTCTCAAGCAATAAAACAAGCCCAAATGGTCTTTAAATTGGTTTATTCTCTGGCCTGCTTGAGTAGACTTCTATATATTAAAAAATTTGAACTTTTCAATGTTTCTTAGATATTATTTGTTTAGATCTTGGATCTCATTAGTTCAGATCTCTTTAGGATTACTTTACAATGATGTAGGAACATCCATTTCCATCTAATTAGTGTTAATGTCAACTAGAACTTAAGATCGAACATATAATCTATGCTACCAAATTTGTAACAATTGATTTATATTAAGAATAGATCTATATTATCAAGTCTGCTACATCTTTGGACATATCCCCCTTTATTAGAGTGTCATCTTTTCAAAATCTAGTCCATCCTTGTCACATATGGACAAGCCTATGAAAAGTACATGTAAATTATTTTTTACAGAGTTAATAGGACAATTTAGAGGCATTATTGCTTCTTCTTTTTTAAATGCACTGGTGTTGAAGCCTTTGTTTTATAGCGGTTTATTTCTTTGCAAACTCATCCATCACAACTACCTTCTCCTTTAGCGGAGTTAAGGCTCTGCCATTGGTGGCTATGGAACATGATGTTAAACTAGTGCTTGATCTCAATCTGGAGGATATGTATCTACCCCTAAAATTGGATGTCAAATCCTATATTAATTAGTAGGGGTGAGGATTATAGGGGAGATAAATTAGGGGATATAATTAGTAGGGGCGAGGCCCACTAAATTTTATAATTTATATTGTAGACAATATTTTTATTAATAGATTTATCAATTTGTATTAGTTTTGTAAACATATTTTATTTTGATTAGTCTTATCTTACAACTTAAATTGAAGTTAAATGTACTTTATGAAAATTATTTAGTATCCTAAAATGAAATCATCTTATCAATTTTCTATAAACTTGTCTCATAACATATAGATATTTTATATTTTTCAAACAAAATTATATTATAATTTCTTATGAATTAATCTCATAAGATCTATATTTAGAAATTATTATTTATTCAACAAGTAGTATTACGTTGTAACAATTGTAAAGTTAAAGGCTATTAATCCTGATTAAAATATAATGGTAGATAAGAATTACTTTCCTTTGGTGTCTTGATATTTTATTCTCCTTGAAATAATAATCATTTGCAGCTAATATGTCTCCCTGTGGAAAAGCATGTATACATTAACCTCAATAATAACTTTTACAGTTATAGGAGAAAATATAAACACTGTCTTGTGCACAATTATTTGGTTACTAAGAATGATAAACATCATTCTGATTAGAAATCATGAAGGAATTATGAAGTGTTCCAACCACAATGGATGTATATTGCAATGTGTAACATGAAAATACTTGAATTATTTTTTGGATTTGAATAAGAATAATTAACTTTCTGATCATTAGGATTAATTCTATGTACTTACATGTTCTTAGTGAGGTATCTCAGACATCTTGTCTCTAGGAGTAAAGGATTACACCTTATGTGTATTTTTGACTTCTCTAATTATTATATTGTATGTCTATCATATACTAAAAGTCCACCATTTAAGTAAATAATAAAGTTTGATTTTTGACAAATTTAAACAATATGCTATTTTTTGTAGGACTCTCAATACAACAATATTGACATTTTCATTGAATGGTTGTGCAGACATAGGCTTTGCAAGACAAATTTGGGACTTAGATCATCAAGAAAGCAAATACAATATTTTGGTATCAAGTTGACGATAAGCCTAGGAACCCATCTTCAAAAAATAGTTTGTAGTTGCATTTTTCTTTTTTGTATATCTCTATTCAAGTATAGATTATAGGACTACTATAAAAATTAAAATTAATATGAGATGTTAGAAAAACTAGTCTATGAATAACACATCTATGCTTGTTAGTCTTTGTTAGTTGAAATAATATTGTTTCAAAGACAAAATTGTTTTAGTTCAGAGTACATGTTTTTGTTCCCAGTTATTAGTTTCCAAAAAGTACATTTGTTAGAATTATAGAAGTTCATTCAATAAAATGTTTTAATTTAAATTCTAATTATGTTGATAGTGACTTCTTTAGGAAAAACCTAAATTTTTACTATTAATTACTACTCTAAAATTCCACATTATTACAATGATATTAGCAACAAATTTTAATTAATTTTATTTTAAAAAATTATAATATGATTAGTTCTTCAATATAATGACATTTAGATATGAATTTTATCACAACTTTTATGTTGTTAAATGAGATAATATTTTATTATCCATTATCATGATGTGTTCATACTTATAAAGTTTGTTAAATTTAAATACAATATGTATTGAGCACAATTGTAAGGATGATTCATTTATTTCTGAAAGTTGTGGTACACAAGTGCTCCATATCTTATTCTTTTGCATGTTTTCTTTAGAAACAAGTTTTATAATATCATAACAATGAGCCTTTATTATATCTTTGTTTGTTACTTGTAATATTAGTCATTTGTAGTTGTTAAGTTTGTATTCACAAAAAAATACAAGGCTTCAGAAACCTTAAGAAAAATATTTTTTTCTACTTAGGCTTCAACTTATAAAAATGTACTAACAAATATCCTCATCATTCAAATCCATATGTAGAATGTTGAATGCATCATTTGTATGAAAAGTTCCTTTGAAAATATTTTAATCTTCTCTTACGAATGACTTACTTTTCTTTATTATGCCAAATTAAATGCAGGTATAGGAGGTGAACTAAGAAGATCTACTAATAGCCTACCTCAATAGATCTTTGTAGAAGAAAAAATAAGGTAAGGTTTTGAAATCAGATCCATGACAATTTTTCTCAATTATGCTTCTTTGATTTGTTGAATTACATATGATATAAATTAGTAATAGGATAGGAAAATGAAATGCACTTATATAGTCTCTTTCCTTTACAACAATTCTTGTTAATGCCTAACACTAGGTCAAACCTTAATAAATATTTCCTTGACAACTGCACATAATGATATTTACAGATATATAAATTAAACATAATTTATAAACTAGATAGTTCAGTGATCAACTATTTAGATTGCAAGATCCTTGTCATTTTCATTTATCATTTATTGAGTTCTACTTTATAGAAAAATGTACAAATCGGGGACAAATCAACGTGTGTATGCTCCAAATCCACAATGGTATTATCTTATAATTGGACCAATTGATTCCATCATGATGGGACATGTTTTCTACATCGATTGTCCAAAAGTTGAATAGTCACTAAGGTTGATACTGGATGAAGAATTTCTCAGTAATAGTTTTGGAATAGTCTATTACTCTAATATCACATCGTGCTTCTTGTCGAGTTGCATGGACTTGATACAAAATCTAGATTTTGTGCAAAAATTATCAGAAGCTTACGTAAAGGAATACTTTGTTCCCAAAATTGGCTTTAAGGAAATTATTGTTGCCTATGTTGCAATTGAGAGTGATGCTCTTGTTAGGGGTATTTTCTCCTATAAAACATTGAAATAATGTGATGTCACATCCTCTGTATGTAGTTCTCTCCAAAGATCCCTCACAAATAATTATGAACCTTTTTTTACACATGCTTTGGATGTGCATCGTGTGTACTTAGGGCAATAACTTACAACAAGAGTTTCAAATATCTTTAATGCACTAAGGTTTTTGTACATGCATGTTCTTCCTTGTGTCCTTGCTCCATGTTCAACAAGAAAGTTGACTTTAAACAACTAGTTCATGCAAAAAAACATGTCAATGTTATGAACTCTACTTTTGCAACCTCCTTCTAATATGCAACATAAATGTATTGTCTATGCATGATAATGTTGTGGTCATATAGCTTAGTTAATGCCACAATTGTTACAATAAAAAATATTTATGTGAGTAGAATACATTTCCCTTCAAGAAGTGTACAAGTACATGACTAAAGCTATGTTATGTAATTGGTTTATATTTTTTTAAACGAATTTCTAAATATTTTCTTCTTGTGGTCATATAGCTGAATTAATGCCACAATTGTTACAATAAAAAAATATTCACATGAGTAGAATGCATTGCCCTCCAAAAAATGTACTGGTACATGATTAGAGCTATGTTATGTGATTTGTTTATATTTTTGGAATAAAATTCCAAATATTTTCTTCTCGCACAAAAGTTCAATTGTCTTTCATTTCCTCCCCAGTGCTCATGTCCCATGTTAATAAGTTATGACCAATAAAAATCTTTGGATTTTGAGAGTTAACAACTAGCAATTTCAAATTCACAAGGCATTATGGTTAGTTTTTTATAAGAATACATACTCCGCCAATATATTGAAGGGAAAAGATAAATTTGTTACAATATATTGCCTTGAACCAGAAATGTAATGACATATAGTTAAAGATAAATCATGTGCTATTCATTTATATTTTTTGAGCAATTTTCAAAAATATTGCTTCTTGCAAACATGTTTCCTTTCCTCCGCGTTGCACAAAAATGGATATTGTTAATGCATTTGGCACATTTTATGAAGACAAAAATCCTCTTCCTGAAAATCCATAATCTTTGGTCATTGAAATACTTCAAGAACTTCCAGAAGAATGTCAAAGAAACATACTGCAAATATATTTATACAATAATCCTATTCTAATGTTTAGATATGATGGATGGGGAGACATTCAACTAATACCTGGCAATAATCAAATTCGTGTCATGTCGCCATTGTTGTCAAATGCACAATTGATTTTCCTTGAAAATTTGGTAAGGTTGTATAAAGAAGCCCATATCATTTTCCATTATTGAGCTATCATCAACCATTTCCCTCTTGGAAATCACACTAAAGAAGAACTCATCAACATTTTCAGCCTAGCCTGTAGAACTTTGTTCTATCACCTATCACCATTCAAGGCCAATACTAAACAAGATACACTTGTGTCTATAGTAAACCTTGTAGTGTCATTTTCATATTGTTCCCTTGAATGGATTATAAGACATGACAACACAAACCTTCTTGGGAAATGGTATGATGCCAATACATGAGCATTGGCACCTAAGACCATCAATCACCATGATTCATGCCACTATTTATTCTCCTTTGAGAACACCTACACACTACTTGGGATTCATCTTGTAGAAGATGTTGGTATATGGTGCCTTATTTATGGATGAACTAATGGTTACAACAAAAGAACAACTATATATATACTCAAGGTGTATAGGATTAGGCTTGTAGTAAAGCAAGGAGTGAGACTATTGGCTACTTGGTGTGATATCTTTCCTTGCAAAAAAGTACAATATGTATCTCTTGCATTGGAAGGAATGTTATAGTGACCACATACACTTACCTATGTTGTGTTCTTTGTCGTCTCATTTGTATTTTTATTGTGACTAAGAACTAGTACTTTTCATTTCTTAATGAAGTGGCATTTTTACTCAACTTAAATTCAATAATTATATGCTGCAAATTTGGCTACATTCTTATTAAACCCCTTTTAATATTTTCCTATGAATGACAAACAAGAAATCCAAAATGGGAAGAAGAAAATGAGATCAAGTACAAGTAATTTTGCATGTCACAAACCTAGAAACATGAGCACAATGTGAAAGTCTTGATGTAGATTTTTCCGCTTCTTGTTGATGTCTTCAATGCTTCTTTGTGTTCTATAATGTTAACACATTATTAAATATCCTAGTGCATTGGTATCTTACTGGAACTGTTGTCAAATTTCTAGAAAGGCCTCTAAAATAATGCAACCATGGTCTCCTTCTATACTAAATTCATATAAACTCTATTGGGCATAATGCATTGAAAATGCTCAATAATCACAAATGTTGGTAGTGTTTCACTAGTGTCATGTTAAAATAAATTCACTTTTTCCATGCCAATGAGTCCTAAAGTGCATTTCATGTTGTGGCAGAATTATACAATACATCCAACATGAAATCTATGCTACCTGCATACAGATAGTTGCCACTTAACCAGTTTCTTGAAATAATGGAATAGTTCTTTGCTAATAATGGCTCCCGCTATCAATGTTATTAGTCCACCATATGGAGGTCTTATTATTTTCATAGAAATGTGCTTTATATTATTGCTTGTCATCATGGTCAAGGATACACATCTATTCCTCACATTATTGACATGCAATCTGGTATATATCTTCTACTACTTCCAATAAGTCAATGCACACATAGTTATAATGTTATGCCACAAAATGTGAACATTATGCATGAAAACATAACAAAAAATCAATTGTGTGCATATTCGATAGATTCTATTACTTGAACATCGACCTGATGATCACAATACAATTTCCAGTTGAACAAAAACACTTAAAACAATTGCAAACTTTCAATATAGCTATTCAATGTCAACCATTTTTCCAGACAAGGTTTTCTTGTGTTTCTGCACAGTGAAATCAAGTTGGCTTGATTATCAAATTGAGAAAAGTAATGCCACAACAATCATTATAGTTTTCCTTACAAAAATGTATACATGAAGTAAGGAATCAGAAAACAATATGGAAAGGCTACCAAACCATTCAAGTTCCAATGATTCCATGAAAGGAGAGTAGCTTGAACATTTGCAAAAATTGAGCATGAGGAGTTTCATTTGTTTAAAAAAGCAAATTATATATAAAGGTGTGAGGAAATGTGCATGGGCTTGTTATGTTGCTAAAATAAGGGACCCCAAATCTAAGTGCCATCGATGGCTTGGAACATTTGAGACAATTGAGGAAGCAGCTACTGAATATGAAAAAGTTGCAAGATTCATGAAAGAAGTGAAAGGAAAAAGGGGTTATAACTGTAGCATCTCACAACTCTCTATTTTGTTCAAAGATTCTATATCATCATCATCTAGAGTGCAACCAATTTCTAATGTACAAGCATTTATGATCCAATCCATACAGACAATTGAAAATCTATCATTTGAAAGTGTGTGCAAAGACTCGAGGAAATAAATGTAGTACTATGATAATTCGCCCAAAGGCAAATATACAAATTTAAAGGATTCCCTACTTCAAGGAACAACCAACAACAAAAACAATAATTGTATTCAAATTCCTAGTAGTTGGTGTAAAGACTATAATGAAATATCCATTAAAGAAAATAGCAATGGTCCTCAAGTTACACTCACAAATGTTGATCATCAAGAGACCAGTGGAAATGGTATTTTGAAAAAATACACCAATATAGCTTCTATTCAAAATCAATGCATTGCCTCTAATTATAAGCATTGTGATTTGACTGACAGTGTTATTGGCACAATGTCAACTAGCCTTTTTAAGTCAGGTGCAATAAATGTATTCAACCCAGAACTAGAACAAATTTGTACAAAGAATACTTACGTACATGCAAATTTACTTGACAAATAGTCAAAAAATACATTTTTGTCTCAATGTCATTAATCCAAATGGACCGAATGGGATAACTCATGCAACCAATGTCAATAATAGTCATCCAAAGCTTCACAGATATGCAAACAAAGTGGCCACACATCAATGAATTCACTGCTATGAACTCAAGGCCATCTAATTTTTGTATGTTTTATTTATTAATATTAACTATGGTCATAGTATAAACTAATATATTATTTGAGCAAATAGTTAGCCTTTGATTTTATTTCTATAGCGATGATAAGTTTCTTCAAAAATTATTGTACACAATGCATAACCTAATTATGATTATCTGTCAGATGTTCCTTTATCTTCTCAAGAGAGCAAGCTTTCAAGTAGGCCCAACATGTTCAATCCTAACTTAGCATTGGATGATATCTTTACAAATCACCAATTGAAATCTCAATATTCTATTGAAAACCTTCTCAGTGCAAAGTATGTTTGCAATAAGGATGTTACTAATGTGCCTATTACAAGACAACATTGTGAACTTTGTTCACAAATTATAGCTTATGTGCAAGAACTAAAGAGTAGACTGCATATAATAGATTAACACATAAAGCTTGTGATGAAGTGCAATGAAAATTTATGCACAGGTTTTACAACATCTTCTTGATTTACTTGGAGACCTAGGGTACACAAAAAATAAGCAAAGAGGAACTCTGAAGCTTTTGATGAAGTGCAATTGCATATCATTAAAAAGTGAATCTTAAAATTGTATCTAACTTATATTTTAAGCACTTTACAACTTGCATTGGGATTGCAAAAGCAACATTAAGAACATGAAACTACTTTTAAATAATTTCTTATATTTTTGTATTAAGACTGCAAAAGCAAAATTTAGAACATGAAACTATTTTTAAATAGTTGCCTTTTTTGTATTAGGATTGCAAAGGAAAAATTTAGAACTCAATTTATTTTTTAAATCCTTGCTTGAATTACTATTTTTGACATTATTATACTCACTCTACATTTTAGATAATTAATAAGGATTTCTCAAAATATGTTCATAAAGTATAAGAAATTCTCATTTGAAATTTTGTATACCTATATTATCAAGAAACGTGTACACAAAATGAACCTATGTACAACAACATAAATGTTATCTTGTAATTTATAAATTTATACTTGCTTATCTTAAATTTTACCAATGTATTTAGGTCATCTCAAAGAAATCTAGACCAATGTAAGTGCAGTACACTAAATTTTGTTACTGTTTCAATATTAGGTATTTTCAGAGTTCTTACATACTTTACATTAGTACATTTTGCATTTTCTAGTTTAAGATTGTGCAAAAATAAAAAATAAAAAAGGCATGCAATTAGGTAGACAAATATGACATAATACTTCACTAAAGAGTATGATTGATTATAACATGTCAACAATGCAAATGTCGAAATGTTCTTAATGTTATAACAGAGTAGATGAATAACAACAGTGAAGATAGATGAAATCAATTTAAAACATAGCGTAATGACAATATGACTTTTGTCTCACAAAACCAGAACATCCAAAGACAAGAAATAAATAACACACTGATATACAAGTGACAAACAAAGTAAGGTTGCACTAGTCCCTTCATTTACATTATTGTTTAAATTTCTTATTCAAATTCAACAAGTGCATAAACTTTATGTTTTCTAAATATATTTGGAGACAAAACTGACTAATGAAATAAAAGAAAATAGAAATGATAGATATGGAGCACTACCAATCAACAAGCAAGAATGAAAAATGCAATATTGAGACCGCATTACAAAATGAAGGACTATGTAGAGTACACACATTCAAATACAATGTAGGTGACTGCTTGTTTGATGCCCTAGAACTCCTTCTCAAGTATCAACACACATCACACCAACTAAGAAATGGAATTATTTATTACTTCCTACAATACATTGCAAAAGGTGAATCATAAGTGTTGCATTTGTATAGCACTGAACTTCATCCTGAGACTTTATATGAGCTACACCAAGTACATGATCCAGCCATATATTTTCAAAGAATGTGACTAACTAAGAAGAAAAATGCATACAATAAAGAAACTAGACTATGGGGAGATATATTATGCATTCATTGGTTATCCAAGTGGGTAAATATACAATTATGTCTTTGGTCAAGCACAATAGGGAAGAAGTACCTACACTTCAATGAATCAGTACATGCAAAAGCCTACTCAATCTTCTTCCATGATACAAACCATCTCAGTGGTCATTTTGAACTACTAGTAATATTAGAGTCACAAAATGTCATCCCCAAAGCACACATGCAATTCCACCAACTTAAGAGATTCATAAGGGAGCATAAAGGACATTACACTATGAACAATGCAAAAAGACAAAAAGTATGACATGGCAAGGTCTACATTGAAAATGTCAAAGAAAAAAACTCTAGTAGAAAGCAAGCACTAACACTATGCTACCTTAAGAGATTCATTAGAAATACCAAAAAAAATACAGATACAAACACAAATGCAAGCAAAAACCTGCAATACAACAAGACAACATGGATGTGCAAAACCCAAGGAAAAATGAATAGATGTGAAACAATAATTTGTCTAGCTTAAAAAAAGAAAAAATAATTGTCACCAACATAATTTTTTAAAAGAAAAATTCAAGATACAACAAAATATCCATGCTCAATTTGTCAAGTGTTATGTTTCAACAAAGACATTAGACCAATCAAAAGTGAACAACAAAATATCTACTTCAGTCTAACAAAATTGAATCATGCAAAGATGAATGATTTCATTTGTCGAAGATGCTCTTCTACATTGAAACAATTAAAGCTCCCTACATACAATACACAACATAACATACAAACTAATAAACCAATCCAACATGTACAAATTTTATCACAATTAGAAGAATGACTTGTTTCATGAACTCAGAATTGTGTTCTCTCATATTTGGGAACTAGGATACAAAAGATCCCAAATAGGACTAACATACTCCATTATCAATGTTCCCGTTAACATGAACATCATACAAAATGCATTGCCACAAATAATTAATAGCACAACAACAATTTTTGTCTCTCTCAAAAGACACTTGGAATACAAAAATGCATTTCAAATAGGGATGGTATGACCAAATATAGTCATGCAAGATCTTACTCAACTAACAAAGACACAATTATATAAAATGCAAAATGTTGAAATAACGAAAGATTGGAAAGAATCTCTAGAAATTAATGTTGACAATGAAAAATCAACATAAATTAGTGCAAACAAGTTTGATTCAGATAGTGACATAGAACGTAGTGAGTCTACTGAAACTTTGATACATGGGTTCATTGAATCTAGATCTATACATAAAATGAAAGACAAAATAATTGAGGTAGAACCTGCACAATAACACTACCTAATTGGAATCTTCAAAGACAAATATGTTGAGGAAATGAATTTCCCCACATTATTCTTTGGAAAAACATGTGATGAAGACATTGTCCAAAAACTTAGCTACCAAAAAATTGCATCATGGGAACTCCTACAATCAAAAAGACACTTTGCATACCATATAACACATCTCTTCTTCAAGACCATAAAGATATTTATACAACAAGTGTTATCTACAATGTGGATAAGAATATGAAAAGGTCAATTAAAAGGAAGGAAATTGTTGGCAAAAGATGCCAAACACAAACCAAACCTAGAAAAAATTCTCAATTCAGATATTGGATATGTTGATTTCAAAAGAATAAGAATATCTCTGAACTACACACAACAACTTAAAAATAATGTTTTCACAATGATACGATAGCTCGTTCCACCAATTTTTTTGTTACTTTGACTAGTGCTGAACAAAATTGGGACCCAGACACAAGTACACTTGAATAATTGTACAATATACACTAGTCAAAATTACAACAAGAATAACATGACAGTGAAAAGCAAAGTGATAAATTCCATCTAATCAAGAAAGACCCAGTCACTTGTGCATGCTATTATAGATGTAAAATAAATGCAATGAAAAAGCTTCTATTGACCAATGATTCTTTATTTGGAAATGTTACATATTATTTCTCTGTAACTAAATTTCAAAATTGAGGAAATGATCATTGATCATTTCCTACGCTGGGTAAAAAATGACCAATCTTTGGGAAATATAGCAACACAGATATCACAAACTTTTTTGACAAGTACCTTACTTGTAGCACTGAACATTTACAACCCGACTCTTCCTGTAGTTCACAAGCACCACCATACAAAGCAATGTAGAAGATAAAAAAAGATATCTTGCTGAAATAATTTCCATTTTCCACCCCTCCAAAAGACAACAATACTTGAAGCATTGCCAGAGAAGAATGAAGCAATGATTACAAAGGCAACCAATATCTTTTCCAAACTACAAAAATAAAACTATGACCTCTCATGCACTTTTCAAATGGTCTTAGATGAAATTGAAATGGATGAAGATGAATATATTATCTAGCTCTAAGGTCAACTTTACATAGACCCACACTCTTCCTATGAAGGAAGCCATCGGGAATTCAAAACAATATATTTGCAAAGAAAATTCCACAGCGATGGAAAGCCAATACTGATGCACAATTTGTACTTAATGCAGATGCTTCAAGAATGCATTGTAGCTCATACGTGACAAAAGTAGACAAATCAATGACATAAGCATTTAAAAGAATATGCAATGACCATCAACAAGACAATATTGATGCAATTAGGATGATAACCAAATTGGAAAATGCGCTACTCAACTTACAACAAATGTCATCACAACAAGAAACTCACATTATTTTGTCACTTCCACTAAATCACAACTCAAGAAAATGTATATTCATAGATTCAAGAGCTGACAATGATTGTACATTTATACTAAAATCCACTAAAGAATTAAGTAAAGAACCTGATGAGTCATAAAATGTGCTTTCCAAATCTTTGGTGGACAATTATTTAAAACACCCTCCAAGTATTTAAAGCATATTGCTTGCAAAATTCATTTATGAATATAGCAAAAAAGGTGAAAAAATCACACCAAAATCAAAACCAAGTGTAATACGATTTATCAACTTTAACAAACATATCTACTTAGATAAATATTGTAGAGAACAACTGCTACTCGATGTACCATTTATAATAAATGAGAGAATGCTAAAACATTGTTTTCGATCATGGGAAAAAGTATATTTTCACCATGAATAAATAATCAATACAAATCGAGCAAAGTTTAATCATAAGACAACCTATGCATGGGGTGACATTGACAAATCCATCAACGATTTAAACTTTGAACAAGATGACATAAATACCCAAACCTTCACAACCAAAAAACAAAAACAAATTGAACAATATGACATACAAAAAGACATGCAAAACAAAATACACAATAAACAAAGTAACACATCTTATAATACATTCGAAATCAACCAACATCCACAGATAATGGACAACAATGAGTACTACAAATTAAGGTAAATGTTGAATAGAGATCAACAAGCAATTGTTAAAGATGTTGTAATGAAAAAATTAAAAAACAATAAGAACCCATTGCATTTGTTCTTGACATGCGGAGCTAGCACTGGAAAGACTTTCACTGAAAAAGCTATATACCAAGCCCTCCTTCGCATTTACAGTAAGTCCATTGACAATGATCCCAACAAACCAAAGGGCATAATAACTATTTATATAGGAAAAGCCACATACAACATAGGTGGAATCACATTACATTCAATATTTCACATAGCTTTTATAACATCTAAGTATCTTCCACTTAATAGTGAAATACTAGATGCAATGTCAAAGCATTATGATCGATTACATGTACTTCTCATAGATGAAATATCATTAGTTGATGCTACATTCCTACGTTACATTGACAAATGATTACCTGATATAATGCAAATGCCTACTACATACTTTGGAAACTTGGACATAATTTTCTATGGTGACTTATATCAAGCACAACCAAAGTGTTATTCCCTGATATGCACAATGGACAAAAGGACGAGAATTTTTTTTTTGTTCTTAACAAAATACACATAGGTGTACAAAAAAATGAAGACATACATTACCTCAACCAACAATACTTATGGACATCACCATTGGACCCAACACTACCTTTCCTTTTCTACAGAAGAAATGATGTTGATATTCACAACAATAAAATTCTATCAATAGTTTCTAGTGAAATGATAGTCGTGATTGCAATTGATGAACATGATGACAATTGCAATGCAATACAAATTCACACACAAAATTTCTCTCCCACTTCAAATACACTTAAAAACAAATATTCTTTTAGAACTATATGCAGACAACTACAACACAAAAGATGGTCTAGTGAATGGATCAGATGGAATATTTAAAGTGATGCAGGAGCATCTCAAATCCTTGGCAATCCTGTGTCACTAAAAACATATTTGAATTTTTGTCTATGTTGCTCAGTTCCTTCTTTGATCGAGTTGGTTCGGTGTTGCTCGGTTTCCTTTGTTGACCGAGTTGATCGGTCATCGCTCTGGTGCTTGGTTAATTCCCTGGGGCTTGGTGATGCTTGTCTGGCACTCGGTTTTCCTTGTTCACCGAGTGGTTTATTTTGAGTTCCTATTGAGGCCAACTTGAGCAATTAATTATGGTCATGAATTTAATTCTGGTATCCATCATTGGGAAGCATGTGGACCTAGATCTGGTCGTCCCTTTCATTGATTATGGATCTGAAGGCCGACTTGTTTCGGTAGCCTCTTGTATAAATGTAGTTGTTTGGTTAGAGTTTTTGGGGGAGAGAGTAAGTTTTGGGATAGAAGATAGAATATTAGATATTATCTATAGATCCTTGTGTTAGTGTTTGAACCTGCAGATTAATCAAATACTCAAATAATCCCAATGGTTGTAACCTAGCAAGTTACAAACTACTAAGGTATTAAGGTTAAAACCTTCTTCACTTCGAGTAATACATACTCAGGCGGGTGTACCTCTATCAATTCAACGTTCAACTGAGCTCTGAATTGAGAACTTGCTCCTTCACTGCTTTGTTACTGCCTTCAAAGTCTAACTCAATAAGTTGCTAAAACTCTGAGTATAGCCCAAATCATCCTGATACACAACATCATGATATAGATAATAAAAATAGCAACACTGTACAATGGCTTAAGGATATTCATCCTTCTTCCTTTTAGAGTCAAACTCAGGGAAGGGTTAACCTCGTTTATTGCTTCTTCAAAGCACTGAAATACATATTTATGAACTTGTCATAATATGACTCAAGTCTGGAAATTATGCATATAAAGTAAAATGTCAATCAATTATATATTGGATGGTAAACCAATGTAAGTGGATCTAAAACCAGTCCCTTATCCGCTGGGCATCAGAGTCGAACTCTACCTTCACATATATCTATTAAAGCGAATACAATGAAACTCCAATAACATGCCTAACATATCATTGTTTCCGTTCCTACACCTGTCATCAAATCCACATATAGATATTCAATTCACAGAGACCTCCCCTAAGATTTTACTCTTTCCTTGAAAGATACTTAAGCTCAACCCCTACATTCACCTTGTGAAAGATGTATTTAAACTGTCTTACAATTTAAATGCATAAAGAAACTAAAACACTCCACATGTAAAGACAATCAAATTGTAGTAACAGAACTCCAGTGTATTTGTATTAATTGATAAAATGCATTCATACAATTTTCCTTGATTTCACAGAAAATCAGGTTCTATATTTCAGACCTCTCCTTTACAAAATATTTTCCCACCTCGATCATCAATAGGAACAGACTATTTATACTAATCAACCATCCTGGAATCCTCGAAAGGATGCAACAAGCTTCGGATGGCTGATAGAAAATTTGCGCTAGAAAACAAAAGAAAATACAAACAGAAAGATATTTAATAAAGACAGCAAGGCGTATTTTTAGTTCTGAACAACTTCCGCAGCTGGCACCTTTGTTTGTAGATATTTTCAGAGCAGTTACCAAGTTTGCCATATGAATGATGACCGCCATTACAGGCTAACTTACATCATTCTCTGTTTGAACACGCTCTCCCTCAAATTCTGGATCAGGTGCCAAGTGCGATCTATTCTTCTTCCTCCTCTGTTAGCTGGATGACCGGTTTCTTCTTCTTCTTTGTGATTAGCTTTTCCCAAGCTACCACATCATCATCAGATGGCCAGTCGTAACTCTGCAGCTCCTGTAACAAGTTGACTTGCCGTTCCCATGTAGAATCAGTTACATTTTTAACTTCTGATATAAACTTGATACAGTCACCTTCAACTTTGAATAAACTATCAATTATATTGTTAGTTCCTTCCACGTCCAAAGCCTTATTATCTTTTAGGAAGGCATCTTGATTGATGACCAACTGACCCATTGACAACTTCCAATCTTCCAGCTTAACCACATTTCCATTGTCATCATATACCGGGGGCAAATACTTGCTGTAATCTTTATCAAACATGGCTAACTTAGCCTTTATTTGGTTTGATTTTCCTTTGAAAAACTTTGATGTTGCACTTATTAGGCCAATCCTTTCAAACACATCAGTTACTACTTTTGGGATATCAGGCCTGTGTTCTTGTAAACTGTCAAGCTTATCAAACAATAAATTCCTCCCAGACCAAATACTATAGAGTGGCTCCAAGGTGGCTAAATAGTCATTCACCTTTTGATTGGTCTGATGTAATAGGCTGACTGATTTATGAACTGCATCCATCCTGTCCTTTATTTTGTCCTGCCTGTACTGCACTATTTTGGCTATAGTGTCCAGGGATGCATCCAATTTCACCTTTTCCAAGTCTTCAGCAGGTCCCTCAGTTGCCTCCAAATTTACCTGAACAGGTACCTCAACTTGCAAAGGAGGAGGAGGAATTATTTTTGAGGCTTCCTCAAGTTTGACATTTATTTCTGCCAGCTCATCTTCCAACTGTTTGATCCTCATCATTTTCAGATCTCTGTCCTTGGCTACCATGCTTGAACTCTCAAACAATTTGGCATATCTTTCTGACAGCTGAGCTATCTTGGCTTCATTCAAATTAGCCCAATGAGTTACTGCCTTGGAGACCTCAAGGTCTGTTGTATTTTGTACAGTCCATATAATTTTATTCCCCTCCATCTTATCCTCTATACTCAATAGGGATGGCTTTTGAGTTTTGGGAGCCATGGACCACATTGCAACAGCCTGGGACTTAGGGTCATAGCCACTTCCTCTAATCATGTCACCAATGTGAACTTCATATGATAGGCTACCCTCTGGTTGCTTTCTCAGTTGATCAATGAGGAATGCAGAAGTCAGATCCCATCCTGGGGTTAACAACATTCCACTTGATTTAACCAAATCTCTGGCTTCGTCCACTGTGATGGGATCAAGGCTAGGATCATATGAAGCAAGAGCTCTCAAAGTTTCTTCACTTGGCTCCATACCTTCAGGCAGAGCTTTCTTTACTTCTTGCTGCTTGTTCAAAATGAGAAAACTTTTGAACTCATCAGTCTTAATGAACTGATCATCACTCAAGAATTCCTCTTGATAAACCTCTCTGATGTCCTTCTCTAACCATAAGGACTTTTCTCTGCTTTCCTGCTCAATGGCTATTTTCTTGCCTGCTCTTATTGCTTTCCTCAATTGATGATGATATGGCCTATCACCTGGTACAAGAGCAGATGCTCTGTCAATTTCCCTTCTTTGTCTCACATGCCTTGAAGGTTCACCTTCCTTAAGCCTCTGTCTCTTCAATGGTGGCTCTGAGATATCCTGCATTTCTGGTTGATCTTGAGTAAGATCAACAACTGGTGGTCTCTCAACCTGTGGAGGACTATCTTCTTCTTGTGACTCATCAGTGAATTCTTCTTCATCAGAAGATGAATAATCTTTCTTTTTCTTCTTCTCTGGCTCATTCTGATCAATCAAGCCTTCCAATTGATTTGCCAAGGTATCATACTTTTCAATCATCCCATCAATCCTCTTCAAATAAGGAAGATCAGGGAAAAAACCCTCAAAAGGAATCTGAGATGCCTTCAACTGGTTGGACAAATCTACTAAATCAAAGAATCTGTACCATCTCCTCTTAACCTCATCTTCATCTAAGATGTTTCTGATCACATCTTCTTCATCCAAACCTTCATGCTCTTTGATCACACCAATGTTTGGGATGTAAGTCATCCTGGCAGTCTTGATGAAGTCTTCAGGATCTATGTGCCTACAAGCACCAGTAACCATTTTAAATTGTTGTAACCATGCACTGATTTGAGGAAAAGCCCTCTTTCCTATTAGGAAATCACCTACCCTGAACTGCCTGGGTGTGAATGTACCCTTTCTGTGAGGGGCCAGGAGCTCTTTATCTCTACACATTAGCTGCCAAACAAATTCCAAACAAGCCAATCTCGGAGGCACATACTTTGGTAATAAATGTGGGGGTTGGGGACAGCCATAAACTCTGATAATTGTGGAATTATCTCCTAAGTAGAAATCACCCCAATTATGATTTCCCTCCCATTTATCCACATACTGCAGTGGTCTTAAAAGCCTGAGGACTCTAGGAGATAGCCTGGTGACATTTATACCTAGCATCCTGATAATTGGATAAACAATGAAATTCTGAAAAACACAAAAATCTACTTCATTAGATGTAGAATTCCATATCCTCACCCACAACTGCACTGGGTTGTGCTGATCCTTGAAAGTGAACCTTGGTTTTAACATGTTTGCATCAAAACTGTTGATGTTGAAAAACAGAATCAAATGCATTAATAGAGAATAATGCATGAACTCAATAGGACTTTTACCTTCTTGGACAGACATCAGCCCCTGATGCATCCTATCAATCACATACTGAATGTAATCATAGTCAGTTTTTACCAAGGGGTTTTGAATATCCAGGATGATCATCAGCAAGTCAGCTGGTAAAAATTCTGCATTCCCATCCATTCCCAAAACTCTACATAATGCATAACAAGTATATCTCATATAATGATGAAGGGATTTGAACTGGTATGGGGCATTCATGTTAGCAGGAAGGGGGGCTATATATTTGTCCTGTTTTGGCATATGCTTAACCAACTGGTCTTTTACTGACCCTACATTGCTTCTGTATCTTGCCTTTTCTTTGTTTAAATCAATCTCAGTGGAAAAGGACGTGTATAGACCAAAAGCTTTCATAAAAGATCCCCTATCAAGAGTAACTAAGGGTGATTGGTCTTCTTTTCTGATTGTCCTTGAGATAGGGTCATATCTTTTGGCTAGGGCAACAGTTAAATCAATATCTAGGAAAACGTCAGGGACAACCATTTTTCCTAATCCTAGCACCCAACCATTACATACAGGAACATGCTTATTTCTATTGCCATAAAAGAAGTTGAAAATGGTGTAACATGTGAATTCCGGAGTGATTGGGTCTCTACACCGTTCCAAAAGATCTTCAAACACGTCATCAGCAGCCCTCTTGTTCTGACTGGAGCCCGGCAACAGTTTCAGGAATTCATCTGAAAAATTAGGCTTATTCTTGTCCTCACCAGCTTTTGACTTGGCCTCACTACTGGAAGACGCTGCACTCTTCTCAGGTTGACTCATCCTTGCTACAGAAACACCTTCAATTCTCTGTATCTCAAATGCTTTATGCTCGGAAATGCTCTGGACAGACAGAAACTCTTGACAACTGAAACTTGAACAAATAAACAACGAGCTTCAACTTATTTATCGATATGAATCCAAGGTGTGCAACTACCACAGTTAATGCAAATCTCCTTAATGGATCCCATATTCAATTTCATGTACCCCCAGATTTCAAATTTCGAGCTCGCCATGTCTGGATGTTGACAGATAGATTAAACTACTTGAAAACAAGGTGAAGAGGGAATGATCAGGATTCTGTACTTTAAAACTGTTTGCGTCATGCAATCTTTCTTCTTGAAGTTGATTTGATGGCTTACTGGTTTTATGTCCATATCGACAAAGTACTTTATCTATGTGGCAACGGTCCTTTTTCTTTTTCCTTTATGACTTTTTCCATCTGAGCTCATTTAGCGAACCAGCGACTAATGGCTTCTCTTAATCGCTGAATAGAATGCTAACCCTAGCTATCAATCGGAGAACTGGCGACCACTAGCTTCGCTAATTCTCTGAATCCTTGTTTGACCCTGGTTCACATTTGGAGAACTAGCGACTACTAGCTTCGCGGGTTCTCGGAATCCTATCCTTAACCATCCAAGCATTTCGCGAATCAACGAACAAAGGGTTCCCACTTATACAGTTAACCTGCAATTACCATTTGGCGAACTAGCGAACAAAGCCATCTCCCATTCTCTTAATGTTATGACTGACGGTCAATTTTCCTGGAGATCTAGCGAACAAAGGGTTCGCGCATTCGCTTAAAGATATACTTAACCGCTTGACTATCTGGAGAACTGGCGAACACTGGCTTCGCTGAGTCGCTAAATCATTTAACTTAATCATCACTTTATACCAGGATTCCAGATTGACCGTTGATCTTCATCAATCGATGGCTATCGCTAGTTCTCTGATTATCAAAACCCTTAACCATTTAATTTCGAGAATCAGCGAACAAAGAGCATTCGCTAGTTCTCCAAATACTCTATATCCGTGACAATTTCATTTCGAGAATAAGCGACTAAAGCCTTAAAACTTATCATCCATTGATTCGCTTATTCGCCAGATTGCTTTAACCTTTATCCTTTTATTTAGAGAACTAGCGACCAAAGGCTTCGCTGAATCGCTAAATGGTTTAGCATGTTACCAACTTATTCTGAGAATCAGCGAACAAAGAAAACTTATCTCCGCTGAAATCTTTTTGGGCAAACCATCAGAACCGCCAAATTTAGAGGATAGCATTATTTTCATTTAGTCGCTCATTCGCCAGATCAAATATGCAGGACCCACAGATATTTTGAGATTAAAACAGGGCCGTTGATCTTGAAAGCAATCCACGGTATTCGCTAATTCTCTAGTTAAAATGACCCTTGACCGCCAGATTCTGAGAACAAGCGAACACGGAGCATTCGCTGAGTCGCTAGATTGTTTCAAAAGACCGCCAAATATTGCGAGAACTGGAGATAACCGCCATTCGCTAGTTCTCGGAAAGGAAAATGAAACCGCCGAAACACTTGGAGACTTAGCGAACAAAGGACTAAAAGCTTGGTTTTAATGCATTCGCCAATTCGCTGGATGTCTGGGATAACCGCTGGAGGATCTAGAGAACTGGCGACTGAGACCTTAATAATGAACATGAACATGACTCATTCGCTGAATCGCCAGATTGTTTTGAACTTTGATAATACATTTCCCGATTCAGCAAACACTAGGGGCAAATACGCATGTGCAAAAATAACAACTTAAGTGATTAAAAGGTAACCAAGAAAAAGAAACAAGAAGGCCACATGAAGTTTGTAAATGAAAAGGAAACATTTTGGAAGACAAGACCTAGGGTAAGGGTTTTCCTGAACATGTCAAGACCATTTTCACGACACTTTACAAACCCTAGTCCAGGAAAAACACTCGCATGGAGACCTAAACCATGAATTGGACTTCAAACCTTGAAAAAAATTAGGATACCCAACACCTCGCATGTTTGAGGACTTTTGTACTTGATTGTAATATCCGGTCAAAATCGGGAAGGCCTTACAGCTCGACATGTATGAATCAACTTTAAGATAATATATGAAAGTTTTGCATTCTCTCTCTCTCACTATTGTATGTTGTTGCTTCTGTGTTTTGTTGAGCAAGGTGGATCAGGTTAGGGTGTGCCATTGTTGGCCCCTCCTATCCCCTCTTGCATCAGGTGGTATCAGAGTGAGGTTAGATCTAGATCTAGGTTTGTGAATCTAGATTTGAAGGTTCCTTCTTGTGAAGCCCTAGTTGAATTGTTGTGGGGTAGCAGATTGTGATCTTACCTGCAATTACAGAGGGTTTTCAAGATGGTTCATGGGAGACAAGATGTGGATCCAAGATTGGAAGACATGTTGAGACAACTTTCTACTAAATTAGAAGTTGTTGAAACAACCCAGAGAAGAGGAAGACATCTTGAAGATGTTAGTGATGATGAAATTGAGATAGAACAAGGTGATGTAGAACCTACACCTATGATGGATTAGGGTGAGGAGAGATTCTTTAAGGCTTTGAAAAGTCTGAAGTCTACACCACACTTTAATCCTCCTAAGTATGGTGGGAAATTGGATTCTGATGAATTGGTGGACTGGATCACCGAGATGGAAGAGTATTTTGAATATGAGAACATACCTGAGGAAAATAAGGTAAAAATTGCAAGCACAAAGTTGAAAAGTCATGCATCCTTATGGTGGGAACATCTGTAGTTGGACAGAAATAGGAAAGGCAAAGACAAAATCAAGGTATGGAATAAAATGGTGAATAAATTGAAAGGAAAGTTCTTACCTTGTGATTATCAGATTAACCTAATTAGGGGAATGCAAAGTCTAAGATAGAAAGATAGCTCAGGAAAAGAATATACTGAGGAATTCTATAGGTTAGATATCATATTTGGACATGATGAAGATGATGTGGAAAGAATTGCTAGATATTTGAATGGTTTGAGAGTTTCCATCCAAGAAGAAATCAGTTTGGTTAAATTGGAGAACATTGAAGAGGCTTATCAATTTGCTTTGAAATCTGAGGAGAAATTGAACAAGAGACATGAGCAAAGATAAAGAGGTAGAGGTGGTAGATTCCCTAGAGGAAGAGGTAGATCTTATGGTGAAAAAAGTAGATCTGAACTTGAAAAGACAAATCTAGATAAAGGTAAGATCGAGTGGAAAGGTGAAAGTTCATCTAGAGGCAAAGGCAGTAGCTACCGAGGTGGTTATAACAGAGGTGGTTTCTGAGGAACTTGTTACAATTGTGGAGAAGAAGGACATAGATCATTTGAGTGTACACATGCAAGTAAGAAGGCTAGTAATAGTCGAAATGCTTTGGTGCAAGAAGAGTCAATGAATGAACTTGAGAAGGAAAATAACTTGATGGTAAGAAGAGCACTTTGGAATGAAGGTAAAAAGAAAGATCCGGTAAGGAAAAGTTTGTTCAAGACCAGATGTAGAGTTTCTGATAAAGTTTGGAAGGTAATCATTGACAGTGGTAGCTCAAAGAATCTTGCATCTAAGGAAATGGTCACACAGTTACAGTTGAAAAGATTGGAACATCCGAAGCCCTATCAGATTTCATAGATCAAAGATGAGCATACACTCTTGGTAAGTGAACAATGTTATGTGAATTTGAAGATTGGAAAGTACTATGATAAGGTGTTATGTGATATCATTCCTATGGATTTTTGTCATATTTTGTTGGGTAGACCTTGGCAATATGATAGACATGCTATATATGATGGGAGATTGCATAAATATACTATTTAGGCTGATTGAAGAAGACAAATCTTGCTACCTTTGATGGAAGAACCTGTTAGTAATGTTTGCACATATGTGAAAGTCTGCTTGATGGAAGGAAGAAAGTTTGTTAAGGATTTGAAGAAGGATGATGTATGTTTTGTTGTGATTCCTAACAAGCCAAGTAAGAAATTAGAGGATAGTATCCCTGAGGAGATTGATTAGTTACTCACCGAGTATAGTGAAATAATTTTTGATAATGTACCTGATGGTTTTCCACTGAAGAGAAGCATTGATCATTGTATGAATCTAATCCTTGGAGCTAGTTTACCGAATAAGGCACCTCATCACACTAGTACATTTGAGACCCTTTTCTGACAGTTAACCGTCAATATAACGACACCACCCAACGTCACAGTTTTGCAGTCCAAAAAATTAACGGTTTCAATTGGCGTCGTAATTACGATGACATTGGACATCACAATAAGGGGGTGCCAACAAGGCAAACCTGGTGTCATACCTATTTGTGGTTGTCCCAATTGTGATGACTATCCATCGCAAACAATAAAAATGATGGTGACTTGTAAGAACATTCCAACGTGTACTATCGTTTGTAATTTGTTTGCTGATGGGGATGCTATTAGTGCGACGGATATCCATCAAAAAAGTGCAATGGATATACGTCATTTGTAATTTTTAACGACAGCTATGATGTACATGCGACGAAGAATCATCAAACTTTTATGACGACCATCCATCATTTATAGTTTTTTACCGACAGTGATGTTGTACATGCGACAAATGGATGTCAGATTGTTTTGACATATAACCATCATTATTTTATGGCCGTCACAATTGCGACACAAATCAATTTTTTTAAAAAAATATATATATTTGTCAATCAGGTTGCTATCAATTCAGAAGGGTGTTCTTGCAGATCTGGTTCCTGCTCGTGATTTGGTTATGGATCATTCAGAGATGACTTTGCAGTAGATTTGGTAGTGGCTCATGGATTATTGAGTTAGATGTGATGGCTTGGGAGAAGTCTTCTTCTTGGTGAACCGAGATGAGAGACATATTACAGAAAGTGGGCCGTTTGATGTGACTTATGAGACATTGGATGCCTCTTTATAGCAGGTTCGCAGTGTGGTCTGTGGTGTTTCTTTGTGACTGGGTTCTTGGTAGAGATTTGTTGATTTGGTAGCCATTGAGATGGATCGATATATATTTGTCATATGTGGATTGAGATCTTAAATTATTGAGCTTCTCTTTGTTTCGAGAATAATTTAACATTCTCTACTTAACAGGGCCAACCACGTGAAGGTGGAAGCTCATCTAACCCCTCCTAGGAGCCTCTTATGACCCTTTATGACATTTTAAGACCTCTAAGATGTATTCTTAGGGATCGTAAAGGGTCATAAGGGGTCCTGAGACACAACAGCTAAGAAACATAAATGTAGGCATCATGGTCACAATTTTTTAGAAACGCAACATAATTGAGTGGTATACCCAGACGTGTTGCATCGTCTAGGTATACCATTCAATTATGTTGTGTCTCCAAAAAATTGTGACCATGATGCCTACATTTATGTTTCTCATATGTTGTGATATCTACATTTATGTTTCTCATTTGCCATGTTTATGTGCATGTTCTTTATGTGTATCTACTAGAAATTCTAAAAAAAAATCAGTATCTACAATAGCCCTTTATTAACCACATTTATGCATATGGTCCCAATAAAGTAGTGCACAAACTACACAAAGAAGGCATCACAAAAATATGATTTCTGCTTTCAACATTGAAGCAATCTTGGTGGCACTAGCTACCTCTCGAGCCTTGCACAAGTTGCACTCATTTCCTACATCAGGTATAGATGTAGATGGGGTAGATGTAAATGTGGTTTGATTGACCCACCGAAAGTATTGACATCCACTATTTCCCTGCAATACCAAATGTACATCAGTTCTTTATAAAATGATTAATTAGTTGTCACATTATTTTTAAATCATAAAATATAATTACGTGTCCAGACCTTTTTCCTATTTGGACAAACCCAAAATTGATGCCCAGGATTATTTATTGTGCATGACGTCTTCAACATGCATGGGCCAACACCACATTGACACATAGGCACATTGACCAAAGTCATCAACGCTATTTTGACAAATATTGCATTATCACAAATATTGCATTGTCATTATTTTGTTCATTCATACTAATTATAATTACAATAAAAAGAAACATACTAATGTAGACTTGCACATTTTTTTGGCTAAGTCGAAGTCTTTGGTTTAAATCACTAGACACTCAAAACAAAATGACAAACCAAAGACAACCATGCAATAAAAAGCAATTACTAAGTAATTCAGAATTAACTCACTCCATTGCAGGGAACAAAGAGAATCCCATGTGATTTAACATCATTGATGTGCAAGGAAATAGAACATTAGCAGAAGCAACTCTCATATAAGTAGGACATATAAAACAAGGTGAATAAGAGTAGTACATATAAAACAATCGTTATAAGATGCCAAACATCTAGCATAATTGTACATTTCATTCATGTCATTGATAATCTTCTTCATCCATCTCATCATCAAGATCATTGTCATCGACGACATCGTCACCACCACTATCATCATCATCATCATCACCATCAACATCATCTTCATCTTCATCATCATCCTCATCAATAGCAGCATCATCATCATCATCAGTAGTAGCATCATCATCGTCTTCTTCTTCATATTCTTTTTTGATTGGCTCTCGATCGTGATCATCATCTACATCATCTTCCACTTCTTCATCTTCATCGATATCTTCTTCTATCACATTATACTTTATCGACCTTCCTCTTGGATCGTGTCTAACAAAAAATGACCAACCTAGTTTATGTGGAACCTCTAAGTAAAATACCTACTCACATTGGATTGGAAGAACATAGGGCTCTTCTCCAACTAGCTCAAACAACCTTGTATTAATCATTGGAAATCCATTGTCATGTTCAATAACAGTTCTATCATGATCATTTTTATTGAATTGTAGTATGTACCATTTCACAATGAAGAGAACTAATTTGAAGGAATTAAAGTCATAGTCAAGTATATCAATCAAAATACCATAGTATCAATTTTGTGACTCTCGAGGATGTAAGTCATTTCTAGATGAAATATTAGTCACCTGGAACACTACACTTATCCCAGAATCACAAGTTCTCTTCGTGTCATCCAACTTTTTGATGTGAAATTTATAACCATTGCAAAACATAGCCTTGTGGTGTTTCACCTACAATAATTTCAAACATGTATAAATTATTGCATCACGAGTTAAAAAATATACGATTGATTAATTAACAAATTTATAAGTACCTGGTGATCTCTTAAACCATATGCTAAATCTATTTCCTTTTGTGTAACATTGAGATCTCCATTACGATGAGCTTGTATAACCAATGAAGACACAAATTCCCATGTTAATCTATGACCATCATGCTGACATCATTCAATCCATGTCATCATCCAATCTTGATTGTTTGCAATAAACAAATGTATTGCATCCCACTCTTTAGCAGTTGCATAAAAGTAAATAGATGACTTACAACAGATTTATTTTGAAGATTAATAATTAATTAACTACAATAACATCTCATAATTTATTATCTTTCAGTATCCTGAATCTACCGTTTCCCACCAAGTGCTCCCCTTCAAAAAATTTAATTTAGTTGAGATCCCAAATGCAATCTATATGGGTCTTTGCTTCAAGATTAGAAAGATATTGAGTAATGTACACCACCATCTAGTATACCATATATCCCTCAAACATAGAGCCCTTGGGATGTGCTCTTTGTCGTACCAAACCCTTCAAAAATTTCAAGTGTCTCTCAACCATCCACATTAACCTAGCATGTACAGGTCCACACAATTCAATCTCCTCAACTTGGTGTATGAGGTAGTGTTCTTGTGCATTGAAAAAGCTGGAGGTAAACACTTTTGCAATTCACACATTAATCGACAAATTCTTTTCTTCCAATATTTTATATCTTCTTTATGGATTTTTTTAGATGACAACCAACTACAAGGGATTTAAGACATAAATATATAAATACAAGACTTTACAATATATTACTTGTTTGATATATTGAACAAATATCATTGCTTACATGATGTAATTTTCAAGATCATATACACTTGTTTGATATTATTGTCGAAGTTCTCTAGGAGAGATAGGGGTAGCAAATATTGCAAAAATTGTGATAATTTCGTACAATAAAAATTGAATGAAATTACACAAATATATTGTAAATACAAAAGACTATGACTTACCTTGATGAAGGTATGCCAATCATGCGTTTTCATCCCTAACCCAAAATCATTTTTATTTGATTTGAGATTGCTTATATCTGCAGCAAATCCTATAGGAAATCAATTTTTTTGGATCACTTCTTTTATGGCATTACTGTGTTTCTCTATTAATAACCAAAGAAGAGCACTTGCATTAATCCAATCTCCATTGCTATTTGATTCAATGATATTTTTCATTGCATGATTGGAATCATGAATGTCACTACAAATTTTGCCAAGTTTTTCTTTGTCATGCCTTTCACCCAATATTTTCCACAATGTCTCTGTTACATTTTTTACAATATGCATTGTATCAAACAAATGCACAATTTGTAGATGCTCATAGTATGGCAGCCTACTAAATTCTCTAGGATAACATTTTAGTCCCTTTGGAAGTTGGTTGGTGATGCCTTCACGACCTTCAAGATCATCAACTACATAATTAGCCAACAAAACATAATCAAAATATATAATTTTCAAACATCGACCATTACGTGGAACGATATTACCTCAAATTCTATTATATTCCAACTGCCATAGGTGAGGTTTCATTCTTTGGGGCTTTGATGTAGTCTCTTCTTTCCCATTGAAAAGATGTCTTTCTGCACTTTGATACTTATGATTTCTGGGGAGGAACTGCCTATACTCATCAAACACCTGTTTTCTTAAACTTTTGGAATGATGGGATTTCATCTTTGGACCACACATTGGACATGCAAATTTTCTCTTTGTTTGAAGACCTACAAGATAACGATAAAATTGGATTAAATATGTATATTTTTAAAATTTGAATTATCGCGTACAACTAGAATTCACCATAACATACCACAGAAATGTGTCAACCCTGGAGCATCATGAATTGTCCACACAAGCATTGCATGGAATTAAAATTTTCTTTGTCCAATTGGTCAAGAGATGTCATACATAGTGAAACCATTCCATAACACCAAAAACTCATCGATAAGAGGTGCAATATATACATTCATATCTTTCACTTAGTACTTACCTAGTTGAATTAACAACAACATCAAATAATTATTGTGGCCATTTCACTCTTTGACTTATAATTACATGTAGATAACTATAAAATAATAAGATACCTGGAACAATCATTGCCAACATAATGTGCTCCCTCTTTATTGACATCCATGGAGGAAGGTTATTGTTTATAAAAAAAAATAGGCCACACCGAGCAAACGGATCTCATCTCTCCATGCAGATTGCAACCGTCTACTGCCAGAGAAAGCCTGAGATTTCAAGGTTCCTCTTTAAAGTGTGGCCACTTTTCCTCTATGTCCATAAATGATGAACTATCTGCAAGCATTCAAATAATGTCATCTTGACTCCTGTCGTGTGCATGGTAATCCATAAATTGTGTCAAGTTATTGCACTTGAATAATCATTTCAGACGTGGAATAATGGGGATGTGACAAAGAACCTTGCAAGGAACCTTTTTTGTCACTTGATCATCTCGATATCTACTCGTATGGCATTCAGGGCATTATGTTGTATTTTCATGTTCTTTATAATAAATAATATGATCTTTAGGACAAGCATCTATTGTTTGATACTCCATTCCAATATGTTTCATAGTGGCACATAATTCTCAGTACGAGCAAGGGAGAATATTTAATGGTGATAACAAAAAGTCACCTATCAATTTGCAACAAATAATATAAGTCATTACTATAAATAATCTTAAGGGTACATGTTTCACCTTTTATAGACTATAATGACATATATGACAAACCTTAGCATACGTGACATTGCTATGTTGGATAAACCATTCATAACCTTCAAATTCACCAATAACAATACAATAGAGAGAAGAGTAGATTGGGAGCCTTTGTAAAGGGTCATGCCTGCCTTCTCAAGTAGAGGTATATCATGGATGTCGTCAATGTCATCCTCATCATAATCATCATCAGCAACAACAGCACCAAGACCAGCAGCACCAGTACCAAATGTGTCAATGATCAATGCATTCATACCATCATCTTCAAATTGTCATCTTCCATGGGATCATGATCTTCAACTTCAATACTCACACCTCCATGTTCCTCTATATTCACACAGAGGAGATCGACCTATATAAAAATGATGATAATCAAACCCCTCTTCAATGTGATATTCAAACCTCCTTCCATGGTTCATATGTATATTAATTGTGAAAATAATATAACAAACAACTTACCACTAGATTATAATCAAACCCCCCTTTAATGTGACCATTCTCCCTACAATGTCTCTTTGTTGTTTTGATTTTGACTCTTCTTGTCTTTAAGCTATTACAACTCTTGCATGGACAATAACATTTGTCTATTGGAATTAGGAGAGGTGTGGTACTAAGAGGGGAGGGGTGAATCAGTGCCCATAAAAACTTTCACTTATAAACCTTTCAGATCTAAAATAGCAAACAATAGTAACCTTGCAAAATAACTTGTATCTAATGCATGTATCATTCATCCATTCAACTTGTGAAAGTAAATAACATGAAATGAACAATATAACAGTCCCATAACACAAGTATTTTGGTAACGCAGAAACCTTTGTTAGAAGGTAAAAACTATGGTGGGGATGACACCCACAAATTCTTCACTACTGCAAATAGAAAAGTTTTGTCTATTAGGGCTACAAGTGGTGATCACTTCTAGTGATCTTACCCTGTTAGGAGTAATATATTAGATCAGCTAGATCTACCTAGTTATAGGATTTTAACAACACTTCTTGAGTGTGTACTCGGTTAAGAGATTTACAAAAGACTGGTAGGTCTACTCTGTTAAGAGATTTTACCAAAACTCTATTACAATGATTAGAAAGCAATAAGTAACTATATGCTAATGACAACTTAGATTGTTTGCTATAGATCAATAAAGTACTGAATGTATATCACCTTTACTATGATGAATCTCTGCTCTAAACTGCTCGGTTAGCCTACTCTGATTCTACTCAATCTGATTATCTCTGAATACTATTATGCTCTATCTGTCAACTAATAATCTTGAAGGTTGGCTAGTGCTTCAAGTGCTTCTTCACTCATACATCAGTTCACAACAAAATGGTGTAAACATACAATTATATAGCATACTACTTTACGCCCCTTAACAAAATTAGGTTACAATATCTTAGAGAAAACCCTAAGATCAATGGTGCATAAAATTAACCTAGATCTAACATTTACAAAAGATCTTCATCGCATTTAATGAATATCTCAATAGTAAATGATCCTCGATCTTGGTAAAACATTTTCTGATTCCGTTGTAACTGTTTGCATAGAAGAATGTGTCATTCTTGAATACTATGTCATTTTCCTATGATCCTCAGTAAACACTGTATAAACTGCTCGGTGATTATACTAACGCTCGGTGTTTACTATCGCTCGGTGTCGGTGTTCGGTAAAGTTGTTCTGTGATCAGTGTAAAGAGTAAACCGACTGGCTCATGATGCTCACTTTTACTGACTAGGATAATATAGGTAACTGACTGATGTCTTTGATAACCTTTGATACTAATGAAAACCTTTAATGTTCAATAGAGATAACAATCTCCCCCTTTGGCATTAGTATCAAAACTTGAATGTATATAGACCTTATGTCTCAAAACTTATATCTCTACCATATACATATATCATTATAAAAAAAATTCTATATACTCCCCCTCGGTGCATGCTCCAGTAATGTGTAGTGTACTTAGCAAAAAAGTTACATATTTGGCATATACATGATTATCCCCCTTTTTTATATTAATGCCAAATAAAAAGTGTATACTTACAACTTGTCAAAAATGTGTTGATGGGTTTTCTTCAATGACTCCAAGAGGTTTTCCCATTCCTCTTTCAATTTGGTGAGAGCAATGTGCTCAAGACCGACTTTTGCATGCATATCAAAAATGTTGTCCAACATAGAAATATTTGGTGTTGCAACAAGTGTTTGTGCCTTTGCTATATGCTTCTCAAAAAAATTTAGGTATGGAAGGAGTTCTGTCTGCAACTTAGTAAGCTGATCAGTTATCCATTCTTCTTGCTTCTTGAGATCTGCTATCAACCGCCTGAGTTCTTACACTCTGAGTATATGCTTTGAAAAAGCTTGTGTCTCGATTGTAGCTGCATTTGCACTGACTGTGATTTCATTCTCAAATTGTTTAATCTTTTCACTGATCTCTGTAGTGAACGTTCTGATAGTGCATAGCTTAAACAAGATTTGGCAAATAGAATTAGTAATAACCTAAATCTCAATTATTACCTCTGAAAGTTTAACCTTGTTAATAGCCACTTCTTGGGTGATTCTCTCAGCAAGTTTATCTTGAATCTTGGACTCTGCCCTTTCCTCTATTCTTTTATCAATTTCAACATCTGGTTCATTTATCTTCTTGGTAAGTGTTGCAAGTTGATCCATGATCAGAGTATCTTCATCTATGTTCACCTCAGGTACTACCTGCTGTAAGATACCCCAGACATTTTCTAATATCTCTTTGTTCTTATTCTCTTGTTTCAACTTCTCTTGTGCCACTTTTCTTGTACATAATTCACCATATTTTCTCAATTCTTCAGGGCTAAGGGTCCTGGGGTCACACTCAGGTATCACAATGACTTCATCCAATGTGACCGACCATTTACCTTTATTTTTCTTTTTATTCTTCTTCGGTGTAGGTGGTGAATTCTTGGCAATGATGAAAATAGCTTTGTCTTATGCCCTCGGAGTGTTCTGCCTGGTTGACACACTATCTTCCTTCTTCAGCTCCTCAGTAACTTGTGTGTCAGTTGAATGAGGTGGAGCCTCAAATGTTGTGTCAGGTGGGGTAACCTTAGTTGCTTTAGGCTCTCCTTGTGCCTCAGTCTCTATTTCAGTAGCCTCTTTTGCTTCAAGCATATTTGTTTCTGCAGGTATCTCAATACTTTGTTCCCCTGTTGTATCTTGAGGTTGCTCAGGGTCTGAGCCTTTAGGTTGTTCTTGTGAAAGAATTTCAACTGCTTCTGCTAGAATAGGAAGCTTGCCCGGTAATGATGTAACTGCACACTCAATAGCTTGTGCTTCATCCTGTGTATGATCTGGTGCAATGTTCACATCATCATCATCATCTTTTTCATTAGGATCACCATTAGTGATGTCCTTAATGAGTACAACATCATCATTTTTCTACTTAACCTTGATCTATGCTTAATCTAGTGCATCTTGTGAACTATCCTTGATTTCTTGTGCAAGTGTTGTATCAATTACCTCGGTAATAGATACACCTATGTCCTTTGTCTTCTCAGTTGCAGTATCATCAATATAGATACCTTTGCCTTTGGAATTTTATCTCTTCTTAGATAGATTTATAAAAGCATTTTTCTCAACTTGTTCTTTGGCTTTAAAAATTGAAGTCCATAAGAGATGACCACTCTCATCTACATCAGCCATATTCTCATCCAAAATTAGCATAGCTCAATTTTTCACTTTGAATCTTTAATGATAAGTTGACATGTGTTCATCAATTTTTGCAAGGCTTAGATGTGGGGCTACCTAGACTAGAGATCACTCTCTCATTTTCTTCTCAGTGTCTAATGCATAAGCCCATTTCTGGTTTATTCTGTCATCTAATTCCTTAGGCAGTGAAAATTCAAATTCTAATGGAACCTTTTAAAATTTTATCATCATTTGGATGACCGCCTCCTCAATTTTAGTTTGGTCTTCATTTGACATCTTGTCAAATCTGCTAAGTTTTGGATCAACAAGATCTCCATTCTCAATTATATCTTCAATAATCTCATCAATTGATCTTACCTTATTGCTGACCACCTTGAATTGATTTTGATCATCTTCATTTTCTTCATCCTCAAGGTCTTCTCTATTCCTCACTAACCATCTCCTTTTCTTCGGTGCTGTAGCTACAACCTTAGCATTTCTTTTAGCATAGGTATTTGTTGGTGTAGCTACCCTAGGCTTAGTTATCTTCTCGGCTCCCTTTTTCTAAGGTGAGGCTCTGGTTGCTGACCTTGTTCATGAACCTATCTACACTGGCAACTGCCTCTTCTTTTGAGCTTTAATGGGAGGAACTGGTATAGAATCTTCCTCTTTTTCTGACTTGGTTTTCTCACTATCATATGGTTTGTCAATAAACATTAACTGACCTTCGGTTGCTGCTTCAATCGGTGACTCCTCAGATGAGGCAAATACATTCTCAAACTTCTCAGACAAAAAATTTCTCATTTTCTTTTCTTTTCTCATCATTTTACCGATGACATGACCAGTTTTAATTCTTGACTTTGCTTCTTCAAAGGTTTCAAACCTTTCAACCTTTTTGTCCTTTGGTAATGCTAGTAGTGTCATGATTGATTTTAGACCAAAATCATAATCCATTTCATAGCCCATTGGTGCTAGCCATTTTATTCTTGGTTCTACAGCTTTAATCATTGTATGGTCGATGTTCACTAAGAAATAGATATCCATCTGAAATTTCTTGACCAATTCATTTGGAATCCTACTTCTCAAATTCATCTTAGCTCTAATATTTTTAAAATATTCATCGAAAACTTTGTTCATATCATCTCCCAAACTGTTCAACAACTCAAAAATCTGTATAGTTTTCAGTTTATTTGTTGTCTAGTTCATTTTACCAATTCCAGGAAAATACCTTTGTAGATAGAAAAACAAACAAACAAGGAGTGAACCAAACTTACACATGTTTTTCTTTTATGACCTTATTGTCTTCATGTTCTCCTTTAATTGTGGCAACAATACTTCTGCAAGATCTACATGGTGATCTTTCTTTATCAGTTTGTATGCCATGTCGACTACACTATAGGGTATGCTATTTAATCTACTCGACTAAAATATTTTGTACCCAATCACATGTGATGCAAATTTTATTGTTGGGTCTTTGATTTTAGAAATCTTCTATGCACGACCATCCCATGTTGCTCCGGTGTTCTATTCAATGTCTGCTTGGGATGAGCTTCAAAAAGATTTTACCTTGTCAGTTGTAGGATAACCAATAACCCTACTGATCATTTTCTTTGTAACCACAACTAGTTTATCCAACCATAACTTTCCATCATGGTAACGACTCAATACAACTCTAATCCATTCTGTTTTGAATTTCTACGGAAAATGTATGATGCACGATAAACTTATTTTCTCAATCTGGTTAAATTTTGGTTTCAACTTCCCATTGTTGCCACACAATTGTTGAAACACAACAATAGTCTCAAAATATCCTACTTCACCAATCTTACAATGAATGTACGAATGTATGTCTTTAGTTAACAAAATCCTATGTGGGATGCTTGAAAAAGTGCCCACTGAATCCGTTTGAGATGCGATTTTGGGGTGAGGTTTGTACTTTGGTTCATTAAAGTTTACTAAAACTATCAAGTTGACCTCTTCTTCAAGATTTTGTGATTTTCTTGCAGTGGATGAAGACGCCATAGCTTGATTTAGGGTTTCAGCAAAAGTAAGTTAAGAATGTGTTCGGTAGAAAATAAACTTACTCATAATCAATGAAGAGTGTTGTCAGTTCGATCTATAGTAGCTTTGAATCCTTCTGAAAAATATTTAGCTTGAACTCTCTCTGTGAAATCTTTGCTCTTCTCAATCACTTTGTGAATAAATAATTAGCCCTTCTGTCTATTTATAGCTTTTTCATATTCCCGCTCAAAACTTTATGCAATAAATGCTGGACCTACTTTTTGGTTCGTGACAACTATCAGCTCGTTGACAACTATATTATTTCATTAGCTTGGTTAACACACAATTTCTTCCTTGGTTGATACATGTGCTCGGTTAACCTTGAATAGTGATTACCGATGGGTAACCAATGCTCGGTCTAACTTTTATCGACTATGTGATTTTATCATCTCATTACATATAAACCACAATGTATCTTTATTCATGCAGATTTGGTATTCGCTCATCATATATAAGGAACTGTATGTAAGACATGCTCATTTTAAATATCAGTCCCATACATAACTGTATCACCTTAGGTGGAAGTACCGATGTCACCCAATCCAATGGACGAGGTTTCACTAACAACATTGCTTGACTCAACATTCTCATTAGATGCCTTCTTCCACATGTCATTCCTTATTCTCATGATATCTGCAATGGTGTTTCCACTCTCAAATATATGGCCTTCTTCTGGTGCTTGGTCTATGCAGTCCTTGCTTAGTTGACCAACCTTATGACTTTGCAAACATGCCATTCCAGTGCTTGTCCAGCTTCTTGATTGTCCAACCCATCTTTTCCTGTTACAATTTGCTGCAATGTTCCCATATTTATCGCATGCAATATAGTTAGCCCATGTGTTATAATCCCAAATATAAGAATTACCTTGTCTCTTCGGTTGATAAGGCTTGTGTTGTGTCTTCTGCTTAGGAGTCCATACTTGCTTCACTTTTGCCTTACACTCTCGTGTAGTGTGTCCATGCTTATTACAAGTATAACATAAATTCTCCACAGTAGTATTGTTAGCATTCTATTTAGCTCTACATTCATAAGCTCGATGACCATACTTTCCACAATAATAGCAATATCCATTGAACTTAGGAGTGACAGGAGGTTTACCTCGTGCTTTGCTTCTACACACATTAGAAGTATGTCCCAGTTTGCCACAGTGATAACATGTCAACACTTTAGGTCTTTGATTTTAGTTGTTGTTGACCTGTTCAACTTTTTGTGATGATTCTCCTTCTCCGGTATAACCTAATCCAACTTTGCTTCCAAATCTTCTTTGATTAATCAGAAAATCATCAATCTTTTTAGAATTGTTCTCAGCTAGCTTCATCATCTCATTGTGTTGTTTTTGTGTCTTTATTTCATTTCTCAATTTTTCATTCTCTTCTCCGAGTATTGTAACATCTTCAAATCTTCTTGACAATTCTCCATTCACTTAGTTGACTTATTGATTCACAGTCATCATCTAATTAGATACTTGAAAGTGACGATCGGTGAGTCTTTGTATCTCTCTCTCTTTAGCTTGTATTTATTCAGTTGTCTATCTTCGGTCTTCAATAGCCAGATTCCTTTCTTGCTCATCATGTCTAGCATTATTCATTATTTCTACCATTCTCACCATCTGAGATTCTTGACCAATTTGTAGTGCTTTCACTTGTTCGGTTAAATGCTGATTCTTCTCAGACAAGTCAAAGATTATACTTTCAAATCCATCAGAAATACTCCTTGAACTAGATCCAATGTGGTCAAATATATCATCAATTACTTCTTCATGGTAGCCAATCTCATTTTGCAGAATAGATAGGTTCTTCCTTTCAACCAGTAGTTTCTTTAGTCCTTCCTTAGCGTGCTTAAATTGTTCAACAAACATCTGCATCTGAATCTTCTAATTCTCAATAGTCTTATCTAACTTATACCTCTCCATGATTTAGATCTTTACCCTTCAGTGGTTAAACTGTCCAATAAGAGAACTGAGCTCTGATACCAATTATTGGAATTAGGAGAGGTAGGGTACTGAGAGGGGAGGGGTGAATCAATGCCCACACAAAATTTCACTTATAAACCTTTCAGATCTAAAACAACAAACTGTAGTAACCTTGCAAAATAACTTGTATCTAATGCATGTATCATTCATCCATTCAACTTGTGAAAGTAAATAACATAAAATCAATAATATAACAGTCCCATAACACAAGTATTTTGGTAATGCAGAAACCCTTGTTAGAAGGTAAAAACTGCGGTGGGGATGACACCCACAAATTCTTCACTACTGCAGATAGAAAAGGTTTGCCTGTTAGGGCTACAAGTGGTGATCACTTTTGGTGATCTTACCCTATTAGGAGTAATATATTAGATCAGCTAGATCTACCTAGTTATAGGATTTTAACAACACTTCTTGATTGTGTACTCGCTTAAGAGATTTACAAAAGACTATTAGGTCTACTCTGTTAAGAGATTTTACCAAAACTCTAGTACAATGATTAGAAAGCAATAGGTAACTATCTTCTAATGACAACTTAGATTGTCTTCTATAGATCAATAAAGTACTGAATGTATATCACCTTTACTGTGATGAATCTCTGCTCTGAACTACTCGGTTAGCCTGCTCTGATTCTGCTCAATTTGATTATCTCTGAATACTATTCTGCTCTGTCTGTCAACTGATAATCTTGAAGGTTGGCTAGCTCTTCAAGTTCTTCGCTCATACATCAGTTCACAACAAAATGGTGTAAACATACAATTATATAGCATATTGTTTTATGCCGCTTAACAAAATTAGGTTACAATATCTTAGAGAAAACCCTAAGATCAACGGTGCATAAAAATAACCTAGATCTAACATTTACAAAAGATCTTCATTGCATTTAATGAATATCTCAACAGTAAATGATCCTCGATCTTGGTAAAACATTTTTTGATTCCGTTGTAACCATTTGCATAGAAGAATGTGCCATTCCTAATTACTATGTCATTTTCCTGTGATCCTCGGTAAACATTGTATAAATTGCTCGGTGATTATACTGACACTCAGTGTTTACTGTCACTCGGTGTCGGTGTCTAGTGCTCGGTAAAGCTATTTTGTGCTAGGTGTAAAGAGTAAACCGACTGGCTCATGATGATCACTTTTACCGACTAGGATAATATAGGTAACTGACCAATGTCTTTGATAACCTTTAATACTAATGACAACCTTTAATGTTCAATAGAGATAACATTGTCATAGCCTTCTCTTTGAAAGTTAGATAACAATCTAGCGATTGTCTCCCTATTTTGATCGAATTCCCTTGTATTATCTGATATGATCCTTAATGTGTATATCTGCAAAACAAATTGGAGATGCCTCCTTTCATTAGCTTCACGTCACCTTCTCATAGCTTCTCATTTTCTGACAGATTTCACCAAAGGCTTTGTAGGAAACCAAGTAAGGGGTATTCTTGAGTTCAAACACATTGAGCTGCTACAATTGAATTATAAATCATGAATTCACTATAAAATTAATTCACTATAAATAAAGGGGCATTATAAATCATGAATTTGCTATAAAATTAATGTATTGCTCTAGATTTCATATGGACATTTTGTCAAATAGTTGGCATGTATGTTTATTCAAATGGAGTTATATCATTTGGAATGGATATATGATAAGTTGATATCGAATTCTATGTCCCTATTTGATCTAATAGCATCAATATAACAAACAGAGCACCGACCAATCAAATAAGGACATGAGGTACTCAAACAATGAGCTCATAAAACAATATATTTAGTCTTAATAAAATCTTATAAAACAACATATATTGTGTGAAGTGTTTGATCTCTCTTTATTTGTTTTGTTTTTTCGATATTCACTATGTGGTACTCCCCATTTATGATAATTTCATGAGGAAATATCTTGATGGCTTGTGGGATGCAAGCCAGGGCATCATGCATTATTTATGAGCTCACTGTTTGAGCACTAGCTAATCAAATAGGGACATGAGGTGCTCAAATAGTGAGCTCATAAACAATGCATGATGCCCTAGTTGTAGGTAGTTATCTCTTCTATAATGATGGATGAGTGAAGGGTAATGATTAATGAGGTTTCTACTATTAGATCATACATTAATACACTCACTATTTTGAATTTGAGTTCAAGCATCATGCAATGTTATTGTTGTCATTGCATGCTTGCTTCTGTTGTGCACCATATATTGTTTTATACACTGTTTATTTTATTGAGATCGTGAACTTGGCATTTGTAATGTATTTTATGTTATTCGATCAATGCTACCATGTTGTTGAGGTTGTAGATGCATTGAATCACCATTTCCATTCTACTTTGATAGCAACAATATAACAAACAGAGCACCCTCCAATCAAATAGGGACATAAGTAAGACATTTAATGCATTATTACTTCACCATGATGATAAAAATTTCATTGGCTCAAAGCACATAGAAATTCAAAATAGTAGGATATCTTAATCTTTATGAGCTCGAATTCAAAATAGTAAGTGCATTATTTTATTACTAATGTCCTTATTTGATCTAATAGCATCAATATAACAAATAGAGCACCGACCAATCAAATAGGCACATGAGGTGCTCAAATAGTGAGTTCATAAAACAATATATTTAGTCTTAATAAAATCTTATAAAATAACATATATTGTGTGAAGTGTTTGATCTCTCTTTATTTGTTTTGTTGTTGATATTCACTATGTGGTACTCTCCGTTTATGATCATTTCATGAGGAAATGTCTTGATGGATTGTGGGCTGCCAGCTAGGGTATCATGCATTATTTATGAGCTCACTGTTTGAACACCAACCAATCAAATAGGGACATGAGGTGCTCAAATAGTGAGTTCATAAACAATGCATGATGCCCTAGTTATAGGTAGTTATCTCTTCTATAATGATTGGGGAGTGAAAGGTAATGATCAATGAGGTTGTTGCTATTAGATCATACATTAATACACTTATTGTTTTGAATTTGAGCTTGGACATCATGCATTGTTATTGTTGTCATTGCATGCTTGCTGCTGTTGTGCGCCATATATTTTTTTATACACTGTTTATTTCATTGAGACCGTGAGCTTGGCATTTGTAATGTATTTTCTGTTATTGGATCAATGCTACCATGTTGTTGAGGTTGTAGATGCATTGAATCACCACTTCCATTCTACTTGGATAGCAACAATATAACAAATAGAGCACCCTCCCATCAAATAGGGACATAAGTAAGACATTTAATGCATTATTACTTCATCATGATGATAAAAATTTCATTGGCTCAAAGCAAATAGAAATTCAAAACAGTAGGATATCTTAATCTTTATGAGCTCAAATTTAAAATAGTAAGTGCATTATTTTATTACTGATGTCCTTATTTGATCTAATAGCATCAATATAACAAACAAAGCACTGACCAATCAAATAGGGACATGAGGTGCTCAAACAGTAAGCTCATAAAGTAATATATTTAGTCTTAATAAAATCTTATAAAACAACATATATTGTGAGAAGTGTTTGATCTCTCTTTATTTGTTTTGTTGTTGATATTCATTATGTGGTACTCCCCATTTATGATCATTTCATGAGAAAATGTCTTGATGGTTTGTGGGCTGCAAGCTAGGGCATCATGCATTATTTATGAGCTCACTATTTTAGCACTGGCCAATCAAATAGGGACATGAGGTGCTCAAATAGTGAGCTCATAAACAATGCATGATGCCTTAGTTGTAGGTAGTTATCTCTTTTATAATGATGGAGGAGTGAAAGGTAATGATCAATGAGGTTGCTGCTATTAGATCATACATTAATACACTTATTGTTTTGAATTTGAGCTCGGGCATCATGCAATGTTATTGTTGTCATTGCATGCTTGTTGCTGTTGTGCACCATATATTGTTTTATACGTTGTTTATTTCATTGAGACCGTGAGCTTGGCATTTGTAATATATTTTCTGTTATTGGATCAATGCTACCATGTTGTTGAGGTTGTAGATGCATTGAATCACCACTACCATTATACTTTGATAGTAGCAATATAACAAACAAAGCACCCTCCAATCAAATAGGGACATAAGTAAGACATTTAATGCATTATTACTTCATTGTGATGATAAAAACTTCATTGGCTCAAAGTACATAGAAATTCAAAATAGTAGGATATCTTAATCTTTATGAGCTCAAATTCAAAACAGTAAGTGCATTATTTTATTAATGATGTCCCTATTTGTCTAATAGCATCAATATAACAAACAGAGCACCGACCAATCAAATAGGGACATGAAGTGCTCAAACAGTGAGCTCATAAAACAATATATTTAGTCTTAATAAAATCTTATAAAATAACATATATTGTGTGAAGTGTTTGATCTCTCTTTATTTGTTTTGTTGTTGATATTCACTATGTGGCACTCCCCGTTTATGATCATTTTATGAGGAAATATCTTGATGGCTTGAGGGCTACAAGCTAAGGCATCATGCATTATTTATGAGCTCACTATTTGAGCACCGGCCAATCAAATAGGGACATGAGGTGCTCAAACAATGAGCTCATAAACAATGCATGATGCTCTAGTTGTAGGTAGTTATCTCTTCTATAATGATGGCAGAGTGAAAGATAATGATCCATGAGGTTGCTACTATTAGATCATACATTAATACACTTACTGTTTTGAGTTTGAGCTTGGGCATCATGCAATGTTATTACTGTCATTGCATGCTTGCTGTTGTTGTACACCATATATTGTTTTATACACTGTTTATTTCATTGAGACCATGAGCTATTTTAGTTGACTGTATTCTTTTGGGGTCTGATCTATTGCAGTTATTTCTTTTTTCTTTGAATCATTGTTTACAGTTACTTTTGATGCAATATTTGTGTGAAGAATAAGAACAAAATGGTGAACGGGTGTATTTGACAAAGATAAACATGACACATTTTGTTTAGCTAATTGGGTTGGCCTGGTACCATTTACATGGTCTGACCAGATATTAAACAGTGATCTCACGAACAATACCAGTATTAAACAGTGAGCTCATGAACAATGTATGATACCCTAGCTTGCAGCCTGACTCGTGAGCCATCAAGACATTTCCTCATGAAATGATCATAAACGGGGAGTACCACGTAGTGAATATAAAAAACAAAACAAATAAAGAGAGATCAAACACTTCACATAATGCCTTGAAGGTAATAGAAATGATGCCCTAGCTCTCAAAGCTCGCAGGTCATCAAGCATTCCAAATGAAAAGATGTAAACAATGCCAGTATTAAATAGTGAGTTCATGAACAATGTATGATGCCCTAGCTTGCATCCCACAAGCCATCAAGACATTTCCTCATGAAATGATCATAAACATGGAGTACCACATAGTGAATATCAATAACAAAACAAATAAAGAGAGATCAAACACTTCACACAATGCCTTGATGGTAATAGCAATGATGCCCTAGCTCTCAAAACTCACGGGTCATCAAGCATTACAAATGCTAAGATGTAAACAATGCCACTATTAACATTTATAATGTGCCATTAAATCAACAAATGTCATCAAAATGAAATTGAGTTGCTCAAATAGTGAGCTCATAAATAATGACCTCTTTGCGCCACGTAAAAGTGCAATGTTGTCTTCGCGACAACTCTTTGAATTCACAAAAAATACAAATGACACCTTTTTTTTTCAAAATTACAAAATTACAAAAATTTCATTGGCTCAAAGCACATAGAAATTCAAAATAGTAGGATATCTTAATCTTTATGAACTCAAATTCAAAATAGTAAGTGTATTATTTTATTATTGATGTCCCTATTTGATCTAATAGCATCAATATAACAAATAGAGCACTGACCAATCAAATAGGGACATGAGGTGCTCAAATAGTGAGCTCATAAAATAATATATTTAGTCTTAATAAAATCTTATAAAACAACATATATTGTGTGAAGTGTTTGATCTCTCTTTATTTGTTTTGTTGTTGATATTCACTATGTGGTACTCCCTGTTTATGATCATTTCATGAGGAAATGTCTTGATGGCTTACAGGCTACAAGCTAGGGCATCATGCATTATTTATGAGCTCACTATTTGAGCACCGACCAATCAAATAGGGACATGAGGTGCTCAAACAATGAGCTCATAAACAATGCATGATGCCCTAGTTGTAGGTAGTTATCTCTTCTATAATGATGGAGGAGTGAAAGGTAATGATCAATGAGGTTGTTGCTATTAGATCATACATTAATACACTTATTGTTTTGAATTTGAGCTCGGGCATCATGCAATGTTATTGCTATCATTGCATGCTTGCTGCTGTTGTGCACCATATATTATTTTATACACATAGAACAATAGGTTTGGGGACTTTGACTTATGTTCAATCCTTAGTATTGGTTTGGGGAACTAATTACTAGATGAGTGACTATAGTACCCTAGTTTGGATTATTAGATGATCTTGTTTAATTTGTGTTCATTTCATGCAAAGATATATGTAAAGGAAAATAAATTTTTGCATCTAAAGATTACATGTATATATATGAAAAATAACTTGTATATACTATACAAGAAAAATAACTTTAAGAAGAAAATGCAAGAGTATAGGCATACATAAGAGGATGAACATAAATAATAAGGGTGTCAAACATTGTCTGAAGTGATGAATTTTTGACTTGGGTATGAATCTACTGTGCCCCTGTGTGATCCAGAACCTGTAAAGAAAAGAGAGATGGGGGTTAGATAAAAAATATCTAAGCAATGAATGACATCCTATTACTGATCCTCATCTACAATCATGTATGTGCATAGTCAAGCCATACACTTCTAAAAGAAAAACCAAGCTCACAGTCTCAATGAAATAAACAGTGTATAAAACAATATATGGTGCACAACAACAACAAGCATGCAATGACAACAATAACATTGTATGATGCCCGAGCTCAAATTCAAAACAATAAGTGTATTAATGTATGATCTAATAACAGCAACCTCATTGATCATTACCTTTCACTTCTCCATCATTATAGAAGAGATAACTACCTACAACTATATTTCATAATTCCTCCTTTGAAGTATATATATATCGAGTATAATTATGAGTTTATATCATATATTTAGTCAAAATAAAATCTTATAAAACAACATAAAACTAACCCAAAATACTTTGTCTTAATAAAATCTTAATAAAACAATATATTTAGTCTTAATAAAATAATACACTTATTGTTTTGAATTTGAGCTCAGGCATCATGCATTGTTTATGAGCTCACTATTTGATTACCGGCCAATCAAATAGGGACATGAGGTGCTCAAACAGTGAGTTCATAAACAATGCATGATGCCCTAGCTTGCAGCCCGCAAGCCATCAAGACATTTCCTCATGAAATGGTCATAAACAAGGAGTACCACATAGTGAATATCAACAATAAAACAAATAAAGAGAGATCAAACACTTCACACAATGCCTTTAAGGTAATAGAAACGATGCCCTAGCTCTCAAAGCTCGCGGGTCATCAAGCATTCCAAATGAAAAGATTTAAACAATGTCAGTATTAAATAATGAGCTCATGAACAATGTATGATGCCCTAGCTTGTAGCCCACGAGCCATTAAGATATTTTGTCATGAAATGATCATAAACGGAGAGTACCACATAGTGAATATCAACACCAAAACAAATAAAGAGAGATCAACCACTTCACACGATATATGTTGTTTTATAAGATTTTATTAAGACTAAATATATTGTTTTATGAGCTCACTGTTTGAGCACCTCATGTGCCTATTTGATTGGTCGGTGCTTTGTTTGTTATATTGATGCTATTAGATCAAATAGAGACATCAGTAATAAAATAATACACTTACTATTTTGAATTGTCAAATGACCAATGAGTGATAATTTCAAAAGTGTATCATAATTAAAGGCATGTGAATTCATATTGTACTTAATTTGAATGCCACTGTGTAATGTTTTTACTTACGATATTTTGAGACCCCTCTCCATTTTAAACTAACCTATGACTTTAAAGGAGGAATTATGAAATATAGTTGTAGGTAGTTGTAGGAATTATGAAATATAGTCTCCATTTTAAAATTTTAAGAAACTTTTACTTCTTTTCATCAAATGACCCAAAAACATCAAGAATCATCATATATGGTCGCTAATAGCCAACTTTCAGAAGACTATGAATGAATGCAAAGATACATAAGTGGATGAACATAAATAATGAAGGTACCAGACATTGCCTGAAGTAATGAAGTGTTGACCCGAGGTTCAATCTAGTATGCTCTTGTATGATCCAAAACCTGCAAGGAAGGAAAAGATGGGGTTAGATCCAAAGGATCTAAGCAATGTCTGACACCCTATTACTGATCCTCATCTACAATTATGCATGTGCATAGTCAATGCATCTACAACCTCAACAACATGGTAGCATTGATCCAATAATAGAAAATACATTACAAATGCCAAGCTCACGGTCTCAATGAAATAAACAATGTATAAAATAATATATGGTGCACAATAACAACAAGCATGCAATGACAACAATAACATTGCATGATGCTTGAGCTCAAATTTGAAATAGTAAGTGTATTAATGTATGATCTAATAACAACAACCTCATTTATCATTATCTTTGACTCCTCTATCATTATAGAAGAGATAACTACCTACAACTATATGTCATAATTCCTCCTTTGAAGTCATATGTTAGTTTAACTATTGGACAATGAGCTGATAGGAGTTTCAAATAGATTTGAATAAAAACTAAGAGTATTGAATTTTATTTGTTCCTATTGTGATTTCAGGGGAGAAGAAGGCTAAGACCTTTTCAACGGATCAGGGTGGTGTATATAGCTTGTAAGTTTATAGGTTTGCACTTTTTTTGTTTGAGGCTTAATTATACAATATTTATATAATTACTTTTGATGCAATATTTTTGTGAAGAACAAGAATAAAATGGTGAACGAGTGTATTTGACAAAGATAAACATGACACATTTTGTTGGGCTGATTGGGTTGGCCTAGTACCATTTACATAGTCTGGTAAGGTATTAAACAGTGGGCTCATGAACAATGTATGATGCCCTAGCTTGCAGCCTGCGAGCCATCAAGACATTTCCTCATGAAATGATCATAAACAAGGAGTACCACATAGTGAATATCAACATCAAAACAAATAAAGAGAGATCAAACACTTCACACAATGCCTTGAAGGTAATAGAACCGATGCCCTAGCTCTCAAAGCTTGCAGGTCATCAAGCATTCCAAATGAAAAGATGTAAACAATGCTAGTATTAAACAGTGAGCTCATGAATAATGTATGATGCCCTAGCTTGCAGCCTGTGAGCCATCAAGACATTTCCTCATGAAATGATCATAAACGGGGAGTACCACATAGTGAATATCAATAGCAAAACAAATAAAGAGAGATCAAACACTTCACACAATGCCTTGAAGGTAATAGCAACGATGCCCTAGCTTTGTGGGTCATCAAGCATTCCAAATGAAAAGATGTAAACAATGCCAATATTCAATAGTGAGCTCATAAACAATGTATGATGCCCTAGCTTGCAGTCTGCGAGCCATCAAGACATTTCGTCATGAAATGATCATAAACAAGGAGTACCACATAGTGAATATCAACAAAAAAACAAATAATTATAGATCAAATTGTTCACACAATGCCTTGAAGATAATAGCAATGATACCCTAGCTCTCAAAGCTCACGGGTCATCGAGCATTCCAAATGCAAAGATGTAAACAATGCCAGTATTAACATTCATATTTTGCCATTAAATCAACAAATGCCATCAAAATGAAATTGAGTTAATGAGAAGACAAAGCTTGAATTTCTACCTCAAGTGCCAGTGCCCTCTTCCCACACGGTGCTAGCCTCTTCGCGAATGCCAAACTCGAATGCCCTCTTCACGCTACGCAAAAGTACAGTGTTGTCTTCATGACAACTCTTCAAATTCACAAATTACAAATGACACTTTCTTTTTTATTTTATTTTTTTGTTTATAACCAAATGGGTGTCGCAATTATGATGTCATCATCATTATTATGACACCATCGGGGGCACTTGCAAAAAAAACAAAAAAAACAAACATAAATTAAAATGGCGTTGCAAATTAGTGTTGAAATTCGACCCCAAATGTTGTAGTGTCAGTTGACACCTACCGAGAATCAGGAATTGAACTAACAAATTCAAGAATTATTGGGGAAAGGTTTGATCAGAGAAAGTTTGAGTCCTTGTGCAGTACCTATTGTATTGACACCTAAGAAGAATGGAGAATGGAGAATGTATACTAATTCTAGAACAATCAACAAGATAACAGTGAAATATAGGTTTCCTATACCAGGAATGGATGACATAATGGATAGTTTGAGTGGAGTAAAGTACTTTACCAAAATTGATTTGAAAAGTGGGTATCATCAGATCAGAATCAGAGAAGGTGATGAATGAAAGACTACTTTCAAGACAAAAGAAGGTTTGTATGAGTGGTTGGTTATGCCTTTTAGTTTAACTAATGCATCGAGTACATTTATGAGGTTAATGAATGAAGTTTTGAAGAAATTCTTGGGTAAGTTTATGATTGTATATCTTGATGATATTCTGATATTCAGTAAGACCAAAGAAGAACATTTGTTGCATGTTAGACAAGTTTTGCAGAGATTGAAAGAAGAAAAGTTGCTGATAAATCTGAAAAAGTGTTCATTCATGAAAGAGGAGATTGTGTATTTAGGGTTTGTGATTTCAGCTAATGGTTTGAAAATGGATCCTGAAAAGGTTGAAGCTATTTTGAATTGGCCTACACCTGAGAATGCTAGTGAGGTAAGATCATTTCATGGTTTGGAAAGTTTTTACCGAAAGTTCATTAGGAATTTTAGTTCAATTTATAATGCTATGACTGAGACTATGAGAGGAGATAAAAGAGAATTCAAGTGGACACACGGAGCTGATAAAAGTTTTGAGACTCTGAAGTAGAAGGTTGCTGAATTTCCTATTTTGGCATTACCTGATTTCAATAAGGTATTTCAAGTGGAATGTGATGCAAGTGAAATTGCAATTGGAGCTATGTTGAGTTAAGAAGGTAAACCTGTTGCTTTCTTTAGTGAAAATTTGAATGATGCAAGCAGAAAATATTCTCTGTATGATCAAGAATTTTATGCTATTGTTTAAGCCCTAAAGAAATAGAGACATTATTTGATGTCGAGTGAATTTGTGTTGTATACTGATCATAAGGCTTTACATTGTTTGGGTAGTTAGAATAAGTTGAATCAGAGACATATGAAATGGGTTGAGTATTTGTAGAGTTATACATTTGTGATAAAACATAAGAGTGGAGTCACTAACCGAGTTGCTGTGCATTGAGTAGAAGGAGATATTTGATGACCGGGATGAAAATTCAAGTTCTTGGTTTTGATGACATGAGAGATTCTTATGAAGTTGATCCTAATTTTTCTGAGCCGTGGAGAAAGTGCAGAGCACCTATTCAAGATCAACCAAGTACTAAATGGGAAGAATATTTCATTCAAGAAGTTATGTTATTTAAAGGTATTCAGTTGTGTATGTCAAGGGACCAATGAGGACTAATTTGATAAAGGAGAAATATAGTAGTGGTTTGGTTGGACATTTTAGAATTGATAAGACATTGAGCTTGCTTAAGGAGAAATACTTTTGGCCACAACTATATAAAGATGTTCAGAAATTTGTGAAAAGTTGTGGAGTTTGTCAAGTTGCAAAAGGAGTAAGTCAGAATACTGGATTGTATACACCTATTATTGTCCCTGAGAAACCTTGGATTGACATCAGTATGGATTTTGTTCTCGACTTACCAAAGACAGTAAGAGGAAATGATTCTATATTTGTTGCTGTGGATAGATTTTCTAAAATGGTACATTTTATACCTTGTAGAAAGACATCAGATGCAATACATGTAGCAGATCTTTTCTTTAAGGAAATTGTCAAATTGCATGGATTACCAAGGAGTATTATCTCTGATCGAGATAGCAAATTTGTAGGATACTTTTGGAAGACCCTTTGGAGAAAATTTGGCACTGAGTTGAAATATAGTTCTACATTTCACCCAAAAACTGATGGACAGACATAACTTGTGAACAAAAGTTTGGGTAATCTTTTGAGATGTTTAGTTGGAGACACACCGAGTAATTGGGATTCTATGTTGGCACAAGCAGAGTTTGCATACAATAATTCAGTGAATAGGAGTACTAGGAAAACACCTTTTGAGATTGTAAATGGCATACAACCGAGAGGTATATCTGATTTGAGAGACATTATTGATGAAAGAAAAAGAAGTGATGAAGGAGTAAAATTTGCTAAGTACATGAAGACATTGCATGAAGATGTGAAACATAAGCTGAAAATGAGTAACCAGAAATACAAAGACAGAGCTAATAAATCAAGAAGACATAAGACTTTTGATGTTGGTGATGAAGTAATGATTCATTTGAAGAAAGGTAGATTTCCTGTTGGAACATATCGAAAGCTTAAAATGAAAAAGCTTGGACCTTGCAAGATCTTGAAGAAATTTGACAGTGGAAATGCATATGAGATTGAGTTACCCAATGACATGGATATTTCACCTATTTTCAACATTGCTGATTTGTATGAGTATCATGAATATGATGAAGACATGACAATACCGATGGATTATCCTAAGAAGCAAAATGAAGAAGTTGAGTAGATCTTGGAGCAAAGAATTGGCAAAAGTACAAGAGGAAAATAGTATATGGAATATCTGGTAAAATGGAAGAACAAACATATTGAAGATAGTTCATGGATTTCACAATCTGAGTTGGCTGCAACTCAGATTGTACATGTTTCATGATTTGAAGAATCATTCTCAAATAACCCCAAGTGTCTGATGCAGGAGCATCTCGGGTCCTTGGCAATCCTATGTCACCAAAAACATATTTGAAGTTTTGTATGTGTTGCTCGGTTCCTTCTTTGACTGAGTTGGTTCGGTGTTGCTTGGTTTCCTTTGTTGACCAAGTTGGTCGGTCATCTCTCTGGCGCTCGGTTTTCCTTGTTCACTAAGTGGTTTATTTTGAGTTCCTGTTGAGGCCGACTTGTGCAATTAATTACAGTCATAGATTTAATGCTGGTATCCATCATTGGGAAGCGTGTGGACCTAGATCTGATCGTCCCTTCCATTGATTATGGATCTGAAGGCCGACTTGTTTCGGTATCCTCTTGTATAAATGTAGTTGTTTGGTTAGAGTTTTTGGGGGAGAGAGTAAGTTTTGTGATAGAAGATTAGAGATTATCTGCAGATCCTCGCATGTTTGAGGACTTCTATACTTGATTATAATATTTGGCTGAAACTGGGAAGGCCTTACAACCCGACATGTATGAATCAATTTCAAGTAATATATGAAAGTTTTGCATTCTCTCTCTCTCTCTCTCTCTCACTATTGTATGTTGTTGCTTCCGCATGTTGTTGAGCAAGGTGGATCAGGTTAGGGTGTGCCATCGTTGGCCCCTCCTGTCCCCTCTTGCGTCATAAAGCATATACGAAATATAATGATTTTGATATAGTGGAGATCAAATTTAGTGATACAACAGTTGGACAACAATAATGCAAAAACTAGTACAATGCTATACTAAAAAAATTGACAATGACTAGGTGCCCATACTTCGCATTAGCCGACCTATCCAAAAACTGTTGAGAAACAAAAAAAATTATAATTAGAAAATAATTTCTAGTACAAATAGCATGTGCAAGAACCATTCATAGGTCCCAAGGAATCACAATGCAAGCCATGAGTTTTGATCCTACGGGCATAAGACAACATGGATTAACATACACAATGCTCTCACAAACTAAATCAATCGACTCATTTTTTTTGTTAAAATCTCTAATAGTAAAAAAAATTAAAATTAAAGAAAAAATACGCCTTGAAATGTGTCGCCTTGAATCAAATGCAAAATGGAAATTTGAGAGAGACAATACTTGTTCTCATAACACATCAACCATGCTCTTATGTACTCTAAATACATGTAGCTTGAAGGCTCACATAAATGACATTATTAATGACTATAATATAATGTCATCTGACATCTTATGCTTGCAAGAGGTACACATGCACCCCCCTGAAACACGTGTTCTATTTCAACATTTCAACAACTTCAATGCTCACAACATACACAGTATAATGACTTTGACCAAAAAGAACCTAGTCATCTAAAAAATAAAACAACATAAAACAATAAATATTGAGCTATCACAATAACAACTTTACTGAAAGCAACAAGCTAAATGTATGTAATGTTTATGCAAAACCTAATGCTCCTATTCAAGAATACTATAATACCATTATTCAACAAGTAACCACATATGTGAATTCAAAGAGTGCTTTATACATTTTAGGTGATTTCAATATTGTCATGTCAACTAAAAATAAGAGGAAAGACATTCTTGAAAAACATTTGGAAGAACACAACATGAATTACATCATAGACAAAACACGCAATGTATACAACCCATCAATTGATCACATTTGGACCAATTCAAGTACAAATATATGTTGTATTTACAAAGCAGAGGCATATTGGACTGACCACCTTGCTACATTCATAAAGTTCCATCTCAATTATATTAGATTGCTACCACATATACCGACAAAGACAAATATAATAAATTCGACATCTACAATAATGCAAATACATTTCACAAGTAATAAATTTTCCCATCTAAAACAATAACTCTAATTTAATGATGCATACTGCAATGTTCTACAATTTTTATGCAACAAAACAATGGAAGGAAGCAAAAGAACTGGAAAAGGAACATAGATGAAGCAAGACCAGACAACAAAAAGGTAATAAACTTTTCTTGTTTTTGACATTATTAATCCTTGTATGCTAGTAGTCAATAGAGAATGGATCAATCAATACATAAACATGTATATTTTTTCTTCTAATTTTAATTATCCATATGTTAAAATACTAAAATAATATTGTCATATTTTGTCCAGGTCAAAATTGGGCAGCCCCACCTCAATATCTATTGAGGACTTAAATGCAAAAAAAGTAGGCAACACTTTTGAAGGAGATATCCTTGTCGTATATACAACAACATTGGACAGGGAAAGCAAAACACATGAAGTGCTGTGTGCAGACTTGACATACTTCAGAGTAGAAATGACAATAACTTTAAATATCAGAGGAAATCGTATACAACAATATAAATATAAAATAGTCCCAGGAATAACCATTTCAATATCAGGATTTCAAATTGCGCCTAAAACAAACTACGACTGTGGAGACTGTGATTGCATCTTAATATTAAAAGATTCAAGTACAATTGAAGGTATACCGCAACTCTGTCAAGAATACAAATTCATACCAAGCGCCACAATCAAACAACTACTCACGAGCACAAGTAACTATGTTATTGGCACAGTCAACGCACTAGTAATTGCAGGAAGACAATCAGGCTCCCAATATGTAGTTGACATAAAAGATGAAAATACTGATGAAGACAAACTACATGTAACAATGTTCTTCAACACTCACTTCTTGTGTACTTCACATGGAATCACTATGTTATTATTCTATATTTGGTTCTAACCTGCAAAAAAACCCTATTATCATTGACTAGCTCCAAATTAATTCCGCATTTCAAGAACAATCCATGAAAATAGCACAATAACTGGAAATGAGTAGAATTCCTGCAGTGTTATTCAAAAATATTGTACGACAAAATGACATGCAAAAAACATTCCACACAGGTATTGGTACATTCATCCACACATTGAAAGACAAAAGAACAATGGACATGTTAAATGCATTACTGCAAACAATACTTTAGGTAATCAAATTTGGATAACTTAACACTCTAATTGGTAATTAATGCTGATACAAACTACATTAATATCAAAACATATGTTGCAGGTTGACATAATTCTCAAAGTGCAAATGCAGTTCAAATCCATTTCATGTTTTTTGTTCCCAGTGCAACTTTAAATTTAAAAATTATGGAATGCTAGAAGAGAAAACAACTCATTGCAATAGATGCAATCAAGAAGTCACATTTGTCGACTCACTTTACCTCAAGACTATGCTCACAACTAATAATAAACAAACTGTGCAGTGCTTAATTGATAAGTCCATTACTGAAGAGCCGGTACCAAGCCTGAAAGAAACAACATTTGAAGACTATACCCAAGAAAAATCAACTTAATCTTTATCCTTCACGACTTCTCCATCAAAGGCGGATTCACCCTCAACCACCACAATGCCATCACCCATGCCATGACAAATGAAGATTAAAAAATGGCTCCCACCAAAAGGTAAACATAAAAAGTTACAAATTGTTTTTTCATTCATAAATTTCCACTTGATATCTCCTCAAACATAACTACTATTCACTAACATCCAAGATTTCAAATTTGTAGGTACAAAAAAAAACATGGATAATTGTCATTCTGAAAACTTTTACATGGTACATCATGTTTCAAGTTATGCTGGTTGTAATAGATATATGTGTCAATTAGACAAGAAGTGGACAATCATAGTTTACATCCATTATATCATATATAAATTGACTCATTGTGTTAACAATACTCTATACTATGTGCTACTCTATATTTACTGGCTCCTCCTATAGTGTGCCATTTAGACAATATTAAGATTGTATATGTAACACATTTTTCTACATGCTTCATTGATATCTAATCTTATTGAAATATAATATATTATTATTAATGCTATGTTCTACTATTTGCTACTATGTTACTTTGATGCTAAATATATACTATACCTATTCTATCTTTCATTTTATAGATTAATATTGGGGAATTTGTTGTGCATGCTTCATTGACATTTAATCTTATTAAAATACTACAATTAATTATGTCATGTTGTCACATTTACTACTCTAATGCTTCCAACAAGTAACATTTAGCGTAGATGGGAACTTTGATGCTTTGCGTCTTTGTTAATCTACACTACATCATCAAATGAAAAATCAGAAGCCCAAACAATTAAATGTAAGAATTCAAATGTAATTATGTGCCATACTTGTCAACTATGAATTGATGAATTTGATATAAAACCTATACAATTAACTTATTTCACAATCACTAGAAAAATACTTCCTACTTAATTTTATATATATATATATATAACAACTAGACCCGAAATTTTTAAAAAATAATCTTTCGTTAAAACACCCGTTAAGGAAGAAATAGTTGTTGGTAGGAAGAAATTGTTGAGGGCGAGGCAGAGAGAAAGGGAGAGGAATGGCTTCGGGATGGGGCATAACGGGAGGAAAGGGACGATGCTACGATTTTTGGATCGATTTTAGCGAATGCTTTTCGCGCTGTAAAGAGCCCAGAGAATGTGCTCTCCTTCGCGAGGACTACTTTGAATGCCTTCATCACGGCAAAGAGGTAACACCCTTTTCAATCCGCAACTTTGGTATACACATTTTTCATTTTTCCTATTTTAGGTCAAAACCGATATCAATTTTTTTGTCCACTAAATGTTTTGATTTCTCGCTAATTCCTGGGTGAGGTTATCTGTTGCCTTGATAACGCCGTGTGGCGAAAACTGGCTTATGTTTGTAAGAATTTAATCCTGTGTTGACTCCAGTTCACTAGAGTTTGTTATTTCACAACCTCGCCAATGTACGGCAGGGAAGAGAGGGCAAAACCTTCGGATGGGTACGCAGATATGAGTTTTTTGTGATTTTATCGTTTCGTGGCTGGGTTGATTTTTTATGCGATTGGTTCAATTCTTGGGTCGCCGGCATTGCCTGGAAAGGTGACTGGTGCGAATTCTGGTGGAGAATTCTAGCAGTCAAAATCGAATTTGTGTTGCTAAGAATTGCAGCTAGTGATTGAGAACCGAGTCTCATCAGCTTAAAACACAGCTAATCCAGTAATTAATGTTGCAGTAGAAGGATTATTGTGCTTAGGAAGTATTTGCCACTACCTGATTATGGTTGCAGTAGAAGTGGGCCTTTATCCTCTTTATCGACTATTGAGATTGTCTCATGTCTGATTTTTATAGATGCTATGGCAGAAGTTGAGCATTGTTGAACAACATGGCCAAAAGCATCTTTAAAGGTTGAATAGATCGTGCTAATCTGAGTGCAGATTAGTGTATAACATAAACTGATTTTTTTTAAACAAAACTATTTCATCCTCCAAAATCTCCGAGGACGAAGGATCAAGTTGAAGTTTGAACCAACAGGAATAAAAATTCAAATTAACTGTCTGAGGGATTGCAGTCTAACGAATTGGGGATGTACTTGTAAGGTTGTGACCCGTCTACAAACCTCACTTATGTGTGTATAGGCAGTCCGCGACCACATTCGATATGCCTATATTATATATGAAGGCAACGTTGATGAAGTTGTAATAATGAAGATATCACAAAAGCACCTATTATAAAATGGAGGGTCACTTATTTCAATAAAATTGAAATTGAAAATGAATTATATTCCTATCTCCCGATTCTTTTACTAGGTCATGGGGAATGGAGTAAATAGATAGGAATATTGGTTAAAGGTTGTACCAAAAGCAAGCCAGCGAGCACATCAAGCAAGACAAGAAGGAACTTGATTGATATATACTATAAGTCTTCAAATAAATTTAGCAGGTATAAGCCGAAAATATATATAAGGGCCCACAATCTATTGGTTCAGGTCCATATTGCTCGTGGGTTTTGTTGAAAAGTTGTAACTTGTAGCCGAGGGGTGAGATCAGCATGTTCCTAAGGGAAGGGAATGTAGCCAAGGTAATTAATATCTATCATTAATGTACAGGGAATGAGTAATCAAATTTTAAATATGTAGAATTATTTATTAGGTTACAATTTACTCTTTTTATAAAGCTTTTCACTTTTCAATCCCCTAAGCAATGCCCTGAACTATATATTACCGACCACCCATCCATAGACCAAAATAATCACTATTATTGGTAGTTTATTAGGTTACAGTTTACCCGTTTTATAAAGCTTTTCACGTTTCAATCCCCTAAGCAATGTCCTGAGCTATATATTACCCACCGCCCATCCATATACCCAAATAATCAGTATTATTACTAAATACTAACGTTACAAATTATTTATTAGTTATTACGATACTAACACAAAATAACTGTAGGTTGTAAACCTGTGTTCCAACATCTAACACTCCTAACTCATTACATGACAAAACTATAGAATAACACAACTTTGAATCACATGCTCTAAACAAAACCCCCTTGATCCAAAGTAGAAACTATGGATGATCTGGAGACTCTGGTAGCTATTCTACAACTTTGCCACCCCTAGTTTCTTGTAACTGGTATGGATCAATCTGTGTCTTTCACCTTGACATGATCTTGTTAAAGTATTAACAACTCGATGTGCCTTTGACCATCTATACCCTTTATGTGATGTAAACGTGTTGCTCAGCCTGTACCTGCAATCATTGAATTCATAGCCACTTCAGATTACCTAACTACTTTGCTTCATACTTATTTGTGAGCAACACCTGTTAACCTGTATAAATCACCACACGACTGATCACCTAAACCTTAATCCTTCCCCCACTAGTCATGAGGCAAAAATGATAGCATTCACACCATCTTCACTCCTTATCAAAGCTCACAAAAAGAGGGAAAGCCAAAATTGTAATGCAGTAATCTGAAAAACTGAAAACAGAGGGTCTACTCCTACTAAAGATGCCTTTCATGCATTTTATTCAATCTTCAAATGAATAGCTAACCCAAGATGGAAATGATCCTCCATTCTTCTGGTGGGTTCTTAAACGTCCTTTTAGACCCCCTAGATCTTATGGTCCATGCAAAATGAATATTTCCAATAGCTTCAATAGTATAATCACGATGCAAATTTGAAACTTTAATAACAATTGATGTGCCCATATGTAAAGCAAAAGAGAGAAACAATGGGTTGCTGCATTACTTTTAAAATGCACCCATTGGGAGAAGCTTACCAGTAGCCGCTATGGTTAACTTCATGCACCCATAGAGCCTAAACTATACATCAGATTTCAATGATTTTTTGTTGTTGTCTCCACATGCAACTTAGCTACTTAAAAAATATTTTTTGGCTTCTAGGTATTTTTAAAGCTCCTTGTAGAATTGTTTAAGCGTTGAAGGGTCAAAAAGAGGCTATTTCAAAGTGACGCTCAATACCTGGCCCCTTTTGCACCATTACCCATTTGTGTAGACAACCAAAAAGTTTGCACAATTGATCCAATACTTTTACACAAATGCCCCAATAATTGCTCAACTTTTGCACAGATGCCCCAATAATGGTGCACTATTGGTACCAATAAACTTGCACAATTGATCTAATTGCTAACTTTTTTTTTCTTCGGAAAATGGGTGGCTATTGGCTTATAGACAATTTTGTAGTGGGCTTATAATTTGCGAAATGTGGTGCGTGGCTATTGGAACATGTTTGGCTATTGGTGCTCTTCCCTGACAAATGATATCTCAGTTACATGTGGGAGATTCTGAAGGGGAAAACCAACCTCACCGATGGATTTGGAATTGCGGAGACCTTCTAATGAGTGGTTGCATCACTAGGCTTTGCAAAATGAAAAACCTTAAATAAAAAGGATGATAACTGGCTTTCAAAGTGTGATTTTGAATGATTCTATATAGTTTTGAGCACATGACCTCCGAAAGCTGGTTATACACAATCATCAACACTTAGCAATACTTCTTCAGAAATTAATGTCGATATATAAGTATATCCTCCTGAAATCAAAACATAAAACTAACAAAAAATGAAGACAAGGAGCTTTGAACTTGTAACCTTTGTTATGCAAATATGTTAAACCAAACCCTATAATCAATTCTGCTATATGATAAATTGAAGTAAAGAAGAGCAAATGATGTTTAAAATATATATGTTTTGCAATACGAAAACATGAAAAATAAAACAAGCCCCCCTTTTTGGCCTAAAGTTTTAACACCGAAAAGAGGATTTCCTTGGAGAAGTAAAGATTCCTTGATTAAATTTTCAATGCCAAAACGGGATTTCTTCCAAATTGTAAAGAGCCTGACTGGCTCTTGGCTCCAGGTAATTAAATTTTTAAAAATATTTTACACTTCCACAGGATTTTTAACAAGAGATTATGTAACTTAGACATTCTTCACAAATATATTGCCATAAATTTCAGACAATCCATTTACAATTAAAACTCAAGAATCTGAAAGCTTAAATGATTGGTAATCTAAATTCTGGAAATGTACATTTAAAATATATTGGCACCTTTCAGCAATCACGTGGCAGCATGTAATTAAAACGTGACTGTCCTGGGGTTCACGCAGACCAATGCAGCAACGAAATTTGACTTCATAAGGCGGTCACATGAGTTGTTGATAGGCTGCTGTAGCTTCCAAGCCTTAAGCAAATCTGCAGCAGCTCCAAAAAATGGCACTCACGTGTGGACTGTGACTGCCAAGAATCCAAACGCAGCACTTCCCAAATGAAAACGCAGCTTGTAGTGACTTAATGAATTCTGAATTAAATACTTATCCAGCTGTTAACTCTCAAAAGAACAAGAAGATTCAACATTCACCAAGTTTGAAATTCCACAACCTCAGCATGAATCGAAAACAAACCCTATGAAAGTAATCATCTGTCTGCAGATAAACACTTCTCAGAAATCCAGTATGCCTCAGCACTAGACTATGATCTCAGATACAGCTGCAAAATTCACCATAAATCTGTAATGGCTCAAATTGCCAGAAGAGGAATCAGTCCTCGAAACCCTAGCCAGGTTGTCTCTCTCACAAACTCCAATAAAATCATAATTCAACAATGGATGATTTTCCTTTCACAAATCATTGCTTTTATAATTCAAAAGTGTCTTCTCTCACATACTTTTCACTTAAAACACTTTTTATACTTAGGCACATATTGAATAATATAATTTATTAATTCATTTGGCTCCAAAAAAAGCCTTTTTACCAATATCATGAAATTATGACATGCAAGGTCCCTGTTTTTTGTGCCCAAGATTTAAAACTTTTCATCCTGGTTCCAACGAGCTATAACACTAAGGTATTCGGCATATAATACCAACAAAAATGGCAACCTTAGCAAATTTAATTAAATAATAATAATAAACCACCCGTCTTGCGAAAACAATTGAAGAAGCGTCTGAATCGAAATCTGTTTGCACAGGATTGATCTAGATGATGAAAGATGATGAATGAACTTGACGGGGTGACTTACTAAAAATAGACGCTCTCTCCAAGATTCTTGGAGCCCAAACCGGAAGCCAGAAATGAAAACCTAGAGCATCATTCAACTCCTCTAACTCATCTAAGCTCATTGGAACTATCCATTGACTTACTATAAATAGTAAGTTCACACCAAAGACCTTCTAAACACCTCGTCAGACCACGAGGATCACAATAATGACCTGGCACCATCATATCAATGACCTGCAAAAAATGGGGACATTACAGTCTCCCTCCCCAAGATTGCTTGTCCCCAAGCAATCACCGGAACAAGAAACATCACAATCCACTTGGATCCCACAAAAAAGAATATACCGTGCCATTGACATCAACTGTAGGCTCCTGTAACATCACCCAAAATACAAATCAGATAACTCTGTAAAGAGACCCAAAACAACCACTCACCCAAACTCCTGTACTGAATCTGTCTCTGCCCGGATCCCGAAAGAAGTGAACTTCAGGATCTTCAAAAACCAAGATGTATGGGAGACTCAGATCCCATACACACTGAACTCCCCCTGTGCTCCCAACTGACTTGTACTAAGTGTGTAGACCATTTGCACAACAGTGATGAATACCCCTGAACAAAGCTGTACTAGGACCCGGATATCCACACATTGCATAATCTCTGTAGTCACCATAACTTTGCAAGTCACTTGCTACTGACTTGCAGCCAAAACTCTCATCAACTACTGATGGTGAGAACCCATCCCATAATGGATGATAAGGACTAGGAGCCAAACTACCCTTGCGAGAGATGAAATCTTCTATCTGTGGGTCAAAAAACAAATGATGAACATGCCCCACCGTATATAATTGGTCGGAAAGCCCAATCTCTGTCAATAGCTCATCATCACCAAACTGGGGGTCATGAGATGGATCCAATCTCTGACTCCGCATAACTGTAGGCTGGGTAGGCCCTTGAGCAACTCTCTCAACAAACCCAACCTCGAAATCCCTGTGGGGAAGCATTGTAGATAGAGTCTCCATAATCCTCCATACCAACCTTCGGATAGCACAAGAGCCTCAGATGAGAGTACCCTCAGACACTATAAGAATCCTGTCCCACATCTGCACTCTCAAGTAAATACTCCATAAATGACTCGGTGCAGTAGAAATTATACGTGGAAGCGTCAACTTGCTCCCCCGCAATCCACAACTGATCCCTCTGAAAATGTGGCACAGCCAACTGTCCCATGCTATCAGCTATGTGAGATGATGAAATAGATTCACTCCCAGCTAAGGGAAGCAAATCAACCTGAGAGTTTGACTCCACTGGTACTCCTACCTCATCCAAACCAAGAGCTCCCATATCCTGAACATGTGTTTCTACCACATCATCATGTTCCTCATCACCTCCCGTAAGAGCAAACTCACCACCAATCACCTTAATGTGCAATCAAACTGGGTCTGGGGCTGGTGTGGACCGCAAATGCTCCAACTCCACGGTCACCTCCTCTAATTGGATCTGCGACTCCTGAAGGGCCCGCTGAGTGTCCTCTAAAACCTCAGTAGTCGCTGTGAGCTCCTGGGTAAGCTCACTCACCTCCTCCTCTTTGTCCATCAGTGCCTCATAAGTTGTACTCCCCCACTCCACCAGGTGATCTCAGTCGGCTACCATCTGTAAGTAGTTATGTCTCAAAATCTTGACAGCCTCACGCAAAGTATGAATCTCTGTCAATGAGAGGTAACCACCACTAGCCTCATCTGTCATAGGAGCACCCTAACCATAAACAACCAACAACTAACGAGCGACATCAAAATGCTCGAGAGTAGAAGTAATATCTCTCTCATCAACTCGCAACTGGCTATTCACATGATGACTCTGCACAACAGGCCTCCTACGAACAACCTCAAACGCACTGTCTAACACTATGAGAGGAAGCTATATCCAACAAACTCCCCTCAAGATCACTGTCTCTCTGTGTACTTTCATCTGAGTATACATCAACAAACTAAGTACAGGCATCAGACATGTCCTCATCTAACCCGAGGAAGTTGCTGCTGAATCTGACTCAACACAATCTCCAGCTACCTCGTCCTCTGCAACCATCTGACAATCCAGATCCTGAGACACATCCTCATGAGTTACCGAAGAAGTAACCCCGTCTCTAAAAGTGGAAGCCTTGGCTGTAACAAACTCTTGCCACTCATAAGCTTCTCTGTCCTCATTTGTGAGTCCCTATAACACAGAATCCTGGAACCCACCATCACCATATGACAACGCTGAATCTACACCCAAAGTCAAATATAGAAAGCCAAAAACACTACAACACTCATCGTCCTCGCTTTCAACATCGGAGATATCTGCAATGCTAGTGTCCACATCATCTATCCGCATCTCCTCTACTAACTCTGGTTGCAAACACGACTCAATGTCGTCATGTGAATTAACTATATAGTGGCATGAAATTACGTCGCCCAAATCAATTGCAACACTCCCATCTTGAGTGTCACCACCAGAAAGCTCCATGCACACATCCTCAACACAGGAAGAAACCATTGTCTCTTGTACTGATCCCACACTGCGACTGCTATCATAAATCTCTGAGCTTTCAGAGCTCATATGCTCCTTGCAATCATCACCCAACATCTCACAGGGGGTGTCATCTCCAATGCAACTCACAACATCCTCAAAAGTGTCATCAGATGTGTCTATACTATCAGCTCCCACATCTCCTGTTGAAATCTCATCTGCAGACACGTGTCTCTGCACACATGACTCAACGTCAAGTTGTGCACCAATAATGTTAGAGCACAAATTGTCATCAACTGACCCCGCTGTAATGCCCAGATCACCAACCTCACCACTGGGAGACTCTGTACATGCCTCGGTCCTATTTGAGGAAGCAACTGCCTCTTGAACTGGAGCAACACTACTACAACTGACATAAACATTTCCAATAATAACTCCCTCCACGAAAGAGTCTGAACTCTCAGTGATAACTGCAACATCAGTTGCCTCTATACAATCCATAGTGACTGCTTTGGGAGCCTCAACCCGATGATGCTCAACACTGGTGTCATCCAATGGCACTGAAACATCCACTGGTTCTGGTGTAATAAATCCATTATCAACACTGCAAATGGGAATAGCAGGTGCTGAACTAGATGTAGGAACATCAGCATCACGGACAACTGTCGGAGAAAACTCTAGCCTTCTCCCCTGCAAACTCGATGTCGGCCTTCTAAAGGCAGAGACCATATATCTCGCTGCCCTATCTACTGTAACTGGATCTGACAAACTCTCTGCCAATCTCTACTGATGCAGTCTAAGTCTCTCCATGCTTTCTACTAAAGTATTTAATTTCGCTCTATTTCCCTTACTGCTATGACGACTTCCGGAACTGGATCTCCTGTATTTATCCATAGCTAGGAAAAAAATGGAAGTGCTGGTCACTTTTAAAATACTTCAGAAAATAAATGAATCCAAACCCCACAGGATGGTAGGAAAAATGCTCTGATACCATTGTAAAGAGCCTGATTGGCTCTTGGCTCTAGGTAATTAAATTCTTAAAAATATTTTACACTTCCACAGGATTTTTAACAAGAGATTGTGTAACTTAGACATTCTTCACAAATATATTCCCATAAATTTCAAACAATCCATTTACAATTAAAACTCAAGAATCTGAAAGCTTAAATGATTGGTAATCTAAATTCTGGAAATGTACATTTAAAATATATTGGCACCTTTCAGCAATCACGTGGTAGCATGTAATTAAAACGTGACTGTCTTGGGGTTGACGCAGACCAATGCAGCAATGAAATTTGACTTCATAAGGCGGTCACATGAGTTGTTAATAGGCTGCTGTAGCATCCAAGCCTTACGCAAATCTGCAGCAGCTCCAAAAAATGGCACTCACGTGTGGACTGTGACTGCCAAGAATCCAAACGCAACACTTCCCAAATGAAAACGCAGCTTGTAGTGTCTTAATGAATTCTGAATTAAATACTTATCTAGCCGTTAACTCTCAAAAGAACAAGAAGATTCAAACATTGACCAAGTTTGAAATTCCACAACCTCAGCATGAATCGAAAACAAACCCTATGAAAGTAATCATCTGTCTGTAGATAAACACTTCTTAGAAATCCAGTATACCTCAGCACTGGACTATGATCTCAGATACAGTTGCAAAATTCACCATAAATCTGTAATGGTTCAAATTGCCAGAAGAGGAATTAGTCCTCAAAACCCTAGCTGGGTTGTCTCTCTCACAAACTCCAATAAAATCATAATTCAACAATGGATGATTTTCCTTTCACAAAGCATTGCTTTAATAATTCAAAAGTGTCTTCTCTCACACACTTTTCACTTAAAACACTTTTTAGACTTAGGCACATATTGAATAATATAATTTATTAATTCATTTGGCTCCAAAAAAAGTCTTTTCACCAATATCATGAAATTATGACACGCAAGGTCCCTGTTTCTTGTGCCCAAGATTTAAAACTTTTCATCCTGGTTCCAACAAGCTATAACACTAAGGTATCCAGCATATAATACCAACAAAAATGGCAACTTTAGCAAATTTAATTAAATAATAATAATAAACCACCTGTCTTGCGAAAACAACTGAAGAAGCGTCCGAATCGAAATTTGTATGCACAGGATTGATCTAGATGATGAAAGATGATGAATGAACTTGACGGGGTGACTTACTAAAAATAGACGCTCTCTCCAAGATTCTTGGAGCCCAAACCGGAAGCCAGAAATGAAAACCAAGAGCATCATTCAACTCCTTTAACTCATCTGAGCTCATCGGAACTATCCATTGACTTACTATAAATAGTAAGTTCACACCAAAGACCCTCTAAACACGTCACCAGACCACGAGGATCACAATAATGACCTGGCACCATCAGATCAATGACTTGCAAAAAATGGGGACATTACACAAATCTCTGCTCCCTCTATTTTTCACAGCAACTTCATCATTGCAAGCTTTTAATTTTTTTTGTAAATGTGTTGAATTTTCTGATCCTAATGCCTTCTGCAGACTGCCTTTTTTCTACATGACCTGTTGAGGAATATACACAACAAACAATCCTTCTCCGTCCATTATATGATCAAATGCCACTGAACACAAAAGCTCTGCAAGTTTTGGTGTAGGTTAGGATACAAAACAAAGAATTTATTTTAAATAAGGACTTAACAAATTTCCACACAATCATTTGGGATTATCACATTATGCTGTCCACTGATACCTTCTAGCTTTGCTACCACTTGCAGCATTAGAGAGCAAATAATCAAATATCAAATATGAAGGATTGTTGACCAGATTTTAGTTTGGGATTTATAAAAGCATATCACTTTTCAATTTCCCGAGTGCCCTTCTAATCTACCTATTACAAAACACCCAACTTTATACTCAAATACCCACCAATACTATTTAACATTACAAATAATTTAATAAAATGCTAACATGAAAGAACAATACGTTATAAACCAATGTTCCAACATCTAATGCTTTAACTAGTTGCATGACAAAGCTATAGAATAACACAACCTCGGGTGACAAACTCTTAACAAAAAATTCATGTGTGCCTTCTATGATGAGGTCAGGTAAAAAACTAGACGTGCTTTTCCTTATTATAAACAAGCATTATGATGAACCAATAGTTATGTACTGCAGGGAGTTTCTTTTTAATTGCATTAAATCTCTTATCAGGAAGTTTTCTCTTTACTTATTTTGCAAAATGATTATGTAAAGCATGTTGATTTGGTGAACACCTCCTTGGGGACTTGTGACATGGCTTAATTGCCTCGTGTGGGTCGGGTTAAATCTGGTGTTTGTATTGGGCATTGACAATTTGAGCTATTGGTGTGCAACAACAATTTGAGCTTTTGGTGCAACAACAAATGATTCCAACAATTGGTATCTGAGCCTTGGGCCACGGGTTTGATTCTCTCTTTAGTGGGTGTTGAAGGCTCAATCGGTGCTGAGGGGAAAGTTGTTGATTTGGTGGTTAACACCTCCTTGGGGACTTGTATATGGCATTGACAGTTTGAGCCCCTCACTCGACAATCCTTTCATGCCCTTGACAAGTGAGGGATGGGGTCCTTGGTATTGTCACCGTTGAGTTATGGACAAAACACTCTAATTCAACAGGTTTGCAAACTATTTGTGGAGAATCCAGATTCTGATCAACTTTGGGTAGTGTGCTATGATTTGTTCACTTGAATGTTTATCATAAATTTGTTATCTTTGAGAAAACTATTATCATATTTCGAGCAAATATTATTGTTTAAAAGAATATCCCCAAAGGGGACATTACAATTAGTATCAAAGCTTTGATGTTGCCAACTTGAGGATCAGAAAATGAGTATATGCAGTTGAGCCAAAAAGCTCAAAGATCCTTGGAAGAGAAAGAAGAAAGCTAGAAACAATTTGAGGTAATCGAATGGCTAATCTTGAGGGAAATTAAGTAAATGAATCAAAAGCTTATATGGAGAGACAAAAACATACAACACAATTGCTTCTCCAAGCAATTCAAAACAATAGAATCATTGTTCTTAGGCCTAACCAAACCAATGGAAGAGATATTAATTCAAACTATTTTGAGAATAAAAATAGATTAAGATCTTCACCTAGAATGACAACGCCTATATTCTTTCTAAGAGAGGAACAATCATGAGAATAAGAAGATGAAGAACTCAACATTGGCAGCAAATGACATTGATGAGTGTGTGGAAGCATATTCAAGAATTGATCTTGACTTTAGAAGGCATATTCCATTTAAATAATATTATAGTCCCAGGTTAAGAAATACCTCATGATAAGAAGGTAGATAGCCCGACAAAGATTTATGACAAAGAGTAAGATGACCCTTTCCATTTTTGATGGTTTGAGGAATGTCACAACTTGAGTATGGATTCAAAAACTAGATGCGTATCTTTCTCTTAGTCCCATGATGGAAGATGAAGCTATTATATTTGTCATTCTTCACCTAAAATTAAGACCTATCACAAGGGGTCACACAAGCAGCCCTTTGCCAAGGATAATTGGAAACCAAAAGTATTACCTTCTCAATCCAAAAATGAGGAAGAATTTGTAAGAGAGCTTTGAAAGAACCTATGTTTCCATTGTAGAGAACCATGGAAGTTGGGTCATCAATGTTCCAAGAAGGGATAGGGCTGCCACATAGAATAAAAAACAGATGGCTAATTTGAGGAGAGAGAATTTTAACCCAAACGTAAGAAGAGGAAACTAGATGATGAAGAGTTTGCAAGTGGTACATTGGCCACAATTCTAGGGGCACCCAAGTATCACCTCTTTAGAATCGTAGTGTTTTACAAGGACAAGAAGCGACCGTCTTAGTAGATAGTGGTGCTACACATAACTTCATTGATGAAGGTTTATTAATGAAGATGAACTTGAAGGCTAAAAATTTCGAAGGTTTGAAGGTAGTCATGGTGAATGGATTTGCTACCCATCGCACACAATGAGTTCAACAACTAAGCATTACCATGAGGGCACATCAAATAAGTCAAGGTTTCAATGTAGTAAATAGGGGTGATAAGCACGTGGTTTTGGGTATTCAATGGTTACATTCCTTTGGTAGATATTTGGGATTTTCAAAAGATGGAACTATGCTTCCAACACAATGGCCAAGAAGTAATTCTACAAGGCCTATGAAATGGATCTCCAAGGGCGGTGCCATCAAAAAGGATGAAGAACTTTTAGACATGGGCAAATAGAGTGGAGATCTTTGTGCAAAGGAGGAAAACCTACAAATGTTGATATTCTATCCATTTTAGACAAGCTTAAAGAAGTTTTTAGCAATATTCCACTTGGACTACATCCTAAGAGTGGTTTTGAACATACTATTGAGCTAGGAGTGGAACCTTTCGTTACCACACCTTACCACCACCCAAAGAGATATAAGGAAGAAATTGAGAGAACAATTAAGGAGTTACTTGCGATGGGGCATATACAACCTAGCTCAACCCTTTCGCACCCAAAGAGTTATAAGGAAGAAATTGAGAGAACAATTAATGAGTTACTTGAGATGGGACATATACAACCTAGCTCAACCCTTGCACCCAAAGAGATATAAGGAAGAAATTGAGAGAACAATTAAGGAGTTACTTGAGATGGGGCATATACAACCTAGCTCAACCCTTTCACCTCTTTCATGGTCTTGGTGAAAAAGAAAGATGACACTATGAGGATGTGTGTGAATTATAGGACTCTAAATAAAAAAGTATCAAGAACCAATATCCCATGCCTAGGGTTGATGAACTAATAAATGAACTTTATGGTGCAATATACTTATCTAAGATTGATTTATGTTTTGGATATTATCAAATAAGAATGAGTAGGGAGGATGTCTATAAAACTGCTTTCAGGTGCCATTTTGGAAATATGGAATTTCTAGACCTACCATTTGGATTGATTAATGCACCCTCCACAATTCAATCTTGCATGAACCATGTATTCAGTAAACAAGTAAGAAAATTTCTTTTGGTGTTCTTTGATGATATGTTGATCTATAGTAAAACTTGGGAAGATCAGTTATGACATATTGATGAAGCATTGGGGATACTTGAGCAACAATCACTATTTGCTAAGGCATCCAAATGTGAATTTGGAATGGATTAAATTTTGTATTTGAGGCATAAGATCAACACTCAAGAGGTTAGTGTAGATGAAGAGAAAATCAAGGCAATAGTAGATCGGTCACGATAAAAACCTTAACTCATTCAAGGAGATTTGTAGGACTTTGTAGTTAGCATAGAAGATTTGTCAAATGATTTTCAAAGCTAACAACTCTATTGACAGACTTAACAAATAAAGGTGCTTTTTCATAGAGCAAGCAGGCCTAAAGAGCTTTTGACAAGCTCAAAGAAATAATGAGTTCTTGTCTAGTGTGAGTCATTCAAGATTTCTCTCTTCTATTATAGTTAGAATGTGATGCTTTAGGGGAAGGTATTGGAGTAGTATTAATGCAAAATAAACAACCAATAGCTTTTAAGAGTTGCAAGCTTCAAGAGGTGGAAAATAATTATTCTATTTATGACAAACAAATGCTAGCTATTATGAATTCTCTAGCCAAGTTTATACATTAACTAGTTTGTGGAAGCTTTATTGTTAAGATTAACCATAATAGTCTAAGATTCTTTTTTAGATCTAAATGATAGGCAACGAAAGAGGGCTAGCAAGTTGCAAGCTAATGACTTTAATATTGAGTATACAAAGAGAAAGATTAATGTTGTGGCTGATGCTCTATCACGTACATCACTGCGGATTGGAAAAATTCAATACTTGTTGAATATGCTAAGGATGCATTGGCTAATGATATTTTGGAAGGCAAATTACAAGATAATAAATACAAGGTGGTGGAGGAGCTCATTCTCTACAAGGATAGAATATATCTCACCCTAGGATTGAAAACGAAAGAAAAGATTATAAGGGTATACCATAATACTCCATTAGTAGGTCATCAAGGTTACTATAAAACATACAAGCTACTAAGGGAAAATTTTTCTTGGAAGGGCTTCAAAGAGGATATTCTGAAGCATATTAGGGAATGTATTGTCTGTCAAAGAAACAAAGGAGAGCAGACATTTCAAGCTAGTTTGTGACAACCTTTGCCAATTCCAAGTAAAAATTGGTAGAGCATTTCAAATGGATTTCATCACCGACTTCCAAAGTTACAAGGAAAGGATTGTATATTTGTGGTGGTAGATAGGCTAACTAGGTATGCTCACTTAAATGCAATATTTTGAATATAGAGCACCACAAACAGCTGATCTTTCTTTAGAAAACTGGTCAAACTACATGGGCTATCCAAAAACATTGTTAGTGACAGAGATAGTAATTTCCTTAGTTTATTTTGGTAAGAACTCTTTAAGTTGGCTGGAACAAGACTATCCCAAGCATTAGCTACCACCCACAAATGAATGGGCAAACAAAAATTGCAAAAAGTGGCTTGAAGGATAGTTGTGGAATTATGTCATAGGGTAGCAAAAATTCATAGATCACGGAGTGTGATCCGAAATGTTGATGTTAAAAATAACTACACAATCAAATCCAGAAACTGTTATTTGCAAAAAAAATATGGGTCAAAAGGTTACATCTCAAGGAATATTGTTACAATATTACTCATCATATGTTAATAGGGATGAGTTCTTTCAAGGCACTATATTGATATGAAGCAGTATCATTTGGAGATTTGATTCTCACCGAAAACAGATTCCTTGGAGCAAGAGACTTGGTGCAACAAAGTGTAGATATTTTAAACACTTTCAAAGACAACTTGTAGTTCACTCAAAATCAACAAAAGATTTATACCAATTGTCAAAGATCTAAAATAACATTTGAAGTTGGAGACTTAGTCTTCCTAAGATTGCAACCTTATAAGAAATCCTCTATTAAGATAAATGGAGCTGAGAAACTCAAGCCATGATTTAATGGCCCTAATAAGGTTATAAGAAGGATCGTAGAGATTGCTTATAAATTGGAGTTACTGGCAAACAGTCGAATTTAAAATGTCTTCCACACTTCTTGCCTCAAGAAGTTATGAGGTCAACATTTTACACCATATCTGGAGTTACACCTGTTGGATGACGAAGAAAAAATAATATTGGAACCTGAGGCCATCATTGACATGAGAGAAAAGAAATTAAGGAATAAGGTTATTCCAAAATATTTGGTTAAATGGAAGAATTTGCCTATGGAAGGAACACAAATTTTTTATCATCCTAATTTAAAATTATTTGTGGACAAGCAATCTTGGGAGGGGCAGACTGTCATGGCCCTGCCAATTTAAGAAGATTGTAACCTTGTTGAATCATATTGCAATATCTACCTAGGCAGAGGTAATAATAATGGCAGTGCTTCTAATAGGAATTGATGAAGATTGAAATCAAGAACATACTGGGCAATGATTCCCGCAAGCATACAATTCAAATTAATTAAGAGGTTCAAAGCAGAGATTAAATCTGAAATGTTGTAACTCTTGCAAGAGCCATCATTATGAAGAGTTGTGACTCCCTCACATTGAAAGATATAAAAAGGAGAATATTTGATTTGAGAACATCATCAATTCAAAAATCAGTTCACAATCAATTGGAAATTTCGATTGAGAGTTATAAAACATTCGTGTATTATTCAAGATTGACCTTGTCAATCCATCAAGAAATATTAGTCAGCAATAGTCTAGCAAATACTTCTAGTTATTGATTTTGAATTCTAGGTGTTATTTGCAAATCAGAAGGATGAAACCCCCTCCGAACTCACAAGAATTGGAAGGACAAAAACCCTTTCATGGTCTTACTGAGTTTGTATCCAAATCTTGGTCGAGGTGGACAAAAATCCTCCAAGGTTGGCTAAGGCTTGTAAGGATGACAATCCTTTTATGCCCTTGACAAGCTAGGGACAAGATCCTTGGTTGTCACTGTTGAGTTAGGGTGGAAACCCTCTAATTCAGCAGATTTGCAAAGATTTCCAGAGATTCATGATTTGATCAGCTTTGGGTATTGTGCTATGATTTATTGACCTGAACATTTATTGTAAATTTGTAATCTTTGAGAAAACTATTATCATATTTTGAGCAAATATTATTTTTTAAAAGAATATCCCGCAAGGGACAATACATGCAATATGAGTATTTTATTATACTAATGTAGGGCCAGAAAGGCACAAGTTCAACACTGAGGGCACCTCTTAAGAATTCTATGGAACAGAGTTTGACTTTGATAAACAGTTGTCTGCAACCTGGGTAGTGGCAACTCCTCACAATAAACCCACGAGCAATGTGACACCTGCAGATTTTAAGGGGCAATTGCAATTGCTAAACATATGTTGGTTGAGAGAACAGCATAATCTAACTATTACAATATAGTTAGAGTTAGAATTCTTGAGGCTGACAAAAGAGAATGTGGACCTCAAGGAAGTCCTTGCAAAGAGAGAAGTGATCAGAAGTACTGGATTGATAGCTTCCGCTAAGTCCTGGGCATGTAGCAATATTATGTCTACTGTTCCTCTTGCAGCTCCCTTTCCCACACCAACTACTTTTAAAGCCAGGCCTTTCACCCTTGTATCAATTTCTGTCTCTACAACCAATGAAGCAGCACTTGAGTTGCAAGCCCAGGTGCATTAAATGATGTATCAAATAATTCAAATGACCAATGAGAGGGTAATAGTGATTAGGCAGAACAAGATGCTGACTGCCGAAAAGGAGTCTCTGAGTACAAGTATAAAGCAAACTTTGAAGAAGTTGCTTGTCACCAGAGTTGAAGAAATTGTTGGCATCACTGAAAGATTGTGGGAGACAATTAGAAAGATAAAGGTCAGGAGTCAACAAAAGATTGCATTGGATGAGATCTCTTCCTTCCAAAATTATTGGGTACCTAGGTCTGGAATGGTGGCCCACTTGGCAAATAAATTAGAGTAGTTGGAGGTTGAAGAGGGACAAGGGTTTGCCAGGCCAAAGGTCAAGGATACATTGAAGGGCCTTGAAGCTGTGTGCAGGGCAATCCGCAAAGTGAATCTGTATGTTGCCCACATGGAAAGCATAATCAAAAGCAAAATGGAAACCTTGCTTGATCTGATCTGTTGATCTTTTTAGGATCACTGCAAATGTAATAGCACTGCTGTATTGTATTCGGTATGTGTTTTCCAAATGCAACAATCTCTCTTATTTATATTGGGAATGAGGCTATGAGAGACATGTCCCTTCATGGGACATGTCTATTCATATTATAATGTTTCATTAATCAATCATATATTAGAATAATATATATTAATAATAATATAACATATATATATCATATATATATATATATATATTATTATTAATCAATATCTAAGTATTATATGTATTCTAAGTGATCATACGACTGAAGCTACAAAACATTAACACTCCCTCTTAGCTAGGAAGGATGATCAAACAAAATGTGTTGTGGTCTCCCTTGTCAATACATATGACCCTAACTATAGCCATACAAAACATCAGCACTCCCTCTTAGCTAGAGAAGATAAAATCCGTCAAGGTAATAAATCATTAATTTTGAAAGAGAGAAGATATCACTCCACTGTGATATCAGGGGATATGGTATATGCAAGAATATCAAGTCACATGATGTTCACCATAGATCATAAATATCCATGGTGTGTCTAATGACACTACGTCTCATGTTGTTTGTCATATGGATATTAAGTAATTACATATCACATAAATTGTGATATGAAGTATCACCTAACTTGTGATACAGAGTATCATATATCACATAATTCGTGATATGAAGTATCACCTAACATGTGATACCAAGTTTTACATATCACTTAACATGTGATATGAGGAATCACCTAACATGTGATACCCAGTTTTCAATATCACCTAACATGTGATATGAGGAATCACCTAACATGTGATACCCGGTTTTCAATATCACCTAACATGGGATATGAGGAATCACCTGACATGTGATACCCAATTTTCATACCACCTTGATATGAGGAATCACCTTAGATTGTGATACCTAATTTTCATACCACCTTGATATGAGGAATCACCTGACATGTGATACCCAATTTTCATACCACCTTGATATGAGGAATCACCTTACATGTGATACCCAATTTTCATATCACCTTGATATGAGGAATCACCTGACATGTGATACCCAATTTTCATACCACCTTGATATGAGGAATCACCTGACATGTGATACCTAATTTTCATATCACCTCAGCGTGATACAAGGATATAGTAAATAAGAACATTACATTCCATTTACATATAACCCTATTATGGTATGTGCACAGACAAAAGTCTACCATAACGAATCTCTATTACAAGATCGTCACCTTGTAATGCCAAATACAAGTGTTCATTGTCGAAAAGTCGTCACCTTTCTCCAATGTTCACAGGAGGGCCCATAGGTCCTGGAGTTACACACGTGAAATCCACCTTGACTCATGTAAGAGGGTGGATCCATCATGGCTCATCCCAAAGGGTGGAAACAAGGGCTTTCACCTTAGACTTCTCTATCAAGGAGAAGAATGCAATAACATACAAGATAGTAGATGAAACTCCTTTTCATCTAAGGCTTCATTCTTCAACATGCCAAGTTTATCTCGAAGGTACACAACCTTACCTCTAGCAAGAAACTTGGTGAGAATATCAGCCATATGTTCTGTTGAATAGCATTCTTATGCACTATATCTCTTATATAGCTTGCATCACTCTAGGTGAACCCCAAGTTATGTAGGAGTTAGCATAAAGGCATTTTAGCCAACACACATGAGAGTCAATCTCATGATCATAGACTTCTGGATGCTTCCTTTAAGGTCTTGTAACAACCTCCTCACCTCCTCGTCCAAGGTTGTTTTAGATGAACTATTATACTCCCTCTGAATCTAATATCAACCTTCTGCGAGCAAGTTGTGTCTTTGTTCTTTAGTCTGCATTACGCTCTTTTCTTGAATTCCCAACCATCTATCTAGGAATATCATGATCTAGATATCTGCATAAGAGCCTTCTAGTTCACATACATGGAATTTCATCATTTGAATCACAATTCTTTTTCCCTTTAATAGTTTCCTGGTCACTAGGGAAATTATCTCAATATGTTTTACTCCCTTTGTATCAATATGACTGAGATCCTTGGAAATCAGAGAAGGCATATCCTCTAGATGTTGTACTTGACTCCCTCTGAATCTTTGAGTACTAACATCAACATTTAACCTTCTTGTCCAAGGTTTCCTCTGATGGTTCATCACACTTCTTTTGAATGTGATATCAACCTTCTGACCTTCTCGTCAAAGGTTTCCTCTGATGGTTCATTAGACTTCTTCAGAATCTGGATCCTCGGAAGTTCACAGATGTAGATCCTGTAGATTCTCCCTCGGAAGCTCAAGTTTGTGCATCAACCTCCTGACTTCTTTTCATCCAAGGCTGCTTCTAATAGTTGTTAGACTCCCTTTGAATCTAATAACAATTCTCCTTTTCTTGTAAGAGCATCCTCGGAAAAGATCAAGGCAAATAGCTCTTATAGTACGTATAGAAATACAAATAAGAGATTAACTACAAAAAGTAAATAAAGGTAGTTCTCAAGAAAAAATACTTATCACATAATTTTGGAGCAAATATCCAAAGATGTCCTTCATGATATGAGTCCTTTATACATGTGTGTGAAAGTCTTATTTGTAGTTTCTTCTAGCATCATCTCACTTAGAATGGCCCCCATTAGATCCTTATATTCTTTCAATATCTCAATTCATATCTTCAACATACTCTTTCACAATAGGTATGGTCTCTTCCTTTTGTTAAATAAGAAGTCGTCTTTTATTTTCATTTGCAGTACTGCATTAATAGAGTTATATTTGCTCCAAGATGGTATTGCCGAATGCTTGACTCCATCATAAACAACTGATAAGAACCATGCAATGAATCTTGAATATATCGCAGTGCTTGCAGTATTGTTGATAGGAGATTCTTCAGATGAGTCTATAATATCCTTTCTACTTGCTTGGTCCAGAGTCTAATAATTCAATTTAAGAAAACCACCTCTCATTTATATATTTCATTATTTTCTGTCTCAGCGGTGTATGCTCAGTAGTAATAATTACTTTTCGCAAGACGCATTGTAACATCTCTTTAGAAATATCAAACGATTTAACCAATGCCTGTGTGAAGGTTCACTGATTCACAATGACAATAACCTTACAAATTTCTGAAGTAATTACGCCCACATGAAGGTGTTAAAGGCGGCCCAAATATTTAATCCGTTTGTTATTTCTTCAACATCCTCTGCCAACAGTTATGTCCATATCAACGGCTATGGAAGAGTGATCCATGACTGATCCTTTGGAAGACTTGACAAAGGCAAGTTGTGAACATATAACTGCTCTAAATAAATAAGCTCACTGAAGCTTGTGGAGAGATTTACGAAATATTTGCATCTTTTCAATTCTAACACTTTCAACGACGGAAGTGCTCTCAATCCATCTGGCAACTCCTTCAGAAGAGGACAATTTTTCATGGTCATATGTGTTAATGATTTGGAAGTATTGCCGGTAGGTTTACAAATGTGAACTTCGCAACACTAAGATTCAATAGGCATTCCAGTCAGATTTTGAACTTGTGTAACTGCTAGATGAAAGGGCAGCATGCTGCACTAGACCATAGTGACAGAACTTTGCATTTATGCAATTAGTTGATTAATGGTGGCCACGTTTGCTTTGCTTCTAATATTAGCCTTTCTATTTATCAGACACATACCTAAATCTCTTGTACATCATTTTGCTATTATCAAGATGCATCAACTTTCAGTTCTTGTGTGCTCACTCAACCACAGAAGGGGGCTTTATCTGTTAACGTGGACATGATAAACTTTTAAACACCATTGGAGCCAATCAGATATTGAACCCTCTATTATGCTAGGTCTTTACAAGGTATTGGACGGAGGCCTCTCAAGAGCTATCTGCCCAAAATTCCCTTTCCGGAAGTCATATAGGATACGGAAGGCAGCTTGAGTCACATCTCCATTGAACAAACGTTGTGCCAATGCCTTTACATATATTTCTCCTGAGCAACAATCTGCATTTATCTTATAGCGATTTTGATGAACTCCTGCTCCTGCATTTGGATGCTGCTTCAGAATCTCTATGAGAATGGCAGCTACACCAGCAACAGCATATGATCTTTCTCCTATATCATCGCAAATTGCCAATTTGATTGCAGGAGCCTGATCATTAAACCGCATGGGCAGTATACCAGGGGAATCTAATATATCTAGGTCTTGACCAATTCGAACCCACTTCAATTCCCTGGTGACCCCGGGTCTGGATCCTGCTGCACAGATCTTCCGCTTAAGCAGGCGGTTAATCAATGATGATTTTCCAACATTTGGATACCCAACCACTCCTGCTCGAGTCTGCATTAATCTAAAACACAAACATGCATAAAGAAAAATATTAGCACACTGTTTGCCCTGATCTTCTTAACGCCAAGATGGTTGCTAATATACTGCTACAATTATTGCGTCCCTTGGGATTCACAAATGCGGTATTGAAAAATAGCAAAAGCTGTGGAGTTTAGTTCTACGTCTGCCCATTGCATCATTCTCTGAATTCTATTATTTGTGTTGCTATCTACAAGAGGCATCTAGGATCTTCCTTTAAGCGGTAAAACTTTGTTCAAAGGAACCCGCTCTGATACCATGTTGATCTTTTTAGGATCACTGCAAATATAATAGCACTGCCTGTATTGTATACGGTATGTGTTTTCCAAATGCAACAATCTCTCTTATTTATATTGGGAATGAGGCTATGAGAGACATGTCCCTTCACGGGACATGTCTATTCATATTATAATGTTTCATTAATCAATCATATATTAGAATAATATATATTAATAATAATATAACATATATATATCATATATATATATATATATTATTATTAATCAATATCTAAGTATTATATGTATTCAAAGTGATCATACGACTGAAGCTACAAAACATTAACATTATCAATGGAGCATTTCCTCCACCTTGGAATGAAAACAATGTACATTGTAAACACAAGTGTAGTAGATTGGAAGGCTGATATCCAGTCTCTTCTAGATGGTTTCAGTAAGAGGCTGGTTGAGAAAAATCTCTGTAATATGTAGGATATCAGTATTTCCCTCAAATGATTTAGTTCCTTGAATATCAAGGAAATGTGTACATGAAAAGTTTGACTGCTATTGGAGGTGGCCAGTGGGAAGGTACAACTAGCAGTCGCACCTTAGTGTGCAATGGGTACGCCGTAGAGTTATGGAATATATGTAGGGAATTTATATCTGCCGTCATGAACAACCTAACAATCTATACCTTATGCCATTACATATGCCATTAGCATTTTGTTTAAAGCTTCTAAAACCTTTGCAATACATCCATTTTGTGAATATCCAACAATTATAGTATTCTATTAGGTGACATCTATGTCTGGACATTTTGTCAAATAGTTGATGTGCCTTGTCTATACTTCCAGATCAATAAAATTCAACTAAAAATGAAAGGGAAAAAAACTAAAAACCATTTCTGATAAATAATTTTTCAAAAATCAACTTGTTGAAAGGATAAGAACACATCTAATTGCTTTCTCACAATTACATGCAACTGTGATCCTTACTGACAAACAGACTTGCCGTTCATGACCAAATAAAGAACAAAGCTTAAAATACCAAACAAGTAATAATTCTTCAATTTAAATTCCCCCCTTATACCTAGTCAAACAAACATATAATCTCTTTCCCTACATGTCTTTGCTATCCAGTCTCTTCTAGATGGTTTCAGTAAGAGGCTGGTTGAGAAAAATCTCTGTAACGTGTAGGATATCAGTATTTCCCTCGAATGATTTAGTTCCTTGAATATTAAGGAAATGTGTACATGAAAGGATTGACTGCTATTGGAGGTGGCCAGTGGGAAGGTACAATTAATACTTAAATAAGATCAAGAATATGGTGCTCCCCTCTGATGCAGAATGGGAGATGTTGGTAGCAGACTTTGGCTAAGGATGGGCCTGGGTCTCATTTGAGTAAAGTTTCCGCAGTCAGATTGTTTTACCTGTTGTTTTCTCTCTTATTTATTCATTGTTCTTTATTCTTCTACTTTTTTGTTTTTACTTCCTTAGGTTAGAGAGTCACATGCTTTCTACATGCCACAACTTTTACAGAAGTATTGAGCTATATGAGTTGGTTCTAATGATTGACTGGACAATTAAGTTGAAAACTGAGTAGAGGGATTCGATAAATAGATATGTATCAAAGACCTTCAAGCATTCCATTTTTTCAGTTTACATTGAAGAAGACATAGTTCAGTAGCGAAAAGCAATGACTTCATCCTCAACATTACCAACCCACAACAGAGAGATACCATCAACTGATGAGATCATCAGAGAAACAAAGATGAGGTTGAAACCATCTGTCTTCATGAGTGGTACCTTGCAATCTCGTCAATGAATAAATGAAGAACTGAACAATATTTATATAACTGAAGCAATTTATTAACTCATACAAAACAAGAGGAGGTGACTAAGTGATGTTAGTTCCGCACAGCAGGCTCATCCAATATGCATGCCACTGGTGTTGAGTTGCATAATCAGGGGAAGATCAGCAGAGAGACATCCCATTACATCCAAGCTTGGAGTAACTTGCTCAATGTTATGCAACAAGAAGCGATGCATAGTCATTGTTGTTAATAAATCATTAGTTGAGCATTGCTACCTTTTGCTATATATAGAGTTTCTTCCCCTTGTTCTGGATATGTTTCCTCTGTTTCTAGCTTAGGTTTGAAGGTGGTGTGTTTTGTAAACAAGTCATAGGAATGATTACTGTCAAAGATAAGCACAGTTCTCTGTAGTCTGGTTGAGATTGTTAAGCACACAGATATACTAAGACGGAGGTAGGGGTGAATCAGTATATGCTAATTCAACTTGATTGAACATAAATTATCATCAATAACCTTCCCAAATATAAATCCAAATCATCCTATCAGCATTTACCATTCTTTCCTTACTAATGCAGCAACTTATTAAACCATAAAAGTTAAAACACACATCCACACAAAAGAATTCCAGATATACGTGAAAACCAGGAAAGGGAAAAAACACGGTGAGAATAACTGCTTGGATCTACTGCTCAAATCCAGCCTCACAAGAAACATGAATATAATAAGGAATATACAAAATGAAGTAGGCATCAACCTACCAGAGTCTCCAATCCCCAATTATGTTTGCAGGCACCAACCTGCAGGAGAGACCAATCCCCTATTCCAAGATCTGAGCACCAACACATCATATGAAACACCAATCTCAACAGAATCAAAGAGATAAGAAACGTGGACCTTCAAAATTGAATACACAACTTCTTTCTGATCTGATCAACTTCAGAACTAACTCACACAGTGCATATGATCATCAAAATGTAACCACATAATGGTTGAGATGCTACTCACACAGCATTACCCACATACTCACACATCATCCATACCTTTAAAATTCCCACTCACTGAGAACACAGTAGGAGTGAATCTAGATCAACTAGATATATGTATTGCAATGACAATTACATTCACAAGTTGGCCTAGAACAAGATTACCGTATCTGCAAGTTGGCTACAAGAATAAACCTTAAACCAAATGTGTAATAGGTCAAGTCCAAAAGCCCACACATTATGCATTACGCAACATCAACTCTACTGGTCCCAATGAATATCAACACACTAACTCTGGCTGGCGCACATTACAATCCTCTGGTGTATCAATTCAGGACATCAACATAGTGAACCCTCTGTCACTTGTAAGCTCTCAGCCTCTGAAACTTTGGAACAGGATACTTCATATGTATCCTTACTTGACTTCCAATGCACAAGCTGTAACTCTCAGCTACAGTAGAATATGGAACCAAACACAATGACTGGACATCTGAGTGAACATACCGTTTCTGAACAACGAACCTCAAAAACATACCACAGACACTTCCAGTCAATGACGCATGTAATAGGTAACCAAGAAGTACTGAAACTGGAGCATAATGATAGCATTAAGAGAGTTATCAACCCATAGCTTGTAACAGTCTTTCCGGAATTCAAATGCTCAGTCATATCATGTCAGAAGCAATTAAAAATTGCTGTAGCCACATCATATACAATATCATGTCAGAAGCAATTGAAAATTGCTGTACCATAGTTCTCACTGATTTGCTGACTGCTTTGTGATATCAATGACAACACATGTTCAACATAGATCATATTGTCAGGATGCGATTGTTAAGGATAGTGAAGGTTGCAGGGGGTTTAGCAATCGCTCACGGCGCAGAATTTTGTTAGTTAAATCTTAGATTGTGGTAAGGCATTCATTCTGAGATGTATACCTGGGCAGAAAAATGCTCAGAGTGTATGGTACTTGGTTTTAAGGTATTCATCTTAATACGATGTCTCTTTTCCTGTGAATTTATGCGGGAATGAGATTTTCTAGATCTGTTAGGTGGATAATGCAAATTTACAAAGGAATGGCGAGAACTCCGAAAATCACTGTGTTCTCTTCATGCCTTTGCTATTGGTTTACCCAATGGAATTGAGCACCAGTATGGATAACATGTTATTAACCAAATCTTATATGAATTATCTCTTTTCTGTGTACTAGGATTTTGGTTTTCACTCATTAATATCACTAAAAGACATTTTAAATTAGTTCTCAAATGAATATACATTTCCTTCAGGGAATTCATATTTAGGTAAGTGATTCTTGAAAAAAGGTCCCTACTATGAAAGTAATGATGTATGATTTCTTGTCTACCGAAATAAGCTTCTGATCTGCTTTTTGTTGGTAAATTGGTGTTAACTGTTAAGAGTAGTTAGTGACAGAGAATTGGGATTCCTTATGCTAGAAGGTAATAGTTTACCTGCAGATGAATATTGTGACAGTATTGAATCTTAGGGATATACCTCTGATTGTCTTGTAGAGACAAAAGTGTAGAAAATGAAATGTCCTCATGTGAAGGGCCTAACTATCACTTATCTCCTGATCATGATTTTTACATTTGCGATTAACTGACATCTGTGGGAGTGCATTGTTTTGTAATAATCCATGATGTTTTGTGCCCAGCTGTTACTAGGTAGCATTTCTGCATATTAGATCAACCTGCACGGCTAACTGTGCTTAGGCTTTGGGGCACATATAGCCTAGCTCCATCCAAATTTGAATTTTTGACTTTGCCATTCAAGTACTAGATATTCACTGTCAGGTCCGCACAAGGTCCATGTATTGAATACAATATCATCTTATTTTTTGACTTGAATTCTGTATTTTCCAAAGTGCCTCAAAGTCCATGTGGTCAATAACATATCATATCGTAATCCATATGAAGCAATATCTTCAATTATTGCTGAAGGACAGGTCATTACATCAAGGGGGCCTTGAAATGTAACCCTTTATCAATTCTGAGATGGTTTCAGTTAGGATAACTGTCATAACAAAGTGATATGATATTCATGAAAAGTATGAAATATATGTGAGCCTGGACCAACATCATTGTAATGATTTTCCTTTTAATGTGGAATTATTTGATTTCCTCTCCCAATAGTGGCTTTGTCAATGCCTTTTATCAAACCTTGGTTGGGGCATTGAATTAATATGTTTTTTGTCCTTTAGTCTTTGATACAGTCACTGGTTAATTCCTTATCTCATCATCTCTTTTTAATTTTTCTACCCATTTAAAATTTTGTACCTTGATTCTTCAAGCTAGTTCGTGTGCAAACTACATGAAATGGTTCTTCTAGTGTGTCAACTCTTTTAGGATAACAATAAAAGTTTGTGCAATCTATGATGTGCTATGGCTGTTAGTAAAGCGATATTTGCCATATCTATAAACAGCCTTTGAATAATAAATTAATTACAGTCATACTATTTCTGCTGGAAATTTAGCATAGCTTTTTTGTTGTACAAGGGATAAAAAAGGAGATTAAATTTCATTACAGAATTTCATTGCATTTAACAAAGATTCTTCATTGTATAAGGGATAAATAATTAGGAAATTAAATTTCATTACGGAATTTCATTGCATTTAGCAAAGATTCTTCATTGTGCATTCATGTAATGACTTTATATCATGAAAATCTCCGCAAGACTGGGTTTAAAGACTGGCTTATAGTTTAACTAAGCATCTGCTTGACAATGGAATGTCGAAGTCATGGCATCCTCACAAAACCCAGAAAGATTGATAATTGATGAAGTATTTTGAAAGAAAAAAGCATAATTATTTTGTTTATTGGGCAGTGAGAGATCTGCATGATCTTGCAGAATTTGAACTTTTTGCAGTGCATTGTGAAATGATTGAGTAAATAAAGCTGTCTACAATTTCCTCATCTATCTTGGATTTTGTAAAGATCAAATAATTTATGAGACATCTTAATGCATCTAGAAACCCCATATGGAAGAAGATCCAGGAGTCTGACATTTCAATTGGTATTTTTATAGAATGATATATTTATTTTAATGCACTTTCAGACCCCCCAACCCTGGATGAAGGTGGGGTTTAGGAAAATAGAGGAAAAATTCTTGACATTTCTCAGACATATTATTCATTTGACGTTTTTTAATATATATTGTACTTTCAAAGTCTAGATTCCCGAGTTTCAGCAAAAGCCCGATTTTATAGAGGTTAGACCTATGTTTACTTGGGACCCAACACCCAATTGACTAAGTGAAGTGATTGCCAATGTCACGAAGTCAATAAAATAACCCCCAAAAGCTGGGCAGAGTATATGATACCCATTGATTCGATGAAGCATATGGAAAATCTCATGAAGTAATGAAAAAAACTTCATAAGCTGGGCGTGAAAATTTGCATCTCCTAAATAAATAGGAGGCAGGATTTGATTAGTCTTTTTGGAAAGAATCATTAAGGCTTAGTCATTTGGAGAACCACCATTGGCATCGAGTGGTTATAGAACAGGCACAGGTGTTCAGGGTTTCAGATAGAATCTTTAGTAGTATTTTGCATCACTTTTTAAAGAAGAAAACTAATCGTGGAGACTTCTGCAATACTTCAAAATTTCCTTTTTGTTTACACTCTTTTTCTGTTTATGATCTTCTATATGTATTTTTGGCATAGTGATTGGGAAATTTAAAGTTTTTGAAAGTGTAACAAGCACCTGGGTGCACTTAGTTCTTGCACATTTTTTCTCGGGTTGAGAAGCAATCTTGGCTTAGAATGCTTAAGTGCTTTATGAGTTTTTTATGTTACATACAAAACTTATGTGTCATGACAACAGTACTCCCGGAGGAATGCTGTCTACAAAGAAAAGCAACGGCAGCTGAGAGAAGATGCTCAGAAGGAAAAGGGAGGGGAAGCAGGGGGACACCATAACTAGCTAACACACTGACAATAATTTTTAAGATCAAGTTCTCATTTGTGTTCCCTTCTTCTAGTTTGAAATTGTAGACATTTATTGTTAATTGTCCAGTGCTGAATCTGCAGAGGTGCTGTGCATGTCTCCTGAAACAATTCCGTAAGGGCTTTTATAACAGGAACATTTGATAAACAATGCTTATCATGGCTTGCCATATATTGTTATTTGTTTCTTTTGAAGAATAACAGAGGATAGAACAGTGAACCTCATCTTGTGATAAAGGGAAAGCTTTAGTGTCCTATGACGTTATGTTATCAGTGATTTCATTACATGATAAACATTTGTATGTTTGGAAAAATACCTTGTGTTAATTGAAGGCTTCCAAGGACATTTTAATTAATTTTTTTTTGCTTTTGTAGGCATTTGACCTGTATGTTTTTAATTCATCTTAAGATGCCCTCTACTGGTAGTCATTATGTAGAGGGCATCTTAGAATGGATAAAAAATGTACGGGTGAAGATTGCCCACTTAGCACTCAAGCACCGTTAAGTATTGCACCAATAATTATTGGTTAGTGTGGGGGAAATGGTGAATGTGATCCCGTTGCTTTCGGGTTTTATACTGTAGTCTCTTTCTCAGTGGCGAAGGTTTTGGTGCATGTAAAGTCGTTTAAGTCGCTCTTACTGATGCAAGATTATCAGTTACTCTTACTAATGTGAGATTAATAGTTACAAGCCAATTATTTATTTCTGTTGAGTGAAGGCGTATATGTTTTTGATTAAAGCAGGGATTTGAAAGGGCCAAGTGAAGGCTTACATGTTTTTGATTAGGTAAGCAGGGTTTTGAAGGTTACAGTAATCAGATTTATAATTTTTTTTTTCATAGTCATTTATTCATGTTGATTCTTATTCTATGCTCTTATATATATCTCTACTTCCGTTTTCATATACTGTTGGCATTATTTTTTTTGGGTGCTTCATTATTCTACTTGCACTCAGGTATAGGGAATTTGATCTTCATACCCATACACCCTCACCTTCATATTCACTTTCACCTTCATCTTCACCTTCACATTCATATTCTATATTGCGTTGCATTCTTTGATATTCTATTAAATTTTATCTCAAGTATTTTGTATTGCTTTTTGTCCTTTTCATTTCCTTTTGTAATTTTGAGACAAAAAAGTGGTTGACTGCTCCTTTTCACCCTACTGGTTTCTCAAACTCATGAATTTCACTCCCTTCCTCTATTTAGCTAGGATTGTCTGTTTTTCTGTTATTCACCATTATATTTTTATTCTCTTGGTATCCACATCTTGATTATGGATCATGGCGAGTGATTTGGATTTTTTTATATACGATGGAAAAATGCTCATGGTTAAATCTAGAAACAGTCAAACTGATACAATGAATTGTGAATTTTTTTGTCTTTAATTAGATATTCAAATTTCAAACTGACCCCAGTGAGTATTATCATAATAATGACATTTTTCTAGGTGTGAGTAACAATTACAAAACAATCACAAGAATCTAAAATACCTATCTCAAGGGTGGTGGTAGTGGAAGCCTTCAATACCTTAAATTCATAGATATAATTAGTTGAAAGAGGCACGAGGTTTTAAAGCCCGAAGCGGCAGATTATTCACTCTACGAACAAATGTTTAAAAGTTCTTGTGTGTTTGAGTAGGTGTTCTTGCCTCGTGATTATCACCACTCAGCAAAGCGTGTGATGGCTTAAAATATTCCCAAAACAAAAAGAGTTAAAGAGAATGCTTATACCCCCCTTGACTTGGATTTGAAGTTTAAGCTCATATTTTAACACATCAATGCTACGTTCAATTTAATTTTCTGCTCCCAAACATTTGCTCCTTCCGAAATTTCGCCATCTTGAGATGAAGGTAGAAGGCGTAATAGGCAAAGATAACGAGATAACATGATAGCAAGCATAGTGTTTTAAACAGGTTTCATTAAAGCATAACGGAGGAAAAATCGATAATTAATGAAGGCCCTTTAAAAGATTTTATCCATGGCTTTGAATGTTTATTTGGCAAATCAATCAGCCTTTATCATCCATAGCCTTCCAGTGAGAGTAAACCAGACTTGAAAATTAAAATGGAGACACCCAACATATCTATAAAATATAAGTTCCTATTATCAAATAGATAAGTTGGGTGGGGTAAATCTTGAATAGAAATAGTTTATATCATTTTATATTTAAAAAATTAAACAAAGAACAAAGAGAATAACAAACTATTCGATTGATTTATTTATCAACAAATTATAATTTTATAGGTGCCCAAGATTCGATAATCTTTCTACAAAATAGCTAATGCATTTGACAACAAATTGAGAATGAATGACAATGAATAGTTAGCATTGACAACAAAATAAGAGACTAACATATCCTTATTGACATGTACATGAGACTAATTTAATTATGAGTTATATTATCGTTCATTCTCCTTTAATGAATAACCAAATTTCGATGGACTCCCAACGTTTCTTACAAACTAGGGACCTAAAATGATTAGCAATTTAAAATAAAATGATAAGAAATACATTATGCATAAGTTATTCTTTGAAAGTAGTTCTTAGACTAGTAAGACTTTTTCAAGTTGCTTTGGATATAGCCGTAAACTGTAATTTGAGTTGCTAACATCATTGGACACTATTTGCATATGACGTGTCTCATCACCCTTGGTAAAGGCATGATGACGAACTTCCAAATTTTGGATCTCCCTTAGAACTATTGGACATCAATCCTCATATGTATGTCTCATAGTCCAATGAGGTATAGTTTCTTTGATCCACAAGCATTTCAGACTATTGAGCATCTATCTATCCTCTGTTGATTTCCTCCCTATTTTTGAAGTTTTGTGTTTTTCAAAATAGAACAAATAGCTCATCTTTATTGAAGTCATTCATCAGTGTCAATATGTGGTAGTTCTTCCACAAAAAAACTGTATTTTACTAATCTTTAAGTTCTTAGACATTATCTTTCCCATCCTTCAACAATGATAGGTGAGGCTCTTATAGATCTTTTAACCAAGCTTTATACCAAATTAGCATAGAGAACAACAAACTATCTGATTGATTTATTTATGAACAAATTACAATTTTGTTGGTGAAAAAAACTCAATGATCTTTCTATAAAATAGCTAATACATTTGACAACAAACTAAAAATGAATGAAAATGAATTCTCACCATTGACAATAAACTAAGAGGGTAATAGAGGGTACTTGACTAATTTAGTTATGAGTTATATTTTCTAACATATAATAGTTAGAATACTATGTTTATTTGAAATAAAAAGTAAAAGTTATTAATTTGCTGTTAATGTCAAGAGGGATTCAGTTTGTCAATGAATTTTTAAAAAATAAATAAATTCATAAAACATTTTTCCTTTCAATTTTGTATGATTTTTAAACTATATAATTATAATTTATTTTTTATAATCAACTTCAGAATAGTTTATATTTTATATTCATGAATATGATATATGTTTATCTCAAATAATAAACTCAATGTCTAATTAAAAATGATCTTCCACCCTCTTTCAAATAATTAATTCTATTAAATTAAAAAAATATTTAAAATATATCATATATCATTTTTATAACCTTGAAAAAAATGTCTTAGTGGCATCCTAGCTTCATTAATCACTACATAGTAATAAATATATACACTCTACAAAGATAATCTCTCTCAATGTGATAGTACATCAACGGACATAGGTTTCCAATAGTCTTCTAAGTGTTATCTTTCATGTATTGCCACTTGTGTTTGTTGCTTCTCATTTTAAAATGTAAAACGACAAAAGGAATCTAATGATCTAGGTATAATAATTTAATTCTACATATTTATATATGATGATCATATACTTACTAAATGTTTTCCTAGGAAACTCAACAATCACACTCAAGTCGTTATACTCTTTTTCTCATAGTTCTATTTAGTCCTTCAATTAACTAGATCAAGCCTTTCTGATCCATTTCCAGTTATAACTTAACATACATGTTAACTTCACAAACCTAGTACCATTGAATGTTTCCATACCCTCCCATTCTACCTCTACATAATTTCTATTCCTTCCACACCTTTCAAATTTCCTTTTGTTTGTGCCCCTATTATGTGTTTTTTAGCCAATCTTTATTCCTTAGTTTCCTCCTTCCTTTAATATTCTCATGTAAAAGTTTTACCATTTGAGGACAATGAAATATAATTTGTATGCACTTCCACCAACTCTAAATAGGTCTCTATGATTTTGCATCATAATACCTTCTCACCCAAGATTATCTTTCATGCATTGCCACTTGTGTTTGTTGCCTCTCATTTTAACATGTAAGATGGCAAAGGGAATCCAATGATCTATGTATAATATTTTAATTCTACATATTTATGTTGATCATATGCTTACTAAATTTTTTCCTAGGAAACACAAGGATCACACACTCGAGTGGTTCTACTCTTTTTCTCATAACTCCATTCAACCCATAAACTGGATCAAGCCTTTATGATCCAAACTACAACATAGCATATATGTTAACTTCATAAACTTAGTTCATTACAAACAAGACTCCATAGAAGGTCAAGTGCTTTCATACTATAATATAAATATACACTTGCAAAACATTCATTAACACCTACTTGAATTTTATGTTCAAAAGCTGTTTATGAAATCCTACTTGCACCAATCCAAGATAAATTATTTTTCCAATAATATAACAATTTTATGGGTCTATGTGCTAGTTTGAGAGATTACGAGGCTAAGGGGGAAAAATGCTGATAACTATCTTATTATCTCTCCTTTTCTCCTATTCTTACTTATTTCCTTTGACAAGCTCTTCAAATCACTATTTAAAATTAATATAATCACACTTTCTTCAAGATGGAAAAGATATCAACTATCAACTAGACACATTTCTTCCTCTACCTCAAGGTTGTAACTCCAAAGCATTCTATAAATATCATTGTATGCCTAGAAATGATACTAAATGATGTGTGAGTATAAAATACAAGGTGATATAATTGCTCAAATTAAATATTATACATATTGAGGGATATAATGACAAATGAAATAAATTTCTATCACTTCCTAATCAAAATATAAAAAATACAAATTTATCCCGTTAAAGGAATAAACAAAAAATTGCAAACTTGTTCAAAATCATCTAGAGTAATAGAGATTGTTGGCTTACCCTCCTCACATGGGGCGTTCTTCTCTACTCTCTTTTAATCCTCCTCCATCGTCTTTCAATATTACCTCCCATGTTTTCCTTTGATGAATTTGTTGGTGCACTTGATGCCCAACTTTCACCATCTCTTGCCTCTATTCCTCTCATAACATTCTATCCTTTTGACATCATAATGAATACATATCATGGGCTTCTATAGATACAATCCTTAGTTATTGATTAGATCATTAATTGGATCTTGGAGAACCCACATTGTAATTTAATATTCACAAATGAGCACCTATATAAATTCCATCATCCTCATGAGTAAAGGGGCACTTTCATTTATGCATTAAGGTAATTGATACCTAAGAAGATTGGAGCATTATAGAATATGAAAAATGGAAATTTTAGATAAAAAAATAAAATACACATTTGAAAAGAGTGGAAAACTTGAATTATTTTGGAGAGAAAATACACACTTTATAGTGATTTATGTGCAATAAAGTAGCCATCTAGGTTCTTCTCTATTAACAGTTAGCACACGATATGTATTGCTATAGGGAGATAATACTAGATAATATCTTCATAATACTTTTATAGGTGTCACATGCATATTATGTGCTTTTTATTTGGACATAAGAGTGCTAGATGTTGAGTTCGGTAATCAGGCATAATAACCTGACCAAAATAACCCTGGACACAATAACCCAAGGACGCAATAACCCAGGGTCACAATAACCCATGGTCAAAATAACCCATGGACGAAATAACCCATGATCATTTTAGATCAAGTTAGTATGCTTAAAAAGGTATTGTGAGGCGCCATAGAGGATATTTAGGTCATATATCCATTATATACCCCTAAAATAGCCTTAAAACATCTTTAATATGCTTAAATAACTTATAAAATGGTAAATAATTATAGAAATAAAGACAAATTCGTGGGAATAAGCTAAATAAGAGTTATTATGACAAGATATAAGTCAAAAGGCATTATGAAGAGGCACTAAGACGACAAGATAAGATAAGATAAGATAAATTTATTAATGTCCAACAAAAGACCAACAAGGGTCTATGGGACAGGAATCATACAACAAAAGTATCAAGAAACCAGCAGACCACCAAACAGTGGTCGGGGGAACATGCTAAAAGAACAAGGAACCAAACAAGAAGAACCAGAGAACAATGATCCAAGAACCACCAGGGCAAGGACTAGGGGTTCTTCTCGAGCGGAAAGAAATCCAACATAGAAGGATAGTGACTTGGAAGAATATGGGTATGGACCCGTCGTCGTGATCTACTGGTGGTCTGCCATTGATGGGTAGAAGCACTGCGAGGTCTCACGGATCTGGAATGACCAATGGCGGAAGCACATGAGGGCCGCTTCACACCCTGAGCCGTGGGCGAGGGCAAGAAGAAATCCGTAATGAGCTATTTGGTGACCTGCTTCTGGGGAAATAAAAGCTACAAGGTCTGGTCACGGAGTTGTATCGTCTCTCGTAAATAGAGTGCCAGACATCTCTAGTCAGAGTAACAAAAGAAGGAAGTCAAGGAGCTACAATCTCTGAATAAGCAATAGAATCTCCCTCTGATCTCATAGTATATAGGGCAACGGAAAATGAAATGTGCCTCAGTCTCAATCTTAGACAATGTGCATAAACAACAAATGCGATCCTCTCTGTCAATGTGATGATTAGTCTACGCTCGCAGGCGGTGAGAGCTGACTCTGAAGATCCCAGCGCGATCTGAAGAGCATGGCACCAACGTTGTGATAAATATTTGGGTCAAACGATGATCCCATCCTGAATGTGTAAGAAGTGCTTAGCATAAAAAGCCATCCTCAGATGTAAGCCTCCACTAGGGTTGGTCCAGGTCGAGATGATGTACTGCCTATAGATGTCAAGTCTGACATGCTCATTCAACTCCTGTTTGGAGGGGAGAAGATGAGCGCGTCCAAAGAAAACTGAAAGGGGGGTAGGTGATCAATATCAATCCCGATGGAACCCAAAAGGGAAGTGGCTTGAGCATACCAACAACGAGCTCTAGGGGAGGTGTCAGATCTAGCCAGCTCAATAAAAGAGCAACAGGCGAGGTAAGAGTATCTACTCCGGTCATCCGAAGAGTCAGCGAAGCAACGTAGGCGGTGAAGAAACCAAACCAGATCGAAGATGGCTCCTAACCTAAAGGGATGAGCCCCGAACTCCGCAAGGATGATGCTGTGGGAGGTGGTACAATGACATCTGATGATACGCCGAAGGAGGAGAGTCTATATACGCTCAATAGAGGCCCAGTCGGAATCAAGAAGAGATGGTCCCCAAACAACAAAGCCATAGAGTACATTAGGTGTAACCAAAGAATCCAGGAGGGATAACTTGGACGAGGTGTCTTGAAAGTGGTGTCTAAAGCACTGTCTCTCGATCAGGGCGAGGGAACCCATCCCTTTATTGATTCTAGGCTGAATAGCAGGTCTCAAACTGAAGTGAGGACCGAAAAACTTAACCCCGAGGTATGTGTATGCAGAGGCAATCTCGATCTCCTGTCCCTGGAAGTAGAAGTGTAAATGAGAGGTCTTCAAGTAGTTGAAGACCATGACCCATGTCTTCCCCAGATTAACCACAAGCTGTCTCAAATCACAAAAGGAGGCCAAGATATCAAGAATTCTCTGGAGACCCTCAGGTGAGGAGGCTAAGAGAATCACACCATCAGCAAAAAGAAGAATGGAAACTAAGACCTGGTGTAAATAGTAGCCATCACCTGGGAGAGACGCATCTCTGATGAAGCCCTCGAGCTTGTCAATGTAGATGCCAAATAAGGTGGGGGAAAGAGGGCATCCCTGTTTCACCCTAATAGTGCTCTGAATAGGGTCAGAAAAGCCCTTCGGAGTCCTGAATCTACCCTCAACACGCTCGTAAAGTCTCATAATGGCAGTCAAAAGAATCTCAGATATCCCAATGTCTCTAAGTCTCTGAAAAAGGGCCACTCGGGGGATGAAATCAAACGCCTTACGAAAGTCAATGAAGCAACAATAGACTTTCGCAGAGTGATAGCGAGCCTCCTCAATGATCGCCCGTAGTGTCAAAATGTGGTCCATGGTTTGGTAATCAGCACGGAAGGTAAAAGAAGAATGGAAACTAAAGGAAGTAAAGGAAGGAAGAAGGGGAGAAGAATTAAGAGTGTGTAGAGTGATAAGAAAAATAGAAATCAAAATTCATAATTTTTTTTTTTTAATATAATTTTTTGAACATTATATTAAGTTTTCCTAGGGGTTTCTATAAAAGTATACAAAAATAAATATACTTTTAGGGAATCAAGAAATTCTTCATAATTTTTAATATATACAATGCCTCTTCAATTTTTAACAAGTAAAAAAAAAAAGAAATTTCTCATTTTAAATGGTTAAACATTTTTGCTTCATCGAGAAGGTGTCAATAAAATGATTTGGCGTTGTGCAGAATATTTTACAAATAAATGTTCAAGTCGGTGCTATACTACAACACAAACAAAATCTAGTGATGTGGTTAACAGTACAAGACATAATCATTGTCCAAAAATTGAGATGATCACTATCAAACATAAGTTGAATGAAATGAAAGACATGGTGTGCTTGACTCAAGACTCTACACAAAATATCATTTCTACTACATGTTCTAATATTTCATTACCAGTAGCAGGAGCAATACCATCAACCAATGCATTATCCAAAATGATTCGAAGGAAAAGAATAATATTTGAAGCTCCACCACCAAATCCTCAGACGTCGAGAGATCTTATCTTTGACATTTCGATTATATAAGAGGCATTGCTCATAATTTGACACTTTAATTAAAAATTTTAATAATTTTTTTTTAGAAATATACTTGTAATTTATAAATTTTGTTTTCCTTTCTCTATAATCTTATGGGGTTATTTTGTCCATGGGTTATTTTGACTGCGGGTTATTTTGGATTGGGTTATTATGACCCTGGGTTATTTTATCCTCGGGTTATTGTGGCCGGGTTATTCTGTCCAGGGTTATTTTGGCCGGGTTATTATGTCCTGTAATCATTGAGTTCATATGGTGCCAAATGTATGACATGATCATTTGGTTTAAGTGAAGCCACTTGTTAGACATGCATGGTATTAAAATGATTTTAGAAGAGAAGAAACACTTTTTCAAATGTACATGACCATAAAATGTATATGACCATTACTAAGAAAAGATGCACGAGATTATGCTTGTAGTTATGCATGAAATTGTAAGTATTAGTGATGCAAAAATTTGTATAGGTATTGAGTATCATATGTTGAATGAAGGCATACATATAATAAATGCTCAAGGATATTTGTAGGGATACCATAGGATCATTCATCCCTTCCTAAAAATTTACAATCTCAACTACACTATGCTTGATTTGAGAAAACTTGGCTTTGGGTTTCTCTAGAATTTACCACTTATCTTAACCAACATAATGCTTGGGCTTGACTCTCTGAAATAGCCAATGAGTGCCTAAAGTGAGTATGAGTCAAGGTGGTGTTGATGATAGCATCATACACATATAGATTAATATGAATAGGATTTAGGTCTACATGATAATGGAATTGTGTTGGCTCCAACAATGGAGGAAAAAATGGTTTGAGTAGCTTTATAGTAAATATAATATGTAAACATAAAAACCATGAAATGTAAAGAATGAATGGATTATCATTAACTACATGTAAAATGGTGTAAGGATCAAAATAAATTAGCATGATCATATACTAAGAACCGCATAATAATTCTATCTACATATATTGTCATACTTTATTGGCGAATTGAACGCTTTATGGTGTGTGATGGGTTTTTTGGTATTCTTTATAATTTTATTATTGACACTAAGGAATTTACAAAAATTGTCAATGAAGGTCTTGGATGAATTAGATAGATTTCTATGCTTTATCCACTTCTTATTATTCTGCATGTGTTATAGATGTCAAAGGTGCATGATAACATATGTTAATGAATGTACCTAGATGAAACCCACGACACATTAGAAATTACTATCTTGTTGTAGGAATGTTGATCAATTTGTGAGTGAGAAGGCCCAACAAGTCTCATTGATTTTCTATATGGGTATAATCTAAATGCTTCATGAGAGATATGTTCTTATAAACCTCTACTAATTAAATATGCATCAATCTCTCCCTATTAAAGTTTATTTGGTTTCTTAAAATGTGATCACATAATTAAACATAATATATAAGTAAATTGTATTAAAATTTATCAATAATAATATAGTAACATGCACCAAAAATTTATATTATATTGGGACAAGAGATTGATTTAGATTATCTAAGATACACTTCAAAGATACCCCTTTAAGTCCTCTTTTTAACCTCATTGACTCCAAGGTAATTATGATCACACAATATTTTGATTCAAGAATCTCAAAATATCTATAAGAAAAAACATCCTCTCTTATTTTTAATAATTCTTATTTCTTTGTTTCCTTGAGTATTTAAGAATATTTTTTATTATTAGAAGCAACAAAAAATGGGTGTTGTCCCTTACAAAACCCCAGCCTGAAGGCACAAAAATAAAAGATATTTACAATAAGGTCAAGAGAAGACCATTAACAACAAACTAGTAGCACAACTAGTAATCCACATCAAGTATGGGTACACAATTCACCCACAACAATGGGAGGAGAGTGAGAGACTGTAGAGTGATTCTTCCTTCGTTGATGAACAATCATCTAGTCGATACTTGTAGCAAGATCCCCAACACAAGATGGTGGGACCCTCGGAGAGAGAGAATCAACACCATCAATAGGAACAATGTACTAACAATGTTGAACCTCAACAACCATAGATTGGATCATATTAGGAACAATAGTAGTCAGAGAAGGGTTAACACCGCTAGAGGAGATTGAATCAACAATAAGAGGTTGAGACAGATCCAGTGGGACAAAGGAGGTCAGAACATAAGGAGCATCACCTAGGGGGAAGACATCATCAGATTGAAGAGTGTCATCAGAGGAAGAGTCATGGGCCAAGATAGTCAAATGATCAACATTTGTATCATTCCACCATGTAGAAGCATCTTTATGATGCAATGGAGAATAATATGTGGTTAGATGATTAGTAGAGAAGCATCGCCTACATTTGAAGGGGAGGCCCCCAAAATCTAGTGATTGGATCCATGGCATGTCCTCGATGACAACCACATCCCTTAGAAGGGATATGGATATGTCAAGGTCAACTAGAATGTGAGAAAATGTAGATTGACTCACTGTAGTCATAGCCTCATCCACCTTTAAAAAATAACCAATAGAGTTTCCTATGACCTCAAAGAAAGAATTGTCCCAAAAATGAAGAGGAAGATTTGGAGACAAACCCACATTGGACACACGCTAAGTGGTTCAGTAAGAGGGTTAAAGGAGACTGTCTAGGATTTTGGTCGAGAGAGAGTGATTCCCCTACATCAATAGTTTTTCGGATATAAAATCATGCTCGTTCTCAGAAGTAAAAACAACAATAAAAAACCTTTTGCACAAGGAAAGAGCTTGATGTTACTAGAGTAATGATCTCCAAGACTTTGTGACCCAACGTTGTAGATTTAAAAGGGAGGGCTAAAAACCAATAAATCTACAAACCAAAGCACAATGTTGGTAGAAATCCATATTTTCCACAACTTCCAGGCACCAAACAATGGGATGGGCTTTCACCTTCGAAGGGGCAAATTTAGTAGCATGAGTGTAGCTCTTTCCACCAACAACAGTAATAGGGGGGAGCCCCAACCTTAATAGTAGTGGAGATCCCAACTCCATCAGAACCAAGAATCTCTAAGCCCCTACAGGAAAAACCATCACAGGCCCACCATGTGCAAAGGGTGCATTTGGTGTCCTTTCCAAAGACCCCAACCCAAGAGCAACCAAAACCAACATGGCAAACAAGCTGGGTGATTTCAAAATGGCCATTGAGCGGGAAGTGGCTCCAACGGACTCAAATGACACAAATGGCTCCACAATTCAATATGAGTATAAGAATGTTAATGAAATGCAACTTCTCGATAATTTTGTTGTAGTAAAAATTTACATAAATTAATTACTTGCATAATTTTAGAGTTCGTAAGTGACTTGTTGAAATCTAAAATTGTTAATTAGTATATTGAATCCTTTTAAAAACATTTATAATAATTTTTTAGACTATAATGTATATGTTTTCTTAGGTTATCTATTTTTAGTTCTTGTTTACATCATGGATGCTTATATATACATGCAAGCATATTAGGTTTTGTCAAAAACAATATCAAAATAAAAAATCTATATTTTAATGTTAATTTTTTTTCTTAATTTTATTTTGTTATACATAGTTGTCAATTTCATTAGTCCACAAGAATTTCCCTTTTCTATTTGTATAATTAATAATAAAATATATCAAATAAAAAATCACATGACAAGAAAAATTAATCTACTTTTTACTATTTTGATTTTCACTCTTTGCCACATGTAAAGACTAACCAAGTATATTAATAGAGTGCCAAATATTAAAACCATCTTACAATTTTTTTGTTATAGTAATATCTACCATTTCTACAATTTTAATAGGCAATAAAACTATAGGATGACTATAGCATTTTGGATAGATGTCTTGAGGTTTTGGATAGTTGTATGTACCCTTTTTAGTTACACCCCCAAAAATATAGTTCACTCATTTCTTCTTGTCTACAAAAGAAAGTATTTGGTCAAATTGTTCAAAAGTAATATTCTCTTCAGGAATTGGTCATGACATCTACTTAGAACAATAGTGAAATGGGTTTACTACTAAAAGGGAAGTGAGATAAAACTTCACTATTAATCTAAAAGGGTATTAGTGTAGTATAGAAAATTATATAACATTAAATAAGAAACAATACTAAAATGAATGCATAATAGATAACACATTATACTTTGAGAGAACCTTTAAAAAATCAAGGTTCAAAATCTCAAACTAAAATTCAAAGTAAACTCAATTCCAACACAATTAGGCTCAATACCAACATACAATTCTAGAGATATTTAGGCAACATAATCATACCTAAAATCACATATCATAAAACCTTCATCCCAAGCAATTGGTGCATAGTCAAGGCTAAAATTACAAACTATAATTAATTTCTATATAATGTGATCAAAACCATGAGATGACTGGACACTCAAATCCATACACAAAATCCAATAGATAAAATCATGATGACTTAACTAATGCTCAAATAGAGATTTCCATTCCAAATTGCATGCTACATTTGGCCTCATTGTTCTTTTTAGAAAAAATGCTACTTAATTTTCTCCCATTTCACACATGTTTTCCTCTCATCACGCTCCTATAACAAAAATAAATTGACACATCTTACAAGTTTTTCACATTTCTATTTAACAACTTCAATGATATTAAGTGAGACTCACAACTTTTCAAATTTAAATTACAAGTGACACATAGTGCCAGTCTAAGTGGAATGTCTCAATTATGTCAGTACATCAATAAACATAAAATTAATAAAATGACTTTGGATATTATGAAGAAAAGGTTTATGGAAACTATTCAAAATTCTCTCATTTTTCTTATAATTTGCAAGATAAAAATATAAACTACATCAAATTATAAATTATTTTGAAATAAGTTTCTGGATTTGATTGTGTAAGTTTTTTTACATCAATGTTTCAGATCACACTCCGTGATCCATCATCAGGATAAGAGAGTGAAGAATGAACAGTAAAAAGTGAATTTTTTTAATATAAATTATTTACTAGGAATTGTTAGGCTCACATCTCACTAAACCTTTTAAATTTCTATATGCTCACTAGATTTTTGAATGCATCTATAATTATCTAAAATATCAACTTTCTTTGGAAACTTGCTTCATCCTCTAGCATGTCATAAATAAAATGATACTAAAAATCAATGTGCCTCATTTATGCAAGAAAGGTTAAGTTTTTTGCTAAGTTGGTAGTATTCTTATTATCACATCAAGTTGCAATTGCTATCACTTGTCTCGATATTCAAACATTGACTTTGAATCCAAATATCCTTATTATGAGGATAAGTAGACGACATATTCTTTGCTTCTATGGTGGATAAAGTGAGAAAATTTATTTATTAGCCATGTGACTTATTTCATCACTAAATCCATAGCCATTGTAGACCTTTTAATTTCAATATTCCGTATTATCCATTGTGTATTATAGGTTTAATGAGACATTCCCTCCTTGATGGCATATATAGATTACTTTGAAATACCCTAGAAATATCACAAGCTTCACTTCATCACTACTTAGTGATCTTGTTCAAGACAACTATGAACTCACTCAAGATTTTTATTCCTCGAGAAATGCCTTTTTTAATGCAAATTATTACAAATACATAAGCATACACAATAAATTAGCATAAGATAAAAAGTGTTAGAGTTGTCATATTATAGCTAATAATTAATTTATTTAATTATTAGTCTATTATTCTCTACACTTAAGTTAGACTTAGGCATCTCATTATTCTTTAGGGTTTTCACCTTTAGGGTTTTGGTATCCTTTTATAAGGATTCCCTCTTTGTATTTAATTAATTCACTTATTGGATCATAATAGAGATTGCTCTTTGTATGTCCATAAGATGTCTCTGGCTTTTTGGACTCCATGATTTTTCTTGCTTCTGTGCTTTGCTTCTTACATGTGACAGGGTTATGCATGCAGGTGTTCTTGGGAGATTAGTATTTCACCTAATCTAACATGGTATCAGAGCCATCTTGCTGCTCGCTGTTCATATTTTTGTTGAAGTGATTCAGAAGTAGGATGTTATTTTTTGTTTCTTTTTTGCCTGCAAAAAAGAATTTTTTTTTTTTGGGTATTTTGAGCAAAAACGGACGCCACCATTGCACTCAGAAGGCCTGGGAGAGTCAAAAATCATATAAAATTTGCAGTTTTTGGCCACTGTGACTTCTGAGAGAAAATTTTTGCCCTCCTAGGGCCGTACGGCTCGAAAATCGAAATTTTTTTTAAAAAAAAATCATTGTTTTTTAATGATTTTTGAGTTAAAAAAACACGGCCCACTTTATATAAAAAGTGCCGCTCGCCCGCCACCGGCGGACCACCCTCCACCGGCACCTCCTCCACAGCCGGCCCCGCCACCGGGCACCCTCCGCTCCGCCCGCCAGAGGCCGCTCCGCCGTAGTGCATCCGCCGCCCACCAGCTCCGCTTTGCTCGTGTGCCCGGCTCCGCCGCCCCGCTGGCCTCCTCCGCCGGCCCCTCCCGGCTCCGCCGCACTGTGCGCCGCCTCTCGGCCCCGCTCCGCTCCGCCCTGACGGCCCGGCGGGTTTTAAGCCCCGCGGTGGTCACATGGGTGACTAGGAGTTCCAGATTTAGCCCCCTGCGCGCGCCATGTGCTCAGGGGCTTTGTGTTTTCCAGCCCCAGGGGCTTAAAAATTTATTTTGAAGCCTTTTTAGGGTACCTGGGCCTTTTTTGCAATATCTTGAGCATACGGGGGTCTTTTTTGGACTTCTTTATATCGCCGGAAAGCTCTTTCCGAGATCTTTCCGATTATGGAGGTTAGAATTTTTGGATCTATTGTTTTGATAGTGTTTTTTTCTGTCAAAGGTGATGTTTATTTTTTGCCTTCCGGGAGCCATATCTCGCTCATCCGGACTCATTTTTGGGCTCACCATATATCGTTGGAAAGCTGGTTCCATGAGTTATTCAGTTGCAGGGGTCTTTTATCCAGATTCTACCTCAGGTTTTCTCTCCTCTGAGTTTTTCACTTTCGCACTCTGGCAGATTACTTGGGTTCTACAGGTCCTGGGATCTCTTCTTCTATTCTTCTGGCTCACTCTTCTTTCTGACTTCTGAGCATTGTATGCTTCTCTTCTGTAGCATTTCTTTTCTGTAAACGCACTGAGATAAAGTGCCTGCTTTTGTATATCTGGGATCTTGTACTCCTTGTGTTTGTTTGTACTCGCACTCAGTTATAAAGTGCCATGGGGGGTTATGATGTTTTGCCTTTTGTGCTCATCCACCTTTGTCAAGTGAGTGTACCTTCCATGACATTAGCCCATGCTGTGTGTCCAGAAGATCTATTCTTCTTCTTCGACACCGCCCTTTATCCTGTGCGTGTACTTCTGTTGCACTGTTGGTGTTCCTGATTCTTCTTCTTGCAGATGTTTCTGGCATTGCATTTCAGTGTTCCTGTCACCCCTCTCCCTATTCAACATTATGGGGGGGTTCACCTGTTGGTTCTATTGCTTCCTTGGTTCGGTTGAGTGATCTACGTATTCAGTTTTTGTTCCTATGTACTAGGCGGATGCAGTGGCTAGGCACCTATGCATTTCGGTGAGATGGATCATCTACTATATAGACACTCATTCATTCCTTTTTTGGAGGTCACCTCTTTGATTGATCAGCTCTTCAGACTTTGTCTTCTCTACCTGGTCATGCACTATTTCAGTGGGGGTTCCAGCAGTATTCTTCTGACAGTGTTTGCAGCTTCATGCTTCAGAGATGCTTCTTGCTCTTTCTTGTTCCTTTCTTTGGGACATTCCCTAGATTGGAGGCTTTGTTTCCTTCATCTAGTTTATTTCTTGTACTTGGGTACCTGATCAGGCCTTGTTGCCGGGACCCATTGCTCTTTCATGCATTTTTGTTTTCATGCATCTTTTAGTCCTTAGTTGTTTAGCTTCTCCCTAAGTTACACTTAAGGGGGGATGTTAGAGTTGTCATATTATAGCTAATAATTAATTTATTTAATTATTAGTCTATTATTCTCTACACTTAAGTTAGACTTAGGCATCTCATTATTCTTTAGGGTTTTCACCTTTAGGGTTTTGGTATCCTTTTATAAGGATTCCCTCTTTGTATTTAATTAATTCACTTATTGGATCATAATAGAGATTGCTCTTTGTATGTCCATAAGATGTCTCTGGCTTTTTGGCCTCCATGATTTTTCTTGCTTCTGTGCTTTGCTTCTTCCATGTGACAGGGTTATGCATGCAGGTGTTCTTGGGAGATTAGTATTTCACCTAATCTAACAAAAAGCTCATGCTCCTTTTCTCTCTAGATATTTTTGATTAATTAATTAGAGAAGGGCCCTAAACCCAATACAAAAGGACATCACAATAAATAGATCAACTAAAAAGGTGCTAACTCAAACATCCAAAAAGCCCAAGGGATAATGAAAAAAAAGATCACATACAATAATCAAGAGTAGACCACCATCATAAAAAAATAGGCTATAACAAACCACTAAAACACATTTCTTGTACAACAAACAATCCACATAAAAAATGGGCATCTTGGACATCATTGACAACTTAATGAAGAGTTTGGGATGAGGAGGAAGAACGACCTTTCCTTTGATAACAAGTAATATTCTAGGAAATACAATCATCTGGAACACCATTACAATGAGAATCAAGAGGAGACATCCCCTTAGAAGGTATGTTAGCACAAGGGGCAGAGTAATGACAAGGTGTAGCATCATCCATCAAAGACTGGATCTCAACATGAGATACATGTAGAGAAGGATCCAGGAGGCCAGAGGAGGCCAAACCAACAACACGAGGCTCCATATCATCTTGGAAGGAGTTATCACCATCTTGGGATTCATCAGAATAAGATCTATAATCTTGGATAGTCAAGTGATCACCATTAGTATCCTTACATCAAATAGTAATGCCTTTGTGATGCAAGAGAGAACAATCTATGGCTAAATGTCCAATTAAGAAGTAATGAAACTATTGAAAAGGGAGGCCCTGATAATCCAACTACTAATTCCACAACCTATTTCTCACCATAAAAACCAGACCACTATGAAGAGGTTTGGAGGTGCCAATATTAACCAAAATGTGCACAAAGTAGAATGCCTCAAGTAGGAAGTGGAACCATCAACCTTCAAGAAGTGACCAATGGAGTTAGCAATGAACTTGTAACATGAAAACTCCCAAATATTTGAGGTGAAGGTTAGGACATGGGCCCATACTGGATGCACATTGAGTGGTTTAGTAAGGGGATTAAAATAAGTTGTCCAAAGTTCAGTCGAGAGGGAATGTGTAACCCAATCCCATATCTTGTTCAACACTAGCTCTCTATAATCAAGAGAAGAAAATGAAGTAATACAAAAGCCTTTACCACAAGGGAAGAGCTTAATCTTACCCAAAACTAAAGGCAACCAAGACTCCAAAACCAAGCCATAGAGGTCCAAAAGAGAAGGCTAAAGACCTAAGAATATATAGACCAAATCAGAATGTTGGTAGAAAACCCGATTCTCTAGCACATCCTATCTGTACACCACAAGTGAAGAGGTTTTGGCATAAGGAAACAAACATGGCTTCCCACATACATGGAGAACAAAAACAATACTTGCTATACCATTGGTCTACAATTGATCATCCTAAAACACAATGAATTAGTCAACACAAACCCTCTTAACCAACTAAAGTTTTTGTTGTATATATACCATGTAATATTCATCCCTATGAAAGAATTATCTAGCTTCTAACTCTTTCATTTATAATTGTGAAGAAATATGAGATTTTAAGTTCCTAATCAGATCCTTATTGCTACAAAACAACATATAATTGACATACAAATTCAGAATATCAAAAGAATCACCAACCTATTTCTAATGAACATAATGATTATACGTAGAGATATAATAATATCCAACCAAAAAAAATATGAATCAAACTTTTGGTATAACATTCCGAGACATTCTAAGCGATCTTCACCCTCTTTCGACATGACCCTTCGATCCCATCAAAAGGGGGCTAAAGGAAAATCCTAAATATTTGGGATTTTCTTTTGGCTGGGTTCTCTTGGGGCTTTGCCTAAGTTGTCTGTTCTAGGTTGTGGGAGCCTATTGGAAAACCCTCGTATAGGTCTTGACCCATATCATCTAAGTGGGTTGTCCTTGAATATCTTTTGTGACCTTCTTGTAAAGGGTTTCAGGTCCCTTCAAAACTTGTTTTCCAATATCAAAAACATTTCGAGACATTTGAGAGGTCATACAAGGATTTCTTCAACTTTAAACTAATTTTTCATTAAGTACTTCAATGCGGAGCTTTGTTCCTATGACATATATGTCTTCCTTCTAGTCAATGTGTAAAAGAAATTTCTTCACATTGATCTAATTAATCTCAATTGTTTTAGATTGCAAGAATCACGTAGCCCCCTATAAGTTGCAATGCACTAGGTAAACTTATTGATGTGAGTGGTGATGTTGGTGCGACACACCCTCCAATACCATTTGGAATAAGGAGAGATTGGAGCTTGTGACATCGTGCCTAACATAGGAAGTGGTTTCCAATCGAGCCAAGCCCCCAAACCTACTTAACCTCAAGTTCAAAGATAGTAACACAAGATAATAGTTGGTACTAGCATTTAAAAAAATAAAATTAGAGGCTCGAAGTATTTTGTATATTTTGAATCTTACAATTATAGAAAGGAGAAATACATATAAAACATAAACAAAATCAAACTACAACATACGTATACATGGGAAAATAATTTTGAGAGAAAAATTTGACAACCCAAAGCAACTTAATGTATCATTCAATAATTTATACACACTTACAATACACTTGCAAAAAAAAGTCTTTATAGGAGTATCACCAACCAAAGATCTAAAGTAATTTTGACACCATAACAATACCTATAAACTCACTATCTCAATATATCTTTCTCAAGCATTCTAAAAATATTCTAGTCCACAAAATCATCAAATGAAAACTACAAAACTATGAGCTAAAACCACCCAAAAAGTGACATCCAAATACTTAGAAAACCAACACCTAAATCCCAAGATGAGTTAATAGGTTTAAAATAACACGTTCCTTCCACCTGTCATAATTGTCATAACCCACTCACCAACTTACGGGTTTCATTTAGGTTTTTTTGTATCTCCATTCAAATACACCTTATGACGTGTCCTAATATGCATAATAAGTTGGTCAACAAGTGTAATTCCCTCTTACAACTTTTTTCTGTGCTTGATATGTTTTTGCATTTTAGATGCAAGAGGTCCAACTTTTGACTTGAAAGGCCATTGGCATCCCATTTTTTAAAATTATAGGGCTCACAAAGATCTATGGGTGTGGGGGTAGGACATAAAAGTACATCAAAGAGGACATGAAAGGACACACAAATATACAAGGGTTTTCATGACCATTATAATTAGTAAAGTGTGGCAAGGTCATTTTGCTAGGTGTATGATATATGAAGATTTGATGTGATAAAGGAGATGAAATCCATTAAAAGGATGATTGACAAAGTAAGGGAGGAAAGATTTTCTAATTGCACCTCAATTCCCTTAAGTTTTTGTATGTCCAACCGGGGAGGGAGGTATGTTAGACATCACATGAACAATGTTAAATGCTTTGATGGGCGGAGAAGTTATTACATGTATGATTGAATAAATTTTCAACAGGTGCAAAAATGTTGAATGGTTGAAGAGTTAGATTATTGGATGAAGGAGATGTTGTGGAAGGATTATATAGGATGTTTGAAGTTTTTGTGTTCCTAGGGGTAGGGGGAAAGATGATGAATTATAGATGAACATATAAACATAATTAATGAAGGTATGATGAGGTGGTTGCATGGAGGTATGTGTAGAATCTCATAGGGGAAATGAAGATACCCTGACATGTAAGGAATGATGGATGGATAATGTAAGGTCACTTTTCTCCCAGAGTTAACAACATATTTGTAGCATAATTAATTATTAACCATCAGAGTTAACATAATTTTCAATACGTAATGTAGTTCAAAATAGACAAACATAATAGTGTATACCATACATGTGATAGTTTATAGTAACTCTAAAGAAAATATCTAGCATGTAAATTGAATAATTCAACCACAACTCAATCATATTATATTCTCAATATCTTTTAACACCAAGGGTTTTTCACTATTTATCTTATTCTTGAGCACTTGGAATGGTCATTCTCACTCTAAGAAGATTCTAGTGGCTTTGAGTTCTTTATGACTATAGCGCCCTTGGAGGAACAAGTTCTTACACATAACTACACACCTCATGACATAAACACACAACCCTGCCTCATGACATAAACACACAACCCTACCTAGGACAATCTCAGATGTATGTTGTATATCAAATTAGACACACACTATATGCCACTTCTCCAAATGCTCATAGTCCACCAAGCCACTTCTTTTTCCATGAATGATCTGCATGCCCCCTTCTCTAAGTCCTTGAGATCTCAGAAACCTCAAATTTTGTGGGTGTAATCAAATCCACCTCTTGAGTCAATACTAAGTACAAACTCCTATCACAAAAATTAACAATGTCAATCTCAATTTGCAACAGATATCCATTACAATAACAATGCCAATCTCACTTGTAAGAAGTGAGAGCTATAATCAGGGCATACAGAAGCTACAACTTGGGTACAATGTAGCTATGAAAATCTGGCAAAGGGTAGAATCTGGTTGTTGTGTAAGCAATAACTACATTGAATTGATTGCAATAGATTGGGGGATGATATTGATCTCAATAGAAGATAAGCAGCAGTATAATGATTACATCTCACAGGTATGAAACTAATATCAATAGAGGCTGAATTAATATAAGAAATCGATGCTCCAACCAATCGAGCTAGTAGGTCACAATTGATGTAAATATGATCCCCTAGCTCTACTTTTTAGAAAAGTTCTTGAAAAAGACAGAAATAGCGTTTGCTCGTGGGATGCAAATTCCCATTCACTGTTGTAGAAAGAAGGGTAATCGTTGTACATAAACAGGAATATATGTATATATATACGTATGTGTAGGCTCATCGTGGGCATCTACGTGGCTGTAGTTTAGTGGTGAGAATTCCACGTTGTGGCCGTGGAGACCTGGGCTCGAATCCCAGCAGCCACAAATTTTGGACGTTTTATGATTTGTCATGGTAATAATGGTGTTTGTTAGCCTGCTGACAAGTATAATATTTTAATTTTTTGAGTATTAACTCACCTGTCTACTGGACTCCCATTTGTATGCAACATGAGGCTTTATTATTAAAAATATACTTTTATTGTTATTTCAGTTATTATCTTTTTCAGTAATTTTTATTTACTATAAACTCACACACTGTTTATAAAAATGATCAAGAATGACATTCATAGTTGAAGTTTGAAATGGTGAAAATTGTAATAATTTATTTAGATGTGAATTGTGGACTATAATTTGAAATGTCAACGCAAAAAATATTTTTATTCAATTTTTCATTATTTCTTATTCATTTTAATAAAAAAAATTTCATCAAAGTTGATAACAATATATAAACAACTCCTTACTTTGGAGCAAACCCATGTCAAAGATCTATTCTAAGACCATATACAATATTTGACCTTTACATCATTACATCATACTAGGAAGGTAATTCCAAAATATAAAACACATATCCTCATTCAGAAGGAGATTTTAATAAAATTAGAAGTTTCAAGTCTTTATTATCTCATTCTTCTTTGTGTTTTGTATCTACATTAATTAGATTGTTTTTTATATATTAAATGATGTGTAAATTGGTGAATTACCTTATTGTTGTCTATCCTTACCATTTGTCTTTAATCTCATTCTTATATGTCTTTAATATCCTTACCAATCATGACAATTTATTTTTTCGTTTTCAAAATAACTATAATTTTTATAGTTTAATTTTATATTTTTTAAAATAAAAAAATTATTTATTTGCATTATCATTGGTTGAAAAGAACTTATGTTATATGGACGTTGTTTTGGAGGCACTAATTGCTTCCTCCATATTGCATTATTTTCTCCAAGATTTTTGTGCATAAAATATATTTGAAAACCAAGTTAAATATTTATTTTTATATAAATTATTTATATATTTTTCATTATAGATTATAAAATTATAGAAATTTATATTCTATAATTATATTTTTAGTTTTTACAATTATGATTGACATTATGACAAAAAATAAAATGATATTTTTATTAACTTAAGAATAAAATAAAATAAAATTTACTTAAGATGTATTTAATTAATTGAAAGTATATAATAATAAATTTAAAACTATCTTTAAAATAAGATTTAAATTGTTTAAATTAGAAATAAAAATAAAAGAAAATAACTTAAATACTTACACCTACTAATATGCTTCAAAAAATATGTTAATCTTATTTTATTTTAACAAAAACAATTTTTACTACTATTCAAACAACAATAATAATCATTATTACTCAATCTAATCAATATTTTAAAGCTTTGTACTCTAAATTTAATGCAATTTGTCATAACCTATATTTAAGGCAAGTACTCGCCACTATGTGACACTTGTTTGTATTTTGTGTCTACATCAATTGGATTATTTTTTATATATTGATCACTATGTAAGTTAGCGAATTACCTTATTCTTGTCTCTCCTTACTCATCTGTCTTTAATATCTTATTCTTCTTCGTATTTTGTGTCTACATCAACTAGATTATTTTTTATCTATCGATGACTGTGCAAGTTGGTGAATTACCTTATTCATGTCTATCCTTACCATCTGCCTTTAATATGTCATTCTTCTTTGTGTTTTGTGTCTACATCAACTAGATTGTTTTTTTTGATATTGATCACTATGTAAGTTGGTGAATTACCTTATTCTTGTCTATCCTTACCATCTCATATGAGTGTGATCAACCTCTCCATTTAGTCATTGGTCACCTTTGTTTAGTTCTGTAAAAGTGGAATTGTTCAACTTCTTTCATGTGTACAAACCTAAGCCACAAAATTTTATACTTGGACCCTTGTTTCTCACTTGCTTTGGTTTTTATTGTTGACTAAAGTTTGAATTGTTTCAAATTGCATGCTAGGGTGGTAAAGTTAAGAATTGACCTTGATTTATTTAAATAATTTTGAGGGCATTTAAAAATCAATTGCAAAACATAAAAGTGATTATATTAGCATTGCACAATGTAAGAATTTGCCTATAGCAACAACCCAATATTTAGAGGCCAATGAATAACACAAAAATAAGAGAGACAAAATGGATAAGAAAAAATTGTATTCTCATCAATGATGTAATAACCAAACTCTTGAACTGAACTAAGTACAATGAAGATGTGCTTGATTATATAGGGAAGCCAATAAGTGAATATGATAACTAGGAGATAACTTATCACCCACAAAAGGTGGAATCACTTGTCCACCAAAGGTGGATCATCCTCCATTGTGCAATGAAGTATGTGCACACATGTGAAACAATGTGGAGGATGATATCGTGATAAGTGCACTAAAGGTGGAGATAACACATAAAGTGGAATGTGATCTAACTACTATCACCACCTAAAGTAGAATTTCTCCTACACCATGTGCAACTAAATGTGCATCTTCGTAAGTGTCACATATGCAAACTACTATGTTATGCATTATCCTAAGTAAGATTAAGTAAAATGTAAATAGGTGAATAATTAATTACACCAACACCCTCACTTAAGTGCAACTTAGGGGAATGTAGAATCAAGCAAACAATGCAAGATGTGTCTTGACTACTAGGACATGTTACGTACCCATGTACAATATGCAATGCAATCTCTCACAAATGGAGAAAGGGAGAAAACTCAATGGGGGAAAAAATCCTCCCAAAAGAGAGATGATTACATAAAAGAAATATCAAAGAATTGTGAGAAGGAGAAAACCCCATGTGAGGAATGTAAGTATGTGGAAGATATTGATTTTGTGACCGTTTCCTTTGAGTGTCTAAAGGATCTACCATAAGAGTTTGTCGAGTCCAATGAGGTCTTGTAGAATAAGATGAAGGAGTATCCTCAACTGCAAGAGAACCATGTGAATGTGTATCCTATGAGTCAAAGTTAAGGTAGAATTATCATTTGAGTCACTATAATCACTTTCCACTATGGAGGAAAGAAGAGGAGGCGTAAGGGCCAAGCTAGGAAAGCTTTCCTTAAAGTGAGCACTCTTCTCAATAAATATTTCATGTGTCTCTAGATCCATAAGTCTATATGCCTTAACACCTTCAATATATCCAACAAATATGCAAGGATTATTCTGAGGTTCCAATGCCTTTCATTTCTGACAATCAGTTTTCTACCACACCAAGCCTCAAAATGAGTGACACCCTCCAAAGCCTTTTGGGGAACCCAATTTTGGACGTGTGTGGCACAACTGATAGATTCTACCCCAAAAGTTGGACCAAGAGACTTGACATGAATCATAGAACTATCCATATCCTTAAGGGTTCTATTTTATTTTTGCAACATTGCTATGAAGTGTAGGAAACTAAGTGCAAAAGATCAATCCCCTCAAGTGTACAAAAGTCCTCAAGTCTTGTGTTCACATATTCCCTTCCATTGTTTGTGTGTATAATCTTGATTTTCTTCCCTAATTGCTTCTCAACATGAGCCTTGAAGGCTAGAAACTTGTCAAATACTTCACTCATGTGACCTAGAAAGTAGATCCATGTGAAGTGGGAGTAGTCATCAATGAAAGTGAGGACATAGCAAGACTTTCTAAATGATGACATTGGAAATGGGTTTGCAACATCATTGTGAAACAACTTAAGAACTATTTAATCTCTCCAAGAAATCCTCTTGTCAAACTTGGAAGTGGAAGGTGATGAATCCTTCTCATTGTAGGCAGATGGTAAATTGACATTTTTCTTTTTGATAATGTTTGTCAACTCATCAATTTTCTTAGAGTGGCAGTGATGCTCATTGTGACCAAATCTCTTGCAATATGCACAAGGTGGTCTCTCCTTATTTGAATTTCCCTTGTAAGAAGATGAAGAATTTCCATGTTGTGGTTAGATGAACTATTTTTGCTGATTGTTGGCATTAAGCAGAATTGCCACTAGTGACAACACTTATTTGCATTCTGGGTGCGAACCGAGCAAACAGTGCGAACCGAGCAAACAGTGCGAACAGAGCAAACAGTGCAAACCGAGCAAATAGTACAAACTGAGCAAATAGTAAAAACCAAGCAGACAGTGCAAATCGAGCAGACAGTGCAAACCGAGCAGACAGTGCAAACCGAGCAGACAGTGCAAACTGAGCAAGTTAGTACAAACTGAACAGGACAGTGTAAACCGAGTAACATCATGTCTACCGAGTCACCAGTATTTACCGAGTTCAAAACCTACCGAGTGATCAGTATGAACCGTGCCTTCACTTCTACCGAGTGCATGATGATGCCGAGTAATGCAGTGGACGCCGAGTATCAGAAAGTCACCGAGTCAGTTTGCAGGAACCGTGTAACCATACTTGGGCCGACTTAGTAGCACTTATGTTTATTTGTCAAGCTGACTTTGTAATTGTAATTGTAATTAATTGTTTAAGACTTGTATATAAACAATGTTGTAAAAATGTCAAGATGTATGAATGAAGAATATATGTGAAAGAAAAAGAAAGGCAGAGATAAGAGAATTACAGAAGGCTTCAGCAGTATAAGGAACAGCAAAGACAAATTCATCACAGAAGGTGATCAGTACATCAGCGAATCTCAATCAGCAATCCAGTTGCAAAGCAAGAGATCTACTGTTTCATCCTAACAGGTGAATCAGTACTAAATCCTTTAACCGGGTAGACTTAACAGTCTTTTGTAAAATCTCTTTACCGAGTGCATACTTCATTGTATGTTTTGTAAATCCTTTAACAGGGTGGATTAGCAATCCTTATTGCTCCTAACAGGGCAGATCATCAGAAGTGATCAAATTGTAAGCCTTAACCGGCCAACTTTATTCTGCAGTATTAAAGCTTTGTGGGTTTCATCCCCACCCCAGTTTTACTTTCTTTTGGAAGGTTTCTGGGTAACCAAATCTGTGTCATTATTGTGAATGCTTTTAAGTTTCATGCTTTCTGTATGCAAAAGGTTAAAGTAAATCACATGATAATACATCTGTAATTGAAAGAAAATTTGGAGTTACCGATTCACCCCTCCCCTCTCAGTAACTCGGTTAATTCCTGAATATTTCCAACAATTGGTATCAGAGCAGCATTGGTTCTCAAGATAAAGCTTAACTAGCTTGAGCAAAGATCCAGGACAATGGAGGTATTTAAACTGAACAAGGTGATTGAAAATGAAAAGCTAGATTTGGAAATGGCCACAGCTAAACTCAAAGAAGCAAAAGAACATCTTTCCCAATCCCTAAGAAGAAGGAAGGAACTTGCAAATCAAATGAATGATCAGAATTACATTGAAGAAAAGATTGAAGATCTTTTTCCCTCAAATAACTCAGATGAAGCAAACAATGCTGTCAAAGAACTCCTAGAAAAGAATGGGTCTCTAGAGGAAGAAGTGAGAAAATTGAAAAGAGAACAAGAGCTACACTCTACAAGATTCTGTGAGATCTTGGAACAAAGAAACAAGTTGAAAGATGAATTAGATGGAAGAAACATTGAAGTCCAAAATAAAACCCTTCAGCTAGAAAACCTAATTGATCAGATCTCTCATACAAATGAGGAAATTCTGAATCTAAGATCAGAAATAGAAAGCACAAGAGAAGAACTAAGATCTGAAAAGGAAATCAATCTAAGATTGGTGGATGACCTAAACGCTGAAAAACAAATCAATGAAGGAATGCTGAAAAGTCAAGAAGACTTGAATCAGATGTATGAGCGAAATCTTCATAGGCAAAAAGGAAAAGCAGGACTTGGATACAAAGGAGAAGGCGAATCTTCTAAGCAAGGTACTCAAAGAAATAAAAAACCTACTTGTAATCATTGTGGTAAAATAGGACATACTTCAAATAAATGTTGGAATAATGAAAAAGCAGAATTTAATGGAAAATGTTACAACTGCAATCAACCTGGTCACAAAGCAAATGAATGCAGGGAAAAACCTAGATTCAGAGGTAATTGTCACAAGTGCAACAAACAGGGTCACAAGGCATCCGAGTGCAGATCCAAGACATTTAATCCAGCAGAACAAATTATGAAAGCAATGTTTGGATGGGACTACAACACCTGGTGTAGATGTCATTACTGTGGAGAATATGGACACATTGGCATGAATTGCATAAAACATCATCTAAGGAAAAGAGATACTACCGTAAGATGCTTCAAATGCACTAAACTCGGTCACATAGCCAGAAACTGCATGAATGCTAGTGAAGTTGAAGATGGAAAGAAGAATGAAGCAGCTAAGGTCAGGAAACAGGTAAGACAAAAATGGATTCCTAAAGCTACCGAGCAATCCAGTCCAAGTAATGGAATGGATGGCTCTACCGACTCAAACTAAATTTCCAAGAAAGCACTGGAACTGTATTCTCATAGACCAATCTCAAGCAGTTCCAGAACTGAATTAAAAGAAAGATCTAAATCAGCATGCAAGATGCAGTAAGATCACAGGGAGGTCGGTATCAGTCTTCACCGAGAAAGGTTGGTATCAGTCTTTACCGAGCAAGGTTGGTACCCGTCTTTACCGAGCGAGGTCGGAGCAATATGAATTCCCGAGTTCACCGAGTTGCGAAGTCTTTACTGAGCAATTAATTCTTAGTGGGTGACAGTCTGTCAGAATTCATACCCTAATTTGAAATGAGCATTAATGACAGAGTTGTAAACAAAAATCAAGTAATCGAACTCATTCTTCACCGCAAACCTTTAGCACTTTGAGAGCAGAAAATTTCAAGAGCAACCCAGCGATTCAATACTTTTGCGAGAGGAATTTTCTGTGAGCTACCATGGAATCATCTAGCACTTCAGCAAAGAAAGGATCTGATATGTTAGTCCAAGGGGAGTGGAAAGCACCAGATTTCAAGATCGTGCCCGCAATTGCAGCAGCCCTAGATCCGAACGGAGCTCAATCTCAGATTCCTCCTAAGGTACTACTTATTAACGATATCCGCAATCATTTTAACTGTTCAATTCATGAAATGGGGAACCTAGAACTAGATATTGTGCGTGAGGAACTATGTGTGGATGGTATTCTGAAACCCGAGCACAAACATCTGGAAGATAAAGGTTTAGTTCACATCGCACATCTACCTCAAAACTTTCGAGATAAATGGGTTAGATACATTCTCAGCCGAGTACATGATGGCAAGATTTGGCTTGAGCAACCTATAGAGATCACAAAGAAGATGATTCATCAAATCACCGGTCTTCCCATGTTGAACAAAGCTAAAACTACCAAAACCCTAGGTCGGACGAAACTAGAGAAGAAGACCCTAGCCGAGTGGGATGGTAGAGGCATGAAAGTTAGCAGCATTACCGACGCTGAACTAAAGTTTGGTACACACATTATTGCCCATAAGATTTACAGTTCTAGTCGACAGAACAGTGTCTCTTGTGAAGCTATTGACCTAGCATACAAAGTGGTCAAGAATAACTTAACTTTTGACCTAGCAGACTTATTGTTAAAGCAGTTTAACAAAAACATGGAAAGCATTAAAACTTCCAAAAACAATCCATGTAAGTTTGGATCCTTGTTGGTCTGTTTATTCTTCTATGTTCTGAAATTCTTCCCTTCTAAAGGAAAAGTTGTATGGAGAAAAGATGTGCCAGTCCTCTATGAAATAAATGAATACATCTCAGAAATGGGTGAAAATTTTGAAAGCATCATGGACAATTATTTTGAGTCTTTCAAAGAGAAAATGAATGACAGATTCCGGATTCCACAGAAGTTGGTGGAAGATTACAAAGACGACATTTGTTTTATGGTGGATTGTGATAATATATATATTCAAGTAGTTAAACCAAGGACTGTATATGTAAAACCTCTTCCTTATGAGGTAAATATTGATGAAACCAAGGATATCAGTGAAGCTCTTCTTAATCAGCCTGTCAATCCCAAAGCTCCATATTTTGGAACATATGATTAACTAAGGTGAGAATTGAACTAAGCATAAAGCTTCCACAGGCGGTAAACAAAGGAAAGAAGAGGATAGCCAAAATGCAAATGATAACCGAGGACAAAGAAGAAAAAGATGAAGAAGAAGAGGAAAAGGATGAGAAAACAGAGGAACTAGAACCTGCAAAGAAGAAAGGAAAGGTATTTATTACTAAGGCACCTAAGCCTCCTACTGCTGTATTTACAAGAAGAAATACAAGAGGCAAGGCAGACAAGGCAGAAAAGGTAGATAAAGACATAGTATTCAAAAAGCCTCCTCTAAACCTTCAAGAAAAGCTCAAACTTTTTAGAGACGGATCAGGATCTGGAGTAAGTAACATAAAATCCTTAAGATATGAAACCAGATCGGAAACAGAACAGAAGGAAATAGAAGATGCTGTTATTGAGAAGATGGGACAGTGGAAATACTCTCCTAAAGAAATAGCCCCACAGGTTCCAACAGTTCTATTGAATCCAATAAAAATGAGATGGAGCAATGCAAAGCAAACTGTGATAGATATATTTGATCAAAACCTGAGACAGTTGATGCTGAGCTTGAAAAATGATGAAGTAAAGAAAGCATTAAAAGAAAATGAAAATAAGATGACATTGAAGTTCAATACTTGTTTGATTTTGATCAACAATATTGAATCGGTTGTGAAGGCTGCAAATGCTACATGGAAGAACATATACCACCTTCACCAACCGAGTATTGAAACAGTCATAATAAAAGATATTGAAGATGACAGTGATGAACAAGAAGAAGACACTGAGGTAGATGATACTGTGAGGATAGCAGCAGAAGTCATTGCATCCCTTCCTACCTCTCCAGTAAAAGTTTCTACATCTAGCCCAGAGACACCTTCAAGCATGGTTGTGACAACTTCCACATTTGTCCAATCATCCCTAGCAACAACAGAAGCAGCTACCATTTCTTCTACCGAGTTGCGGTCTCCTACACCATCAAGTTTTCCAGCAGTAAGTTTTCCAGTTTTTGAATCTTCAAGTGTAAATATCTTAAGTTCTCCAGTAGAAAGTATGCCAGTCTCTATAGCCAGCCCTACTTTATCTACTGTCACTACTACCAAAGCATTAAGTACAGATAAGCCTAAGGCTCTACCGAGTATAAAATTTTTGGGTAAGAATGTAGTAGAGGATATAGACCTAGATGAAGAGATAGAGATTCCTACATTAGATTTTGCAAATCTATCAGCGGACCAAATGCAAAATATAGGTGAGATCCTCCAAAGGAAAGCAAAACAAAAGAAACTTAAAGAGGAGAGAGACAAGGAGTATCAAATCATCAAGGCTGCTAAGGACATTTTGTCTGATGCATTAGGCATTAAAGTAGACTCCTCCCAACATGTTTTGTTACAATTAGCAGAAGCAGTTGAGAAATACAATGAGGATTCATCCGGGACAGAAAAGTTAGTTGAAAGAGCCGAGAAGAGATTCAACAATAAAGTGCTTGAGCACATTGCTCAGCACATAGCTATTAACCAAGTGGAATTGTCTTCAGTTTTGTCTAACATTGAATCTATCTATTCAAATGCTACCTCTCTTTTGGCCAGATTGTGCAATATTGCCGAGTTCACAAAGGATGTTAAGGATAAAATGAATAAAATGGATGAGGATATGAAGATTAGCATACAGAAGCTGCAACTTGAACCAAGTTCAAGCTCTGCTCATCACATGAAAATCTCACACCTATCAAATATGCAGTCTGATCTACTGAAAGAAGACACAAGGATCCGGTCCACACTGCTAGACATCCAACACATGATCCTTCCCATCATGAATACAATGTATACGCACATTGAACATTCCAAAACATTGATTCATGACAATCAGTTCTCTATAGCAGATCACATGATTGAACTCTTTGCAGAAGTCCAAATTGCTATACAAACATGTAAAATCCTGCAAGAAAGTTGGGACAGAACCCTGGCACTAATAATGAAGGTACATTCTGATTTTCTATCAAATTTTGGATTCTCTTTGTAAATAACTTGTATATGCACCTTTGGCATTATCGTCAAAAAGGGGGAGATATGTATAGAAGGAGAGATATGTATAGAAGAAGATTTGTATAAGAAACAGTTAGCACATTGAAAGGGGGAGACAATGTATTAAGCCCTATAACAAAGACAAATTTTGAAAAATCAAAATAAAACTCAGCATGATTCGTGTATATAAATTTTGGCCAATAAGTGTTTTTGTCACTAATGCCAAAGGGGGAGATTGTTGGCATTAAGCAGAATTGCCACTAGTGACAACACTTATTTGCATTCTGGGTGCGAACCGAGCAAACAGTGCGAACCGAGCAAACAGTGCAAACTGAGCAGACAGTACAAACCGAGCAAACAGTACAAACCGAGCAGACAGTGCAAACCGAGCAGACAGTGCAAACCGAGCAGATAGTGCAAACCGAGCAGACAGTGCAAACCGAGCAAGTTAGTACAAAACGAACAGGACAGTGTAAACCGAGCAAGTTAGTACAAACCGAACAGGACAGTGTAAACTGAGTAACATCATGTCTACCGAGTCACCAGTATTTACCGAGTTCAAAACCTACCGAGTGATCAGTATGAACCGTGCCTTCACTTCTACCGAGTGCATGACGATGCCGAGTAATGCAGTGGATGCCGAGTATCAGAAAGTCACCGAGTCAGTTTGTAGGAACCGTGTAACCATACTTGGGCCGACTTAGTAGCACTTATGTTTATTTGTCAAGCCGACTTTGTAATTGTAATTGTAATTAATTGTTTAAGACTTGTATATAAATAATGTTGTAAAAATGTCAAGATGTATGAATGAAGAATATATGTGAAAGAAAAAGAAAGGCAGAGATAAGCGAATTATAGAAGGCTTCAGCAGTATAAGGAATAGCAAAGACAAATTCATCACAGAAGGTGATCAGTACATCAGCGAATCTCAATCAGCAATCCAGTTGCAAAGAAAGAGATCTACTGTTTCATCCTAACAGGTGAATCAGTACTAAATCCTTTAACCGGGTAGACTTAACAGTCTTTTGTAAAATCTCTTTACCGAGTGCATACTTCATTGTATGTTTTGTAAATCCTTTAACAGGGTGGATTTAGCAATCCTTATTGCTCCTAACAGGGCAGATCATCAGAAGTGATCAAATTGTAAGCCTTAACTGGCCAACTTTATTCTGCAGTATTAAAGCTTTGTGGGTTTCATCCCCACCCCAGTTTTACTTTCTTTTGGAAGGTTTCTAGGTAACCAAATCTATGTGTCATTATTGTGAATGCTTTTAAGTTTCATGCTTTCTGTATGCAAAAGGTTAAAGTAAATCACATGATAATACATCTGTAATTGAAAGAAAATTTGGAGTTACTGATTCACCCCTCCCCTCTCAGTAACTCGGTTAATTCCTGAATATTTCCAACAAGATGGTAAATTGACATTTTTCTTTTTGATAATGTTTGTCAACTCATCAATTTTCTTAGAGTGGCAGTGATGCTCATTGTGACCAAATCTCTTGCAATATGCACAAGGTGGTCTCTCCTTATTTGAATTTCCCTTGTAAGAAGATGAAGAATTTCCATGTTGTGGTTAGATGAACATTGTACTTTCTCTTGTAGTGATTTTTGCTGATCATGCTTCTTCTTGTGAGAACCCTTTGCTTGATTTCCTTGATTCCCATGATTAGCCACCAAAGCTTTGGACGTCAAAGACCTGAGAATTCCCATGCTCATCAATTTGGATTGATCTAATATCAACAATTATTCAAAAGAGTCAAATGAAGGTGTAGTGTAGGCACTTACCATTATTAATCAATGAGTAAAAAAAACTTGAAACAAAAGCTGCATGTTCTGAAGGAATCTTGTTCAAACAATTGAAGACTAAACGTGCATCCTTCTTAATAATACTGTAATCTTTTAGTTGTACTCTAAGCTCATTTTCCTTAATGACATAGTCTTGAATTGGGTCAAGGTTCTTAGGATCCAAGTTGAGAATTTCACTATCAATTGTGTATCCCCTTATCTCATCCACTTTACCATTCAATTGTTCAAGTTTATCCCATGCTTCCTTAATAGTCTTACACTTTAAAATATGAAAGATGAGACCATGAGAAATATATTTTCTCAAAATACCTAGAGCCATAGAAATTTTGATGAGCCATTCATTTTTTAGATTAGGGTCATCCTTAGGGTCTAATGGTTATGCAATTGTACCATCAACATAATGACTTAAGTCTTTTTCCATTAATTTACTCCATAAATTATTTGTCCATGTTGCATAGTTATGTGGAGTTAAAAGTGGAAATTTAGGATAACCCATAATTGAAAATAAAAAGAGCATCAAAGAGAGAAAGAAACAAGCACACAAGACACACCCCCAATTCACTCAATTAAAGAACCCCTTCCCCCTCTCCAAAAATAAAATAAAAAATAAAATAATGATTTTGGCACTTTATACTTAATGTGTGTACAATTACCACTTGCCAAACAAGAGAAAAGTGGTCTTTTGATTTTGATGATTACAACTGCCTTGATGCCAAATCAGACTCAAATTAATATTGCTAAAGATCCAACTGAAATATTATCATTACAATGATCATAAATGGCCAAAGAATAACAAGTTGTGAAAGTAACATTTTTGTCTACAATGGCTACAAACTGATGACAAATTATACACACAAACACAAAAGTATGCACTTTTATGATGAAGAAAATTGTGAGAAATGCTAAGAGGTAGATCACTCATTGAGGTTCTTCATACATTGGAATACAAAACCCCCAACAAAGTGAATCTGATTAGCACAACCGAGAAAACAAGGGTGCAAATTCATGATCTACACAATGTGGGATTTTTGTGATTCCTTATGATAGAGATGTAATTCTGATAAACGACTAAAAAAAGTAAATGAACTCACCCTGAAACTAGGAGAATAGAAGTGGAACTTCAGATCTATATTTGACTATCCCAGAGATATCAGAATCTGAAATGGTTTTGGATCTAACACTCTGGTAACTGTATCTTTTGACAATGAAAATCATGGATCTAAAGGACAATGTCAAACAAAGTTGGCCTTGTCCAAGAAAGTCGACCTTATCCTGGAGAGTCAAAATATGATGAATTTTGTGAAGGATCTGAGACTAGTTCTGTAACTCCCGAATCTAGGTTTGAAAATCTGAAAACCTATTCCTACACACAAGAAGAAGGGGGAAAAGGTTGTGTGTGGTTAAATATTGGTATTCAATTATAATGAAACCAAAAATCAATAAACCATTAACTCAAGAATTTAGCTATAAGAGTTCACATTAAATAAATAATTAAACCCTCAAAAGTGACTTATTACTTCCTAGTTGAAGCGAGTTTAATCCCTTTGTAATGCTCATCATATTGGCATGAAGGATTAGTGACTTGACTACTCCAAAATGGAAGATTAAATGCAATGCAAAGCTAGAATGAAAATAGAATGCAAAAAAATTCTAACAACAATGATGCTATGAAAGCATTTAAATAGATAACAATGCAAGACTACTTTAGAAAATGAACCAAGTTAACAATGCAAGAAGACTAAGAGCTAAGAAACTAAGAACTCAAAATAGCAAGATTACTCTAGAATGTAAGAATGCAAATCACCAAGATGGAACCTAGAATGCAAAAGAAGTGGACCCTTGAGCCAAGGAAGAGATTCCTTTTAAAGGAATTGCCTCAATAATGAAGGGTGGAGATTAAGAGGCAAAATATGTTAGGTAGAGATGAGTGGTGAGGGAGATCAATCCATGTGAGGGTATTCAAGAATTTTCTTTGGTCAAGCTTGATTGGAGAATAAGACAAAATAATAAATACCCTTTTAATTTCCTTTAATCAAGATTTAGTAGCACAAAGTGCTATTTTACTAGAAGTGCTAGGACTTTATATTAAAATGAAGTTTTGACAATTAAATGATTTTTAATAAAAGTGCTCATTAATGGGTGAATGAATGTCACATATCATCACAAAAATTAGAAAATAAATTAACATTAAGGGAGAGGAGTATATATGTATGTATGCACACACACACACACACACACACACACACACAAATATTCCATGCTAAATGTATTTTAACAATAAAAAAGTAAAGAAATAACTTAAAGGGGTACTTCTCTTTAAAGGGTCAAGTAGGATATACTTTTATGGCTATTTCTTGCCTAAGAGTTGCCTTGATACCAATATTCTTAATACATACAAACCATGAATACCTTTACAGATAATAATTTTTCCAATACACATATGCCAAGGCACCAATACACCAAAGTTTAGCATCCTATAAATGATAAAATTTTATCTTATTGAAAAAGAAGGCCCATTTATAATATCACAAAATAATATGATCAAAGTTTAAATATCCACACAACATAGCTTGTTAAATTAAACAAGTTTTGGAAGATCAAGTCTATGCTATACAATATTCACCATACCTATATATATCAACCTACATTGAGTTCCATAGCATGAAAACTAGATTCTATTTAAAGTGCAATTAGATGGTCAAATTTATCGACCTATGTATAATGGTTAGCACTTGGAGCCTAAAATCAAAGTGATCAAATTTTGTGTGCATGGATAATTGTGGTTCACTACATTTCTATGTAGAGCTGCATTGAGTTTAGAATGTCATTTACTTAGTGAACTAGCATTTGGACTTGAAAACTTGACAATGACACTATTCACAAATCCACATGTAATGTAAAAATGCCCTTCTATTGAGCTTATAAGCTCAATGAGAATCCAAAATTACTACAAGTAAACACAAGGCTAGGTACAAAAGAATCTAGTAGGTTCCAAAATTTGATAAAAGAAGCTACCACTAGGAAGGGCCTCCACAATAGGAAACTAACACTTATGGAACAATTTTGATTAGCTGATGTTGTAATTGATATTACTAGTTTGTATCAACAATAAAAATCATTTAACAATAACTTGAGCATTAAAGTAGGTATCAATCTAATTTAGACTAAAAGTAAAATGCACTTAGTAAATACATCATTGAGAAAAGTAATATTATTGGATCTAATAGTATCGTTCTTAGCCATACATCTTTCTAAGTGGTAATGTAAAATTTTCTTTGACAAATGCAAAAATGCACCTCCAAGCTAGTTAGCCCTTTGTTTTATGTTTTGATCCCTTGAATATCTTCTATCTTAAGAAGAATACTGGGATAAAGGGAAAAAATGATAATATATATGCAACTTTATAAATCAAGGTGGGGAAGTATATGTTGATTACAAGTAATCAAATATTTCATTAAAAATATTACAATTGGTCGAATATTTATCTAAGGTATAGCCACCATTTTAGGTGTTAAACCACACTAATATCCTTGTTAATGTATTGGTTACTAATTGGTCCAAACATCTAAGTGTAGAATGATCTTGTCAAATTTTAGACATCTAAGTTTGGAATTTTATAAATGAAGACATACAGTTTACATTATTTAAAGCATGATCAAACGGTCTACCCATTATGAATGCACACCTAATTGGCAACACTTGATGCATAAACTCAACTACTCTTTACATATAAGGCAAAGAAGAGAGAAGTATATGATTGAGGGAGAGATAGAGAATATAGAAAGATAAATTATTTTTTATATATAAATTTTTTTTTTTTTCAACATTGCATTTCAAGGATGTCATATTGAGGAGACCGAATTATAAATATTGAATAATATATGAAGTTAATGAAAGTAGATGCATATTCAATTCAAAGTTTTCATTTCTCCATATTAAGATCTTGACTACACACACAATATCATTTTCTTAATGACATGCCAAATGACCTTATATATATATTGCATGCATGTATGAAAAAATAAATTATTAATTGACCTCTTTCACCTCTTAGAGGTACCAATTATATATCAAGGCGTGATTGTGATTCTTATATGCTTTCAAATAGGGTGGAGACAAAAGAAAAAGATTTTGTTTCCATAAAATAATAATAAAGTTAATATATTGGACACATAGTCAAATTGAAAGCATCACTTGTCTATTGAGATCTTAATTATCTCGGTTGTACATAGATCATCATTTACTTAATATTGTGTCAATGGACCTCATTTGTTGCATTGTACCCATTGACCTACGCCACATCTTAATGTACCAATCGTACATCAAGGTGTGATTGCAAGTTTTATATGCTTTCACACAAGGTGAAGACAGGAAAACTGAAAAAAAGAAAATTTTCAATTAGATAATATATAAAGTTAATGTAAGTGGATACATAGTCAATTCGAAAGTGTCACTTGTCTATTAAGATTTTAATTACCTTGATTGTACATAAATCATCATATACTTAATGATGTGCCAATTAAGCTCATATATTATATTGTACCCATTGACCTATCACACATCTTAAAGGTACCAATTGTACATCAAGGTACGATCGTGAGTTTTATATTCTTTCACAAAAGATGAAGATAAGGAAAAATGAAAAAGAGATAATATATAAAAAGTAATGTGAGTGGATGTATAATCAAAGACACACTCTCTTGTCTATTTTGAAGTAAGGAGTATTAGTTTTAGTAGTACGAAGTAGTCCAATATTAATATAAGCTATATGTAAACCCCAAAATAGATTGTTGAATATTATGAACTATAACAGAATCTGTCTCTATTTCTGTTTCATTTCAATTCAAGGAACCTTTTCCTTCTAGTTCATATTTTCTCTTAAATATTCAACATCAAAGGTTACCACAATAGACAACAAGAGAAAAAGGTTGAAGCCATATGTAGACCAAAAAATAGATCATTTGATATCATGAACTATAAAAAATCCATCTCAATTTCCATTCCATTTCAATTCAACTAATATTTCCCTTCCAATTTATATTTGCCCCTAAATATTTAATAACATAGGTTACTATATTAGACAACAAGCCAAAAAGGGTGAAGCCTTCAGTAAATCCATATTACTATAAGCCATCTGTAAACCAAAAACAAATCTCCCAATATCCTAAACTATAAAGAAATTCATTTATTTTGAGGCCAGGTGATATTTCAATGCAGAATGGTATACCTCAAAGAAGTAGAATGACATTTCTCTAGCAATGAGGCAATATTTCTCAGAGAAGTAGAACGATATTCTAGAAACTAGGAACTTTTTCCTGGTAGTACATTGGAATGTCGCCCAGGTATGATTTGAAGTGTCATACGATTCTTTGGCCTGCAAAAACAAAATGACGAACCCTCGACACCAAAATGCCAAAAATGCAAGAAATGGAGCTAAATAGAAGAGTCTAGCCCCGTGATGGGCGCCAAATATGTGTGATCAAAGTGTGACACACTTCTATGAACCATTACACTTGAGAGAATCCATGGAAGAGGAAATCTCAAGAAGCGGTTCATAGCTTCCTAGTTGAAGCGAGTTTAATCCTTCTCATGATGCTCATCAAATTGACATAGACGATCAGTGACTTGACTACTCCCAAATGGAAGATTCTAAATGTAAATGCAAAGCTAGAGGTGAAACTAGAAAGAAAGATTAACAAGCTAGAATGAGATATTAAAATAGAATGAATGCAAGCATATTCTAGAATGAAGAATGCAAGAGCTATACTATTGAAATAATGCAAGAAAGAAAAATAGATTAAAAATGCAAGATTAAGCTAGAAATGAAGCTAAGCTATGAGAAACTAAGAATTCAAATTAACAAAAGGAATCTAAGAATGCAAGAAAGATAGAATGCCAAAGTAATAAAGATTAAGATGCAAAATGATCAAGATTGGGACCCTTGAGCAAGGGAAGAGCTTCCTTTTAAAGGAATTTCCTTAAGAATGGAGGGTGGAGATTAAGAGGCAATAGAATGAGTGATTGATATGAAGAGGCAAAAGGAGATGCAAGGTTAGGTAGAGATGAGTGGTGAGGATTAAGAGGCAAAAGGAATGTTAGGTAGAATAAGACAAAATAACAATTTTAAAAATCACAAATCCCTTTTAATTGCTAATTAATCGAGATTAAGTATGTGCACACATGTGAATGTGTTCTTTTAATAAAAGTGTAGAAAATTTATATTAAAAGCAATGTTTTAGCAATTAAATAAATATGCAAGCTCTAGAAATTAGACCATAGTATAAGCTTGATATAAGATTTTTAATTTTTGATTTAATTATGTGAAGGGGATTTTTAGGGTTACTCTACACAATTATGTCTAGTAAAGAGGCAATTTGACCGAAAGGGGGGCTCAAGTTCTACTAGACCAATTTTAGATGATTACACTAAGAAGATTATGTTCTAGGAGAGGGCTCAAGCAACATATTATAATATACAATTGTCTATTGTTTCATTCATTAGACACAATGAATAGTGTTTGTATTTGTGTCCATATACACATTGTCTTCTATAAGCTACAATTTAATAATATGAATTCCATGGTACACTATCTCATCCTTTGAAATGGACAAAAACTATACAAATTTACCAATCTTAATATAAAATATATTTATTTAAGAAAATCATAATTTTACTTTTTATATTTAATATAATTATATTATTATTGCATATGATATTTTATATTATATAAATAATTAAATATGTATATTTTGTTTGGTGACATGGATTATTTTTAGCCTATCATAGTCAAGTGAGGCCATAAATGGGGGATCTCATCCTCATCATGAACAAAATGCATCAACACAAATAGATCAAACTTGTTAGCTCAATAGCCTGGTAGGGAACAAAGCTTGTGACACACTAGCCTTATAATGGGAGCAGGAGCACAAAGACAAATGAGTGAACACCAACAACATTAATATAAAGGTTCAAACCTATGAGAACATTGGATCAACGAGGGCATAATAATTATCATTATAATTGTTCAACCAATTTTTTTGATCCTTGATGGCTACAACAACAATATCAGGATTTGGCTATTACATTATACCATGAATGGATCATCTATATATATATATATATATATATATATATATATATATATATATATATATATATATATATATATATATATATATATATATATATATATATATATATATATATATATATATATATATATATATATATATATATATATATATATATATATATATATATATATATATATATATATATATATATATATAAGATCGGTGAAAATAGTATAGATTTTATTAATAAGCTCAAAAGTACATAAAATATGTATGTTATTTTCCCAAATTGGCAGCTTTGCTAAATTCCACCACCTATCCCTACCTACTCCATATATATAAACAAAAACCTTCTAAATTTTGAATCTGCCATGACCCTATACACTATTGAGCTTATAACACATGACTATTGATAATTACAAGAACTCAAAATGCCATGGAAATGGCCATAACCCTTACAAGTTGAATACCCTGCAACCAACCTATAACAACATTATTGCTCAAAAATGCCAACACAACTGAATTTAAGTATTTCTAACTAAAAATTAGTTTCGGTCAAACATATGGTCTAGCTATATTCATTCTAGCTAAGTTAGATATGTGTCTCAACCTTTCTAATTGGAAGTGCCTATTGAATGCATATTATAGACAACTTTGGGTCCAAATACCAAAAAAATAAAATTATTTCAGAAAAGCGATGTTTCAACAATTCCCACTCATTTTATTAATATTTTTTTAAAAATATAAAAATACCCTTTTATAATCTTTAAGTGAGCTTTTCTAATTTAAAAAAAAAATATTTTAATTACTTTTTATATTTTATATTTAATTTTTATTCAAAGAAGTCATCAACACAAAATTATACGGTTGATTTTCTTTTCATGGAAAAATAGTAAATTTATTTAAAAAACTTGGAAAAAATATGATGTAGTAGAGGAAAGAATCTATATCAAGAAGATATAATTTATTTCTATTCTGGATGAATTTTAAATAGTTAAGACAAAATGTCGTCGAATGAAACGATACATATTTTAGTACATGTGAATTTTTAATTTTATATTTAAATATACATTTATAAAAATAGTGAAAAGATATATCTGTGCACTGGAGTTCAAGTTATCTATATACAAAAAAAATTTGAATAAAAGTAGAAAATACTATAAAAAGGTTGACTAGAGATATAACTTTGATTTCAATATTTTATAAACAACTAAATTTTAGTTTTTATTTTATTAAAAATTATATTTCTATAATTTTTAAATTTTTTTACAAAAATTACAAACATAAAATACATAAAAAATTAAACATTTCATTAGTTTACATCATTTAAAAATTCTCAACATATATCCCACTTTTTAGTGATTGAATTAAAAAACTTGAATTAGTGTTGAGCATTTCCTTTATAAGAGTGTTACACAACTTTTTACTTTTACCCTATGAAATTTGCCTCCACACTACAAACCACCCTTTCTCCACTCTAAACTTGTGCTTCTAGAATTTTCTTTTACAAAAATGATATGAGAGATACCCAATTTAAAGTTGATTAACATGGGAATAAGTTTCCCACATTAATGCCCCCTAAACCAAAAGAATCATCAATGTTCAAAACACTCACCTAAATGATGGCAAGCTCATGTAGCTAGTATACTATCATAAATTTTGCTCCATCCCAACTCTTCATATTTCTCCCAAAAATATGCATTTATTTCTTCATTGAATGATGCTGGGCACTTGGATAGGGTGCCTACCACTTCATTCCCTTATCGGTATACATGTGCAACTTTGAAGGTATGATGATTTTAACACATTAAAGTAGATTTAATAAATTTATCTAAATTCCATGCTAGCAACTTTCCTTGCATTAGTGTGTTCACTATTATTATCAAATCTCCTTCTAAATGTAATTTTTCCACTTCAAGCTTCTCCACCATTTAAACCACTTCGAACGCCACATGTGCTTCCACCAAATTATTTGTTCCTTCCTTGAGTTTCACTTCTATGACAATTATTTTTTGTGTGGAATCTCTTGCCATTAATCTTGCCCCATAAGGTCTTGGGTTTCCCGTTGACACCCTGCCCCCTCAAACCTCACCTTGATCCAACCATCCTCTGAGCATTCATACTTCATACTTTTACTCTCCAATCGAGAAGGGTTAACCCTCTGAAGCCCATTGATGAGACAATAAATATATTTTTAATATAATATAAGATAATATATTTAATATTTATTTATTTCATATTTATTATATAAATTTTTAATCCTATAGCTATGTTTATTATTGTATATTATATTTATATATTAATATATTTTTATATATAGAAATATAATATATTTTTAAAAATATAATATTATTTAAATTAATCTATAAGAAATAAAAGAATTTAATTAATGATAAGGGAAAATTTTATAACAAAAAATATTTATAATATGAATCTAATTAAAGATATATAGTTAAATAATAAATATTACATATAATATAAAAAATATAATTTATTATTTGAGATGATTATATTTAACATTTAAAATTGGTGGCAATGCTCATTAATGAGTGAATGAATGTCAAATATCATTACAAAAATTAGAAAATAAATTAACATTAAGGGAGAGGATTATATATGTATGTATATATGCACACACACACACAAATATTCTATGTTAAATGTATTTTAACAAAAAGAAAATAAAAAAATAGTAAAGGGGTACTTCTCTTTAAAGGTCAAGTAGGATTACTTTATGGCTATTTCTTGCCTAAGAGTTGCCTTGATATCGATATTTTTAATACATGCAAACCATGGATACCTTTACAAATAATAATTTTCTTCCAATACAAATATGCCAAGACACGAATAGACCAAAGTTTAACATTCTATATATTTATGATAAATTTTTTTAATCTTATTGTAAAAGAAGGGCCCATTTATAATATCACAAAATTATACGATCAAAGTTTAAAAATCCACACAACATAGCTTGTTAAATTAAAATAGTTTGGGAAGATCAAGTCTATGATATACAATATTCACCATACCTATATATATCAACCTACATTAAGTTCCATAGCATGAAAACTAGATTCTACTTAAAGTGCAATTAGATGGTCAACTTTGTCAACCTATATATAGTGGTTGGCACTTGGAGCCTAAAATCAAAGTGATCAAATTTTGTGTGCGCAAATAATTGTGGCTCGCTACATTTCTATGTGGAGGTGCATTGAGTTTAGAATGTCATTTACTTAGTGAACTAGCATTTGGACTTGAAGACCCGACAATGACACTATTCACAAATCCACATGTAATGTAAAACTTCCCTACTATTGAGCTTATAAGCTCAATGAGAATCCAAAATTACTACAAGTAAACACAAGGCTAGGTACAAAAGAATCTAGTAGGTTCCAAAATTTGATAAAAGAAACTACCACTAAGAATCCACAATAGGAAACTAACACTTATGGAACAATTTTGATTAGCTAGTGTTGTAATTGATATTACTAGTTTGTATCAACAATAAAAATCATTTATCAGTAACTTGAGCATTAAAGTAGGTATCAATCTACTTTAGACTAAAAGTAAAATGCACTTAGCAAATACATCATTGAGAAAAGTAATATTATTGGATCTAATAATATCGTTCTTAGCCATACATCTTTCTAAGTGGTAATGTGAAATTTTCTTTGACAAATTATGCAAAAATGCACCTCCAAGATAATTATCCCTTTGTTTGATGTTTTGATCCCTCAAATATCTTCTATCTTAAGAAGAATATTGGGATAAAGGAAAAAAATGATAATATATATGCAACTTTATAAATCAAGGTGGGGAAGTATATGTTGATTACAAGTAATCAAATATTTCATTAAAACTATTACAATTGGTCCAAGATTTATCTAAGGTATAGACACCATTTTAGGTGTCAACCCACACTAACATCCTTGTTAATGTATTGGTTACTAATTGGTCCAAACATCTAAGTGTAGAATGAGCTTGTCAAATTTTAGACATCTAAGTCTGGAATTTTAGACATGAAGACACATAGTTTGCATTATTTAAAGTATGATCAAATGGCCTACCCATTACAAATGTACACCTAATTGGCAACACTTGATGCATAAACTAAAAATGCTCTTTACATATAAGGCAAAGAAGAGAGAAGCATATGATTGAGGGAGAGATAGAGAATATATAAAGATAAAATATTTTTTATATATCTATTTATTTTATTGTTGTGCATTTCAAGGATGTCATATTTAGGAGACTGGATTATAAATATTTAATAATATATAAAGTTAATGTAAGTAGATGCATATTCAATTCAAAGTTTTCATTTCTCCATATTAAGATCTTGATTACACACAAAATATCATTTTCTTAATGACATGCCAAATGACCTTATATATTGCATGCATGTATGCAAAAATAAATTATTAATTGACCTCTTTCACCTCTTAGAGGTATCAATTGTATATCAAGGTGTGATTGTGAGTCTTATATGCTTTCACATAGGGTGGAGACAAAAGAAAAAGTTTTTTATTTTCATAAATTAATATATAAAGTTAACATAGTCAATTTGAAAGCATCACTTGTCTATTGAGATCTTAATTATCTTGGTTGTACATAGATCATCATTTGCTTAATATTGTGTCAATGGACCTCATTTATTGCATTGTAGGCATTGACCTACCATACATCTTAAGGTACCAATCATACATCAACGTGTGATTGCAATTTATGTGCTTTCACACAAGGTGGAAGACAAAGGAAAAATGAAAAAAATAAAATTTCAATTAGATAATATATAAAGTTAATGTAAGTGGATGCATAGTCAATTGGAAAGTGTCACTTGTCTTTTAAGATTTTAATTACCTTGATTGTACATAAATCATCATATACTTAATGGCGTACCAACTAAGCTCATATATTGCATTGCACCCATTGACCTATCACACATCTTAAAGGTACCAATTGTACATCAAGGTGCGAGGCGCCATCTATACAGCCGACTAAAACACCCCGATTAGACAATTATCAACCATTTATTAATTAAATAAAAAATAAAAAATAGTTGTATTATGATTTTTTGTTTAAATAAAGAAATTTTAAAAAATAGTCTAATCATGTAGATTTTGTCGGCTGTATAGTCATTTCAAAGGTGCGATGGTGAGTTTTATATGCTTTCACAAAAGATAAATATAAAGGAAAAATGAAAAAGAGATAATATATAAAAAGTAATGTGAGTGGATGTGTAATCAATTAGAATTAGACACACTCCTTGTCTATTTTGATTTTAATTATCTTGGTTGTACATAAATCATCATTTAAATGATTTATTTAATGAAATATCAATTGACTTCATATATTACATTGCACCCATTGACTACCACACATATATCCTAAGGGTACCAATTGTACATTTAGAATAGTAAAAATGAAAAAGACATTGTTTTGCAACGTGTTACTTACTCACAGTCGAGGGACCACAAAATACATGGTGTAGGACAAAAATAATTGAGGAGTTTCTGTAATGATGTGTTCTCCCGCTTGCTTTTCATACAATTTTTTCTACTGTTGACGGCAGCTAAGAAATCAGATTTCGTGTTCAATAATAATTTAAAAAAAAAAATAAAATCAGAATTCTGTGTTACTTTCGGATTGGAAGAGCTAGTAATCTCTCTGCATATTTTATTCTTGGCGGGCAATTCCAAATTATATCACCTGTAGATGAGATGTAAGAAACAATTATGATTACAGTACTATAATTCCACAATGTTGAAACCAAAAATTTGTCTGGAGGATCCACTGTTTTAATGGCCGGCATTTTTTCCAACTCATACACGGAAACTCAAAAGCTTTGGAAGGTGCCCGCAAAATGAAAATAAAACTAAAGATTAAGACGGTGATACAGGTGACGATCTCAGATCAGAATAGAATGATTTTTTCAGGAGTTCAAGAGTAGTTTATGGGAGATTTTGCATATATTTTGTAATGTTGATTTTTGGTTTAAAGATTTATTACGAGTTTTCCCTTTTATCAATCGAATTTTTAAAAATAAAATTTGATGAGGAACTGTTAGTTTGGATGTGTTTGTACATCTCGCATTTGGAAAATAGATTCAATTGACTTCGTTGTTAAAAGATGCATATCCTGGCCTCTCCTGCCCTCTCATATTACATGCGATTGCTTGTATCTATCTCTTTCACATTAAAAAAGTAGTACGATGTTTCTGGATTTAACCATTTTTTTTTAAGATCAACAGAGTGAGCTTTTTTATAAACATTTCTGATCAAATTCTATGATCTATTATTATGATGTTTTAGATTAATCTTTATGATTTATCATTTTTCTACTTTTTCTGTCTATTTTCTTGTAATAGATCATAAGATTTGATTGCAAATGTCAATAAAATATTCACACAGTCAAATCCAGAAACATCTCATACTAATTTTATGAAATGTGAAAATTTTATTTGGATTTTAAATTTGTGTCTATTACAAGAAGTACAAAAACTTATAGATCTGGATTTTCAATTTTTTTGTTTGGTACAAGGAATATTAATTTTAGAAGTACTAAGTAGTCCAATATTACTATAAGCCATCGGTAAACCCCAAAATATATTGCTGAATATTATGAACTATAAAAGAATCTGTCTCTATTTCCATTTCATTTCAATTCAAGGAACCTTTGCCTTCCAGTTCATATTTCCTCTTAAATATTCAACAACAAAGGTTACCACAATAGACAACAAGGGAAAAAAGTTGAAGCTATTTGTAGACAAAAAAACAGATCATTCAATATCATGAACTATAAAAAAATTCATCTCAATTTCCATTCCATTTCAATAAATATTTAATAACACAGGTTACTATATTAGACAACAAGCCAAAAAGGCTGAAGCCTTCTGTAAATCCATAATTACTATAAGCCATCTGTAAACCAAAAACAGATCTTCCAATATCATAAACTATAAAGAAATTCATTTATTTCCATTCCATTTCAATTCATTTATTCTTTCCCTTCCAGTTCATATTTGCCCTAAATATGTAGGGCAACACAGGTTCCCACATTATGCAGTAACGGAAAAGGGCGAAGCCTGTGCATAAGTCAAATGGGCGCCCTTATTTTTCTTGTGGAAGGGACAGGAAGGTGTTGGAGAGCAGGGAAGCACATTGATGAAGGGTAATAGGTATGACTGAGAAAAAAGTGAGGCCTGGGTGCGGGTCCCTTCTGTACGGGATCTGGGCAACAACTGACATGTCCATTACTAAACACATCATCTTCTCTTTGAAAATGATGGCCTTCATTGTTTTCCATTACGTGAAATAGTGCCGGGAGACACAAAGAAGCCGTCCGATAGCGATGGACGGCTGTAAATCATTGTCACAATAATGCGCGGCCTGGTAGAGGGAACAACTTTCAGAAGGAAAGAAAAGAAGCGCAGAGTGCATAAAAGGTAGTTAAAATTAAATTATTGAAGATGGGCCAGGGCAAGAATGGGCGCGGCGGGGGGGTTATTGTTGGGTGGGGAAACCTGCCAGGCTAAGTAGGTGATCTAATAGAGCATTTAAGTTATCCTCATTCTAGGGATACTTCATACAAGCACTGCTTATTTTGTTTGTGCAAATGGAAGAGAGGGGACTGCCTCTTGCCCCTCATCTCCTGCAACATACATTGCGTACTCTTTGCCTGGATTCCGATTGGGTTTATGCGGTCTTCTGGAGAATCCTACCGCGCAGCTACCCTCCTCCCAAGTGAGCCCTCAAAATTCATTTCCATCTCCATTTCCTGGACAATTTAGCTCTCTGTGAAACTTTTTTGCTTGACACATTTGTCCCATTTCTGATCATGTTTCATCCTCTGCTTGATTATCTTGTCCTTGTCTATGACCTGGGCAGGTGGGATGCAGAAAGCGGAGTTGGAATGTATGACAGATCCAAGGGAAATAAAAGGAACTGGTATTAATTATAATCAATGCGTGATATTTTTGTTGGATTCAATTTTGTAAATGCAATGATATTTTTGTTGGATTCAACTTTGTTTTTATTAATTTGTATTAGCATTTTGGAACACATTTTGTGATACATGATAGTTTTGGATTCAATTGTGTTGATTTTAATTTGTATCAATATTTAAGATCACATTCCACATTTCATGATGCATATGATATTTTTGGATTCAATTTTATTGATTTTAGTTTGTATCGACATTTAGGACGCATTCCATGATCCATCATATGTTGTTATGTGATCTACGAATGTTGTTAGAAGGGGAATTTCGGAAAACAGGCCTTATTGGTTGATTGGGTCGGTCTGTGTTTGTGAAGGATATTAGCATGGGAAGATGGATTTTGTGACTTTGGTGCATGTGCAAAGGCTGCAATGGACTCCAAAGCTCGCGAGTCCGATGACGGTTCTAGGAAATCAGCTCACAGAAATGAGGATTTGGGCTGCGGATTGCAGCCAGACCTTTTCTTCAAAATGTCTCATGAAGTCTATAACTTCGGTGAAGGGTGAGATGCAAAGATTCACTGTCGTATTGAGAATTCAAGAAATTTTTCTATTGATTTGCTTAGGTTTCTTTGCCAGTAGGGCCAAGAGGTTTGGCTCGCTGACTATTACTGGCTTGCGAATTTGTTTTCATGTTTGTGCCAATGTTATGGTGATTGATATCAAGCCAAAATATGAGATTCTGTTTAACACAAGCTAATTGCTATATTTATTTTTCTGAGCACTGTTCATACTATAGGCTGTGCTCATGATTTTGTTGGGTTGAACCTGTGGCAAGGCTGATGGGCAAAGTGGCAGCAGATGGCAGCCATAAATGGATATTTCGAGACCCGCTCGACCACGAAATTAGCTTTCTCTCACCCTGGCATAATTCTATCGACCCGGTAAGTAGCAATCCACGATTAAAAAAAACTGTTACCCAACATTAATTTATTTCTACTGGAGTAAATTTGCATGGGCGTTGTGTGAAAATTGTACGTGAGAGAAGAGTGGCACATGCAATTTAATGGTTTATGAAGCGTCAATTCGCTTTTGCAGCATCCACGTACATGGGAAGCTCAGTTCAAGTCTGGAATTCAGGTGCGCGTACTAGACTATTATTCATGATTTCTCTAACATTTAGAGATATGAAATTAGCTTTAATTGCACCCATCTGAATTAATTTAAAAAATATTATTTTTAAATTAGATTATGCAAGCATTTTTCTTCTTTCATATTGTCGATCATAGTCCATGACCAATTATAAAAATGCACAAATAAAATAAAAGATTGATTATGGAATATAATGATGGAGCGTGATATCTGTAATCATGATAATGATGGAGCGTGATATCAGCATTGGAATATAATATTCTCATATGCCCAATCATAAATCAATACTGCAGAATTACGATAGGGCTACACAAATCCCAATGCTGGATCGTTCCTAATTACCCAATATATGGAATTCATGTGTGCAGACCATCGCTGTAGTCGCTGTACGGGAAGGACTAGTTCAACTCGGTGCAACTAAAAAGGTAGAATAACTGTACGCATTGATATTCACAATTGAAAAGACACGGACAGCGTTTTGTTTTTGGCAACCAGCTTTAATAGTGTTTTGTTAATGGCAACCAGCTTTAATGGAGTTTTGTTATTGGCGACCAGCTTGATAAAGGCAATAACAGCTATCACAGTACAGTCATGCGTGAAGATCCTTGGCCTATTGCACTTTTAGGGTACAGTTTTTCATGGTAGTACCATAACCATAACTTCGTGTTTGTGTGGCCTTGTCTCAATTCTAATATCATACAGTGATAAGATCACAAGTGCACCTTTGACCATATCCTCAAATCTCAACACTGATCTTTTAAGCTGCCGAGTTTAATGACCAGTATTATAGCTCAGAATTAAAAAGAAATCCTTATGTTAGTGTCTTAAAACATCAATCACAATGTTTATGTTTGGGCCATCTTAGCTGTAGGTTTTTGAAGTTTAAACAGCTAATCACACTGGCAAATAATAGATAGCCCCTGTCAAAAGAATATTATGATTCTGTTTGTTATTGACAAAAATGGCTAATAGAGTTTTGTTATTGGTAACCATGTCTAATAGTCGTCTGTTATTGGCAACCAGCTTTAATGGAGTTTTGCTATTGCCAACTAGCTTTACAGAGGCAAAGGAGCAATCACAGTACAGTCATGCATGAAGATCCTTGGCCTCTTGCAATTTCTAGGGTACACTTTTCTATGGTAGCACCATAACTTTTGCTTATGTGTCCTTGTCTCAATACCATACAATGATAAGATCACAAGTACACCTTTGACCATATCCTCAAATCTCAGTACTGATCTTTTTAGTTGTTGAGTTTAATAACCAGTATTATAGCTCAGAACTAAGAAGAATTAAGAACAAATCCTTTCTGTTAGTGTCTTAAAACATCAATGTTTATGTTTAGTTCCTCTTAGCTGTAGACTTTTGAAGACCCAATTACACTGGCAAGTAATATTTGAAGACCCAACAGCATGATTTGCATGTATTCTAAGTCACGGGTGCAACTGGCAATCAGAATCCCTAAACATGGATGCTTCCTTTTGGCTGTACTGAGGACCCGGATGAGAAATTAGAATCTTTGTAGTTGGGTCCAGCAGAGCAGATAGTGTTCATTTAGGGGTCTGGGTCTGCCATGGCAGATCCGTACGGTTCCAAAATATATATACACTTACCCCTAATCTGTCCTGACCTGTTGTGTGCTGTACAGGTCACTGAAGATCTAAATTTTGTGGTAGTCCTGCAGAGGAAGTTCATCTACTTGCAGTCAATTCCAGGGGTCTTTCTTCCTCACCCCACCAGCCCTTCATCAGGTACAGAGACGAGCTGCAGTCAGCTGGAAAAGTGTCTTTCATGGAACAGCGAGGATCGTGTGAGATCAAGGCAGTGCAGCAGCCAACAGATGATGATGATGATGATGATGCCTCCTCCACCAGTGATGCCATCCATGTCAAGCTTAGAGGCACTGCTGTCAAAGCTCCCATCAGTAACAAACACCACAACACGTCCGACGCCTCTGAGCACGCCTAACGGCTTCCTCACGAGATCCCTGACCTGTCCTCCTCAGCCTTTTCCAGAGCCCTCTACATTTTTGCACAATCCCCAACAAATTCTGGGGCCTCCACCTGTGGACGAATTCCCCTGCAGCTTATCTGGCACTCAAGATCATGAAAGTGGTGGGACAGAAATGGATTCTTATTTCACCCAAGTCATTGATTGAACTGTATAAACACCCATCTTAGCAAAATAAAACAACCCGGAGATTGCACTTAACAGAGATCTCATGAAACTGTGTGCCATGGCCTGATGATGATTTGATGTCCTCTTGTTTCTGAGTGCCAGATTTCCTAGCTCCATTATTACTGTTATATTATATGAGAAAACGACTTGCAGATAGCAGTATTATTTTATAGCTAGCATCTCTTGTTGTGCCTGACATTGTCGATACAGTAATGATATTTTATGCCTCTGTCGACCCAATTTGTCGTATAAGTTTGCAGAGGAAAAGCCATGGAGCCCAGTATAAAAGGTTACTACAATTACCCAACTTGTATATTTCATGCTTATCTATGCAGTCCTTGGATTTGTATAGTCGAGGATTCGTTGGGGTCGATCTCATATTCTCCAGGGAATTTCTTTATGTGAAAAGTTGAGGGTTTTGTAGTTTGAAGCTTTTCCTATAAATCATCCGTGTAATTTGGTTTTTAGTGCAGAACGTCGACTGCATGATTCATTTCTGTTTCCTGCTCAATCACGCGAATACATGTTTCCATCATAATCTCCATTGCTTTTTTAATTATCCAGCAAAATGATTTTTATTTGGTGTTGAGTTTTTTATTTTTATTTTAATTTGGATTGTGTTTTTTAAGGTTTTTTTTTTCTTTTGTCATCATAGAAGTGAGGGGATTGGAGCTCTCCTCTGTTTATGTACAAATAATTTCAAAGTAAAATTAATTCTTATTAGTCACTGCCTATATATAGGGAGGGAACTAATGTTTTCAATTGCCTTATTTGTATTAATTCTTCTAATTAATAAATTTTGATTTTTAAAGTTTGGAGACATTTATTTTTAAAATTAATTTTCAATCATTAATTTCTAATTTCTGATTGGTTATTGGTAATTTTCTTGGGGTTTAATTTTTTTTTAAACTCAAAAAACCAAAAAAAAAACTATGGATAAGTATCAATTAATTGCATTTATTATTAACATTAATTATTGTCAGGTACGTTGTTGTTTCAAGCCCTAGAGCATAATCTTTTATTCAATTCATAACTCACGTGTCCACCATCCGAACAATCCCACTTTCTTACGCCTGAATGATAACATTTATATGCAAAGTTACCTAGGTAGCCTTTCTTATAATAGAAATTTAAAACTTGTTGTGTCTCATTATTATTCGTAATGGAGATAAATGAATGCAAAAAATAAATGAAATGCCTTGCACGTTTCTCTTTTGTTTTGGACATAAATTAATGCAATGATTCTTGCGCAAGCTGATGTGGTAAATACCTATTTTCAACTTATTCTCCACACATTTTGAAGGATTTTGGTTTATTTTTTTGGACGAGTTTTTCATTTCGCTTTTTTTAATTTGAGTTTATATATGATTTTTTCAACTAGTTATTATGATGAGTGGGGTAAGTGTATTTTTAATTATGAATAAAATGTTTTTGTAAAAATAAATTTTAGTTCATTTTAACAATTGGTAATTTTTGTGGGATTTAATTTAATTTTTTTATTTTGCATTATTATTTTAATTTTACATTTATTTTACTTATGTAATTATTTTTATAAATTTTAAACTTATTTGAAAATTATCATTATAAAAATAAAAAATATAAATAAGTTGATAATTTGTAATTTATATTTAAGAGTGTTAAATCATAAAAGTTTTTTCTTTAAATTTTAAGATGCAAATTTACCTAATTAGTTTTGATAGATTTTAAAATCATTACAAGATTATGTTTATAATTTCAACCTAAGGCTTCATATTGAACTATAATTTGAGAAAATACCATTAAAATTTAAGCAAAAATCATTTATTATATTATCAAAAATTCAAAATGCTCATCTTTGCATGCTAACATGTTTTAGGAAAATTTTTTTAATGATACCCATTATTTGTGATCTTTTGGGGCATGCTACATTTTTTATCTTTTCAAGACATCAATCTCTACATTCTAGTCTCTATGAACCTTGGTTATTTATTGTGCATATAATCTAATTATCCATTCTATCATGATGCTCATTAATATGATTATATTTGCAGTTACATTTCTATTTGTATTTACTATAATATTCATGGAGGTACCAATAGAAACATATTCATAATTGTATATCTCAACATATTCTTAACAATATAGTACTGTGAAATTCAACGAGGAATTGAACACTCCTTGGGGTCCTGAGCATGAAATAGTGTCATAAGACCAATTATAGATAAATTTAATCAACTCCAGTTGGGTGTTGACATATAATTTACATCCAATTATATACAAAGTCAAAACTTTCACAAGTAAGCTACCCATTGAATGTCATGGGCTTGTTGTTGGTTCTATTGACATTTTACTTCATTTGTTACTCTTATACCCTTTAGATTGACTACTAATCAATGTCTTAAGGATGCCATCTTCCAAATTACCAATATCTCTCTCATGGAAAATATCGGAAGATTTATTACTGCAAACCTAAATTGTCTTCCTCTAATATCCATGTATCCATATTATTTTATTTCACATAAAATCCTTAAGGATAAGGAAGATACATTTTCAAATTCTTGTAACAAAGGAATGACTTCAAAAAGAGCATCTTCATCCAACAATCTCATGTCACGCAAACTTTGAATTGTTTGTTCTTCTATAAATTTGTACTAGGAAAACACAACTACATACAATTAACCATAATATTGTGATTAACTTTATGCTAACACTGCCTATTGAATCCTTGCCCTTTTTCTACCTTATTGAACATACTTTCAACCTTTCTAAGTATCCTCTTTTTACATAAGGCAGGGACTCAAGCTGTAACACAACTCTTGTTTACATTAAATAAAGATAAAAAGATTTATTGTTAATGGGCTCGAATGGATATATCTCATCCATTGACTATATGTCTCAGATATTCAGTCTAAAATTCACCCTCCAAAAAAATTTCTTATTAATTTTGAGATAGATGTATTTAAGATAGTTATACTTTTAGACATATCATTTCTACAATCCTTATTGTAGTATGCATGATATTTTTTCCCATTTAAATTGTATAAATATTTTTCCTCCACATTTAAGATTAAATAGGAGTGTATTATCAAATTGTAATAATATAGATAAATTAAAATAATTTTTGAATAAAGATAAATAAATTAGTATTCATACATGTAATAGTAAATTAAATAATTTTTATGGAAATAAAATAATACAAGATTAATATTTCCTACTATTTTTAAAATAGATGTATTTAAGATAATAATATGCAATCTCTTATAAAATTTAAAGATTAATAAAGTTATACTATTGAAAATAGTAGTTAAAGTTCATGTAGGGGCATGTGCACCAAGGTGGTGAACAAAAATGGATCAAAAGTGACCATTCCCCTCCCCTAAAATTAGTTAAACCTAACTTAGATGAGCAATTTAAGGCTTGTGCATTCAAAATTTGAAGATACCAAAAGAACAAGAATTGTAGTATTCTGAATCTAGTTTTTAAACTATAGAGTTTTTAAAAAAATGGATAAGATTAAAAGGGTCAAATCATTCCTTCACACAAAAATTATTTTTTATTTTTAACAAAATATAACTCCGCGTCTGGTGTGTAGGTAAAAAAAATGTATAGGTGCATTTAATATTTTGAAAAACTCTTTGGTAGAAAGATAAGAGTGAGTACTATAAGTTGTTTATTTTTCTGTAATTTTTTGTTAGGTATTTTTTTTAATGATCATTCAAAGTGGGCGTATTGTGAAAAGCAAATACTTGTGCGTGTGGGTCACATAACTTACACGAAAATAATAAAAAAAATTCAACTTTTTTAATGTGTAAAGAATGTAGTGTAAAAAATAATATAATTTATTTTAAATTTAGATGAGTAGGTCAATAGTTATTAAAAAATTGTACACATATTTTTTAGAACTATAAAATCATTGGTAAAAGAAATTAAATAAGTGGTGATAGGAAAAAAAATGTTTTTCATTTGGTCAAAACATGAAATAAAGTTTGACTTTATACTTGGTTCAAACAAAAAGTATGTATTGCCATGGTAAGAACCAAAGCGAAACATATATCTATTTATAAAATTAAAACATGAATATCCATTTAGAATAGATATCCATTTTATAATGCAATATAAATAAAACAAATAAATACATATAATATATAATAATATATTATTGTGATGTATGAAATGGGGATCACCTAAGAGCTTAGTTTTCCCCAATTCAGGGCTCACATTGGAATACAAAACCACCTTAAGACAAATCAGATCAACACCACCTAGTGGTAGAGATGCTAATGCAAGATTTTTACTTGAGGGGTTTCTATTCCTTTGTTGCTTAGAATTGGAAAGATGATGAAAGAGACTAATATGTGAATAACTAAATGAATAAGAAATGATCTAATTAGACTGAAAAAAAATGTAGAAAGAGATTAAGATAGATTTGAATGCACCTATAATCAAAATAGGAGGAAAGGAGACTTGGATTTGAATTCCAGATTGTCAGAATATTGAAACTGGCTGTAACTGATTTTCTGAGATCCCAAGGCATGTATCTGACTGCAAGCTAAATTTTACTACATTTTAAAGGGCATAGATCGACTGGGCTGATCTATACCTAGGTTTTTTGTGGGAAAAAGTTGCAAACTGATTGTCTTAGTGGCAGGATGCCACAAAAGTTCTAACAAATTTTTCCAGGGCCTTCTATACCTACAAATCTAAGAAACATGTGCGTGAGTGGCTATTTAGGGGTTTTCCTTGGTCAACCTCATGTTTTGGTGATTTTCACCTCCACGAATAGCCAATGTGACATAGATAATGTGTGCAGTTGTATACACTTAAAAATGGTCAAAGAGAAAAAATAATTAAATTCATGCCATTGGATTAATTAAATAAAAAATCATTCAATTATGTAATTGAATTAACATTTGATTATATAGTTCATCTTTGATTAATTAAATCCAATCCATTTAGTCAACACACATGGCTAATTTACTTAATTCTTTTGAATTAATTCCCTCCTAAAATGTCTCACCTATCACTGCATGACAAAAATTGAATCAACAAATGAGAGATCATCTTTAAGCTCACATGGATCACTCCAAGCCTTTTCTATCTTGACCATTCAATCTCATAAGGAAATCTTGAGCATCAATTTTGGACACATAATCAACCCCAAAATCAAACCATACCATGATCATGGTTAATCAAACTCACCCCAACACCTTGAGAAATCCTATAAATAGGATGCATTCTTAGAGAAATTTATCCATTATCATTTAGCAAGTACATCATGCTAGTTTGTGCATTTTATTTCATCATAAGCATTGTTATTCAAGTCATTTTAGTTTAGAATAATCATTTGAGCATTGTTATAATGGAGAATTTTCATAGCATCTTACTGCTCTTCATCATTTAGCTTATAATTTGCACTCATCTTAGCATTAGATCATGATCATAGCATTTATTTCTCATTTCCTAAGTTGTCACTTGCACAAATCAAAATTGCAGCTGAGAGCTATCAAAAAGTCCTTGAAAATAGAGAGTGATAGGATGCTCATGAGTCTTTTAATTCATGCTTTTAGCTGGTGTTTTATCTTAATGATTTGATTTTTAATACTAATGCCTTCTATAGGCTTGTAGTACACAAAATACACACACAAAGTATTGTTTGTGAATCTAGAGTATGTCTAAATTGTTATGAGCTAAGATGCATAAATATAATGTGAAGATCTACCCTAATGTGCTAGAGAAAGTCCTATATGGAAATGCAATCATTGTGTGATTGAAAGCATGTACAAATATATATTTGAAACACAAATATGTAGATCTAAAAATAACAAGAAACCATACCCAAATTCAAATATGAAGGATACAAGCCAATCAACAGTCGATGATCTCCTAGTCATCATCATAATCCTTTTGTAGCTCCATGATGTTAAAAATGGATTGAATTCTTGAATGCTTGTTAGAAGATTGGTATAGCCTTGATTCACAAGTCCTCACTTTATGGGATGTCTTCAAATTAGGGCTCCAACCTTGCAATTATTTTCATCCTACCAAAATGAATTGTGAGGCCATGAGGTCTTCACTGAAGGGGCAATACAATACCCACTAGTACATTTGAGACCTTTTTCTGATGGCCAAACGTTTGAATTTAGACAATATACTGTTGATTGAGCGACACTACCTAGTGTCATAGTTTTGCAGTTAGAAAAACTGATGGTTTTGTTAGGCATCGTAATTACGACACCCTTAGCCATCGCAAAAAGTGGGTGCCAACAAAGCAAACCTGTCATCGCACCTATTTGTGGTCGTCTACATTGCGACGCCTAACTGTCGCAACAAATACAAACGACGGTGACCCGTCAGAATATTCTGACGGGTAGGCATCGTTAGTAACTTGTTCACCGATGAAAATGCTATTAATGCAACAGATGTCCATCGCAAGTTTATGATGGATGTGCATCATTTATGGTTTGTAATGATGACTATGATGTACATACGACGGACATGCGTTGGACATTTACAATGGATATTCGTCATTTATGATTTTTTTTGACAACCATGTTGTTAATGGGATGACTATATGTCAAATGTTTGCGACGGATACCCATTGCTGTTGTGAGGCCGTCATAGTTACGACGACAATCAATTTTTTTTTTTTAAAAAAAAATTTGTTGATTCAGAATGGTGTTCTTGCAGATCTTGTTCCTGCTCGTGATTTGGTTATGGATATGTAGACTATGGTTTTAACCTGTTATCTATCTTGAAAGGATGAAACATTCAAACATTAGACTAATCTAGCATTTATCAGTTCAAAACATACACAAATATAAACCAAGCCACCTCAAGATTGTTGCTAAAAATAAGTGCTATAGAGCACTGTTTGATTTGCTTCAATGAGAGGTATGTGGGTGTGCTCTCTAAGCACAAGGAGCTTGCTTCTAATGCATTCTAAGGGATTTGAAATGATGCATGAATGCTAAGAAAATCTTGAAAGAAACTAATTCAATCCATTAAAAACTATTCTAGATGTGTTAAGAAACATGAAATAGAGCTATTCTAACAAATATAATTGAAAGCTTTATGATCTAAGATTTATTCTAGCATTATAACTCTACTTAATAATGAAAGGTGAATTGGTGAATTGCTCTTGGAAGAGGAGAGTATTTATAGGATTTGGGAAGGGCTTGGGTTAGGAGGATGAGTCAAGGTTAGAGGTAAGGTTAGGGGTTGAGTCAAGGATAAGGATTGACTTTCAAAGGGGTGGAATGGACCAAGGCTTAGGATAAGGATTGAAGACTTTCTAGAAGAGTCCAGGGCTTTCTAGGATATTTAGGAGTTTAGGAAATAAATAAATGTTTATGTTGAGCATCATTTTTACACGAAGACAACGACTAGGAATTTGCGTAAACAACTTCCCCTCTTGGAAGATTGATGGAATCAATCTCAAGGTTCCTTCTAGCTGGGTCTCAACTACTTGGATAGCTCAATGGAAGACTAATGTGTATTTGTTAACAAGGAGGCCTTTTCTGGTTCTTCTCTCAAGGGAAACTGCAAAACAAACTTTAGAAAACCAAGATATCTCCTTTTTTGCCACGATTTTCAAATTTAAGGATGAAAACAATGCTAATTTAATTGATCTACTGAAAGTAACTTGCAAAGAGGGTTAAAAAATGTAGGGTAACAAAAGATTTGAAAGGAAATGCTGAAAGAAATCTAATAGACATATGCTAACATCACACCACCATGCTAATTAAATAACCAAGAAGATGAATAAACCCACAAAATAGAGATCAGATCATGTCACAATCTTCAGCTGAATGGATGCAATCATCAACAGAATCAAATAAATGCAGACGTATGATAAGTCAAAACTCATCAAATCACGAAGCCACTTCAGATGTGTGCACATGTGAGACAAGTTAATCTTCAAGCACCAAAGAATGATCTTCTCAAAGATTCGTCACAACATAGCAATGTAATACCAGCAAACACCAAACTAAAAGATCGCAAACTTAAAATCATTAAACAACCAATTGGCTCTTTGAAATAAAGATTGAGCAAATCACACATTTAAAAATTTCACATAGATAGTAGATAAATCACACCATGAATGAAGCACCGATTGTATTTGTTGTATTAATCATCAAGTCAACCCTCATTACATCATTTTATTACAATTTATAGAGCTCTGCTCTTATTTGCACAGCTAGGGTTTTGCTGCAACTAAAACTTGAAAGAAAATATAAACTAAATCTTGCATTAAAGAAACTACTTCTAAAGCTTAACTAAGCTATCCTAGCACATAATTAATCCTTGTGCATTACAAAGATTTGAATAAATCAGGCATTAAACAACTCAAAAATGGAGCTGGAACCTATGCATGCACTAAATAATCTTCATGTTTCTTCCCTTGATCTTTGACTCCAATTTCTCCACGTGGACCCAATTGGAAGAGATCCCAAAATCATAGTGATCTCTGAGATAACTGGAGTTTACTTTCAGACGTGCCAAAAAATGCCCAAATCCTGACAGTTGGTCTGAAAAACTCATGACCCAAAATTGACTAAGTGCTAAGTCCTTTATCTCCACTATTTCAAACTTGTCGGTGGCCGGAAAACTCCTTATGGCTGAAATGCTGAAAATCAGGCACTGCAAAATTGACTAAGTGTCAAAACTAAATTTCTTGTACATAAAATTTGGCAGATTTCTAACTGGAGGCTATCTAGCTGGGAGGCACTTTTGGGTGTGCCTTCTTGAACCTATCCACTATCTCAAGCACCTCATCAAAGTCCGACATCTTGATCCCTTGGAGAATCTCCTTCTGCCTATCTCTGAAATCCATCAATTCTTTTGCAAAAGCCTTTATTTCTTTCTCTTGGGACAACATTTTCTGGATTTCCTCCTTTTGGTAGAACATCTGTTGGAAGTCTTCCTTAGAATTTACCCCTCAGAATATGCCTAGATATTGATCGATGATGTCATTTACTAAATGCATCATCTTATCCTCATCTTCATCGAACAAATCTAAATCCAAACCTTCAAAAAACTCCTGCAGCTCCTTTGCGAAAAGCATGCTATCATCCCTTCTTTTATTCAACCTCTTGAGGATCTTCTCAAATACGGCCAATGCCATTGTTATCTCTTGGATCCATTCCTCAAAATTATCCAATTCCGCCCCTTCATAAATCTTCATCAGAACCTGGAAGCGTTGCTTTCTTATCATTGTTAACTCATCCAATAAATTTTTCTAGTTGAGGATGGTTTCTTCTACACCATTTTCTTCACTCATGATCTCCACTAAAGAATTTATTCCCGCAAAAATGTTCTGAAAGGGCCTTAAGATCCTCCTGAGAGATAAGCTAGCAAACTGCTCAAAATCTAGCTTCCATTCAGCACAAGCTTGTACAAAAGAATGTGGAACATCCATGTCTATATCCCCCTTCTTCTCCAAAATTTCCTGTAATGAGGCTTCGGGGTTATTAGGGTCAATTGGACCCGCTATCTTCAGAATGAATTTCTTCATAGCTTCATTTTGATCTTCCAGAACTTTTATCCTTTCTTCATCTTTATTCATGAAGCCTAGAGCGTGCTTCAAGCCCAAAGTAGCCAAGGTTTTGCTACCTTCCCTAGTTGGTTCTCCTAAGTCTACCTCCTCCAGCACATAATCATCTAGAGTGATCTCATTTATACCAACATCCATTGTAGGAACAACCCCCTGTGCTTTCCACCTCCCCGTCTGGTCTTGTGTTACATAGGACATTCTCCTTGCTTGGGGAACTAGTTCCATTTGGTGGAAAGCGTGCCCTAACATGGTCATGTCAACCTCATCATCTGTGTATACTCTAACCCTCAGCTGCACTTCTTTGGTAAACCATGTGGGCTTTGAGAATGCATTCAATGAATCATAGGGAGCAGCCAATGCAGAAGAGGTTGCCAAGTGTTCTGCCCTTATTTACTCTTGAGCTTCTTCTTCTTCTCCTATTTCCTGCTCATTCCCAGTGTCTTGTTCATGTTCTCCGTCATCAGAAGTTTTTTTCTCATCAGCCGTTTGCTCCTCAGTATCTATTTGTGGCTTATCCTCTTCAGTATGTGGTTCCTCTTTCGCCTGTGACTCTCCCTTGTCATCTGGCTCCTCTGATCCTATATGAATTTCTTCCATTTTCTCTCTGCCAGTGACTTCTACTTCTTTCTCTAGCTCCTGCGAGCTCTGCGGCACTGATTCAATGTGAACTTGGGGAGGAATATTGAGTGGGGGAGGCATAGGAGACACAAGGGGAGTGGTTGAATGGGCTGGTGGAGGCAGAGTCGAAAGCGGAACATAGGATGAGGAAGGTTGCTGAGGCAACAGAGTATTCTGTACGAGAGTAGAAAGTGGAATAGTAGGAGGCTCTTGAGGTGGAATGGTAGGAGGTGTGGAAGGATGAGGTGGAGATGGAGGTGGAATAGATGAAACCAATGGTACCTGTGCACTTGCTCCTTCTTTCGAAGTGACCCCAATAGAAGAGTCCTTTTCTAGTTCTGTAGTTTCTACTTGGTCCTCAGCTATCTCAACATCATTTTGCCCAGGAGGTCCCTGTTGTAGATCCTCTCCCATGCCACTGAAAATACTAGTGAACTGCATAGGAGCCTATTTCTTAGACTCTTTGAACCCATGCAATCCCACAAAATCTTTGATGTTGAATTCATCATCGCTGAGGGCATCCAGATTTATTGGCTCTACCTGAGTAGCCCCTTCAACATCCTTAGGATCATCGTCCGTTATCCTTCTTTTCTTTAAGGATCCCACAGACTGGGTCCTCCTATTGAGGTGAACTTCATCCATTTGATCTTCATTATCCTCCACCAGGGTATCCATTTGTGTAGGTGTCAAGCCTCGCTTCCTCTTGTACACATGACTCTTGACCACTCCAGATGGCTTGGGCCCTATGATTTTGAATTTCATTTTCTTTTCTAAGCTTGGAGAATCATGGTCGCTAGGTGAAGGTGCTTCTGGTGGTGCAAAACTTCTGATCATCCTGGTTTTCACATTCTTGGAGTGCGTGGCCAGACCATATGCGGTGGGATGCTCATGTCGATACATAGTTTCTAGCTTTAGAGGGGCAGCCTCTTTGAACTATGGTTTTAGTATCTTTTCTCCCTTTGTCTTCTTTTCTCGAGATGGTTTTTTAGGGAGTTGCTTCATGGGGAGCGGTTGCATTGGAAATGGATGAGCCACCCAAGACTTCGTTAGTTTAATCACATGCCGGGCTCTGAAATCCATGCTGTCATTCTCATCTCGATCCACCTCCGCATTCAAGATGGCCCTTGTGAACACCTTGTCTGTATTGTATATAGAATCCAAAACTTTATCTGAATTAGCATCTATTGCCTTCTGCAGGATCCTCAACAACAGCCCACCCTGTGCCAGCTCTAGACTCATTCGGCAATAGTCATGGACTCTTACCTTGTAATCATCTACACAATTGGCCCAATGGTCCTCAATATGTAGCTCGTGAACATAGTGTCTTCCCATTATATGGCTATAGGTACCAATGGGGTCAAAGTGCGGCCTCACCAGATTATAGGTTGCCAATGGGAATTCATCCCATTCTCCGGTCAATGACTTGCAAACTTTCCTGTCAGGTACACAGCGGGGGCCGATGGAAATAGTAAAGTCCCAACAATGTTTCTTCTTGTGCTTGATATGCTCATGGGCATCAGATAGCTACCTTGCTATCTCTAGTAGAACTACCCTGTCAGAAGGGTACCTTGGGAGCTTCTTGGGTGACAAAGTGCTTCCTACCACCTGAATGTATGTGAATGTTTGAAATTGTATATAAAATGCCCCAATGACCTTCACTTTAGCCGTTGCTTCTGTTGATAACCTTTTAGCATAGTCACCCTCAATGGAGTAGATGATTGCAAAAATGAAGGCATCCTTGACTATTCTGAACTCTGGGCTATTATATGTAAACAAATCTTTCCTCACCAATTGAGGGTACAAAGTGAATGGCCACCTGTTTGGTTCTCCAATGTTTCCAAGTTTAGTTAATCCTGGATATACTTCCCTGGTGGCTAGTAAGTACATGACATAGGATGTCATGTAGAAGTGGGGGTCTGTCTTCACCTGAATCATTTGTTTATCCAGCTGGTCACTTAGAATAGCCACCCAATCAAACCTTGCCTGCCTTTCTTTTATTTTCTAGATCAGGAAGATCATCCAAGGTTCCAATTGATGGGACTTAGGCAGCCCGTATACCTTGCTTATCATTGTTATGGCTACCTGGATATCCTCTTTCATGTAGCCTCTCCTCATGTCAATTCTATCCAATCTATTCTTGGGCAATGGTTGCATTAGGTACTCATTATTGACGATGTTATGAGCCCTCTGTACATCTTTGTTGTAGAACTCCATCCCCTTGTTGATATTGAAATTGAAAAACTTGTCTACCCCTTTGGGCAGATGGAAAACATCTTCAATGTTGTCAGGCCTCAAGTCTAAGACCACTTCTCTAAGGGCATTCTTGACCATGCGCTCATCTGGCACATAGTTATTGGCCAGTGTGTTGATCAGGTTTGCCAGCTGGATGGAGATTGGGTGTGTTGCCGCATTTACCAGGGAGTAGTGGACTAATGAAGTGCAGTCCTCTGAATGGCCTACTGGATGAGCACACTTATTCATGCACTCATTCCAACTCACATTCTTGATATCTGTATCAGTTATCCCTGCATGCAAGTCAGTCACCTTGGATGGTGGATGGTATCCTTTCAACTGATACTTCATTGCCGGTGATGCTAGTACCTTCTCGGCCATACCTGCGGAGAGGACAAGACATGAATGAGTAACAAGATGAGAGGAAAAGACCCAAAAAACAAAGTATATTTTGTAATTTTCAAATTGAAATGGGTTATAAAAGGAGTTTTCGCCTTTTGGGCCATCAGGGGTGTCGCATCTCCGAAAGGCCTAAAAGGCTGAAACTGCCGAAAGAGGCCTCTGCCATGTTTAAAAGTCTTTTGGTGAATCGGAGGTCTGAAAACCCCTGAGGTTGAAAAGGCTGACAAATATGAAAAGGCCGAAAAGGCCGAGGAGGGGTTCCTATCTTGAAACAATCGGTGATTCAGGGAGTGAAACATTTTTTGCGTGCAAAAAGGCCGACATGGCCGAAAGTGCTGAAATCCTGTAGCATAAGGTCTACTTCAGTGTTTTGGATGTGCAAAGTGTTTCGATGTGCGGAAACACTGAAACACTAAAAATGATCTAGCACTTTGGAAGTTTTGTTGATGCACGAGTTACTTCAAAAGTTTCAGACCCCGAAGGTCCAAAACTAGGGTTTACAGTCAGACTTGAAAAGCGAGTCCGATGGCGAGTTTGACCACAAACTTGCCAAGGGACGCAAGGTGACTACTTCGACAATCCCTAAGGTTGAAACAGGCTGACTCTAAGCAACCTAGACCTAAGGACAAGGTTGAAAAGGCCAAAAAGACACAAACCCTAAACCTAGGACAAAGCGAGAAGGATGAAAGCAAGAAAAAACACTAAACTAAGACCAAACAGAGGGGAGAAAGAACCACCTACCTAGGAGATGAAGAACTTGACGACGACTAGCAAGAAGACAAGATCTAAGCGATGAAAAGATGACCAACAACAAAAAAAGCAGACATGAGGCGGAGGAGTGAGCGTAAAGTGAGGGTTCAAAAACCCTCATGCACCTTTTATAGGCTACGCGAGGTTGCTGACGCAAGCACCCCACAAATTCAGCCTTTTGGCCTTTTCAGGGGTGCAGACCTCCGAAAGCCCGACAAACCCCAAAGGCCGACTCCCGCGAGAGTCAGACTTTCAGGGTTGTGCACCTCCGATAGGTTCGAAAAGGGGGGAATAGCTGAAAGGTCCAAGGATGCGCTTCTTGCTCCGCCAGGGCTTTTGCAATTTCGGACCTCCAAAAGTGCGAAAGGGGGATAAGGCCGAAAAGGCCAAAAATTAAAAAAACTAAGGACAAAACCCCTAAAGATGACAGAAGCGAACAAGCAAAAAGCAGAAGGGGGGCCCCTGAGGCCATAAGGGCCATTAGGGGAGTGTGGTTGTGGGACCACAACAGTTTATTTATTTCAAAAGCTTTTAGGTTGAGGATTTCATTTATTAAATAGATTTAATAAATAAGAGGGTTTAACATTTAAATTTGATTTAAATGTTTTTGAGATGGGATTAGGCTTAGGAAATGGGGGAATCACCCTTTAATTAAAATTAAAGTGAGATTAGGAATTTCTAGAAGAGGTTAAGGATCTCTAGGATATTTCCAAGGTTTAGGATTTATTTAAATGATTTTTGGTCAATTTATTAATTAAATAATTAATAAATAGGGAAATAATGTTTAAATGAGATTTAAACATTTCTGGAAGGGGTTTCTTAATTAAATATTCTTAATTAAAATAAAGAGATTTAATGGCATAAAAATATATTAATTAATTAATAAATGATGATGTCATCAAGGGTTTAGACTAAAAAAGGTAGGAATCACCTTTTAATCAGGATTAGAGTGAGATTAGGAAATTCTAGAAGAGGTTAAAGATTTCCAAGGTTTTATGATTTAAATAAATATTTAATTTATTTAAATGATTTTTGGTCAATTTATTAATTAAATAATTAATAAATAGGGAAATAATGTTTAAATGAGATTTAAACATTTCTGGAAGGGGTTTCTTAATTAAATATTCTTAATTAAAATAAAGAGATTTAATGACATAAAAATATATTAATCAATTAATTAATAAATGATGATGTCATCATAGATTTTCCAGAAAATAAAAATACTTTATTTTCTAAAGGATTTTTAGGTGTCTACAGAATCATTCGGAGATAACTTTGCACTAGATACGGTAGCGGGTCATGGATTATTGAGTCGAGTCTAGAGACTTGGATTTTGAATGGATCTAGGTACCGAATCAAGACTTGTGATAGTGACGGCTCCAGCACAAGAAGCTAGTGTGGAGATTAGAAATGCATTCTTCTTGATGTGTTCATGGGATATATGTGGACTTGATTGCATTCGGATTTGATTTGAGCGACTTCTTGACTTCTTTGGTCTGAATTTGATGTGCTTTGTTCCTATGGAGTGTAGCAGTGACTTGACTTGGAGTTTGAGTAGATTGTGCATTGATCAACTTGAAGACAAAATCAAGCTACTATTTGCATCGTCGTTGAGATCAGGTTGTGACGGATCACTGGGATCGTCTACCATTTTTGCCACAGTTTCGAATGAGTTAGGTGTGATGTCGAGAGAGCGACATGCAGAACTTGCACATTGGAGATTCATAGATCACTATGGTGTCTGTGATGACTTGGGAGAAGTCTTCTTCTTGGTGAACCAAGCCGAGAGACTTAGATTACAAAAAGTGGATCGTTTGATGTGAACTTATGAGACATTGAAATGTGGTAGATGTAAATGTCATTTGATCGACCCACCGAAAGTATTGACATCCAATATTTCCCTGACAATACCAAATGTACATCAGTTCTTCATAAAATGATTAGTTGTCACATTATTTTAAAACATAAAATATAATTATGTATCCAAACCTTTTTCCTATTTGGGCAAACCCAAAATTGATGCCCAGGATTATTTGTTGTGCGTGACTTCTTCAACATGCATGGGCCAACACCACATTGACACATAGGCACATTGACCAAAGTCATCGACACTATTTCGACAAATATTGAATTATCACAAATATTGCATTGTCATTATTTTGTTCATTCATACTAATTATAATTACAATAAAAAGAAACATACTAATGTAGACTTGCACATTTTTTGGCTAAGTCAAAGTATTTGGTTTAAATCACTAGACACTCAAAACAAAATGACATACCAAAGACAACCATGCAATTGTAAAGAAAGGTAATTTTCTTAATCACGTCACTAATTTGTGCATGTCTAAATACTGGTGTCTTTCAAGTGATTTGATTCTTGTCATGCCCACTACAAATAAGAACAATCTTAACTATTGAGGTTGTTTAAGCATATAGAGATTAAATACACTCTTTTAGAAAGAAATTTATCTTAACAAAAGATCAAAGATATATAAGTAGGACATATAAAAAAAGGTGAGTAAGAGTAGTACATATAAAACAATCCTTAGAACATGCCAAACATCTGGCATAATTGTACATTTCATTCATGTCATTGATATTATTCTTCATCCATCTCATCGTCAAGATTGTCTTCGTCAACAACATCATCACCACCACTATTGTTGTCATCATCATCATCAGTAGCATCAACATCATCATCATCATCATCATCATCATCATCCTCATCCTCATCAATAGCAGCATCATCCTCATCAGTAACAACATCAGTAGTAGCATCATCGTCATCAGTAGTGAAAGGTAATGCTCAATGAGGTTGCTACTATTAGATCATACATTAATACATTTACTGTTTTGAATTTGAGCTCGGGCATTATGCAATGTTATTGTTGTCATTGCATGCTTGCTGCTGTTGTGCACCATATATTGTTTTATACACATAGAACAATAGATTTGGGGACTTAGACTTATGTTCAATCCTTAGTAATGGTTTGGGGAACTAATTACTAGATGAATGACTACAATACCCTAGTTTGCATTATTAGATGATCTTGTTTAATTTGTGTTCATTTCATGCAAAGATACATGTAAAGGAAAATAAATTTTTGCATCTAAATATTACATGTATATATGTGAAAAATAACTTGTATATACTATAAAAAAGAAAATAACTTTCAGAAGAAAATGCAAGAGTAGAGGCATATATAAGAGGATGAACATAAATAATAAGGGTGCCAGACATTGCCTAAAGTGATGAATTTTTGACTCGGGTATGAATCTAGTGTGCCCCTGTGTGATCTAGAACTTGCAAAGAAAAGAGAGATTGGGGTTAGATAAAAAATATCTAAGCAATGAATGGCATCCTATTACTGAGAGAGATCAAACACTTCACACTATATATAGGGACATCAGTAATAAAATAATACACTTACTATTTTGAATTTAAGCTCATAAAGATTAACTTTCAGAAGAATATGAATGAATGCAAACATACATAAGTGGATGAACATAAATAATGAAGGTACTAAACATTGCCTGAAGTAATGAAGTGTTGACCCAAGCTTCAATCCAGTATGCTCTTGTATGATCCAAAGCCTGCAAGGAAGGAAAAGATGGGGTTAGATCCAAAGGATCTAAGCAATGTCTGGCACCCTATTACAGATCCTCATCTACAATTATGCATGTGCATAGTCAAGCCATACACTTCTAAAATGAACTATGCTACAGAACATGGGTGTGTGTTAATGTGATTCAAAAGCTATTATGCAAGATTATTTTATTATTGAGATAAGGATATCTTAATTCTACTAGAATAAATATTTTGAGAAATATTTGAATTTAATTTTGACAATAACATGAGGAGTGATATATTTCAAGCTTCAGCGAGATTTCATACCATGCAGTGTTCGTAGATTATGGTCAATGTGTTATTTACACTTGTATTGGTGGGAAAACTCTCAAAAACGTGCAAAAGAGATTGAATTCAACCATGTTGTTTACATGACACATGTAGTTGTAGACACCTAAAAATCCTTTAGAAAATAAAGTATTTTTATTTTCTGAAAAATCCCTGATGACATCATCATTTATTAATTAATTAATTATTTAATTAATTAATTTATTTTTATGTCATTAAATCTCTTTTTCTTAATTAAAAATATTTAATTAAGAAATCCCTCCCAAAAATGTTTAAATCTTATTTAAACATTAATCCCCTATTTATTAATTATTTTAATTAATAAATTGACCAAAAATCCCCCAAAAAAATAATTAATTTATTTTTTGACCAAAACTTGGCCAATTTTCTTAAGACCACTAACCTCTTCCAAAATCTTCTAATCCCTTCTTAATTTCGATTAAAAGGCTAATCCCATATTTTCTAACCCTAATCTCAACTCAAAATATTTAATTAAGATTAAATATTTAATTTTCATATTTATTGAAAATATTTCAATAAATTTTCCCAAACTTAAGCTTTTGGAATGAATAAACTTTTATTCCATAAAACCTAAGAAAACTCTAGACTCTTCTAGAAACTTTTCAACCCAACCTCTTCACCCATCCTAATCCTAATCCCCTTTCTAATCTTGTCACATTCCATTAGCAAAAGGTTTACCAAAACTTATGCTAACCTCCTCTTAGTCATCCTCCTTAGTCAACAAAGATGGCCACCTCTTGGCCACCTCTTGCAAATGCATTTAAGGATGCATTTAAGCCTTCCTTATCTTTCTTACATGCATTCATTATGCATTTAAGACCTTCTTATCCCTTCCTTGCCACCTCTTGGCCTTGGGCACATTTACCAAATTGTGCACATGCCCTCAAACTTTCAACTCAATCCTCCCTTGACACTTGTCAGGACACTTGTCCTTGACTCAACCCTAACCTTAGCCCTAACTCTGACTCATCCTTTTTAACCAAGCCCTTCCCTTTTCCTATAAATACCCTCACTTCCTAAGGCAAATCATCTTTCAACTCTCAAACTCAATAGCAAAGTTATAATGCCATTTTCATTCTAGCATAAGCATAAACTCATCATTTTAGATCATTTTCAAGCTTAAATCACATTTAAATTAGCTTAATTGGATTAACATAGATTCATTTCTTGTTTAATCAATCTTAGTTCATCTTTTAGCTTTGCATATTTGTGTGTTCTTGAGGCCTTTGAGGCAAAATAGGTTCCTCATACCTATTTTGTGTCATTTTGGGTCTTCTTGATCCTCAAATCATCCTATTTGCATGCTCCAAGTGCTTGAGTTTGCACACCCACATCCATTTATATCCAAGCATATCAAACGGTGCATGGGCGCATCCGTTTTAGGCTTAAACTGAGGTGGCTTTGATTTTAGTTTGTTTACCATTAAATTTGATTTGATAATATGCTATGACGTTTGTTTGTCTTTGGCCTTCAAAACAGGTTTAGGTGCACGCTCAAATCCTAGTCTACATTCTGGCACGCCCGGTGGGACCCACTTCACGGGTTCTTTGCAAACATTCTGATGAGTTTTAGACCATTTTCAGATTTTTCAAAGCTTATAGGTGGACGTAGCACTTAGATCCATTCTTCTTCTTCTTGTCTATATTCTTCTTCCTCTTCTTGTCTATATTCTTCTTCTATTCCGTCTCCTTTCTTCTTCTTCTAGCAAGGAGGTCATGGCCATTTTTTTTCAAAAATAATAATAAAATCCATAAGGAAGCAAAATCATACACACCTTATTTTAGTGCTTAAAATGAACCCCCAAATCATTCTTGAATGCATTAAGGACTAAAATTTGCAAAATTTGTTCTAACAAACAAAACAAAAAAATTAATCAAGGCATTTGCATCCTTGCAACATCAAGGATTTTTAACAATGCATTCATGCAAAGTAGGAATGATCATATCTTTTTGGGCATAAAAAGAACATCAAATCTGCATTCAAACGAGTCAAAACAAAATCTTGAATGAAGCTAAAAGGAAGAACTTAGGTCCTAAAGCGTCATTTTCCATTTGAAAAGCAAACACAATCTTGAATGCCTTAAAGATCAAAACAAAGCTTTTTTAAAAGTTCTTAATCAACACGCACACTCAATCTTGAATGCCCAAGTCAAAAAACTTGCAAACGCTCGATTTAATTTTTGGAGAAAGGAACAAATCAAAATCTAATCACGACTGTCTTCATTTCAAAGTTCAAACATCACTTAATCAAATTTGGGAAAATGAACAAAATCTGCTTGATGTGCATATAGGAGTTTTTCAATTCTTGCATAATCCTTGTTAGAGTAAGCAACGTGGAACATTTGAACTTGGACAAGTTCACCTGTTCTACTTTTAGCGAGGCTTGTCCAAGGAGAAGCGCTTCCTCCTCGGAGAACGACCTCAAACCGGTATCCCCTCCGGCCGGTATACAAATAAGTGAAGAACAAAATAATCACTTACATCTCCTAATCGCCGGGCATTCATGCCAAACACGTGTCTGGGGATGGTAAACATTCCTCTCCCCCAGCATAATTGGCAAGGCTCTTAGGTGAGTCACGAATGATCAGCAAAATTGGGTATGGAGACTCCACGGAACTATTAAAAACCTGATAAAATAGAGGCTACCCTATCTACATCCGAAAGTATCAAAATCCTTGTGCAAGGACCGATTCCAAGGGGTTTACCGGGTCACCTCAAGATTACTCACCATTTGTATTCCCTTCTGGGAGATACCAAGCTGTGGGCAAGCGATTTTGATACTCACCTTCCTTAGGTAGATCTGTTTGAAGTGCTTGATAGTCAAAGACTCCGTGAAAACACTTGTTGAAACATACACTTTCAAAGCTTTGTCAGAGTCAGTTGTCTTTGTTTGTATCCCGCAGGGTTGCTTTGTCCCTTGCGGAGATTGCTTTGACTTTAACTTTTTCCATTGGAAACCTTTGCCTCAAAATCAGAAGCCTCTTTTCCAAAGTGATGCCCAGCAAGAGCAAACATCCTAAAGCGAAGTTGCCCAAATCCCAAGCCTATCAAGAGTGAAAAGTTGCCAAGAAGAACACCAAGACCTATCAATCCATTATCCAAGCAACCCAAGCAGAGGAAAAATCCCAAGCCAGACTTGAGAACATTGCCCATAACGCCCGCATCAAACAGTTCACCTTCCATTTCCGAGTTAACCATCACTTTGTCAATCTTGAGCCAGAAGATTAGCCAAATCCTTGTTCATGTCTTGTTCCGTCTTCAGATCTTGAAATCTTGTCTCAAACAGCCTTGCATCTTAGTTTCATTCTAGCTTTCATCTTTGCATCATTAATCAAAACCTTAGTTGCATTTGCATTCATACTCCTACCAGCATTTTAGAATCAGTCCTTGTCATTTGCACTTGCATCATCCTTCTAGAGCATTGTCCCTTCACCCTTCAAAACCTTTTCCACCAGCATTCCCCCCATCAGCTTTCCATATCTTTCCAGCAGATCCATCATCTTTTGTTCCAAATCTAGAGATCCACCAACACTTAGTGTTCTACCTTTTGAGTTGTTCCTATCCTATATCCAAGATCAGAGACCATCATCCTCTTTTTTGACACAACGTGTTGTCATAAAGAAATCAAACCTTGTCCTTGCATAGCCATCATCTCGAGCAAGAGATTGGAGTGCATTGATAAGAAACTTGTTGACCGAAGATCATCAGTCTATCTTAGGTTGACCCCATCATATCTCTGATCCTCCATTTGGGAAAAATAGCAGCTCATTTGTTGACCGCTCAGTAATCTTTCACCAGCTTTCCACCAGCAACCTATCTTTCCTCCACCGTCTTGATCCATATCCGTTCCATCCAGCTTCCATCATCGCCATCTTGATCCCTATCTTTGCATTTGCATCTTAGAAGTCATCATCTTTAGAAGTTCATCAACTTTGCATCCATCAACATCTTTTAGCCAAACATCTTGCATACATTTAGCACTTGCATCTCCATGCCTGTTGAGACCAGATCTCAGAAAATAAGAAGCATGAATCCTTATCCACCAACAACCTCATCCGATCCCAAACTTTTCACCAACGCCATGATGACCTACAATCCCCACATCCAAGCCAGTAACCCATGTGAAGATCCAAACATCCCTTCATCCCCCTTGGCAAACCAAGCATTTGTAAATCCTCTAGAAAGCCCACCAGCGACCAATGCCCTTGTACCGCAACATCAGCAAAGCACATTTGCCCACTATCTACCAGAAAGTACCTCCATCCCACCATCTCTCTATCCACGCATCCCCATCAAAACAATCCAAGTTCCAGCACAAGCATATTCTCCGTTTGACCAATCATTCCCTGATCCTATCATGCAAACACCCCAAGAGCTTTCCACCATTCCCCTTTTCTTGCAAGGAAGCCTCGCCAGTCCCACAACACAAGCTGCAGCGCCATCCGCTCCATCTCCTACCCCTTTTGCTTCATCATCTGCTATGGCTGCCCAAGCCCAAATCCAAACTCAAAGTCAGCTTCCACCTCTCACACAAGCTTTTACACCGCCGCCATCCGCAAGTCAAGCAATGCCTTTCACCATCAAAGGAGCACCGTCACCCTTCACCCCCCAAGCACCTGTACCTTCTTCTTTGGGGTTAGCGCAATCGCTTCCTATTCCAACCTCATCTTTCTCTTGGGTGTTTCCTTCATTTTCCTCCTCACAAGCATCCGCTCAACCACAACCTCAACAAGCTCCTTTCTCTCAACCATCATTCGTGTCCCAAGCTCCCGTTGCTCCTACCATTCCATCATCTGCTGCAGTGCACCCTAACACAAGCTCTCAATGGGGCCTTACGCAAGAAGAAATGAAGGCATGGGGGATCCCATCTCAATCCCCTACATCTATGGTTGCAAGTCAACAAACCGCCTTCACCCAAGCAGCACAGCAGCAACTACCCCAACCACCGCCGACTTCAAGCTATTCGTCCCAAATCTCAAATACCTTCCAGCAAGTTCCACCACCTCAACAGCCAACTTTCCCCAGCTATCTTACCCCATCACCCTTTGCTTCTAGCTTCCCCACATCTATTCCACCTCTAAATAACGCAGGCATGCACCCAGCTTATATCAGCCAAACCCAAAGCCAACCTCAGCAACTACCACCATCATACCCGCAAGCAGCATCATTCCAACAACCTCCCCCACAGCAACCACATGTCCCCTTTCAGCAAACAACCATCATTCCTCAACAACAGCAAGTCCCTTGCTATCAGCCCCAGCAACAAATCCCTATCATCCCCCAACAACAACAATTTCCCACCCATCAGTTACAACAGCAAGTTCCAAATGTCCAATATCAGCAAGCAGTCCCACAACAACCACCAGTTCAACAACAACAAGTAGCCCAACAACATCAAGCGGTTCCATATCATTTACCACAATATCCCCCTATGCCACACCAGTAATATCCCCAACAACCATTACCCCAAAATCAGTTCCAACTCATTTATCCACAGCAAGCGCCATATCCAGTTCCACAGCTTCCATCACAAGCAGAAGTCCCAGTTCCCTCACCACTCAATGCTGAGTGGGAAGCAATGAAAAATTCTCTAAAGGAGCTACAAAGTGGAACAGAGAATAAAACATACAAGTTCGAAGAGGTGTGCTCATATCCCTTCGATCGGTCCATAGCAACTATCCCTTTCCCCAAGCATTTTGAGATGCCCAAGTTCGACAAGTATCGAGGGAAAGGAGATCCAGTAAACCATATCAAAGAGTTCTACATGGCGTGCCAAGAAGTGGCTTACAGTGATAACTATCTCCTGCGCCTGTTTCCCAAAAGCTTGGGAGGAACTACTGTTGAGTGGTTTTACAAAATACCACATGGGACAATAAAAACCTTTGCTGAACTCTCTAAGAAGTTCATCACACACTATGCCCATAATGTGGAGAATGAGTTGTCCTTGCTAGACCTATGCAACTCAAAGCAGAAAGATGGAGAAAGCCTTGCGGAATACTTGCAAAGATGGCAGAATCTTACAACCAGGTTATCATATCAGCCGCCAGAGAAGCATCTAACAAAGATCTTCATTGATAACCTACATCCAAAGCTATCCCACCACATGTGAATGAACTGTCTCCAGACATACCAAGACATCAAGAGCAAAGGCATAGGCATCGAGAAAGCTCTCCTAGATGAAGGCACTATTCGTCACTTCAAGGATGATTCCAAGAACAAACCCAATAATGATAAATCCCGTTACTGGAATCGTAACAAGAATGTTGTTACAGATGGAGCCACTGACACTAAGAATGTACAATTCATTGTGGCTAGTCCTACACCAGCTCAAACATACCAACCGCCACAAGTGCCCATCTATCAGCAACCACCAGCTCCCACATATCAAGCACCTATTTATCAGCAGCCTCCTCAAGCTCATCAGCCACCTGTGCAACAGTATCAGCAGCAATACCAACAGCAACAGCCAGCATGTCAAGGCAATCCTGTTAACACAGTTAACGTTGCCCCAAGGTAGAACAAGCCCAACAATCAGAACAATCCAAAGAGGACTTTCACACCTTTGGGTGAGCCTCTGGATCAGATCTTTTATCGGCTAGCCAAAGCAAATATGATCACATATCCACCCATCCCATAGAAGGATGACAACGCACCAAAGTCTGATTGGTATAAAGAAAATGAATACTATGATTACCATCGTCTGAAGGGGCACACAACATTGAAGTGCATGCAGCTTAAGAACTACATCCAGGATCTCATTGATCGCAAGGAGATCCAGGTCGATGCACCAGCTCAAGCTTCACCCAACGCCGGTTTGCAAATATGATGCAGTGCAAGGCAGGAGAATCCCCAATGGAGATGTCTTAGCCCCCAGCAAATAACCACACACAAGAATATAATAACAATACAGAGATATAGATCCATACAATGCCAATACTCATAATAGAATCATTATATTTTCATCCAACATGCCCGGCTGTAAGGCCTTCCGGGTTACGGCCAAATATAATGCAATTACAATAGAAACTCCACAAGATCTCACAAGATCCAAACCAAACCCTAGCTAGCCCAGATCCACACACTGGTAGGAACCCCCAAGGAAGATCTAAACTTGTGCTCGCAAGCCCACCAAGTAATCTCCTTGTTTCCCAAGCCGCAGCTACTAGCTCTCCTCAAAACTCGCTCCACATCCACCTCCTCTTCTCCAAGATGGATGAATGATTGCCTCAAGACTTCCCCCACAACCCCTATTTATACCAATCTAAGCCACAGGTCGGCCCTGAAAATAAATTAAATACAAATACCGAAATTAAATGCCACAAGTCGGCCAACAACAACAATTAAATGTCCAAAATAGATGTCTTAGTAAAATCATGATATCTCCTAGCTCCGGATGAATTAGAACTCATGCTTCTAACCGTAGGTAGAAATATAGGCTCTCTTCAATCCCTGAAATTTTCAGCCTCTAAATCTTTGTGGAAAATTAATTATACAGCCTGAAATAGGCACCAAAATCCCAAGCAAGGCCGAGCTCCCCTAGGCCATGCTGAGCAACCAAGATCATGCCAAGTTCCATTAAATACATCAAAACCAATTACCCAAGACCCAAGTGGGTTTATCCAACTCTACCAAACCCCTCACATATGAAAATAAGTCCACACGACTCCATCAAATCTCCCCAAACATGCAGGATAGCCAACTACCCTGGGATGCTCCTGCATCAAAATATATCAAAATGTGTTCCCTCAACATGATACCGGGAAGAATCAAGCCAACGCCAATCAACCCCAAAATCATGGCAAAGGCAAGCAAGAAGATCACACAGTGGCCTACATCAACTATGACAAGTATGTTGGATGCATAACTCAGGTTGAGCCCATCCAAGATGAGCCCACCATCAATACCATCCACGTCAGAGGGCCGGATCGACAATGTGCTGCAACTACCCGCAGTGGTAGGATAACTGTTGCCGGTGCTCCTCCGAGGTCAACTGCTCCTCCAAGGCCAACGTCTACTGCATCCACAGCATAGTCTAACACCAGGCCAGCATCAAATGCACGTGCAACACAGCATAATGCACCAAGTGCACAATACAATATCATAGAGCATCTTGGGAACATGCCAGCCCAAATATCTATCTTGGATTTGCTCCGCACATCACCCATCCATCAGGAGATCCTGGACAAAGCTCTAAAAGAAGGCCATGTCCCCACGGACATTAACACAACTCAGTTTGAAACTCTTGTGGGACACCTATCAGCATCATGTGCCTTATCCTTCAAAGAATCTGATATACCAGATGTTGCTCCTGACCATACTCTCCCTCTCCGCATTACCGTCATGGTCAGAGACTTTTCCATCAAACGGGTTTTAATAGATAATGGCTCAGCCCTCAACTTGTGCACATTAAAATTCATCAAGAAGATCGGGTTCACGGAGGCCGACATACAACATGAGATGATCACCATCAAAGCATATGATAACTTGGAGCGTACCTCTGAAGGTACTATCACCTTGCCTATCCAGCTAGGCCCAGCAACGCAAGATACTGTCTGCCACGTTGTTGATCTTGACCTACCATTTAATATTCTTCTCGGCCACCCATGGATCCATTCCATTAGGGCTGTACCATCTACTTACCATCAGTGCATCAAGTTTCCACATCAAGGCACTGAGGTTACCATCCACGCTGATCCTAACCCCTTCGCATACTGTCGTACGATGGAAGCATCTTTCCCTCATTCTACTCATTGTCCTGGAACCGATATTGGTACTTCTATTGCTAGTTCATCCCGATCCCATCGCGATCCAGAGACCATCCTCTCTTCCACCTTATCATCCATCAAGATCAACAACCAGGGTTGTGGCGAATACAGCCTCAGTGATGCATTTGCTGTAGGGGCTCTTCCACGTGATCCACATACTCAAGGGCGCCCAAGTTATCAAAACAAGCCTGTTGAGGAACATTATAAGCTCAAGTAAATCGGAAACATGACTTTTGAGTCTCATGGTACCATCAACAGCAAAGAAATGGATCCAGATATTAACAAATGGTTATACAAAGATCCCCCATCACGTGACACACAACTTCTTGAGTACTTCAAAGAGAAATATCCAATCCCCTACAAAAATGTCACAGAACACTATAACTATCAAGGTGGTGGTCTAGGACCACAAGAGGACAGAAATTTGTTTCCTATCATACCATCCCAAAATCCAGAACAGCAAGGACTTGGCTTTAATACCTCTTGCCTATTTGAACAAGAGCCCAATACCACAACTGCGGACACTAACATGACCAACGTGAACTTTTTGAATAGCCGGGATGACCTCGTGGAAATTGAAGACATCCCTGAAGAGAAAGACATCCGATCCTACGATGATATCTTTGCCGACGACACCCTCCTGGGAACTTCTGTTCTCCAACAACTCTCCATTAACCTCATAGATCTTCCCCTCACAAACCCCGACCTCATAGATTGGGACCAACCAAGCATCGCACACATCGACGAGTTCCAAAGTGCACAAGCACTCCTAGAATTCATGGGAGCATTAGGTCCAGCAAGCAATCAGGATCCAACATCAACCTCTGTCTATCAGCTTCACCCAGAAGGATATTTTGGGGAAGAGGCAAGCTTTAGTCACAAAAATGAAATAGCAAAAGAACATCATGAGTCTTTATGTGAAAACCCCCTTGGGGCACATTCTGATTCCAAAATAGTAAAAATAAAGGGCGTATCTTCTAGTGAAAACCTGGCAATTCAGGCGCTAGAAGATGAAGCCTTGCCTCTTCCCCCTATCCAAGATTATAGACCAGAGCAATCTCCAATCATCATAGAGGAAACCAAGTCAATCAACTTGGGAACAAAAGAATGTCCAAGGATCACCTACATTGCAGTCAACCTAATAGAAGGAGAAGAAATCGCTCTCAGTGCCTTGCTCAAGGAATCCATTATCAACTTTGCATGGTCATACGCCCATATGCCTGGGCTTGATCCAAACCTTGTTGTTCATCACCTATCAGTAGATCCAAATGTCAAGCCAGTGAAGCAGAAGCTAAGGAAAATGCATCCAAAGGTAGCATTACTAGTTAAAGCAGAGCTTGAGAAGCTCCTCCAAGCTAAGATCATCAGAGCAATAGATTATTCAGAGTGGATCTCTAACATGGTGCCAGTCACAAAGCCTTCTGGCGACATCAGAATCTGTACTGATTTCAGAGACTTGAACAAGGCATGCCCTAAGGATGACTTCCCATTGCCAAACATAGACATGCTTGTAGACCTCACAGCGGGTCATGAGATGTTATCATTAATGGATGGCTTTTCAGGCTACAACCAAATTCATATAGCGGAAGCAGATCAACATAAAATAGCATTCACAACCCCATGGGGTACCTTTTGCTACAACATGATGCCATTTGGGCTAAAGAATGCAGGAGCAACATATCAGCGAGCAATGACAACCATTTTCCATGACATGATCCACAAGATCCTTGAGGACTATGTGGATGATATCCTTGCAAAATCCAAAACAAGAGACGAGCACCTCAACATCCTAGAGCGTGTATTTGATCGTCTGAATCATTATGGCTTAAAGCTTAATCCTAAGAAATGTGTCTTTGGTGTTACATCTGGCAAGCTTCTAGGCTTCATCATCTCTAGACGAGGCATAGAGATCGATCCTAAAAAGGTAAAAGCAATAACAGAGATGCCTCCACCAAGAAATCTCAAACAGCTCAGAAGCCTACAGGGCAAGCTTCAATCAGTTCGGCGGTTCATCTCGCAACTAGCAGACAAGTGCCAACCCTTCTCACATCTCTTATGCAAAGACACCAACTTCAAGTGGGATCCCATATGTCAAAGAAGCTTTGATAAGCTCAAGGAGTATCTAGCTAACGCTCCAATCCTAGTACCACCAGTTCCAGGATGCCCACTCATCCTTTACATCTCAACAACAGCTACAGCACTAGGGGCACTCCTAGCATAGCATGATGATGAAAATAGAGAATGAGCTGTCTACTACATCAGTCGCACTCTTGTGGGCTATGAGCTTAACTATTCACCCATGGAGAAAGCATGCCTAGCAGTGGTCTTTGCCACTCAAAAACTTAGACATTACATGCTTAGCCACATAATCAAGCTCATATCAAAGGTGGATCCTCTTAAGTATCTGTTATCAAGGACAACCCTCACAGGCCGTATGGCAAAATGGGTCATGTTACTCAGTGAATTTGACATTCAGTATATAGATCGCAAAGCAATCAAAGGGAAAGTCATTGCCGATCAGCTAGCAGAAGCACCACTGGTGGATGCCTATCCACTAATCATGGAATTCCCTGATGAACACTTATGCATGATTGAAGAGCAGCCCATGTGGAAACTATACTTTGATGGTTCCAACACATCCCATAGCTCTGGCGCAGGAATCCTATTCATCACACCTCAAGGTGACTATATTCCAAAATCATTCAAGTTGGGATTCCCCTGTACCAATAACATTGTAGAATATGAGACACTCATCTCAGGTCTCAGAATAGCTATCCAATGGAACATCACAGAACTACAAGTCTTTGGAGATTCACAGCTCATTATCAAGCAAGTCCTTGATGAGTATCAGACAAAGGATGACAAATTGCTACCCTACAAGCAACTGGTGGATAAACTGAAAGAGCATTTCCTACATCTACAATTCAATCAGATCCCAAGGCTTCAAAACAAAGCAGCAGATGCAATGGCAACCATCGGATCCTTATTGGAAATCCCACGTGACGCAACACAATATGAATTTCTAGTCAAGCAGCTACACTTGCCAGCTTATGAGAACACCGATGCAAACATGGTGTGTGTCTTGGTTGGTCCCCAATCCCCATGGTACCACGACATCCATGCATATCTAAAAAATGGTATCATATCTCCCCATCTCACCAATAACCAACGCCAAAACCTTATTCGCAGAGCTTCCCGCTACACTCTTGTAGCCAACACCCTATATTGTCGCGGGTATCATAATGTCCTATCTAGATGTTTAGACTCAAACGAGGCCGTCCTGGCCTTACAAGAAGTTCACGCTGGAATTTGCGGTGCCCACACGAGTGGCATGGTTCTAGCAAAGCAGCTGCTTAGAGTTGGATATTATTGGCCAACAATGGAACATGATGCGTGTGAATTTGTCAAGAAATGTCTCCCATGTCAACAGCATGCCAATTTGATACATGCACCAGCACAGGATCTACAGCCTATTGCACCACCGTGGCCTTTTTCATGTTGGGGCCTCAACCTCATTGGCTTGATCACCCCCCTCTCTTCAGATGGACACAAGTATATCATAACAACCACAGAGTACTTTACCAAATGGGTTGAAGCGATTCCGCTCACCCTTACTACTGGCATCCAAATATCCAAGTTCATCCTCTACCATATCATTTGCCGCTTCGGCATACCATCTACCATTTTCACAGACCATGGCACACCTTTTGAAAACCAGCATGTGGATGATCTGTGTGCCAGGCTCCACATCCATCACCGTTTCTCTAGTCCATATTTCCCTCAAGGAAACGGCCAAGCTGAGGCAACCAACAAAACTATCTTGAAAATCCTCAAGAAGGTTGTCAATGATTCTGGTCGTGACTGGCACCTCCAAATCAATCTTGCCCTTTGGGCCTACCGCACTTCTTATCGCACTCCCACAGGCACCACCCCATACTCTCTTGTATATGGTGCTGAAGTCATTCTACCGATCGAGGTTGAGCTCCCATCCTTGTGCATCTCCATGAAGAACTATACAACTGATGAAGACTATCGTGTGGCCCGGCTCACACAGCTAGATCTGCTAGATGAAAAGAGACAGCAAGCTTACGATCACCTGGTGGCATACCAAAATTGACTCAAAAGGAGTTATAACAAAAAGGTCCATCCTAGACAATTCCAGGTCGGTGACATGGTCCTTAAAGAAAATCAGAAGGTCCTAGCAAATAGAGAAAAGAAAGGCAAGTTTGAGCCTACTTGGTTGGGCCCATATGTTGTCACCGCATCCTTCGGCTCGGGAGCCTATCAGCTATAACACCAGAAGGTGAGCCCTTGAATGATCCTATCAACATCATCCATCTGAAGAGGTTCTATGCCTGAACCTGATCCTGCATATATCAGAAAATCCAAAAACATTCAAAAAAAAGCAAAAAAGCAAAAAAGAAAAGAGAAAGAGAAAATAATCGTCCAAACGGTGAAAACTTGGCAATTCAAGCACCTTGGACAAGTATGTTGGTGAAAACCTGGTAAACAGGCGCCAACATAGTAAATTGGGCTATTTATCTATTCAGTTGTCCTTTCAGCTACCGTCCTCTTCCTCCATCCATAACAGATCTCCCAGCAGTTCCATCTCCCCTATCCTCCAAGCATTCAGCTTCCATCTTCCTCCAACCCATCTGCAATCCATATCCTATTCCAAAGCTTTGTACCATATCTTGTACCATATCCCTTTCCCTTTCCTGTACAGTGCTTTCCTCCCTGTATTTATCCTTCTTGTCTCCATCCTAGTGAGAGTCCCGCCGAGTGTGATCTTCCTATCCCCAATCCTGAGCTTCTGTACATATCCCTTGTGCATATCGTTCCTCCTTGTTGTACATAACCTTTGTCCATCCTGCAGCATCATTTGATCAAATATCTTGTCCCATGCCCAGCCTCAGAAAATTTGTAGTCCCACTCAGGCCTTGTGCTTCAGCAACATCAATTGACGACTTATCCTTGCTCATCTTGATTATTCCTTGAACTTCAGCTTTTTGCCAGCGAACAACTACACTTATTCTCTCACCAACCCATGGGTCCTTGAGGATATATCGTTCCTCCTGTCTGACCTAATCTTCCATCCTGGTCCTTGAGGATATATCGTTCCTCCTGTCCGACCAATCTTCCCACCATCAATCAAACCTAATCTCTCTCCTTGGCAAAGGATGTCTTTTTGGAGTTATCATTTTGATCTTGGATTTTTTTTGTCCTTTGGGTCTTGTTAATCTTTTTGGCTTCTCTTTATCCCACCAGGGTCACCACGATTCTTTATATCACGGTGTGCTGCGTGTGCGGATAATCTGGGGCAAGGTCTTTTGATCTTTCGCTTCTGCCTGTGAGTCAGTTGTGTGTTTGTGGTTCCTTCAGCATCGGATCCGCCATGTCGCCTCTGCGCTTCATGTGTGATGTTGGGGCAACCCTGTGTGTTTGTTTAGCGTCAGTCCTCGTCAGTCCTCTGCGATGTTGTTGACAGGCCTCGTGATCCCAGTATCTTTGGCAGGTCTCTAACATAGCTATATTAAATCTAGGTTGTGCACTCCCGTTTGCACTTGGAGCTATCTGGTCCCTTGCATTTATCATATAGATTAATCTTGCATCTTTACATATAGCTGCATCTTGCATCTTGCATTTCCATCTCATCTTGCATTCACCCATCTTTGCTCTTGGAAGCTTGGTAATTTATCTCCCCTGCTTCCTCAGTCGTTCCTTCTCTGTTTCCTTTCGAGAAAATTCTACAATGTTTACTCCTTGCGTTATTTTCTCGAGGGGGCACAATCCCTTATTCCTCTAAATTCTAGCCTGGGGCATCTTATTTTCTTGTCTTTGAAGCCATGCCACTTGCGGCATCGCATCAAAGAGGGGCAAAATGTAGACACCTAAAAATCCTTTAGAAAATAAAGTATTTTTATTTTCTGAAAAATCTCTGATGACATCATCATTTATTAATTAATTAATTATTTAATTAATTAATTTATTTTTATGTCATTAAATCTCTTTTTCTTAATTAAAAATATTTAATTAAGAAATCCCTCCCAAAAATGTTTAAATCTTATTTAAACATTAATCCCCTATTTATTAATTATTTTAATTAATAAATTGACCAAAAATCCCCCAAAAAAATAATTAATTTATTTTTTGACCAAAACTTGGCCAATTTTCTTAAGACCACTAACCTCTTCCAAAATCTTCTAATCCTTTCTTAATTTCGATTAAAAGGCTAATCCCATCTTTTCTAACCCTAATCTCAACTCAAAATATTTAATTTTCATATTTATTGAAAATATTTCAATAAATTTTCCCAAACTTAAGCTTTTGGAATGAATAAACTTTTATTCCATAAAACCTAAGAAAACTCTAGACTTTTCTAGAAACTTCTCAACCCAACCTCTTCACCCATCCTAATCCTAATCCCCTTTCTAATCTTGTCACATTCCATTAGCAAAAGGTTTACCAAAACTTATGCTAACCTCCTCTTAGTCATCCTCCTTAGTCAACAAAGATGGCCACCTCTTGGCCACCTCTTGCAAATGCATTTAAGGATGCATTTAAGCCTTCCTTATCTTTCTTACATGCATTCATTATGCATTTAAGACCTTCTTATCCCTTCCTTGCCACCTCTTGGCCTTGGGCACATTTACCAAATTGTGCACATGCCCTCAAACTTTCAACTCAATCCTCCCTTGACACTTGTCAGGACACTTGTCCTTGACTCAACCCTAACCTTAGCCCTAACTCTGACTCATCCTTTTTAACCAAGCCCTTCCCTTTTCCTATAAATACCCTCACTTCCTAAGGCAAATCATCTTTCAACTCTCAAACTCAATAGCAAAGTTATAATGCCATTTTCATTCTAGCATAAGCATAAACTCATCATTTTAGATCATTTTCAAGTTTAAATCACATTTAAATTAGCTTAATTGGATTAACATAGATTCATTTCTTGTTTAATCAATCTTAGTTCATCTTTTAGCTTTGCATATTTGTGTGTTCTTGAGGCCTTTGAGGCAAAATAGGTTCCTCATACCTATTTTGTGTCATTTTGGGTCTTCTTGATCCTCAAATCATCCTATTTGCATGCTCCAAGTGCTTGAGTTTGCACATCCACATCCATTTATATCCAAGCATATCAAACGGTGCATGGGCGCATCCGTTTTAGGCTTAAACTGAGGTGGCTTTGATTTTAGTTTGTTTACCATTAAATTTGATTTGATAATATGCTATGACATTTGTTTGTCTTTGGCCTTCAAAACAGGTTTAGGTGCACGCTCAAATCCTAGTCTACATTAGTTTACCTCCAACCTAAATCAGTGTTGCATACAAATCTGAGGACACTACGTGGTATGAAGCCTTGCTGAAGCTTGAAAATGATAAGCATTATGATGCTGAGGTATGGTGTGGTAAGCACACATATAGTTTCTCTTACGCTTCTATTGGTATAATTTTTTTTTTATAGTTGCACAATCCAGCTTCTCCTATACTTACACGTATTTATACATTTTGGGCTTGGCTTTAATGTCATGTAAATTCGAGTGAAATGGTAATAATATTTAAGAGCAACAAGTATGACATTTTAAACAAGTATGCATATACATTATATAACAGGAGGAGTGATATTTTAAGTGTCATTTGTAATTTGTGAATTCGAAGAGTTGATGTGAAGACGACAGTTCACTTTTGTGTGGCGCGAAGAGGGCATTCAAGTCTGGCATGTGCAAAGAGGCCGACACCATGTGGGAAGAGGGCACTGGCACTTGAGGTAGACATTCGAGCTTTGTCTTCTCATTAAATCAATTTTAGTGGCATTGTTTACATCTTAGCATTGTTAATAGTGGCATTGTTTACATCTTAACATTTGGAATGTTTGATGACCCGCGAACTTTGAGAGCTAGGGCATTGTTGCTATTACCTTCAAGGCATTATGTGAAGTGTTTGATCTCTCTTTATTTGTTTTGTTATTGATATTCAGTATGTGTGTACTCCCCATTTATGATCATTTCATGAGGAAATGTCTTGATGGCTCGCAGGCTGCAAGCTAGGGCATGATACATTGTTCAAGAGCTCACTATTTAATATTGGCATTGTTTACATCTTTTCATTTGGAATGCTTGATGACTTGCGAGCTTTGAGAGCTAGGGCATCATTTCTATTACCTTCAAGGCATTGTGTGAAGTGTTCGATCTCTCTTTATTTATTTTGGTGTTGATATTCACTATGTGGTACTCCCTGTTTATGATCATTTCATGAGGAAATGTCTTGATGGCTCGCGGGCTGCAAGCTAGGGCATCATACATTGTTCATGAGCTCACTGTTTAATACTGGCATTGTTCATGAGCTCACTGTTTAATATCTGGCCAGGCCATGTAAATGGTACCGAGCCAACCCAATCAGCCTGATAAAATGTGTCATGTTTATCCTTGTTAAATACACTCGTCCACCATTTTGTTCTTGTTGTTCACACAAATATTGCATCAAAAGTAATTGTAAACAATGATTCAAAGAAAAAAGAAACAACTACAATAGATTAGACCCCAAAAGAATATAGTCAACTACAATAGCTCATAGTCTCAATGAAATAAAGAGTGTATAAAACAATATATGGTGCACAATAGCAACAAGCATGCAATGCCAACAATAACATTGCATGATAAAATTCAATACTCTTAGTTTTTATTCAAATCTATTCAAAACTCCTATCAGCTCATTGTCCAATAGTTAAACTAACCTATGACTTCAAAGGAGGAATTATGAAATATAGTTTTAGGTAGTTATCTCTTCTATAATGATGGAGGAGTCAAAGGTAATGATCAATGAGGTTGCTGCTATTAGATCATAAATTAATACAAATACTATTTTGACAGCAATAACATTGCATGATGCCAGAGCTCAAATTCAAAACAATAAGTGTATTATTTTATTACTGATGTCCCTATTTTATCTAATAGCATCAATATAACAAATAGAGCACCGGCCAATCAAATAAGGGGTCTTGGGACATAACAGTTGAGAAACATAAATGTAGGCATCATGGTCACAATTTTTTGGATATCTACATTTATGTTTCTTAGCTATTGTGATATCTACATTTATGACTGCGCATCCCTCTACTCATCTCTTCAATTTTTGTTTTCATAGATTTCACCATCTGACGTTCCTTTTCGGTAAGAGATGGATGGAAATGTTCATGACTCTCGAAAGAATGGCCTGCATACAAATAAAAACTTGTGGTTATTCAAGTGGTAAGTTCAGAGTTTCCCATAATTTGGGAGAAACAAGTTTGGAAAGACTTCAATCTTTCATTGAGGGAAAGGATTTTACTTACATTGAGAAGAAACCTTAGGTATTTTCACTTCATTTTCAACATCTTCTATTGATTTTCTATTCAACTTAATAGATAATTTTATGTTCATCAAGTGATCAGAACTCGTCGGAATAGCACTTGTGGAAGGATCAGGGCATTTCCTCTATGACTCAAAATCACTCTGGATCTTCTCAGAATGAAAAATAGAAATATCTTATTCACAGCCATCTCTTACCGAAAAAGAACGTTAGATGGTGAAATCTATGAAAAAAAAACTGAAGAGATAAGCAAAGGGATACGCAGTCATAATGTTTCTAGCAGACGTCTTGTTAATGCAATAGAAAAGAAAATGACCTTGGAGGCTACTAAGTCTTTCGAATCAGAAAAATCCTTTGGCTTAGTAATTAATGAGGTTGTTGCTATTAGATCATACATTAATACACTTACTATTTTGAATTTGAGCTCGGGCATCATGCAATGTTATTGTTGTCATTGCATGATTGCTGCTATTGTGTACCATATATTGTTTTATACACATAGAACAATAGATTTGGGGACTTAAACTTATGTTCAATCCTTAGTAATGGTTTGGGGAACTAATTACTAGATGAGTGACTACAGTACCCTAGTTTTCATTATTAGATGATCTTGTTTAATTTGTGTTCATTTCATGTAAAGATACATGTAAAGGAAAATAATTTTTTGCATCTAAAGATTACGTGTATATATATGAAAAATAAATTATATATACTATACAAGGAAAATAAATTTTAGAAGAAAATGCAAGAGTACAGACATACATAAGAGGATGAACATAAATAATAAGGGTGCCAAACATTGCCTGAAGTGATGAATTTTTGACCCGCGTATGAATCTAGTGTACCTTTGTGTGATCCAGAACCTACAAAAAAAAGAGAGATGGGGGTTAGATAAAAAAAATCTAAGTAATGAATGACATCCTATTACTGATCCTCATCTACAATTATGCATGTACATAGTCAAGCCATACACTTCTAAAAGAAAAACCAAGCTCACAGTCTCAATGAAATAAACAGTGTATAAAACAATATATGGTGCACAATAGCATCAAGCATGCAATGACAACAATCTCTATTTTATTACTAATGTCCCTATTTACTTTTTTTCATCAAATGACCCAAAAACATCAAGAATGGTCCTATATGGTCGCTAATAGCCAACTTTCAGAAGAATATAAATGAATGCAAACATACATAAGTGGATGAACATAAATAATGAAGGTCCTATATGGACGGTTCTAATGCTTTTCCATTACAACAATTGAGCATTCATCATTTGGTATATGAATAGGTGAAAAACATGCAGACATCCAGACATGTGTATTGTCAGCTTTCCTGCAACAAATGGACTTGTGATGATTTTCACAATAGTACATGTGTTGGAAGGAAATCTCACAGTACTACTTAGGAAAATATGAATGTTCATCACTTGTGCATATCAAAGTTGATCAGAGAAGGTATATGCACAACAAATTTTTATTTATTACTGATGTCCCTATTTACATCTTTTCATCAAATGACCCAAAAACATTTAGAATGGTCCTATATGGTCACTAATAGCTAACTTTCATGAGAATATGAATGATTGAAAACATACATAAGTGGATGAACATAAATAATGAAGGTACCAAACATTGCCTGAAGTAATGAAGTGTTGACCTAGGGTTCAATCTGTGAGGAATAGTCCCAAGAGATAACTGAGAGGGGGGGAGGGTGAATCAGTTATCTACAAGATTCAATTCTTTATCCAATTAAGTATACTTAAACATAAATCATAAACACAATGAAAAAACACATGAACACAAAACCAATATTTTGGTTACAGGGAAACCCAAATAGGTAAAAACCCTAGTGGGACTTGATACCCACTAATATTATGTACTAGTGTATAATGATCCTTGTTAGAAGATCCTTAACCCTGCTAGGAGTTTCTTTACAATATATTAAGTACAGTAGACCTAGTTAAGGGTCAGACCCTGTTAGGAGTCTTTTACAATTGTCCCTATTAGGGGAGAGGATGCACTATCCAAGAGCTCACCGCTCAAAGGGGTGAAGGCTACAACCTTCTGAATAACAGATATACACTATATCTGGATCTTGGTGAACTGCACTTTGACCTACTGTCTAGATTAGTTCCAATAAATAACACAAGTATTTTACTTGGTCACATAGACCTTCTTCTAATGGCTCAACACTTCACACACTCTACTCTGCTCTTCTTAATCAACTATGAACCACACTCCAACAATCACAAATGACTACCTATAAATATCTTTCCTCTAAATGATATAATCAAGTTGGCCTGTTAGAACCACCTTGAAATCATATTAGAGAAACTATAACAAACTTCAATAAACAGTCTGTCAGCTCTACTATGCACGCAACACATTCTGGGACCTATCCAAGAAGATAATTGTAGACACACACTACACATTGTCGGCTCTACCAAAACAACTGGATCTTTATTTTTAATCTAAATTAACTCATGCACTCTTAACCAAACATCAATAACTCTTCTCTAAGCTTAAATCCAAGGGTGCATACCCTAAAGATAGGCGCAACTCAAGAACCAATAAAATCTTTTTCGACTCTTCTGAATAAACATAGGAAACTACTGCTAGCGAATAGCAACTGCATAACTTCACTTCTACTCATCAAAAGACTATGCGTCCATAAATGAAACATCACTAACATGTCTTCAATATAAATCCAAGCATGTAAGGCTCCATGATAATTGTACGGACAACCATACTCAGAACACTGCCTGTTACTCTGTCAGGAACACTGCTGACACCAGCTACAATATAACTATTTGTACTAACAGTTAACCTCTGTGCCCATGATATCATGTCCATGCTATAAATATTGAAAGCTTACTACATAAGACTTCCATGCATGCTACTTTCCATATGTTGTCATCAATGACAAACATACAGTCAGTATTGGCCTGCTGACAAATCTCCAACAATTTCCCCCTTGGAATTGATGGCAACATGTGGAATGAAAAACCACCACCAACCCAAATGAATAATTCTTTTATAACATTCTCCATTTCCTCATCAAAAATCCCCCAAAGATGAATCTTCCATCTGCTGTAATATTTTCTAATATTCTCCATTTCCTCAACTGAACTTCTGTCAAAACTGAATGTTGCTCCCCCTTAGTATATTACTCCTCCTTTTTACTTCTATTTTTCATGACTCTGTATATTAATCTCCCTTTGACATCAATGGAAAAGGGTTCCATTCATTTTAAGCACCAATACTACTCCTGAGGTAGAGTAGTCAGCCTTCCAACAATCCTTGAGGACTGATACCTTTCTTTCTTTCTTCTAAGAAGAATCAGGGAAGGGAATTACTCCCAACTTCTTCCTGAGATACTCAAAAGTATCCTTAGGTAAGGGCTTTGTGCATATATCTGCCAACTGATCTTTAGTACTCAAATAGTCCAACTTGACTTCTTTCTCTACCACTTTCTCTCTTAAGAAGTGATACTTGGTCTCAATGTGCTTTGTCTTTGCATGCATCACATGGTTCTTTGACATATTGATAGTGCTAGTGTTATCACAGTGAATAACAATAGGATAATCAATTTGAATTCCAAAATCCTTTATCATCTGCTTGATCCAAATAATTGTAGAACAATTCAAGGCTTCTGCAACATACTTCACTTCTACTATTGACCGAGAAATACAATTGTCTTTCTTTCTTGTCCAAGTGACAAGTCTATCACCAAGAAACACTGCTCCTCCTGAGGTACTCTTTCTGTCATCAGCACATCCTGCCCAATCTGCATCAGTGTACACATGAAGCTCAACATTTTTTGAATTAGGATACCATAGACCATAATCTATAGTGCCCTACAAGTTTATGAATATTCTCTTTACTACCATGAGGTGAATTTGTTTAGGTTTTGTTGTAAATCTTCCAACTATGCCAACTGCATTGGAAATATTAGGTCTAGTCTGAGTAAGATATATGATTTTACCAATCATAGACTTATACAATGTTATATCTACTGCTAGCGAGTCATCTTCTTTTGTAAGCTTGCATCTAGTGATCATAGAGGTTCCTACTAGCTTGCAATCATCCATCTTGAATTTCTTCAGTATCCCTTCCACACATTTTGACTAGTTAATAAAAAATCCTTTTTTTATCTGCTGCACATTTAGTCCCAAAAAGTATTTGATAGGACCAATCATACTCATCTCAAACTCATTCTGCATTTCTTTGGAAAATTCAGCACTGAGTTTGTCATTACCTCCAAAGATAATGTCATCAACAAATATAGCTACAAGTAGTAAACCTTCATATGTCTCTCTAATGAATAGATTACAATTTGCTACTCCTTTCTTGAATCTAATCTTTGTTAAGTATCCATCTAGTCTCTCATACCATGCTCTAGGGGCTTGCTTAAGTCCATAGAGGGCCTTCTTCAATCTGCATACCATATCAGGTCTATCTGATAAGGTGAATCCTTCTGGCTACTCAATATATACTTCTTCTTTCAAATCTCCATTTAGGAATGTTACTTGACATCCATCTGATAAACTTTGAAGTTTTTGACTGTAGCATAGGCTAGAAACAACTTAATAGCTTCTAATCTTCTCACATGTTCAAATGTATCTAAATAATCAATGCCTTATCTTTGCACATATCCCTTACATACTAATCTTGCTTTATTTCTTACTAATGTACCATCTTCATTCATCTTGTTTCTGAATATCCACTTTGTTCCAATCACATTTTTATCACTAGGTCTTGGGACCAGTTCACAAGTTTCATTCTTAATAATCCGATCAAGTTCTTCTTTCATAACATCATGCCAATCTGAATCATTACATGCATCTTCAACACTTAAAGGTTCAATCTGAGATAGTAAACATACCACTTCACTGCTACCTGAGTTCTTTGCTTGTGACCTTGTTAAGACTTTGCCACTCTGATCTCCAATGATGTCTATCTTGGAATGATTTCTTGATGTAAACTTTGGAACTTTAGGTGATGCTGACTCATCGGCCTTAGGATTATTTTCTTCACTTGTCTCGGGGTCATTGAATAACACATCAATACTATCAAATATTTCCTCAATAACTGTCTCTCTAGTGGAGGGTCTAGGTTCTTCTTCAATCATGGGTGAGTAATTATGATATCTTTCTTAAATCATAAACTTTTCATCAATCTTTACATGAGCACTTTCTATGATCTTTTTCAATCTTAAATTGAAACATCTATAAGCTTTACTTTTAGTAGAGTAACCAAGAAAAATACCTTCATCACTTCTTGCATTAAACTTGCCTACTGCTTCATCCCTCTTGATGTAGCACTTGCTTCCAAAGATTCTGAAGTATTTTACTCTGGGAACATTACCAAACCATAGCTCATAAGGTGTTTTGTTAGCACATGGACTCAATTGAATTCTATTGATGGTATAGACTATTGTATTGACCGCATCTCTCCAATAGGTGTGTACAACTTTTCCTTCTATCATAATGGTGCACGTTGTATCAAGAATGATCCTATTCCTTCTCTCTGCAATTCCATTCTACTGAGGGGTTCTAGGTGCACTTAATTGTCTCTTTATGCCATGTTCTTCGCAATACTCATAGAATCTATCAGAGGTGAATTCTCCTTCTCTATTCGATCTCAAATATTTTATCTTTAGTCTAGATTCATTCTCAACATTAGCTTTGAATATTTTGAATTTCTCAAATGCTTCTGACTTATCTTCTAAGAATGCAACCCACATCATTCTAGTATAATCATCAACAAACAAAATGAAATACCTTTCACCATAGTATGATCTTGTTTGAGTTGGACCACATAGGTCTGTATGAATTAGATCCAAGTTGTTCTCTACTGAACTATGCTTGCTCCTAAATAAATTTCTCACATGCTTCCCCATCACACATTCCCTACATATAGTATCAACTGGCTTTGCTATGCTAGGTAGATCTCTTACTGTCTTTACATTGCTTATCTTTACTATGTTATCAAAATTGATATGACATAGTCTTTTATGCCACAACCAACTGTCATCAACCATGACTTCATCACCAACCTAAAATTTTGTATACCTCCTTTTCTCATCTGCCTTAGCCTTATACTGTGCATTCATCTTGGTAATATGCTTCCTTACCTCCCCATGGATGTTCTTCAAGTGTTTTGCAAAATCCTCAGCTTTAGCACTACTTATTTCTCCTTTATCTATCTTCCTCAATTCAGATGCATTTCTTGGACTACATCCATATACAATCTGGAATGGTGATTTACCAGTGCTCCTGTTGACAGAATTATTGTATGCAAATTCCACCTATGGTAAAATCAAATCCCATCCTATTGGCTTATCTCCGACCAAACATCTCAGAAAATTTCCAAAACTCCTATTCACCACCTCTGTCTGTCCATCAGTCTATGGATGATGTGATGAACTGAACTTCAAATCTATCTTCAACTTCTTCCACAATGTACGCCAGAAATATCCAACAAACTTAGTGTCCCGATCTGAAACTATGGTCTTTGGCAAACCATGAAGTCTCACTACTTCTCTGAAAAATAATTCTGCTACATGAACAACATCATTAGTCTTCTTGTAGGGAATGAAATGTGCCATCTTTGAAAATTTATCAACCACCACAAAAATTGAATCATGTCCCCGTTGAGTCCTCGGTAAACCAAGAACAAAGTCCATGCTGATATCCTCCCAATGCTTCTTTGGTACGGGTAATGGCTGATACAACCTTGTATTATGCTTCACTCCTTTCACCATCTGACATACTTTGCAACTTTGTACAAACTTCTTCACATCTTGCTACAACTGTGGCCAATAATAATTCTCACTAACCAAACCAAGAGTTTTATCACGACCAAAATGTCCAGCCAATCCTCCGCTATGCTTCTCCTTGATGAGATTCTCCCTCATAGAACTTCGTGGAATGCACACTCGACTCCCTCTGAATAGCATATCATCCTAGATGATGAAATCCAACCATTTCATCCTGTCTAGAGTAACAGGTTCTGTACAAGCTTTCCAAGCTTCACCAAAATCAGGATCCTCTGGATACAAATTTTTGAGTTCTTTGAACCCAACCACTTCAATCTGCATTTCTGTCAGTAATAGTTGCCTTCTGCTAAGAGCATCTACAACCCTATTAGACTTTCCACTCCTGTGTTTCAAAACAAATGTATAACTCTGCAAAAACTCAACCCATTTCAAATGCCTTTGATTCAATTTTTCTTGACTATTCAAATATTGCAAAGCTTGATGATTAGTATACAAAACAAAATCCTTAGGAAGTAGATAATGTCTCCACTTCTTTAATGCCTGAACTATAACATAAAATTCCTGATCATAAACAAAATATTTCCTCTTGGCATCATTTAACTTCTCACTGAAATAAGCAACAGGTTTACCTTCTTGGCTCATAACAGCTCCTATTGCAGTACCACTAGCATCACAATCTACTTGAAACAGCTTATTAAAGTCTGGAAGTGCTAAAATAGGTTGTTCTGTAACTTTTTGTTTCAACAATTGAAAACTCTTTTCTACCCCATTAGTCCACTTAAACTCTTTTCTATCCCCTCTCATTATTTCAGTCAAAGGTCCACAAATACTGCTAAAATTTCTGATAAACTTTCTATGAAAGCTAGCTAGACCATGAAAAGATCTTACCTCAGTAGCACTCCTTGGAGTAGGCCATTCAAGGATAGCTTGTACCTTCTCTGGGTCCATTTTTAGACCTTCTCCTGAAACTACAAACCCCAAATACACTAACTCTTTCTTCACAAAACTGCACTTCTTCAAATTAATCAATAATTTATCTTCTCTCAACTTCTCAAATACCATACGAATATGCATCATATGCTCATCCAATGTCTTACTAAAGATCAAAATATCATCTAGGTAAACAATGACAAACTTACCCAGAAATTCTTTCAGAACCTCATTCATGAGCCGCATGAAAGTGCTAGGTGCATTGGTTAGCCCAAAAGGCATGACTAACCACTCATACAGTCCTTCCTTTGTCTTGAAGGTAGTCTTCCATTCATCTCCTTCTCTGATCTGAATCTGATGATATCCACTCTTCAGATCTATCTTTGAGAAATACACAGCTCCACTCAAACAGTCCATAATATCATCCATTCGTGGCAATGGAAACCTGTACTTGATTGTGATCTTGTTTATTGCCCTAGAATCTGTACACATCCTCCATTCTCCATTCTTGTTTGGTGCTAATACCGCTGGTAGAGCACAGGGACTCAGACTCTCATGGATCAATATTTTCTATAAAAGTTCATGTACTTGTCTGTTCAACTCCTCACTTTCTGCAGGTGTCATTCTATGTGCTGCCTTATTCGGCAAACTCACTCCTGGAATCAAGTCCATCTGATGACTGATCTTCCTGACTGGTGGTAATCCATCAAGCATGTTATCAGATACAATATCCTGAAACTCATTCAACAAATCTGCAACTTCTACAGGAACATCTTCTACTTCCTCTTTACCAACTTTTGGAATTAAAGCAAAACATACATGCTCATGCCTCATACCATCTAGAAAATTTTTTCCATCAATAAAAGTTATCCTTGCATTACCACATACCTTTTCTTCAGTCTCCTTCAATGGTTTTAGCTTATGTCGCACTCCATCCTTTGTCAGGGAATAGGTATTCGCACGACCATCATGTACAACACATCTGTTAAACTGCCATGGTCTATCCAACAACATATGACATGCATCCATCGATATGATATCACACAATACCTCATCTTGGTATCTGCCAATCTTGAAGTTCACCAGGCATTGTTCATTGACCATGACCTTATGGTCATCCTGTACCCAGGCAATCCGATATGGATGTGGGTGTTTCTATCTCTTGAGCTTCAACTTTGTCACCATCTCTTCTGACACCAAATTGTCAGTGCTTCCACTATCAATAATCACATCACAACATTTACCTTCACACTTGCACCTAGTGTGAAACAGGCTCCTCCTTTGCTTAGGTTCATTCTCACCACTCAACAAGACTCTTCTATTAATCAACATTTCTCCTCTTTCAGCATCTTCAGAATTTGATGATCTGACATCTTCATCTACATGTGCAACTCTGGCCTGGCTTTCATTTCTCCTGTTTGTTCTGCCTTAGCGCTGAGGACATTCAAATGCCCTATGAACTTCTTCTCCACAGTGAAAACATGTTCCACAGAAGCCACCTCTTCCAGATCCTTGTCCTCTTCCTCTTCCTCTCTGATCTCTATTATTCTAATTCTAGAAGCGATTGGAATTATTTCCTTGCTAATTCTGACTGCTACTGGCCTCATCCTTCTTTTTTGGATCTTCATTTCAGCCACCATATGACTGTCCACCAGATCGTCCACCGCGACTGCTCTCAAACTTCTTGTTTAGCTTTTCATCTACTTTTAGGGCAAACTGGTATGCCTCTTCAATACTGTTCATTCGAACTAGATTTAGCTCCTCCTGAATGCTTGGCCTTAACCCATTAAGGTATCGGGCAACTTTCTCCTTATCAGCTTCTGCATGGCCTGTTCTGATGAGAAGTCGATAGAACTCCTCTGTATACTCCTGAACAGATCTTCCTGCTTGCTTCAAACTCTACATTTTCTTCAGTAGGTCAAGCTCATAATCAACAGGAATGAACTGTCACTTCAATTTATCCACCATCTGATCCCATCTTGTGATTTTCTCCTTTCCCCTTCTATTTCGCTCCAACTGAATCTTTTGCCACCATATCTTCGCATGACCTTTCAGTCTGGCCTTCACAAATTTGACCCTATCAGGATCCTCAACATCTTCATACTCAAAATATTCCTCACATTCATTGATCTAGTCGATCAATTCTTCTGGGTTAAGATTTCTAGAAAATGTAGGAACCTCAATCTTAGGTCTTTTCCCAATCTTAGAAATGGCCCGAAAAAGTCTTTCTTCCTCCTGGTTCACAATTTTGACTTCTCCTTCTTGATATTCTTCTTCAGCTTCATCCTCGCTTTCATCTCTGACATTAAGATTCATTCCTCTACAAATCTCTTCTTGCAATGCTCGCACTTGTCTCTGTAGTGCCCTAACTTCAGGTGTTACAACACCAGCTCTTCTGCCACGTTCCCTTCATGGAGGCATTTTTGTGATGCGTGCTGAAACCCTAACCACGGTCCTGGTGCAAACTACCTCACAGTCGGTGATCTATTTACACACTCAAGAACTCCTACTCTGATACCACTTGGTGAAGGGTGCTCCCCTTAATACCACAAACACATAACAGAAATAGAGAAACAACAACAATATGCAAGAATAGAAAATTGGCTTCTTATTATCTCCACAAATGTGGAATTACAAACTTTCAGAATTACAATATGCAAAACCACATGGGCATTCCCTTACAATATTCTATAGGACAAAGCCTCGAACTATTACCCAGATCTACTACCCAGAACTATTCTGAATTGCCTAAGACAATAATACAGCCTTCCTTATATAGGCAATTTTTCACCGCCTAGGAAGGTTTCAGAATTTTAGCCAATAAGGCCGACCAAACTTAGAATTATTTTATTTTACATTTTATTACATCATAGTCAGCTCAAGATAACCTTTGAAACCCAAACAAAATTTTTGAAGAAAATTATTTTCCGCCATTTCAGGTGGCCCAACTTCCGAAGACCATAAGTCATCACCAGTTGACCCGATCGGCTATTATAACCCCATTTCAGAAATGCCACGAAGCACTCTACAGGCTTGACCAGTGCAAGCGCTCATCACCCAAATTTTTGACCTCATCTGGGGCCTCTAAAGCCTTCACAACTGAGTTCAAAGTTTCTGTACCCTACTGCCAATACCGAAAATCTTCAATATCTTCCAATATACACTTGATCTGGCAATGAAACTTTACTGGCAGACTTATATGACCAAAATGAACCTCCAAGAAAGAAATCAGATCATTCTAAGCACATACAAAAATTACCAAAAATAGTAACTTTCCATAAATAGCAGCTCTGCACAAAATAGCCCTTATTGAATATAAAAATAGAAATATTTTTTTTGGGTGATGCAAGATTGCTCTTACACCCAGGATGCTCCTGCATCATGTTTCAAACCATCAACATAAAGAACATCATCAATACTATTCTTTCCATCCAAGGTGATGGCTCCTCTACCAACTATTGGTTTAGGAGTGTTGTCTCCAAATCTGACCATTCCACCATTGTATTTGTCCAAATGAACAAACCTGCCTTTATCACCTGTCATGTTATGTGAACAACCACTATTTATAATCTAGTATGTCCTTATGTCAGCTTGTGAAATCAATGCTAGCTCTTGATTCCATTTCTTATCTTCATGAATTGTCTTATTATTCATTTTGTCTATAATAGCAATGAATCCAATTTTTTCTTCACCAAATTCTTCATCTAAAACTCCATCTCCAACATAGTAGCATTCCTTAGAATACTTAGGCTCGTAATCCTTTTTGAACTTTCTGGCTCTAGTAGGACACTTAGATGCAAAGTGACCGATCTTATTACATGAAAAACACTTAAATGGTAATTGACCTTCATATTTTCCTTTTCCTTTCTTTTCTCTTTTGGAAATAATAGCAATAAAATCATCTAATGTTTTCTCTTCATCATCATCATCAAAATTACCAGAAGTGTTTGCAGATTTCTTACCATGAACTATTGCTTTAAAGGCTGTCTCACTCTTTGGTTCTGTCTTCAATCTTGAAATCTCAAAAGCTGAGATTTTGCTGATCAAAGTCTCTCTCTTGAAATTTGATGTAAGCTACATGGTCTCATCAAGGATGTTGATCTTTCTTTCATATTCAGGAGTGAGAGTAGTCATTAACTTGTCCATAATGTCCTCCTCTGAAATCTCTCCACCATTGTTTCTGATTCCAGCAACTGCTTCATTTATCCTTTGATTGTAAGCTCTGATATTTTCCTTAGGTAGCATCTCTAATGCATTGTATCTTTTCTTCCATGTTTTTCTGTGTGCATCCTTTGCTTGTTTGTCTCCTTCAAATATGTCTTCTAGGTGCTTCCATATTTTGTGGGCTGTATCTACCTTTTTTATTTATGAAAATTCACCATTAGATAGGGCGTTGATAAGGGCTTCTTTAGCAATATCATTCTAATGAAACAATTCCTTTTGCCTATCAGTAGCATCATCCTGTGCAAGGTCTTCTAGGGTAGGTATCTTTTCTACTTTGATAGTTACATCAAAAACTTCAAAACCAATGCACTGCAAATGGGTCACCATCTTGTTCTTCCAATCAAGATAATTCTCTCCATCAAACTTAGGACTTTCTTTCCTGAAGTACGCCATCTGATCAACCTCAAGCTGTTAAAATTTATCTCCGAGGCACTTGGCTTTGATACCAATTGTTAGGAATAGTCCCAAGAGATAATTGAGAGGGGGAAACATAAAGCATAAACATAATGAAAGAACACATGAACACAACACCAATATTTTGGTTACGAGGAAACCCAAATAGGTAAAAACACTGGTGGGACTTGATACCCACTAATATTCTGTACTAGTGTATAATGATCCTTGTTAGAAGATCCTTAACCCTATTAGGAGTTTCTTTACAATATATTAAGTACAATAGACCTGGTCAAGGGTCAGACCCTATTAGGAGTCTTTTACAATTGTCCTTGTTAGGGGAGAGGATGCACTGTCCAAGAGCTCATTGCTCAAAGGGGCGAAGGCTACAACCTTCTGAATAACAGATATACACTATATCTGGATTTTGGTGAACTGCGCTTTGACCTGCTATGTGGATCAATTCCAATGAATAGCACAAGTATTTTACTTGGTCACATAGACCTTCTTCTGATGGCTCAACACTTTGCACACTCTGCTCTACTCTTCTTAATCAACTATGAACCACACTCCAACAATCACAAATGACTGCCTATAAATATCTTTCCTCTAAATGATATAATCAAGTCAGCCTATTAGAACCACCTTGAAATCATATTAGATAAACCATAACAAACTTCAATAAATATTTTTTCAGCTCTACTATGCATGCAACACATTCTGGGACCTGTCTAATAAGATAATTGTAGGCGCACGCTACACACCATCGGCTCTACCAAAACAATTGGATCTTTCTCTATAAGCTGAATTAACTCATGTGCTCTTAACTAAACATCAATAAATCTTCTCTAAGCTTAACTCCAAGGGTGCATACCCTAAAGATAGGCGCAACTCAAGAACCAATAAAATCTCTGTCGGCTCTTCTGAATAAACACAAGAAACTGCTACTAGTGAATAGCGACTGCATAACTTCACTTCTAATCATCAATAGACTATGCATCCATAATTGAAACATCACTAACATGTCTTCAATATAAATCCAAGCACACAAGGCTCCATGATAACTATATTACCCTGTCAGGAACACTGCTGACACTAGCTGCAATATATCTGTCTGTACTAACAGTTAACCTCTACATCCATGATATTATGCTACTATCATGTCCATGCTACACATAATTAAAGCTTACTGCATAAGACTTCCACGCATGCTACTTTTCATATGTTGTCATCAATGAAAAACATACAGTCAATATTGGCCTGCTGGCAAATCTCTAACACAATCCAGTATGCTCTTGTATGATCCAAAACCTACAAGGAAGGAAAAGATGGGGTTAGATCCAAAGGATCTAAGTGATGCCTGTCACCCTATTACTGATCCTCATCTACAATTATGCATGTCCATAGTTAAGCCATACACTTCTAAAATGAACTATGCTACAGAACATGGGTGTGTGTTAATTTGATTAAAAAATGGGGAGTACCACATAGCGAATATCAACAAAAAAACAAATAAAGAGAGATCAAACACTTCACACAATGCCTTGAAGGTAATAGAAATGATGCCCTAACTCAAGCTCATGGGTCATCGAGCATTCCAAATACTAAGATGTAAACAATGCCACTGAAATTGATTTAATGAGAAGACAAAGCTCGAATACCTACTTTCCAAATGAAAAGATGTAAACAATGCTAGTATTAATTAGTGAACTCATGAATAATGTATGATGCAGCCTGTGAGCCATCAAGACATTTTCTCATGAAATGATCATAAACGGGGAGTACCACATAGTGAATATCAACAATAGAACAAATAGAGATAGATCAAACACTTCACAAAATGCCTTGAAGGTAATAGCAACGATGCCCTAGCTCTCAAATCTCATAGGTCATCAAGCATTCCAAATGAAAAGATGTAAACAATACCAGTATTAAATAATGAACTCATAAACAATGTATGATGCCCTAGCTTATAGCCCATGAGCCATCAAGACATTTCCTCATGAAATGATCATAAATAGGGAGTACCACATAGTGAATATCAACAACAAAACAAATAAAGAGAGATCAAACACTTCACACAATGCCTTGAAGGTAATAGCAACGATGCCCTAGCTCTCAAAGCTTGCGGGTTATCAAGCATTCCAAATGAAAAGACGTAAACTATGCCAGTATTAAACAATGAGCTCATAAACAATGTATGATGCCCTAGCTTGCAGCCTACGAGCCATCAATACATCTACTCATGAAATGATCATAAACAGGGAGTACCACATACAACAAAAACTTTACTGGTGATTATTCACCATTTGGTGAATGTCGCCTGTTGGTAACCCAGGAATTGGCAAATATTTTTCCCATTTGGGATCTAACCTATCACCCCGCATTTATTAAAATTGGGTCCAATGCTCGGGTCCATCACCCAGCGGTTTATTAAATTTTGTCCATTTCTTTCACATTATCGCCAATGTCATATGCATTTTGGGCACGATATATTTTTAAAAATCGCCTATAATTTCAACGTGGCCCCAAATGGATGGCCTATATTTGCCAATAGTTATATAATTATATTTTTAGGTGGCCACAACTTTGCCAACCATTTTACAGACGTGTGTCTCAAACCGATGGGTTTTCACCATCTTTATTAATCATACTAAGGTATTGGATGACCCATCATCGCCTAGGAAATAACATGAGATGTGTTATAATTACGCGGGCTTAGCCAAATTTTTGGACACCAACCTATTACCTCCCACCCAATTCACCAAAAAAGATTAGTATAAATACATTCATACATCAGTGTTATTGTACACAATTTGGATTGGTTCAATTTGATCAATAGCGAAGTTCAGACTGTTGAGTCTTGACTTCTTTGGCAAGTCGTGACTACAATTGAATTTGAGGCAAAGGTAAGTGATTATTATTCTGCGACTATGTAAACATTATATATTATAGTTCTATTGTCATTTGTCACTTCTTCAACAAGTATACATTTTTTTTACATTTTTTTTTCACTGGTAGGCTGGTAGCCTTTATTTTGTTGAAGAATCAAGATATCGAACAAGATTAAGGGTAAGGCTCCCATCATATGGGAAAAGCCAAGAGAGGCCAACAAAATGTAGAACCGTATCATTGTACTTTGGTCATGGTGTTGGAAATGTTTCTGGCCAAAATCGGGAAGCTACTTCATCACAAGAAGATTTTCAAGATTTACAACCTCAAGCTCAACCTACACAACATATTGAAGAAGTCAGCGAACTTGATATCTTAGATCAGGATGAACTTGAAGAAGATTTTCAGTTAAATACCCAAAGTAGCCATAATGATATAATCGACTTGGATGAGACTGAGAATGTCAAAGAAGATGATGGTGCAGGGAAGAAAAGAAAATACAAATCAAAGAATGATAGAATGTGGGATCTGTTAAGGAATTTTCAAGTAGAATAGGTGTCAAAGTATCCATTCATTGAACTAGTGGATAATCCAATTGAAGGGGAGCCTCTAGTAGAATGCAGATGTAAGATTTGCAGCCAGATAAACAAGAAGGAAAAGAGGTTGTAGCTAAAAATTGACACCATAGAGAAGCATATGGGTAAAGTTTACGAAAAGAAAACCATAGATGGAGTTCAAAAATCAGTGATAAGATGGAAAACAAAGGAGGAATCTCAACATGTTAGGAATGCAGAATTATATGAATTTCATCATGATATAAAGATGAAGCCTGGTGAAGTTAAAGGCTCTATTGAAGCTTGTTTTGGAAAAGCATTGGAAGTGGAACTAATGGGAAAAGTTGTTCAGTTAAGTGTTGTGTTTAATATTTTGAGTAGAGGGCATCCTATGATAGACTACCCATCATTGAGTGCTTTATTACAATTTCTAAAAGTTTGTAACTATCCTAACAGTCACTGGTCAGTAAATAGTGGATAGGAATGGGAAAGTTGTCTTGCCGAGGTTGAAAAAGAGGATCTGAAGGTAAAAATTAAAGAGTCAAATTTTATTGCATTGTCTTTAGACAAGGTTACAACAATAAAAAATACTTCTTGGGTATGCATGCATGTTTATACTGTACAAAATTTTATTTTCCAACCTCATCTACTAACTGTTGCTAAAATGAGGGATAATGCGACAACGGAAAATTTATTTGAACTAGTAAAAAGTTCTCTAATTGAATATGGAGGTATAAATGACATGACCATTGCCAAAACATTGGTGTGTGTTGGAGCGGATGGAGCTTCAGTAATACAAGGCAATAGGGGTGGTCTTTGCACAAAGATACAATCTTCTTGTGCACCCTACATTAGTCCCATTCACTGCATGGCCCACAGGATGAATCTAGCTTTTGGAGTTGTCAGCAAGCATGCTCTAGTACAAAAAATTGAAGCTTTAATCAAAGAGTTCTACCAATACTTCTGTCGAAGTCCAAAATGATTGAGGGAATTTCAACACTTTTTCGAAGGACTAACTGATGGGAACAAGCTTCTTAAGGATAATGATACTAGATGGATCTCTTTGGATGGACCAGCACATCAAGTTTTTTCAGAATATCAATCGTTGCTTGGTCTAATGAACTCAAGTCGTGATGAAGTAGGGAAACTAAAATTTCCTACGCTGTTGGCAATGTTAAGTAATGTAGTGACACTATTAACATTAGTAGGTATTCTCCCCATGCTTGAGGAAATGAGAAATTTAATGAAAAAGGCTAAGCAAAGAGCTATGTATATTGCGAATATGCTATGCTACGTAAATTGACATGCATGACGCTCAATAATCTCTATCAATTATGTATCGATGATGTAAAATTTTCCAGCTGGCTGAAAATCACAGATTTGGACAATCTTCATAACTTTTTAAAAATTAGTTCAAACAAGGAGTTATGTGCAGAAGTTCACGGAGCTGAGATACCAATGCACTACTTTGCTAGGATCAAGTCCGAGGAACCATGAAAGAACCCCAAGAGGCAGGTATCAAGTATTATAAGGGAACACTTTACCAAGATCGTTGAGTCTGTAAGGGCTTCTGTGAAGCACATTTCCTATGATCTTTTCTCATAGATTAGAGCAAGATTCCCTCCAATCAAACTACTTGAATCCATGGCTATTATGTTTCCTCGATATAGGAGTATGAACAATCCGAAAGATTTTAAATCTAGGCTACTAACTTTGATAGATCATTTCTACAAAACCAAAGAGTTAAATGGAGTAAATCTAAATGGAATTTTAGATGGAAATCATTTGAGAGAGAAATCAAGTCATTTTTCAATGACAATGAGGGAACAATATAATATTATGCAAAACCCTCGCAAAGATGGATTGATATGAAGGCTTTGGAAAAGTCTAGCTGAGAGAGAATTGTTGATTGATTCAATATCATAATATTTCAAGCTTGTTGATTTATGTCTGACCATGATATTGGGGTCGGTGGAGGATGAGAGAGTTTTCAATGCTTTGGGATTGCTAGAGTCAAAGCTAAGAAACAAACTAGACAAGACTCTGGAAAATTGCTTGAGGCTCTATACATCCTGTATACACCTAAAAATGGTCATCTAGACTATTAGCCCCTTTTGCTAAATCATCAATTGCTTATTCTTGATCAAATCCTAGTTCTATCATTTATTTGATTATTTTCTATGGGCTAACCATCTTATCCTAAGTCTTTATTTATTAAAAGGAATATTTCCTCCCCTTTTAATAAATAAAAAGCCCCCACTTTTCCTCTTATCCTAAGTTGCACAAATAAAGCATTATTCTTATTTTATAAAAAGAGAAAAGCACTTTTTGTCTCATATGGACACAAAAGTCAACTCTTATTTTCCTATTGGAGGATACTTGTGCACATGGATTGCTCCTCTTTTAAACTCCACCGTTGATTAAATCTTTTGCCTCTTAATCTCCATGGCCCATTCCTTTTTCATTCTCTATAAAAGGAGAGCTCTCTTCCTCATTTGCATACACACAATTTTTATGTTATTGTTATGCTACAGGTTTTCTAGGTCATCTTGGAGCTTTTGGAGACATTCTTGCATCTAGGGTTTGAAGATTTGGAGCATTGTTGGCATTCATCTTGGATCTTCATCAACACTCTATCTTCTTGTCTTCATTCTTGCATCATCATGGCTTTCTTGCTTCATAGTTAGATTTCATTTCTTGCATAGTAGCTTCATTTTCATGGCATTCTTAGCTTAGATTTCCTTTATGCTTTAGATTAATTCATCTAGTTTAACTAGGAGGCTTTGTAATACTTGCATCTTTCATTTCCATAGTTTAGCTTGCATTTCCATTCTTAATCTAGCTTGCATTGCATTTCATTCTTGATTCTTGAGGATATTGGCATTCTTGCCCTTGTCTTCATTGAATCTCCCATTGCATGGTTTACTAGCAAGGTTATTGGCTAAATAGCTCTAGCTGAGAGCATTCTTAAAACCCTTGCACTCCATGCCTAGGGAGCTATGGATCGATTTGTGAGGGCTCATTCTTGAGTTTCCTTGCATGTAATGATTCATAGAAGTGTGACACATTTATAGCACACACATCCAGGTATGAAGTCAATACTTTTCCTTACGAAAGGGCACTAAAATTATGGAGGAAGAAATGTCAAAGAAGAGGGTTGGGCAAAATTTCAAACCAAAGTGGGACTGGGAGTGGGAATGCCATAGACAATGATGTCATTGACTCATGTACTGGTACTAGTACTGCTAGCGGTGAACATCAGTTAAGTGGTGGTATGCAGAGTGAAGAAAACATATCGAAGAACCAAGGAAGCTATGAAGTTGATGGTGCTGAATCTGATGATCTCAATGATGATATGATGTGATAGCTTGAAGTTGAACCGTTGTAGAAGTAGCAGGTCCTAGGTATTTATTAAGCTTTTTCCTGAAGTCTACTGTCAGTTTCTGTATCTCATCATCAATCATGCATAATAGCATATTCCAATGTCAAAAACATGAATGTGGTTGATAATGTCATCAAGATTCAATTCCACAATTAATAATGGTTTTCATTTGCATTATTCAGCTCATATGGTACAATTCTTGTAGATTTTTCATTATTCTTTTTGACAACATAGCAATTCATATGTTACAATTCTTAGAGTTAGAAATACTAATTCTCATTAATTTAATTACAAATATGATACAATGCCTCTATACAACTCTGTGATTCTATTTACAAAAGTCAATGACTCAATACCCATTGGCTATTTGGCACATTGCCCAATTTCAATTTCATTAACCTAACTCTAAGCCAATGACCCTGAATTCCCTTTTATAGAAATGAGGGAGCAACAATAGCTTCAAGTCGATTTGCCTAATGTGAAGTGAGAAGTCTCAAAATCTAAATTAGTAAGACAACTAAAAGTCTACAACATCTCTACAACTTTAGTTGTACATTTCTGCATTTGACAGGCTGGTTTAGTAAATTAGCATTGGCAATAGCATTTGCAACTGCAAGACTACAACATTGATCCTATTCAAAAAACAAAGTTCAAACTTGTTACTTTAAACTCAATTCTAGACTCTAGTATTTAGGATAATATCAAAGATATATACTAAAGATATAGAGATGATTGAAACTCAAAGTACTTTAACATACTATGATTGATGAGATCAAGATGATTATGTCAGTTTCTTTAGTATGCTCCATTCTTCGTCAGTTGGAAGGGAAAAAAATTTGATGTTATAGTAAATGACTTGCAACTTCGTCAGCCATCCATACTTGGAAGAGTGAGTTGAAAGAAATGTTCCTTCCATTGCTACATTAAAAATTGTGAATGTTTTGATGCACTTTGCAATGCCTTCATGAGTTCTTTCCTAAGGAAGGTTGCCTAAATCAGACGTCATTGTGTCCTCCAACTTTTTTTTGTAAGCTTCTCTTCCAACAAAATTCGTTGTTTTACTATTCATCTTGGTGAGATTTGGCCCAAATAAGGAAAGAGTTTCATCTGCTTCTGTTAGTTTTTGACATATTTGAAAGATAGAGGTTGCCTTTATTGTTGCACCAATGCGGTCCTGAATTCCCTTGCTTGCCAAATGCCTGTCATTGGTTCTGTTGATTTCTTGTATAATCTGCTTTGCAGTTTTCTGTCTCTGACAAAAACTTTTGTTCTTCGCAATGTGCTCTTTCAGCTTCCCATAAACATTTGTAATAGTTTCATTCAGTTCAAACCAATCACACAACCTATCATCAGACATCTTTATTTGCCCCCAGAAGAATTTTTTTATTTGCTTGACTATATTATTTACATTGTCATTCAAGATGTTTTCATAATTTTTAATTATAGTATTTTCCTTCTTTAGGTCTTCTCTCATTTCTAAGAACTGGTGTTCACCATGTTGTCTTATTTGCTCTGCTTTCTCTTCCCACTCTTTTGCTTTCATTTCCCACTATTTTGTTTTTACCCTCTCATTCTCCAATTCTTTCTTTAAGTTATTGGTTGCATGTCCCGCATTCTCCAATTTTTTGTATAAACTTAATGAAGAGGCTTTTTCATCCTCAAGTTTTTTTTTCGCTCTGTTCCAATTTTTCCCTCAGAGTTTTTAGTTCTGCGTCCATATGTTCTTTTTGTCCAATTTCTTCTTTAGAGGATGAATTTTTTATCCTTCTCTCTAATTCTTTGCACCTATTTTATGCTGCTTTCTCAGTTGCCTTTACATTTGCCAAGTCTGCCTTTAACTTATCTATTATGCCCTGAAGCTTTCCTTTCTCTCTCTCCAACTTCATCAGTGAACTATAGACCACTTGGTTGGTCATTTTTGACATATTTATCTTGTCCACATTTTTAATTTTGGATAAATCCATTTGGAGGGTGCTAACTTGAAATTGAGATGGATCTAACTGACTCTTTGGTGGATTGTTATCTCTAGCTGGGGGCATAACAACCATGAATTCCATCATATCTTTATTTGGGTCATATGTGGGAAATAACCTATTGGATGCATGTTCTGCATCACGAGCTGCATCAACTACTTCCATCTTCATTTTCTTACTATTTTCTCTATTCCTTTTTTTATTGTTCATAGTTAGTTACAAAATTATTGTAACTAAAATCAGGGTTTTGTGACACAATTGAATGTTTGAATGGTGAAATAGCACTTGCACTAATGTACGAGCTTCCACCTATGTTGCCTGTGGTTTTGCTAATTCCACCATGAGGATTAGCAACACCCTGACCCATTACAAGTGGAGTTTTTGGACTGTTCTGAGGGTTTTGTCCTGAAGGTTGGTCAATTGTTGGACTCACAGTCACCATTGGCATTATTGTACTAATATTTATAATTGTCATAACCTTTTTCTTCTTTACACTGCCTTGATCTTTGGGAACATTTATTTTCATGTATATCTGTAATGTCCTTTTAGGACTACTAGTTGTAGTTGTACCCATGATATCCACAGCTGTGGGAGTGGAAATTGATTGAGATTGAATCTGAGTGCTTGCAAAAGGTGGAACTGTATTTGAAGATGGAACTAATGGAATTGATTGAGTTGATGAATGTGATGATTGAACTCCATGCCCAAGGCCTGGTTTCTCACCATGTTTTGGTGGAGCTAGTGGGTCAGGTGTAGACCAAACCCCTTGTCCACTGGGACCCAAACCACCAATACCTTGGTAGCCCATTTTTTATATAATATCTGCCCCTTTGGTATATTTATCTTTTGTGGACTTATCAAGTCCTCTACTAATTGTGGGATTCACACTGGATGTGTAATGTCCCCGCCAGGGAACCCATAAGGAATCAAGTCAATGACCTAAAATTACAACTAAATTTTTTTTTACATTCTAACATATCATCATTACCATCCACAAGTACATTCCTTAAGGTTCCCTTAATGAATTCAATTACCATTATCAAGTATTTCATTTAATTACTTAATCTAACAAATTATGTTTTCATTACAACTTCAATTAACATTAATTCCATTTCACATCATAACCAATTACATTAATGAACTAGTGGAATTAATTTCCCTTACCGACTAACACGTAATTTACCTTCTGAAGTGAAACAAGCACATGTTACTTATCACATCCACTAAGCACATTTTTTCTTTCATATTTATTTACCCCTTAACCATAACTATGCTCAACTCAAAGGCACCATCAAAACTCATTTAAGCTTTTCCATTAAGAGTCTTTAATCATATATTGGCAACCAACATAAATCATTAAACAAATCATATTTGCCATAATTTTAACTTCCACAAATTATCAACCATAACCTTGTAAACATCTAGTAAAGGATTTATATTAAACCTAGTTGAATAACCCAACATCAATCACATTGAAATATACGTTTAAGAAATCACATCCCATTACTTCTTTCGATAACATACATGTTCCTTTTTCCCTTATTATTTCACCTGGAGATACCCTTGAACCCTTAGCACATCTTTTCACTAACCAAATACCAAAACAAGTTTCCTTCTAAAGAAGTTTACATCCATAAGTACTTTCATTACAAAGGTTTGCATAGAACCATTACTTTCAATTTCATTTAAAATTCACAAGAGATATAAGGTAAGAAATTAATCATTGATTTAACCATATTCAATCCCTTCTTTAGATTCACGATTCTACCCTTCACATATACATAACTTATTCCTTACAATTTTCTTTTACAAACAATTACTACACATTGCCCGAAGGCATATAGAAAGATAATTACATCAAGTTGCCCAAGGGCTTATAATACATCTTTACATCTTGATAAAAAAAGATAGAGATACATGATACAAGAATAGAATCTTCACCACTGAACAACTTAGAATCTCAGCCACGACATGAACCATGAACAATACCTTGAAAGAGATTTGCCACCCAACCATGTGAAACTGGTAAAGTTCCACCCCCCATGCTAGGAGATAGAACCAAGGTACTCTCAAGACCCTAAGGCAAACTAAGTCTCAAATACCAATAAATCAAAAACTCAAATAAAAATAATAAGGCACATAAAAAATATCATCATATTAAAATACCGAGGTTAAGGTTCTAGGAGACCACCTAAGTGAGTGTCATCACACAACCTGTGTATTGGGATCCACCCTAGCAACCATGTAACCTTGGTCCCCCCTTTATGAATAGGGATCCACCCTGGCAGTTATCCCTGGTCCCGGTACTCCAATCAGGTTTGTGTGGCCATTAATGTTTTCTTTCATTATCTTTTGAATCCCCCCTTCCCAGGTTAATTTTTAAGGTTATCACTTTTTACAAACCCACCCACAGGATCCTCCGGCAACCACTTTAGGGTTCCAGCACCTATGGTGAGCCACTCACTTAAGGTTCCTATTCTCTTACCCCATCACAAGCCACAAAACAAGATAACACTTCCAAATCCTGATTCATAGGTTTAGGAAACTCCCTTGCGCACTCAGGCCCTCAGAGCGAGTCCTAACCTTAACCATATACATAACAGGAGTCACTGGAAGAATGTCTATCATAAGACATCTCAAAGAGAAACATAAAATCTTTCTCATGCACAAGTAAAACTTTCCAAGGCTCATTTATAGGTCGAAGGAACCCTCTCGTGCACACTGGCCATCGAGACGAGTCCTAGCCTCATAAACTAAGCACAAATCTATGCATAGTGCAAAATCATCATAAGTAAACCATATAACCTCAACAAAACAAGTAACAAACATACATGGGTGATACAAACTTCACACATCACAACAAAATACATCATAAACACTTTCAAGAACTAGAATCAAAGCATAGAAAAGAATAGGAAAGTTTAAGGACGTTTGGGGAACATTTAGGAGACCTTAGAGTAGTCCTAATCCATTGGACAACCCTATCCCTAATTCTGATCCCTAAAACACATCCTAAACCTTATTCAAGTTTCTAAATGCACCATATAATCCCAAAAAAACAAGCAATGAACATATTTAAAGTTTACACAAAATTTCATATGCCAAAACACCATGCTTTGCAAAATCTCACGTGCCTAAAATTTGGCCAAGTCTAATTTTTAAGAAAACTCAATTAGAAATTGCATCTTAACTCCTATGAATCTGGAACCTATCTCAATCATCTCAGAAGGCACCTAAACTCTTTATACAAGTATAACTTAAAGTATAAGAAATTAAAGTACGTAAACTTATACTTATACTTAAAGTTATACTTGTATAAAGCCTATTTTTCCCTATCTAGCTCGGTTCATGCTAGCATTCCTATCTTGCTTGGTTAACACTTCCATTCATGTCTTCCTTGGTTAACACTACACCGACCTCCCTCGGTTACTACTACACCGACCACCCTTGGTTAACACTACACCGACCACCCTCAGTTAACACTGAACTGACCTGGCTCGGTCAACACTGAACCGACCTGGCTCGATTAACACTAAACTGACCTACTCGGTTAATACTAGACCGGCCTGCTCGGTCAATACTAAACCGATAGAAACTGCAAAATGCGACAGTCAACTATGTCTTGCGGGTAAAACTGGGCATTATGGGGACTATGGTTGCCTAATTTGAGCACAACCCATTTGAGATCTCCCAATTTCCCTTCAGAAATAGCTCATCAAACCATCTTATCTATCTAACAAAACTATTCTAGATCTGGACAAGAAAAGGTGGTGCATAAACTGACATGGACCAGTAAGGTTGAAACAACAGTTCTAAATTCTAGAAGCATTTATAATACGTTCAAAAACAATATAATACACTATCCTACATGAACGAAACCACTTCTACCCTCCCAGGAAGATTTCACCACAGTGAACAAACAAACATTCATAAAAATTACTTCCGGAAAACATATTTCAAATACACAAAAACAAACAAACATATATATAGTTCTTATTTTCAAATAGAAATAAACCATCACATTCTCATTGAGTAACATATCAATCATATACATGCACATGGGAAGAATGGAGGTACATCACAATTTAGACCCTACCTGGGTCCTATGGAGAATCTTCCTCCCTTGGTTGGAGACTCTCTGCAAACTTTCCAGCCTTGAGTAGATGTCCTTCTGAAAATCTTCCTCTGGCAATCAACTCCAAGCAATCCTCACACATAAGACTTCACCAACCAGAGACTCTCAAACTCACATAACTTTCACCAAAAATTTCTGGAGAAACCATTTACAGACCACCCAAAAGAAAAACAAATCTTCCAAAAATTATTATCCTGCTTCGCACACAAAATCTTCAAACATTTATCCTCCAACTATGTGGTTGGAGGAGTTTCTTTACGGGAAGCAACTTCTCCAACTTCCATAGTTGGTTGAAAAATTAAACCAATTATTCCCGTAAGCACTTAAGAAAGTTTTAATGAATTTAATTAAAAATAACCACGAAGGAAAACATAACAAGAACATCCAACAAGTAACTTTCAAGAAAACCACTTAGCACACATGGAAACCAACTAGCCTAACTTCTAGGAGGTCTCGAGTTCAACTCCCTCCTAGATAGCTAGTTTTACTACAAAGAGCATTTATTTTTATTATTACTATTATTAATATTATTTTCACTTTTTAATACATTTATTTAATACACTTCATTGAATTCACTTTAGATATTATACCACTAAAACAATCGATAAATCCATACAAATATTATTATTTATATAAGCATGGGTATATGCGTGTGCACCCACATATACACATACCTATATAGCACACAATCAATGTACACTTATATATAATAAATAAATAAATAAATAAATATATATATATATATATATATATATATATATATATATATATATATATATATATATATATATATATATATATATATATATATACTAGTTAGGGATAAATCTAACTCACATCATAAATCACAAAATGGCATCAAATCATAATTCACAAGACCACATCACATAGTGCATTCGGATCCCCCAACTAGGGTAACCTCCTAAAGAGAAACCTAAGTCCATGGTAACCTTGAGAGTAATCTTGGTAATATCTCCACACAACAACAATTCGAGGATTTTTAAGGCATGCTCAGACCTATGTAGCCAGGTGGAGTCGATACTTGGTACCTGCATCCTGCAACACCAACCAAGTACACCAATATATATACATATGTATAAACAATTTCAAACAAGGAGGGAGAGTGCGACATTGTGTGGACCTCCTATAGGAGTAACTACGACTGCCTCCCCTTATCCTACACTCACATCAGACAGTGACATCAACAAAGCATGATTGGATTAGTATGGTTAGTACTAGAATAATCTTTTTTCCATATTGTATAACTAGAATGCATCATAACATATTCATGTAAATGTAAATCATCTATTAACTTTCACAACCCCATTTAACCATCAGGCATGTACCCAAAATGTCTCATCATCAAAACAAGATAAATAAATCATATAACCCTAAATGTATTAATCATATCTAATCCCAAGTAACATTATCAGGGAAGATACATATCCAACCCTTAAGTGATTATAATCAATTAACCAAAGGTAAACATAAATATTAATAATGTGCATTTCACAAAGAAGCATATGAGTCTATCAGGTGATCCTATCACTGACACACATGAAGATATAAAGGGACATACTTATGAAAATATTATTATTTCCCACATTAACATGTCAAGTTATAAAGATTAGGAAGAAACCATCTAAAGAAGGATCATTCTCTTAACCATGAAATCACTTATAACACGATCTCACTTCCTAGAGAGCACAATCAAGATTGATAGGGTTGGAGGGGCATTACAAGATGTGGGATCCACAAAGTCTTGGTCATAGTCATCATCATTGGTGACATTTTCTTCAGCTAGATGCTCCTTATTCCACAAGTCATTAAACATTTTATCCTCTTCCACCTCATAAAGATTTTTAGAGGTCTTTAGCTCACCGAGATTCTTCCTCATTTCCCAAAAATCTTGAATTTTGGTTTGAGTCCAAATATCATCCATACATTCATCCATTAGGTCATTTGGAATAGATTTTATAGATGGTTGAGTAGCTTTCTGGTAGAAATTGTATGATGTCATGGCCTACACTTTTCCTTTTTGTTTGTGCAATGCCATAATTTGTGATGACAATTCCTGTATTGACATATTATTTTCAGCAGCATATTTCTCCATCTCTTTTTTGACCTCCTCCTAGGAATCCATGTTTTTAAATTTTTCAATCAATGGCATACTTTCATGTTGACATTTACTTGCAGAGTTCCCATTCTCTCTAAGCTTTGTTCCAATTATGTTGAGTGGATCATACTGCCAGTGATTGTCAACATCAAAGCGAAAAATTGTAAAAAAGGCTTGTGCCACTTTGAATCCTCTTCTCTCAAATGTGAACCCTCCAAATGAGAAAGGCAAGGAAGGAAATATCATTTTCTTTTGCTGACCATTAAAGAGTACATTTGTGCTCTCCATCTACCCTACATATTCCAATTCAAATACCCTCTTTGTGACATGTATTGGAAGTTTGTAGTGTTCTACTATTGAACTGTAAAACCTTAACACTGTGTAGTCTTCCATGAAGTACCTGTCAACCAATTGTATTTTACTTCCAAGTTGAATTAAATCTCTACAAGTAGCAAGTAATCTAGGCATTGGAGTGCCTACAATTTTATCGTACATTGGTGCCAAACAAAAGTCTACAAAATTGTTGTAGTTCCTTCTGTTATCAATCATCCTTATCTGAGGTATCCACTCATATATTGGATTTTGGCCTTGACTGCAAAGCTTGTTTCTCTAAAATATTGCATGATGCTTTTCTAAGAGAAGATAGAAAAAGTAGGTTGTGAATCTAAATGTCTTCTGTGAACCTGTTTTAATCATTAGTAATTGTTCTTGCATGCAACGAACAATGTGCTCAATAAAACAATATTTTACTGGTTCTTTTTCAAAATGAATATGAAAAATCATTTCAAGAATGCTACCACCCACTTGTTTGTTACTATCCAATCCCAAACAAAATGCTAGCAAGGAAATATTGTCCTGAACCCATGGCACAAAAATTTCATAATCATAAGGAGGCATATGATCTGGACTCAGGCTAGAACCATTTTATATTCCTCTGATATAAGAATCTCTCTATGTTGCATCTATTTTTTCATAATCCTCTGCCAACTTTCTTAGGTCAATTTGCACATTTGAGTTTTGTTGTTCAAACCCTAGGTTCAATAGACTAGAAAATTCACTCTCGGTTATGGACAAAATTTCCTCCTGTGTATTTTTATTCACAATTGCTTTTTTATTTTCATCATAATTTTTGGCGCAGACCATGACAATTTTTGGGAGAGGGAATACTTGAGGTAACACCATGCTTGCTGATCCAACATTCCACGATGCAATTTTATTTGCCATCGCATTTACCTTGGGGTTAAATGAAGAAATTTTTTAACCCTTATTTGGATCGTTCCACTTGTTTTCAATTGCAAATCTAATTTCCATTATTCCCTTATTTCCATGAATAACATGATCATAAATATCATGGAATAAATCAGTGAAACCTGGTGTTTTAAGCAGATTGTGGAATTCTATTATCTGACTTGTCTTTTTACTTAGTCTTATTCTTGATATTTTTTTTGCCCTTCATGGTAAGCTGGTAAGTGGTAACCTAAACTGGTATCACTATTTACTTGTAGGAAAATTCAAATATTTATACATAGCTACAAGCCTACAATTTACAAGGGTGATTCAAAATTAAGCCCTAACAAGTAACAGGATAATTTTTTTTTCTATAATATAAACAATAAAGTTGTAAATCAAGAGATTTGAAAAATTTAAAATGCGAGACCTAGGTTTTCAGGATTTTAATAGTTACCCATTACCGTTAGTAGTTACCCATTACTCATCTGACGGTTGACTCACCTCATGACTACGAGTCAGACGTGTCATGTCATCATCAAATGGCATTGTTGGTAGGACCATGCGAGATTGCGAGTGGAACATTTTACATGTTTAGTGACACGTGTCATGATTCCAGAATAGGTTTGAAAAGATTGGGTTGATTTTCCCTTTCATCTCGAAATACAACTTCGATCGTTGATCTACAATAATCCAATGGTCATAATGGTGTTGTGTGCCTGTGATGGCCCTGGGCCCTCGTGGGTCCCATTAACTCACCTAGTCACCACTCACCTGATGGCTGACTCACCTCACGACTACAAGTCAGACGTGTCACATCATCATCAAATGACATTATTGGTAGGACCATGCGAGACTGCAAGTGGAATGTGTTACGTGTTTAGTGACATGTGTCATGATTTTGGAATAGGTTTGAAAAGATGAGGTTGCTTTTCCCTTTCATCCCAAAATACAACTTCAGTTGTTGATCTACAATAATCCAACGGTCATAATGGCATTGTGTGCCTGTGGTGGCCCTAGGCCCCGTGGGTCCCATTAACTCACCTAATCACCACTCACCTGACGGCTGACTCACCTCACGACTACGAGTCAGATGTGTCACGTCATCATCAAATGGCATTGTTGGTAGGACCATGCAAGACTGCAAGTGGAACATGTTACATGTTTAGTGACACGTGTCAAGATTTCAGAATGGGTTTGAAAAGATGGGGTTTCTTTTCCCTTTTATCCCAAAATATAACTTCAGTCGTTGATCTACAATAATCCAATGGTCATAATGGCGTTGTGTGCTTGTGGTGGCCTTGGGCCCCCGTGGGTCCGATTAACTCACCTAGTCACCACTCACCTGACGGCTGACTCACCTCATGACTATGAGTTAGACGTGTCATGTCATCATCAAATGGAATTGTTGGTAGGACCATGCGAGACTACGAGTGGAACGTGTTACGTGTTTATTGACACATGTCATTCTGGAATGGGTTTGAAAAGATGGGGTTGCTTTTCCCTTTCATCCTAAAGTCCATCGTACATCGTCGATCTGTGCTCATCCAACGGTAGTCATTTGCAATGGATATTGTTAAATGTTATACTGTTATTTTTTCCTTTATAAATATTAATTAATAATAGATAATAAGTTAATAAAATTTAAAGTTATTTAATTGAATAGTAACAATTTTAGCCAATCAAATTCAAAATGCACTATTTTTTTAATAATATTAAATTCTAATAAATTTCAGAGGCTGGAGTTAAAGTTAGTGTTTAGAGATAACGAGATTTTTGTGGTCGCTAACTCACTAGGTCTCCCAAACATGAGTTAAAGTAATATTTTTTATTGATTATATAGTATACATAATGTTAAAATGATATTTTTTATTGATTATAACTTTAACATTGATAATTATAATCATATATAATTATCATACCTTATAATTAGAAAATAATAAATTCTTTCTCTAACCTTATTAATTCATTTGTCTGTCCAATTGATTATATAGTATTCTTAAAGTTAAAATGATATTTTTTATTGATTATAACTTTAACGTTGATAATTATAATCACATATTCACATATAATTCTCATACATTATAATTAGAATACCATAAGTTCTTTCTCTAACCTTATTAATTCATTTGTCCTTCAAAATTCTAGAAATCTTTCATATTAAATGTACGAGTGTGTGAATTTTGACAGGTAACATTACCCAAACTTAATGTCAATACTCAGTGATAACTGATCAGACATTTCTTTTATTAACTACAACTGTCTACATTGTACAACTATGATACATCATACATGTCTAATACGCAGATAAATCATAAAGCAACTAATTAAAATATTGCAATCATGGTGACAGAGAAGTCCAAGAACCATTTTTTGTACAAATTGAAATGAGCTAAAGTTTGCAAAATTTTCATTGTTTTCTTTTCATAAAATTATAATTACATAAACATTGTCCAGTTCCACTTCCAGAACAAAGAGAAACCTACTATAAATAAAAAAACCAAAAAATGAGGTATGTTTTTATCAAAAAAAACCACTAGTAGACTAGTAGTACAGTGTCCACTTTTAGTACAATACTACAAAAAGAAACCTACTATAAACAAAAAAAACCCATAAATGACTACGAGGTATGTTTTTATAAAAAAAAATTAGTAGTAGTCCACTAGTGATTTTGCCCTTCGGCTCCATCTAAGTAGAATTCACCAGAGAGGATTAACTGTGAGAATTCATCGAGCCACCCGAATTGCCCCGCCTCAGCCTCCTCTTCGTCAAGCATAAACCACTTTCAAAGAAAATCCCTAGCAATCAGGGCCCATTTTTTATGGCGCTTATACTGCCCAGCATTTAGGCCCAAAAGAAAAGGTTGCATGGCCACATTCTGGCCTGGGAGGAGAAGTTTGGGTATTTCACTTGCCCAAGGGATCCCCACCCCTATTTTTGTGAACACGACAACATTAACATTGTCCCCTAGGTATTATTCTTTAAATACCCTCCTCAACAGCATTAACATGTCCACCTTCTCTCCTCCAAGGTTGAGAAGAGATGCCAAAAAATGGGACATAATGTCCATGTTGACCCGGTGCCTATCTTCATTGTTCAAAAACTCTCGGCCCAGCACCATTTTCATAGCCTTTATTATGAAAGGCCCGCCCTCCTTACAAATAGATTCTAAGGTTTCATCAGAAAAGGCACCCAGAAAGGCCTTCTGGGCCTCCTCAGATATGGATATAAGCCTAATTGGAGTGTCCATCTAAAACAATAAAACTTTAGAAAACTTAAAAACAAATTATTTGCAAAGTGCAGACTGCAGACCCTAAACAAACAAATTATCTAGCAAAGGCCAAAGATGAATCGATGAATAATGAAGCTAGATCGTCTATAAATAGCCCTTGAATTCTTGATCGTTACTTAGCAATAAATTATTCTGTCTTTAATGGTATTAAATCCATTGTCCTTAACATGTCTCTAAATTTTTCATGTAAATCTTTCCCCTAAATTCATGTGTGTGAGAAATTAAAATTTTGGAATTAATCTTTCATATCTGGTAGTAAATCTTTCCCATAAATGCAAAAAATGTCAGATATCGGTTATAGCGTCTATACAAATTTGGAAGTGGTGTGTGTCTACTATGTGTGACAAGTACAAGAATGTCGCTTGTTGATGCAGGAGCATCCTGGGTGTAAGAGCGCTAGTCAAGCCTGTAGAGCGCTTTGTGGCATTTCCAGAATGGGGTTATAATAGCCAATTAGGTCAACGGGTGATGACTTATGGTCTTCGGAAGTTGGGTCACTTGAAATGGTGGAAAATAATTTTTCTTCAAAATTTCTATTTGGGTTTCAAAACTCATTTTGAGCCAACCTTCTCGGGCGGTGGAAATTGCCTATATAAAGAAGGCCCGTAGTGTTGTCTAGGGTAGTTTTGGGTAGTAGATCTAGGTATTGATTCGAGACTTTGTCTTACAGAATATTGTAAGGGAATGCCCATGTGGCTTTCATATTGTAATTTTGAAAGTTTGTAATTCCACATTTGTGGAGATAATAAGAAGCCAATTTTCTGTTCTTGCATATTATTGTTGTTGTTTCTTTATTTCTGTTAAGTGTTTGTGGTATTAAGGGGAGCACCCTTCATCACTTATCATTGACAAGACATTTATTTCTTACCAAGTTAAGAGGTTACAAGTTGTACTATAGTAATAAAATAATGAATATCGATACCAACATGTGTACATTGTAGTATGCAAACAAGTAACCCTTATTTGATACGTGTCGACATTTCGGTGACTTCTTCCGCAACTCTGTTTCTTTTAAGAAATTAGGGCTGAAATTAAACTTCAGCCATTGAAATTAACAGAGTAGGAGTTCTTGAGTGTGTAAACAGATCACTGACTATGAGGCAGTTTGCACTAGGACCGTGGTTAGGGTTTCAGTGCGCATCGCGAAAATGCCTCCACGAAGAGAACGTGGTGGAAGAGCTGGTGCTATGAGACCTAAGGTTAGAGAGCTGGAGAGACAAGTGCGAGCATTGCAAGAAGAGATTCGTAGAGGAATGAATCTTAATGTCAGAGATGAAAGTGAGGATGAAGCCGAAGAAGAATATCAAGAAGGAGAAGCTGAAATTGTGAACCAGGAGGAAGAAAGACTTTTTTGGACAATTTTCAAGATTGGGAAAAGACCTAAGATTGAGGTTCCTACATTTTTTAGAAATCTTAACTTAGAGGAATTGATCGACTGGATCAATGAATGTGAGGAATATTTTGAGTACAAAGATATTGAGGATCCTGATAGGGTCAAATTTGTGAAGGCCAGATTGAAAGGTCATGCGAAGATCTGGTGGCAAGAAATTCAGTTGGAGCGAAATAGAAGAGGGAAAGATAAAATCACAAGATGGGATCGGATGGTGGATAAATTGAAGCGATAGTTCATTCCTGTTGATTATGAGCTTGACCTACTAAAGGAAATGCAAAGTTTGAAGCAAGCAGGAAGATCTGTTCAGGAGTATATAGAGGAGCTCTATCGACTCCTCATCACAACAGGCCATGCAGAAGCTGATAAGGAGAAATTTGCCCGATACCTTAATGGGTTAAGGCCAAGCATTCAGGAGGAGTTGAATCTGGTTCGAATGAACAGTATTGATGAGGCATACCAGTTTGCCCTAAAAGTAGAGGAAAAGTTGAACAAGAAATTTGAGAGCAGACAAAATGGAAGAGGTCGTGGTGGAAGATCTGGTGGATGGTCATATGGTGGCCGAAATGAAGATCCGAAAAAGAAGGATGAGGCCAGTAGCAGTCAGAATCAGAGAGGAAATAATTCCAATCGTTTCCAAGATCAGAGTAATAGAGATCAGAGAGGAAGAGGAAGAGGACAAGGATCTGGAAGAGGAGGCTTCCGTGGAACATGTTTTCACTGTGGAGAAGAAGGTCATAGGGCATTTGAATGTCCTCAGCACCAAGGCAGAACAGACAGGAGAAATGAAGGCCAAGCCAGAGTTGCACATGTAGATGAAGATGCTAGATCATCAAATTCTGAAGATGCTGAAAGAGGAGAAACGCTAATTAACAGAAGAGTCTTGCTGAGTGGTGAGAACGAACTTGAATAAAGGAGGAGTCTGTTTCACACTCGATGCAAGTGTGAGGGTAAATGTTGTGATGTGATTATCAATAGTGGAAGCACTGACAATTTGGTGTCAGAAGAGATGGTGACAAAGTTGAAGCTCAAGAGATAGAAACACCCACATTCATATCGGATTGCCTGGGTGCAGGATGACCACAAGGTCATGGTCAGTGAAAAGTGCCTGGTAAAGTTCAAGATTGGCGGGTACCAAGATGAGGTACTATGTGATATCATCTCTATGGATGCATGTCATATGTTATTGGGTAGACCGTGGCAGTTTGACAGATGTGCTGTACATGATGGTCATGTGAATACCTATTCCCTGACAAAGGATGGAGTGCGACATAAGCTAAAGCCATTGAAGGAGACCGAAGAAAAGGTATGTGGTAATGCAATAATAACATTTGTTGATGGAAGAAAATTCCTAGATGGTATGAGGCATGAGCATGTGTGTTTTGCTTTAATTCCAAAAGTTGGTAAAGAAGAAGTAGAGGATGTACCTGTAGAGATTGCAGATTTGTTGAATGAATTTCAAGATATTGTATCTAATAATGTACCTGATGGATTACCACCGGTAAGGAAGATCAGTCATCAGATGGATTTGATTCCAGGAGCCAATTTTCCAAACAAGGCAGCACACAGAATGACATCAGCAGAAAGTGAAGAGTTGAACAGACAAGTACATGAGTTATTGTAGAAGGGGTTGATTCGAGAGAGTCTGAGTCCCTGTGCTGTACCAGTGGTATTAGCACCAAAGAAGAATGGAGAGTGGAGGATGTGTACAAATTCTAGAGTAATAAACAAGATCATAATCAAGTATAGATTTCTATTGCCACGAATGGATGATATTATGGATTGTTTGAGTGGAGCTGTGTATTTCTCAAAGATAGATCTGAAGAGTGGATATCACCAGATTCGGATCAAAGAAGGAGATGAATGGAAGACTGCCTTCAAGATAAAGGAAGGATTGTATGAGTGGTTAGTTATGCCTTTTGAGCTAACCAATGCACCGAGCACTTTCATGCGGCCCATGAACGAGGTTCTGAAAGAATTTTTGGGTAAGTTTGTCATTGTTTACCTAGATGATATTTTAATTTTTAGCAAGACATTAGAGGAACATATGATGCATATTCATATGGTGTTTGAGAAATTTAGAGATCAGAAATTGTTGATTAATTTGAAGAAGTGCAGTTTTGTGAAGAAAGAGTTAGTGTATTTGGGATTTGTAGTTTCAGCAGAAGGTCTAAAAATGGACCCAGAGAAGGTACATGCTATCCTTGAATGGCCTACTCCAAGGAGTGCTACTGAAGTAAGATCTTTTCATGGTTTGGATAGCTTTTACATAAATTTTATCAAAAATTTTATCAGTATTTGTGGACCCTTGACTGAAACAATGAGAGGGGATAGAAAAGAGTTTAAGTGGACTAATGGGGTAGAAAAGAGTTTTCAATTGTTGAAACAAAAAGTTACAGAACAACCCGTTTTAGCACTTCCAGATTTTAATAAGTTGTTCCAAGTAGATTGTGATGCTAGTGGTACTGCAATAGGAGCTGTTATGAGCCAAGAAGGTAAACCTGTTGCTTATTTCAGTGAGAAGTTAAATGATGCCAAGAGAAAATATTCTGTCTATGATCAGGAATTTTATGCTATAGTTGAGGCATTAAAGAAGTGGATACATTATCTACTTTCTAAGGAGTTTGTTTTGTATACTGATCATCAAGCTTTGCAATATTTGAATAGTCAAGGAAAGTTGAGTCAGAGGCATTTGAAATGGGTTGAGTTTTTTTAGAGTTATACATTTGTTTTGAAACACAAAAATGGAAAGTCTAATAGGGTTGCAGATGCTTTTAGCAGAAGGCAACTATTGCTGATAGAGATGCAGATTGAGGTGGTTGGGTTCAAGGAACTCAAGAATTTGTATCCAGAGGATCCTGATTTTGGTGAAGCTTGGAAAGCTTGTACAGAACCTGTTACTCTAGACAGGACGAAATGGTTGGATTTCATCATCCAGGATGATATGCTATTCAGAAAGAGTCAGTTGTGCATTCCACGAAGTTCTATGAGAGAGAATCTCATCAAGGAGAAGCATAGTGGAGGATTGGCGGGACATTTTGGTTGTGATAAAACTCTTATTTTGGTTAGTAAAAATTATTATTGGCCACAATTGCAACAAGATGTGAAGAAGTTTGTACAGAGTTGCAGAGTATGTCAGATGGCGAAAAGAGTGAAGCAGAATACAGGGTTGTATCAGCCATTGCCTATACCAGAGAAGCCTTGGGAGGATATCAGTATGGACTTTGTTCTTGGTTTACCGAGGACACAGTGGGGACATGATTCAGTTTTTGTGGTGGTTGACAGATTTTTGAAGATGACACATTTCATTCCCTGCAAGAAGACTAATGATGCTGTTCATGTAGCTGAATTGTTTTTTAGAGAAGTGGTGAGACTACATGGTTTGCCAAAGACCATAGTTTCAGATTGAGATACTAAGTTTGTTGGATATTTTTGGTGGACATTGTGGAAGAAGTTGAAGATAGATTTGAAGTTCAATTCATCACATCATCCACAGACTGATGGACAGAAAGAGGTGGTGAATAGAAGTTTAGGAAATCTGCTGAGATGTTTGGTTGGAGATAAGCCAACAAGATGGGATTTGATTTTACCACAGGCAAAATTTGCATACAATAATTCTGTCAATTGGAGCACTGGTAAATCACCATTCCAGATTGTATATGGAAGTAGTCCAAGAAATGCATCTGAATTGAGAAAGATAGATAAAGGAGAAATAAGTAGTGCTGAAGCTGAGGATTTTGCAGAACACTTGAAGAGCATCCATGAGGAGGTGATGAAGCATATTACCAAGATGAATGCGTAGTATAAGGCTAAGGCAGATGAGAAAAGGAGGCATAAGGAATTTTAGGTTGGCAATGAAGTTGTGGTTCATTTGCGGAAGGAGCGATTTCCAGTTGGTACATATAACAAGCTGAAAATGAAGAAGTTTGGACAATGTAAGATATTGAAGAAGCATGATTCAAGAAATGCATATGATGTAGAATTGCCTAGTGAGCTGAATATTTCACCAGTGTTTAACATTTCAGATTTGACAGAGTATCATGAAGGAGGTGTTGAAGATGAGGTTGCAGCAGCACAGTGGAGTATTCCAGCAACTAGTTCAGATATCAAGGAGATTGAAGACATACTGGACAGTCATGTTGGCAGAAGCACAAGGAACAAGACATATGAAGAGTATTTGGTCAAATGGAAAGGATGACCTATTGAAGATTCATCATGGCTAACAAAGGAGGAGGTTAACCATCTTGGTTTTCCTCTGCACACCTGAGTCATGACAGGGTCACTTCTCAAATTACCCCGAGTGTCTGATGTAGGAGCATCCTAGGTGTAATAGCAATCTTGCATCACCCAAAAATATTTTTATTTTTGTATTCAATAAGGGCTATCTTGTGCAGAGTTACTATTTATGAAAACTTGCTATTTTTAGTAAGCTGGTCTTACGATCTTAGAATGTTCTAATTTTACATGTGGAGGTTCATTTCAGTCATAGTAGCCTGCCAGCAAAGTTTCATGGCTAGATCAGGTCTAGTTTTTAAGATATTGAAGATTTTCGGTATTGGCAGTAGGGTACAGAAACTTCGAACTCATTTTTGAAGGCTTTAGAGGCCTTGGATGAGGTTGAAAATTTGGGTGACGGGCGCAATGCGCCGGTCAAGCCTGTAAAGCGCTCGTGGTGTTTCTAGAATGGAGTTATAATAGCCAATTGGGTCAACGGGTGATGACTTATGGTCTTTGGAAGTTGGGTCACCTGAAATGGCAGAAAATAATTTTTCTTCAAAATTTCTATTTGGGTTTCAATACTCATTTTGAGCCGACTTTGATGTAACAAATTGTAAAATAAAATAATTCTAAGTTTGGTTGGCCCTAAGGGCTAAATTTTTAGAACCTTCTCGGGCGGTGAAAATTGCCTATATAAAGAAGGTTCGTAGTGTTCTCTAGGGCAGTTCTGGGTAGTAGATCGGGGTATTTATTCAAGGCTTTGTCCTATAGAATATTGTAAGGGAATGCCCATGTGGCTTTGCATATTGTAATTCTGAAAGTTTGTAATTCCACATTTGTGGAGATAATAAGAAGCCAATTTTCTGTTCTTGCATATTATTGTTGTTGTTTCTTTATTTCTATTAAGTGTTTGTGGTATTAAGGGGAGCACCTTTAATCAAGTGGTATCAGAGTAGGAGTTCTTAAGTGTGTAAATAGATCACCGACTGTGAGGCAGTTTACACCAGAACCGTGGTTAGGGTTTCAGCGTGCATCGCGAAAATGCCTCCACGAAGAGAACGTGGCGAAAGAGCTGGTGCTGTGACACTTGAGGTTAGAGAGCTGCAGAGACAAGTACAAGTATTACAAGAAGATATTTGCAGATGAATGAATCTTAATGTCAGAGACGAAAGAGAGGATGAAGCCGAAGAAGAATATCAAGAAGGAGAAGCTAAAATTGTGAACCAGGAGGAAGAAAGAGTTTTTTGAGCAATTTCCAAGATTGGGAAAAGACCTAAGATTGAGGTTCCTACATTTTCTGGAAATCTTAACCCAGAAGAATTAATCGACTGGATCAATGAATGTGAGGAATATTTTGAGTACGAAGATGTTGAGGATCCTGATAGGGTCAAATTTGTGAAGGCCAGATTGAAAGGTCATGCGAAGATCTGGTGGCAAGAAATTCAGTTGGAGCGAAATAGAAGAGGGAAAGATAAAATCACAAGATGGGATCGGATGGTGGATAAATTGAAGCGACAGTTCATTCCTGTTGATTATGAGATTGACCTACTAAAGAAAATGCAAAGTTTGAAGCAAGCAAGAAGATCTGTTCAGGAGTATACAGAGGAGTTCTATCAACTCCTCATTAGAACAGGCCATGGAGAAGCTGATAAGGAGAAAGTTGCCCGATACCTTAATGGGTTAAGGCCAAGCATTCAAGAGGAGTTGAATCTAGTTTGAATGAACAATATTGAGGAGGCATACCAGTTTTCCCTAAAAGTAGAGGAAAAGTTGAACAAGAAGTTTGAGAGCAGACAAAATGGAAGAGGTCATGGTGGAAGATCTGGCAGATGGTCATATGGTGGCCGAAATGAAGATCCGAAAAAGAAGGATGAGGCCAGTAGCAGTCAGAATCAGAGAAGAAATAATTTCAATCATTTCCAAGATTAGAGTAATAGAGATCAGAGAGGAAGAGGAAGAGGACAAGGATCTGGAAGAGGAGGCTTCCGTGGAACATGTTTTCACTGTGGAGAAGAAGTTTATAGGGCATTTGAATGTCCTCAGCACCAAGGTAGAACAGACAGGAAAAATGAAGGCCAGGCCAGAGTTGCACATGTAGATGAAGATGCTAGATCATCAAATTCTGAAGATGCTAAAAGAGGAGAAATGCTAATTAACAAAAGAGTCTTACTGAGTGGTGAGAATGAACCTGAACAAAGGAGGAGCCTATTTCACACTCGATGCAAGTGTGAGGGTAAATGTTGTGATGTGATTATCGATAGTTGAAGCACTGACAATTTGGTGTCAGAAGAGACGGTGACAAAGTTGAAGCTCAAGAGACTGAAACACCCACATCCATATTGGATTGCCTGGGTGCAAGATGACCACAAGGTCATGGTCAGTGAACAGTGCCTGGTAAAGTTCAAGATCGGTGGGTACCAAGATCAGGTACTATATGATATCATCTCTATGGATGCATGTAATATGTTATTGGGTAGACTGTGGTAGTTTGACAGATGTGCTGTACACGATGGTCGTGTGAATACCTATTCCCTGACAAAGGATGGAGTGCGACATAAGCTAAAGCCATTGAAGGAGACCGAAGAAAAGGTATGTGGTAATGCAAGAATAACATTTGTTCATGGAAGAAAATTCCTAAATGGTATGAGGCATGAGCATGAGTGTTTTGCTTTAATTACAAAAGTTGATAAAGAAGAAGTAGAGGATGTACCTGTAGAGGTTGCAGATTTGTTAAATTAGTTTTAGGATATTGTATCTGATAATGTATGTAATGGATTACCACCAGTAAGGAAGACCAGTCATCAGATGGATTTGATTTCAGGAGCCAGTTTTCCAAACAAGGCAGCACACAGAATGACACCAACAGAAAGTGAAGAGTTGAACAGACAAGTACACGAGTTATTGCAGAAGGGGTTGATTCGAGAGAGTCTGAGTCCCTATGCTGTACCAGCGGTATTAGCACCAAAGAAGAATGGAGAGTGGAGGATGTGTACAGATTCGAGAGCAATAAATAAGATCACAATCAAGTATAGGCTTCCATTGCCACGAATGGATGATATTATGGATTGTTTGAGTGGAGTTGTGTATTTCTCAAAGATAGATCTAAAGAGTGGATATCACTAGATTTAGATCAGAGAAGGAGATGAATGGAAGACTGCCTTCAAGACAAAGGAAGGACTATATGAGTGGTTAGTCATGCCTTTTGGGCTAACCAATGCACCAAGCACTTTCATGCGCCTAATGAACGAGGTTCTGAAAGAATTTCTGGGTAAGTTTGTCATTGTTTACCTAGATGATATTTTGATTTTTAGCAAGATATTAGAGGAACATATGATGCATATTCGTATGGTGTTTGAGAAATTGAGAGATGAGGAATTGTTGATTAATTTGAAGAAGTGCAGTTTTGTGAAGAAAGAGTTAGTGTATTTGAGATTTGTAGTTTCAGTAGAAGGTCTAAAAATGGACCCAGAGAAGGTACATGCTATCTTTGAATGGCCTACTCCAAGGAGTGCTACTGAGGTAAGATCTTTTCATGATTTGGCTAACTTTTATAGAAAGTTTATCAGAAATTTTAGCAGTATTTGTGGACCCTTGACTGAAACAATGAGAGGGGATAGAAAAGAGTTTAAGTGGACTAATGGGGTAGAAAAGAGTTTTCAATTGTTGAAACAAAAAGTTACAGAACAACCTATTTTAGCACTTCCAGATTTTAATAAGGTGTTCCAAGTAGATTGTGATACTAGTGGTACTGCAATAGGAGCTGTTATGAGCCAAGAAGGTAAACATGTTGCTTATTTCAGTGAGAAGTTAAATGATGCCAAGAGGAAATATTCTATCTATGATCAGAAATTTTATGCTATAGTTTAGGCATTAAAGAAGTGGATACATTATCTACTTCCTAAGGAGTTTGTTTTGTATACTGATCATCAAGCTTTGCAATATTTGAATAGTCAAGGAAAGTTGAATCAGAGGCATTTGAAATGGGTTGAGTTTTTGCAAAGTTATACATTTGTTTTGAAACACAGAAGTGGAAAGTCTAACAGGGTTGCAGATGCTCTTAGCAGAAGGCAACTATTGCTGATAGAGATGCAGATTGAGGTGGTTGGGTTCAAGGAACTCAAAAATTTGTATCCAGAGGATCCTGATTTTGGTGAAGCTTGGAAAGCTTGTACAGAACCTGTTACTCTAGACAGGACGAAATGGTTAGATTCCATCATCTAGGATGATATGCTATTCAGAGGGAGTCAATTGTGCATTCCACGAAGTTCTATGAGAGAGAATCTCATCAAGGAGAAGCATAGTGGAGGATTGGCGGGACATTTTGGTCGTGATAAAACCTTTGGTTTGGTTAGTGAAAATTATTATTGGCCACAATTGCAGCAAGATGTGAAGAAGTTTGTACAGAGTTGCAGAGTATGTCAGATGGTGAAAAGAGTGAAGCAGAATACAGGGTTGTGTCAGCCATTGCCTATACCAGAGAAGCCTTGGGAGGATATCAGTATGGACTTTTTTCTTGGTTTACCGAGGACATAGTGGGGACATGATTCAGTTTTTGTGGTGGTTGATAGATTTTCAAAGATGACACATTTCATTCCCTGCAAGAAGACTAATGATGTTGTTCATGTAGCAGAATTGTTTTTCAGAGAAGTGGTGAGACTACATGGTTTGCCAAAGACCATAGTTTCAGATTGAGATACTAAGTTTGTTGGATATTTTTGGTGGACATTGTGGAAGAAGTTGAAGACAGATTTGAAGTTCAGTTCATCACATCATCCACAGACTGATAGACAGACAGAGGTGGTGAATAGAAGTTTGAGAAATCTACTGAGATGTTTGGTTGGAGATAAGCCAACAGGATGGGATTTGATTTAACCACAGGCAGAATTTGCATACAATAATTTTTTCAATAGGAGCACTGGTAAATCACCATTCCAGATTGTATATGGAAGTAGTCCAAGAAATGCATCTGAATTGAGAAAGATAGATAAAGGAGAAATAAGTAGTGCTGAAGCTGAGGATTTTGCAGAACACTTGAAAAACATCCATGAGGAGGTGAGGAAGCATATTACCAAGATGAATGTGCAGTATAAGGCTAAGGTAGATGAGAAAATGAGGCATAAGGAATTTCAGGTTGGTGATGAAGTCGTGGTTCATTTGCGGAAGGAGCGATTTTCGGTTGGTACATATAACAAGCTGAAAATGAAGAAGTTTGGACCATGTAAGATATTGAAGAAGCATGATTCAGGAAATGCATATGAGGTAGAATTGCCTAGTGAGTTGAATATTTGACCAGTGTTTAACATTTCAGATTTGACAGAGTATCATGAAGGAGGTGTTGAAGATGAGGTTGCAGCAACACAGTGGAGTATTCCAACAACCAGTTCAGATATCAAGGAGATTGAAGACATACTGGACAGTCGTGTTGGCAAAAGCACAAGGAACAAGACATATGAAGAGTATTTGGTCAAATGGAAAGGATGACCTATTGAAGATTCATCATGGCTAACAAAGGAGGAGGTTAACTATCTTGGTTTTCCTCTGCACATCTAAGTCGTGACAGGGTCACTTCTCAAATTACCCCGGGTGTCTGATGTAGGAGCATCCTGGGTGTAAGAGCAATCTTGCATCACCCAAAAATATTTCTATTTTTGTATTCAATAAGGGCTATCTTGTGCAGAGTTGCTATTTATGGAAACTTGCTATTTTTAGTAAGCTGGTCTTACGATCTCAGAATGTTCTAATTTTACATGTGGATGTTCATTTTAGTCATATCAGCCAGCCAGCAAAGTTTCATGGCTAGATCAGGTCTAGTTTTGAAGATATTGAAGATTTTCGGTATTGGCAGTAGGGTACAGAAACTTCAAACTCAGTTTTGAAGGCTTTAGAGGCCCTGGATGAGGTTGAAAATTTGGGTGATGGATGCTTTATACTAGTTAAGCTTGTAGAGCGCTTCGTGGCATTTTTAGAATGGGGTTATAATAGCCAATCGGGTCAACGGGTGATGACTTATTATCTTCGGAAGTTGGGTCACTTGAAATGGTGAAAAATAATTTTTTTTCAAAATTTCTATTTGGATTTCAAAACTCATTTTGAGCCGACTTTGATGTAATAAATTGTAAAATAAAATAATTCTAAGTTTGGTCGGCCCTAAGGGCTAAATTTCTAGAACCTTCTCGGGCGGTGGAAATTGCCTATATAAAGAAGGTTCGTAGTGTTGTCTAGGGCAGTTCTGGGTAGTAGATCTGGGTATTGATTCGAGGCTTTGTCCTACAGAATATTGTAAGGGAATGCCCATGTGGCTTTGCATATTGTAGTTCTGAAAGTTTGTAATTCCACATTTGTGGAGATAATAAGAAGCCAATTTTCTGTTCTTGCATATTATTGTTGTTGTTTCTTTATTTCTGTTAAGTGTTTGTGGTATTAAGGGGAGCACCCTTCATCACTTATCATTGAAAAGACATTTATTGCTTACCGAGTTAAGAGGTTACAAGTTGCACTATAGTAATAAAATAATGAATATCGATACCAACATGTGTACATTGTAGTATGCAGACAAGTAACCCTTATTTGATACGTGTCAACATTTCGGTGACTTCTTTCGCAACTCTGTTTCTTTTAAGAAATTGGGGCTGAAATTAAACTTCATCCATTGATCTTGGATCATCGAACGGTCTCAAATAATATATTTAACATTATAAAATAATGTATGTATGTTAGGTATGTTAGTCTAAGGTATTATAACAAAATATTTCCCATCTTTTGAAAATTGCCAACAAAATATTTTTTTTGCCATAATTAACGAATGATTAGCCAATAAAATAAATAAATTTTCAAATGGTACATAAAATTCGCCAATACAAATAGTTTTTTTACCCTTCAAAAGAAAATTATTTGCCTCATATATTATTATTTTTTACTTCAAAAGAAAATCATTCGCCTCATATATTATAATTTTTTACGTCCAAAGAAAATTATTTGCTAGCAATTTATGAAATTTTCATTCGGTGGGGAAAGAATCACCAATAAAAATTATGAAAAATGATGGATTTGAAATTTTTTTTTGCTTGCATTAAAACAAATTCCCCCCTAAAATAATGTATGATTCACCAGGATTTTACACTTTTTCCTAAAAGGAGGTTTCTTAAAGTTATCCCTGACCACATAGTGAATATCAACAACAAAACAAATAAAGAGAGATCAAACACTTCACAAAATGCCTTGAAGATAATAGAAACGATGCCCTATCTCTCAAAGCTCATGGGTCATCGAGCATTCCAAATGAAAAGATGTAAACAATGCAAGTATTAAACAATGAGCTCATGAACAATGTATGATGCCCTAGCTTGTAGCCCACAAGCCATCAAGATATTTCCTCATGAAATGATCATAAATAGGGAGTACCACATAGTGAATATCAACAACAAAACAAATAAAGAGAGATCAAATGCTTCACACAATGCTTTGAAGGTAATAGCAACGATGGCCTAGCTCTCAAAGCTCGCGGGCCATCGAGCATTCCAAATGCAAAGATGTAAACAATGCCAGTATTAACAATCATATTTTGCCATTAAATCAACAAATGTCATCAAAATGAAATTGAGTTAATGAGAAGACAAGGCTCAAATGCCTAGCTCAAGTCATGGTTGCCATATAAAGATCAAATGCTAAGGAACTATGTTATAAAATTTCATGCCAAATTTGAAGGCATGAAATTTTATAACTGTACATATATTTTCTTCGACTCCCCCACATTGTAAACTCAATCCTAAGGAGAAAAAAGTATGATGTCAAAAAGTATGAAATTTCATACCTTGAGCAACTGCAATATGAAGAGCAGTGCAAGGTGGCAACTTTCCCATTTTACCACAGTTAGGGTCCTTTTTTACCATGCTTTATGAGCTTTATATATTTTTTTTAAGTGAAGACAAAGATTATATTAACTTGTTATCTTTAAATTTTATTCATTTTATGATTTAAAAAATTGAAATAAAAATATAAATTTTTAAGAAACTTTTACATCTTTTCACCAAATGACCCAAAAACATCAAAAATCGTCATATATGGTCGCTAATAGCCAGCTTTTAGAAGAATATGAATGAATGCAAACATACATAAGTGGATGAACATAAATAATGAAGGTACCAGACATTGCCTGATGTAATGAAGTGTTGACCGGGGTTCAATCCAATATGCTCTTGTATGATCCAAAACCTGCAAGGAAGGAAAAGATGGGGTTAGATCCAAAGGATCTAAGTAATGCCTGACATCCTTTTACTGATCCTCATCTACAATTATGCATGTGCATAGTCAAGCCATACACTTCTAAAATGAACTATACTACAGAACATGGGTGTGTGTTAATGTGATTCAAAAGCTATTATGCAAGATGATTTTGACAATAACATGAGGAGTGATATATTTCAAGCTTTAGTAAGATTTCATACCACGCAGTATTCGTAGATTACGTTCAATGCGTTATTTACACTTGTATTGGTGGGAAAACTCTCAAAAATGCGCAAAAGAGATTGAATTCAACCATGTTATTTACGTGACACATGTAGTTTACCTCCAGCCTAAATCAGTGTTGCATACAAATCTACGGACATTGCATGGTACGAAGCCTCACTGAAGCTTGAAAATGATAAGCATTATGATGCAGAGGTATGATGTGGTAAGCACAAGTATAGTTTCTCGTAAGCTGCTATTGGTTGTTATTGGTTTATGAAAGGTTTTGGTTTTCCTTTCCCAATTGAGATGTCATCCTAAGATTCAAAAGGACTACAGTACTAGTGAGGGCACCTAGGTAGGGTTGTTTGGTACCTAGTGTTCATAAATTTTGGCTTGTAGTGGCCTTAGCCAAGCCACTAGGTTAGGGAGAAGCCTATTTGGTCTATCTAGGTGTGCTAGCTAGTGTTTGTTCTTCTTTGTTCTTTTGAGTCCTTGGTGTGTCTTTTGGAGCCTGGTTGTAGCAATCTTAGCCAACTTTGCTAGGTTGCCTATCATAGGACAGTGTTCTAAAGTTGAACAAATGGCCTCTTTAATGTTTTAGAGGTTTGAAAATGGCCTTTATCACCCTTATTCAATCAAGGATTGAGTGCTTTTGAGGTGTGTGTAGGTGGTTTGTCTATCCACCAAAAGTTGCTTAACAACTTTGAAAGTTGTCATGACAGTTTTTCTTGCAAAAGCATGTAATCGGCTCAAGAGATAGCTAGCCTGATAGCTAGCTTGATCCATGGGCCCTAACATCGAGGAGGGATCTATTTAAGCTTTGAAAACCATAATTTGAGGCATAGGGAAGAGTGCAGTATGGAGAGCAAACTTTTGGTTGCAGTTAGACTGTGTAACTAGTTTTCCTTTGACAGAGATATACATTTTTGTGTTAACAGAGATAAGAAATGGATTGAATATCTGACTATAATGTTTGCATGTGATGATTGTTAACATTTTTGACTTCCTAGGATAGTTATTTAGCATTTCATTTCAGTTTTGAGTTAGTCTTCATAGTTTTCTTTATTTTGGCCTGTCTTGGGTTACTACTGACAGAGCTTTGAATAATGGAGTGCTAGAGCACTCTCCCACTGTACAATCTATACGTGTCTATGGGATTTGTGTCTAGACTCCCTATAATATATGTTGTGCAAAGGAGGGGCCCTAGAAATTTTAGGATGTATCTAGAAATTTTAGGATGTATCTATAAATTTTAGTGTGATGTTGCAAAGCAGATGGAGTGATTGAGGGCACTCAAAGCCTCAATCAAATGATGTGGAGGGGAGGTTAGATGCATGATCAAGCATCTCCAATGTAGAGAGAGCTCAGGGGATTGTGGATACAAGGGAAAATACTAAACCCTCACTGTTACAGATAGTGAGTTACCAAACCCTCATTTATAGCCCCATTTTCAGTAGGCCATATACGGATAGTATAGGAAAAGGAGACTGACAGAATCTTAAAGCCCTCCCAAAAGGGTATTCAAATCCATAATTAGTTGGATTATTTGCTAATAGAAGTTTGGAGTTATTAGCAGAAAAAGGTCAATTAGGCCTACTAAACCTAGTAGCCTTTTTAAGCCAGACAACAAACAAAACTTTTTAGAAGGGACAGAGAGGTTCCTAGAACAGTAAACTTTATCATAGTCTTGGTGTCATAGAATGAATGGAGAAAGGAGGAGTTTGAAACCTCTTAGAAGGGGACTAGGAGAGCACCCTTAAGGCTAGGAGATTAGCCTCTTTGATTCTAGGAGGACCTAGGACAAAGTTAAAGCAAGGTCTATGTAACATCAAGTACCCTAGTTTACATTATTAGATGATCTTGTTTAATTTGTGTTCATTTCATGCAAAGATACATGTAAAGGAAAATAAATTTTTGCATCTAAAGAGTACATGTATATATATGAAAAATAACTTGTATATACTATACAAGGAAAATAACTTTTAGAAAAAAATGTGAGTATAGCCATACATAAGAGGATGAACATAAATAATAAGGGTTCCAAACATTGCCTGAAGTGATGAATTTTTGACCTAGGTATGAATCTAGTGTGCCCCTGTGTGTTCCAGAACCTGCAAAGAAAAGAGAGATGGGGGTTAGATAAAAAATATCTAAGCAATGAATGACATCCTATTACTGATCCTCATCTACAATTATGCATGTGCATAGTCAAGCCATACACTTTTGAAAGAAAAACCAAGCTCACAGTCTCAATGAAATAAACAATGTATAAAATAATATATGGTGCACAACAACAGTAAGCATGCAATGACAACAATAACATTGCATGATGCCCAAGCTCAAATTCAAAACAGTGTGTTAATGTATGATCTAATAGAAGCAACCTCATTGATCATTACCTTTCCATCCTCCATCATTATAGAAGAGATAACTACCTACAACTATATTTCATTATTCCTCCTTTGAAGTGTATATATCAAGTATAATTATGACTTTACATCATATATTTAGTCTTAATAAAATCTTATAAAACTAACCCAAAATACTTTGTTTTAATAAAATCTTAATAAAACAATATATTTAGTCTTAATAAATTAATACACTTACTGTTTTGAATTTGAGCTCAGGCATCATGCATTGTTTATGAGCTCACTGTTTGATTATCAGCCAATCAAATAGGGACATGAGGTGCTCAAATAGTGAGCTCATAAACAATGCATGTGTTAGTTCCTGGATAGGATTTTACACTTTATGAGATACCAATATGATTATGACTGATGTTAAGGAGTGGTTACTTCCAAATGTGGGAAATCTATAAGCAACTGGACCAACTATAGGGACAAGACTGCCCTCTTCACTTCTGGCTCTACAAAACCAAGGTGGGTACACCTGATCCAATAGATATAACTCTGTTCTTTATCAAATACTGGATCTTACAACAGATGACAATGAGAAAGTACTAAATAACAACCTATTATTCATTGACTCTCCATCACTGGGTAGAACAACTGTAAATGTAAATAAAAGTAAAATGACTGGTAATGTTTTATGACTTCTTGTAGAATGTAAACAACCATGCAACACATGTAACAGTATAGGGGATACTAGCTTATGATCAGTGCCTTATCCATTGGGCATCACACCTAAAGCAGACATGAAATACAAGAACAAGTACTAGATTCATCTGAGAATCCAAGCCATAAACATAGTTAAATATCTCTTACACTACTTACAAATATCCTTTCTGATTGAACCAAATGAATCTATGCTTCACTCAGAGATTTTTAACTTGATCCTAGATCAAGGTTGAGAGATAAAATATATACACCAGTAACCTAATGCAATGAGTTGGAAAACTCAGAATTCATCAAGAACAACTAAAGGAGAGATCCAAGAATGAGAAACTATATTAAGTATGTGGACTCAAATCCTTGTATTACAAACTGATTCAGTAATATCATAGACAATATGCAAAAGATACAAAAGGTTTTTCCCTAGTATTGATACAACTAGCAATAAAATGTTACAATCTGGACTAAGGATACACACTTAGCTTTTCAGCTTCCTGTGTCAAGAATTTCTAGCCAGCCCTTCTAAATGACCATAGAATTCCTTTTATAGAGACAAGGATACCATGAGAAAAAGATCATTTAGGGCATTTTTAGGGCAACACAGTCAACCCTAAGACTCACAAAAATATCTCAGATAAATCTGATTACATTTCATTCCAGAAACATCTATTACAAAATATATGCATTTCTTACCCAAATATGAACCTGGAAAACATAGTCCATTACTACTCTCACCAACTTTGTCAGAACTGAAAATAAATGCCACCATTACATTCCTCATCTTCTGGCATTTTTGAAAACATATTATACTTGTATATTCTGATAAAAATAAAGCCTTGGACATCATTTTCCATGAACAGCTTGTATTCTTTAAATTTTTGAATTTCTGATATAGACTCAACTTTATAAATTTGAATTTAATATTTCCTACCCATTTTGAAAATTGAAGCGGGCCCACATGCCACGTGGCAATGCCTCATTGGTTCATTGGTCCACCTCATCTGTCATGTCACACCTGTTAGCATACCCATGCCACTTGTCGCTTTGTGATTGGCTCCTCCATTTGACCAAGCACCTACTTGATAGCTCACCTCGGGACATGTGTCACATTGTCACCATACTACAATAGTTAACCAATGAGAATCTTTCATCCTTGGAATAGCGATGATCACCGAATCAGCATGCATCCCAAGGTGGCTGACCAACTACTTGAGTACTGCTTTGTCACTACCTTGTGCCAGGTGTCATATTTTGATTGGTTCGTAGATCCACCCAAGTGCCAAACTACATCTCTTTGGCCATGTCACCGAGTGACACTTGTCACCCGGTCGCTATACCACAAGTGTAAACAGTGAGCATCTCTGTCATTTGCACTTTTGTGACATTTGTTAGATGTTGGCACACATCCCAATGTATCAACCTACATGTTTCATCAAAATAACTGACCTGTGTGTGTGGACCCGCTCTGCCAAGTCATCACCATCTATTTGTCTACATTGGTTTCCACGTGTGTATGAGATACCTCCAATTGGTCGTCCACTTGAGACAACTTAATATTGTGGGTTGTTTGGTATAAACTCATTTTTCTTCAAATGCAACGTCAATGTGGGATTAATTTCTCATTGTATATAATATTTTTCATTCAAAATATAGTTGGCTCTTACACCCAGTTGGGCCCACATGGAAATGAGCGGCCCACCTCCTCTTTCCACTCACTTTACCATTACCTTTGGCTTTCTTTCTTTTAAAACGTTTGAATACACTATGCGGGACAGATGTGGGATTATCCATATAATGAAAAACTTACGTTTATTGCTCCCTGCGGATTCGAGCATTGTACGCACCAATGTCTTTCTTTATTCTTTTAGGGCCTGTGAGGAATAGAGGACTGGCATCTCACTTTCATTGATACGCTGGACATACCCTGCAAAATACATTGTAGCCCCAAATTATCTAACTTTCCCAGCCTCCTCTCTGACTGCAATCAAATACCAAAAGGAGGGCATGCGCAAGCTGCTAGGAGTGTGTGTGGGCATACAAATTCAATGCGCATCCTCCATGGTGAAGCACACACTCCCCCTTGCGTGGGATCTCCCTTATACTCACGCATGTGTGAGTCTCCTTCATATTGCGGGAGCATTTCATTGTCTGGTGTTGGCATTATGCGTAGGTCTCCTCCTTATGTTTCTTCCTTTGGTATGTAGAGCACCACAAACATTCACTCGATGCCTGCCTCCAGCATCAAATGGAGAGTCATGCCTCCCCTCTAAACTCTGCACATGTGTTGCTTGACTGGTTTCTCTCTTTGTTAGTTCAGTGAGACATTGACCACAACATGCTAAGAGATACTTCATGAATTCAATAGCTTGCAGTTATAGACCGATCGCTCTAATTTTCATTCTAAAGGAGCTAATATCATTACTCACTATTATTGATAAGCATTAGTAATGATGAGCTGCTGAATCGATGATCTTAGATACCACTCATGTCCATTTGAAACAAATTTTACAGAGGATGGCTCACTACACAACAAAGCTCAAAGCCATATGATATACACAGTGCATTGAGTGAGCACACATCATAAATCACTCCTCATATCACATGCGCATCAGTCCCTCTTCAAAAAATGGCATGCAAGGACCTGTCTCAATGTGTATCCCCCTTTTCATGAGAATATTCACCTCCCACATAGCCTGCAGACAAGCACATTCAAACAGAAGGTATGCAGCCTGAGGGAAAGCTTGCGTGGGCCCATAGGAAGCTTACATTGATAATTTTCATAGGGAAATATCCTCAACATAAAATCTAAATCCTGTAGTGCTCATAGCCCAAAGTATAAACACTCAAATATATCAGTTTACACATAGTTTCAACTTCTTCTTGACTATTCTCCTCTTTTGGCAAACTCTCATTACTTGTAGATACTTTGGGGATAGTTGTATGGAGAAGAACATGTATGCTTAATTCTACAAGCATCGTCATCACAGCCCTTGAGTTATCCTATGTGGAAGAAAGACCAATCCTCTCAAAATACATGAATACCAGAGCTACCCAAAGTTTTGAACATAAAGAAGGTTGGCCATGAACAAAAGAATTGCAGCCTATCTAGCAAGGTCCCAAACATTTGAAACATACTCCAAAATAACTCCACCAACCCACCCTACAGAAACATCGGGATCCACTCATTGTAAATTCTTCAAGTAATCATATGCACCAATAAACTCATCATTGTGACAAACATGTAGACGGTTTGCCTGGCGCAGTGACAAAATTATCTTTTAAAATAATGAGGCAGGCTGGACCCCAAGCGGGTCCGACCTAAAAAAATTTCGTACTCAAACAACCAGCCCTAAAAAAATTTAGAACGACTGGCGCCATCAACTGGATCCATTCCGAATAACCGGAAACCTTTAAAAATTCAAATTTTAATACCTTCGCCAGTCGCCAAACTTTAATAAATCGCCTCCAGTCGCGCCTGCAAAACACTGTTCAAAACTTATCACTGGAAGCCAGAAGTTGGCGAGTGCGAACTTTGTACTACAAACAACAACCCTGTCAGACAGCTTCACGTAAAAATGAACGTGGTGAGAGATTTTAAAATTTGAAAAATGTCGTTCAGAATTGCCAGCAAACATAGATTGAAAATCACTGCCGACTGCCCCAGAAAGAGATGGATGAAAAATATCAAACAACGAGCTGAGGGCACGCCATTGAATCCGGAAGGAATTTCATATGAAAGGAATGAAACAAACCAACCACCAACTGAAGACAAGCAACTGGAAAAAAGATATGAATTTATGAAAATGATTACTTTACATAGTTATGCCATCCGCACTTTTTATCATTGTTGAACACCCTTTTACTTGATCTGGCAATCCGATCAAATGAAACTTTCACGGTCTGAAACCCTGGATAGATGATCTCTCTGACACATAGAAAACAAAACTACAATCAAATTTTCAGGATGATCAACCGATTACTAATTATTGATCTCCAAAGTTGGCTACTAAAAACATCATGAATTGAAAACCATCAAATTTGTAGAAATTGCAATTGGAATTGATCGAGCAAAGTGATCAATCAGATTCGTCATAAGCTGAAACTCATCAAGGTGAGTCACTTTTATGTCTACATTATGGATCAACCTTCAATTATTCTTGACCTCAATCCGGGTGCAAATGGAAAAATCCAAAAGTGAGCTACTCAAAAAACTGAACAATGCACTGCTGGAGAAAATTAACAATCTGCAAACTGAATGGCCCTGGCAAACACGTCAAATAGGCACATGGGAGGCTGAAAATTGGCAAGATGACTTATTTTCATGCCTAAAACATGATGCAACAACTGGCACATCTTGATCAATCACAGGACGCTTAACACACTTATTCGAACAAGGCCTCCGACTAAACTGTGCAATTGATCTTCATCAAATTGTTAGAGACTGTGAACAGAATCAGATCGGCAAACTAGGCAAATAGATTTTTCATGGCCTAAAAATTGAAACATAGGAAGCATTTGACCCCTGGAAAATGGTGCAAAAGGAATTTTCTCAATAGGGTCAACTGGGTCAGAGATATGACTGGTCAAATAGGCCCTTCAAGAATTCTGAACATTTACACGTGTATGACACCAACAAGCTACCAACTTTGAGGGGTTTGAAACCTGGTCAAACAGATTCAAAATGAATTTAAAATTGGAACATAGGTTCTTTGATATGCATACTAATCATCCTCAAAGTGGCGGGTCATGAATCTCAACAGGACACAAGATATTCAAATGCAAATAAGGCCTGCTACAGTGATTTGACACTTGGGCAAAAATGCAGATTTAGGTGAACACTTCAAAATGGCCACTCCCCAAACACTTCAGATTCTTCATTTAGGAGCTAGAACCCACTGCATATGTCAAACGAAAGGTGTTGAACCCATTCCCCAAGCTGTATCATATGAAAATCATCAGGCCCATTTTTATATGCTTTTGAACTAGGTCATTTTAAACTGCTCCTTGAAGGGCACAAACTCTGCCTTAGGAAAATTCTCTAAACATGGGCTGAAAACTATACGAATTCTTTATAGTACCAATAGCATGATGCCCTAGCTTGTAGCCTGCAAGCCGTCAAGACATTTCCTCATGAAATGATCATAAACGGGGAGTACCACATAGTGAATATCAACAACAAAACAAATAAAGAGATATCAAACACCTTACACAATGCCTTGAAGGTAATAGAAACAATGCCCTAGCTCTCAAAGCTGCAGGTCATCAAGCATTTGAAATGATAAGATGTAAACAATTCTAGTATTAAACAGTGAGCTCATGAACAATGTATGCTGCCCTAGCTTGCAGCACATGAGCCATCAAGATATTTCCTCATGAAATGATCATAAACGGGGTGTACCACATAGTGAATATCAACACCAAAACAAATAAAGAGAGATCAAACACTTCACACAATATATGTTGTTTTATAAGATTTTATTAAGACTAAATATATTATTTTATGAGCTCACTGTTTGAGCACCTCATGTCCCTATTTGATTGGTCAGTGCTCTGTTTGTTATATTGATCATTATCTTTGACTCCTCCATCATTATAGAAGAGATAACTACCTACAACTATATTTCATAATTCCTCCTTTGAATTCATAGGTTAGTTTAACTATTGGACAATGATTTGATAGGAGTTTCAAATAGATTTGAATAAAAACTAGGAGTATTGAATTTTATCATGCAATGTTATTGTTGTCATTGCATGCTTGCTGTTGTTGTGCACCATATATTATTTTATACACTGTTTATTTCATTGAGACTGTGAGCTATTGTAGTTGATTGTATACTTTTGGGGTCTGATCTATTGTAGTTGTTTCTTTTTTCTTTGAATCATTGTTTACAATTAATTTTGATGCAATATTTGTGTGAAGAACAAGAAAAAAATGGTGAATGAGTGTATTTGAAAAAGATAAACATGACACATTTTGTTGGGTTGATTGGGTTGTCCTGGTACCATTTACATGGCTTGGCTAGATATTAAACAGTGAGCTCATGAACAATGTCAGTATTAAATAGTGAGCTCATGAACAATGTCAGTATTAAATAGTGAGCTCATGAACAATGTATGATGCCATAGCTTGCATCCCGCGAGCCATCAAGAAATTTCCTCATGAAATGATCATAAATGGGGAGTACCACATAGTGAATATCAACACCAAAACAAATAAAGAGAGATCAAACACTTCACACAATGCCTTGAAGGTAATAGAAATGATGCTCTAGCTCTCAAAGCTCACAGGTCATCAAGCATTCCAAATGAAAAGATGTAAACAATGCAAGTATTAAATAGTGAGCTCATGAACAATGTATCATGCCCTAGCTTGCAGCCCGCGAGCCATCAAGACATTTCCTCATGAAATGATCATAAACGGGGAGTACGCACATAGTGAATATCAATAGAAAAACAAATAAAGAGAGATCAAACACTTCACACAATGCCTTGAAGGAATAGCAACGATGCCCTAGCTCTCAAATCTCACAGGTCATCAAGCATTCCAAATGAAAAGATGTAAACAATGCCAGTATTAAACAGTGAGCTCATGAACAATGTATCATGGCCTAGCTTGCAACCCACGAGCCATCAAGACATTTCCTCATGAAATGATCATAAACGGGGAGTACGCACATAGTGAATATCAATAGAAAAACAAATAAAGAGAGATCAAACACTTCACACAATGCCTTGAAGGTAATAGCAACGATGCCCTAGCTCTCAAAGCTCGCGGGTCATCGAGCATTTTAAATGTTAAGATGTAAATAATGCCACTATTAACAATGCTAAGATGTAAACAATGCCACTGAAATTGATTTAATGAGAAGACAAAGCTCGAATTCCTACCTCAAGTGCTAGTGCCCTCTTCCCACACGGTGTCAGCCTCTTTGTGCACACCAAACTCGAATGCCCTCTTCGCACCATGCAAAAGTGCAGTGTCATCTTCGTGGAAACTCTTTGAATTCACAAATTTCAAATGACACTTTCTTTTTCTTTTTTTTTTGTTTATAACCAAATGGGCGTCACAATTATGACAATAGCATCACTATTATGACACCGTTGGGGGCACTTGCAAAGAAAACACAAAAAATAAACACAAATTGCAGTGGCATCACAAATTGGCGTCAAAATTTGACCCCAAATGTTGTAGTGACCACATGAGTTCATATTGGGGGATTTAAAGTGGGCAATATATTTCCTAGATACTTGGGGGAGGGGGTTTTTTTGGGCATAAGGGTGGGGGTTTATATAGGAAAAGGGGTGGGGAGCACGTATTGGGTAGGTATTGGAGGGGAGTGACAAAAAAGGATTTTGGGGCAATATTTTTTGAAAATAGGGGGATTATTTAGTATGCCACGAATGCATGTGCTATGATTCAAGTTCATTAAGTGAATCCCATGTGTGTGAGGCTTTCTTTTATACAAAATCAAGAGATAAAATTGAAAGAGATGATTGTAGATCTTAATCTTCTATTAATTCAATGAGACGGGGACCTAATTTAATTTTGGGCTCAAAATATGGGGTATACATCATTTCAGTCGATCTATACCCAGGTATAGATTGACTAAGATGACCTATACCTCCTATTTTAGGCCAAATCTGAAACTATGGGTCTTAGACACTTAGTGGATGTGAGAAAAGATCTAATAGTTAGTTTGGAGGTCAAGATAGAACGTTGAGGCCACAAATGGTGTCATAGGGCATAGGAGATGAAATGAATTATTTGATTAGAGAAGAAATAGAGGAGAACACTTAGAAATAAGGGCTTACCTTGATTTTAAACAAGATTGAATGGATAGAGAACCCATATTTAAATTTAGGTACACAATAAGTGCAATTATGAAGTCCTATTATGCAATCTATAATGAGAACACACTAAATTAGGTGTTAAACAATCGTGAAATTATACACCTCTTAGGTGTTTATAATTTATGACAATATATTTAGCCCCCACTTTAGTGTTATGCAAGCTACAACACAAAAAATCGGTAGATGAAAAAGGATATCTCAAAGCCCCCAACAATCAAATCCTACAATAGAATGTTAGGAACTACAATATGCAAAATAATATGTCAATATAAAACCATAATCCACCTAGGGCTTAGTAAGAGAATGATGAAATTCATAGGTAGCTATATGCCCCTTATTTTGGCTTGCTATTTAGGAAGGTTAAACAAGGAATCATGTATGCCACACTAATTATAAATATAAAGTTGATGAAAAATGCTATTAATAGGGTTCAAGGTGGAATCAAATTCTCCTATAGAGAAGTTGGAAAGCTAGAGAATTGAATAACAATATCAGCTCAACAAATGTTATGAAAATCAGAGTTCTATAGCTCAAGATATGACTGATTAAATGAATCAACATATTAAATAACATAGATAAAAGTTAAAAAGTAAGTGAAAGAGAAAATAGAAAACTTGCCACTTAAATAGTAGTTACCTTTACTATTTAGAGTGTCATTTTCATACTCTATCTTTTTTGTGCCTATGAAGAGGAGCAATATGTCGAGTAGAATATTGACCAATCTACACAGATTAAGGTTCTGAGATTTGTAGTGGAGGAAGAGACACCATTGGATGAGGTATGTCACTATACCACTGATTTTTACTTTCCATACTACATTTTGAATTTTGTACCATGTTGTACTCTAGGTTATTATGCACCCTAACAGTGCTAATTCAAAATGTACCCTAGGAGGTGTTTTGTACCCTCCAAGGTGATCTATACCCTCCAGGGTGATCTATACCCCTAGAGGCGATCTGTACCTAAGGAGGCATTCCATGTACCCTCCCAGGTGATCTGTACCTAGGGAACACTAGTACAAAAACAATAATATGTGACTAAAAGAACTACTAAAAATTGCATATAAATGACTAAAGTTAGTCATGTGACTATTACTACTTAATTTGCAGTAATTTATAATGCGACTAAATTTATGACTAAATAATTATAGTCATTTATTTTGTCATTGATTTTGATCATTGATTTAGTCATATTTAGTCATATATTTTCTCACATATTTAGTGATGCAAGAGCATCCTGGGTGTAAGAGAAATCTTGCATCACCCAAAAATATTCCTAGTTTCTTTTCAATAAGGGTTAGCTTGTGTAGAGCTTCTATTTATAGAAACTAACTATTTTTAGTAAGTTGGTCATACGAGCTCAGAATGTTCTAATTCATAAGTGGTGGTTCATCTTAGTCATATCAGCCTACCAGTTGAGTTTCATTGCCATATCATCTGTATTGGTGAAATTATTGAGGTTTTTGGGTATAGAATCTTTAAGCTCAATTTTGAAGGCCTTAGAGGCTCCAGATCATGATCGACCCTCGGCCGATTGGAGCTTTCGTGAGTTAGGCACTGTAGATCAGGTCCTGCCATTTCCAAAAAGTAGTTATAATAGAAAAACTAAGCTACAGTTAAAACATTATGGCCTCCAGAAGTTGGGCTACCTAAAAACATATTTTGTAATTATTTTGAGCCAACCTTATTGTAAAAAAAATGAAAATAAAATAATTCTAAGGGCAGCCAGCCTTAATGGCTAAATTTCTGGAACCTTCTCAGATGGTGGAAAATTGCCTATATAAGGAAGGCTCGTAGTGTTGTCTAGGATAGTTCTGGGTAGATCTAGCTAATGATTCGAGACTTTGTTCTATAGAATATTGTAAGGGAAAATGCCCATGTGGCTTTGCATATTGTAATTTTGAAATCTTCAATTCCACACTTGTGGAGATAATGAGAAGCCCTTTTTTGTTCTTGCAAGTTGTTGTTTCTCTGTTTCTGTTGTGTATTTGTGGTATTAAGGGGAGCACCCTTCATCATTTAGTCATATATTTAGTAGCATATTTAGTTGTATATTTAGTCACATATTTAGTCATTGATTTGGTCATTGATTTAGTCGCATATTTAGTCGTATATTTAGTCACATATTTAGTTGTATATTTAGTAGCATATTTAGTCATATATTTGATAACATATTTAGTAGCATATTTAGTCATATTAGGACATGATGGAATTGAACCACCATCCTCCTACTTGTAAAGCAAGTGCTCTTCCATTGAGGTAGTGCCCTTTGATTGTCTATGTTAATTGTCTCCTTATAACTTGAGCTTTTGTGTGTAACCTTCTATTACTTAGGTGGAATTAATTATTCATAAATCGTCCAAACTCTACAGTGTAAGCTATGCACAAGTTGACTATAATGACTTTATTGTATATATTTCTCATCTTATTCATTTGAAATACTCAAAGAATATCAATTTTTTAAATTTTTTTCTTCAGCTATAGAGTTCAAGTAATTGTAACTCTTGGTTATTCTTCTAATCAAATTTATGTAAAAAAAATTATCAAGCAAATATAAGGATAAATAAGGAATCCCAACTCCAATATTAGTTAAATAAAAAACATATGATGATAAATACAGATGACCACATTACAACTTGAGTGATAAGTTTTCATGACTCTTCCAAGGAGATGTGGACAACAAAGATGCTACAAATTTGATGCAACTTTGAATTTGGAAAAACTAATAGCATGTTCTAGGATGTAGCACAATGCCAAGTTGAGCAGTTGAGAATATTTGTTAAGCTATATGGTCTTCATATATATTGCAATCTCCATGCAAAAGTGGTGGTAAGGTGCTTGGATTTGACTTGCAATATGGGAAATCAAGAAACCTACTTGCAAACTAATATTGTAAGAAATACACTCCCAATCCCTACTAAGATGAATACTCAATAGGGAGTGGAAGAGGCGAGAGAAGAAATGAACATAGCATTGCACGACGGAAAGAGAAGGGAAGATAATTTCCAAGGTATTTTTGTATGCACGAATCCCATTTCTCTAATTGAATTTTGAAACCACAATATCAAGTGATTGATCAGCCAAACTTACTATACAACCCTAGCGCATGAATTTTTTTGAATATGTCGACAATTACAATCAAAAAAATAATGGAGAGGGTTATTGGAAATGATAAGGATTATAGATATATGGAAACATATGATCTATTAAATGAGCTAATATAAGATACATTTAAAGTAGATAATGAATTAGAGGGAAAAGTAACATATATTATGCTTCAACAACTTGATGATGTAGCTGGTGACATCTCTAGGCTTTCTGTAAAATGCCTTGTTCCATTGGTTAAAAAGGTCAGTGATGATAGAGTTGTTGATATGACAAGAACATTGTGTAATAGATTATTGAATGGAAGGGACTAGCGGCGTGACATAGTAAACATAGCTTTGAAGACAATTATTTCTAAAATTACAAGTCCAGTTGTTTCGCAACGTGCTGCAACGCTTTGTCCTTTATTCATACAAGGCATCACAAGTTTGGAAATAACTACATAAATAAAGTGTGATTGCCTTGATATCTTATGCAATGTCTTGCAACAGTTTAGAAATCTCATCACAACAAATCATCATATATTGTTGAATTCTCTGCTTTCACAGCTAAATTCCACCCAACAAAGCATTAGAAAGAAGTCTATAGCTTGCCTTGCATCACTTGCTTCTAGCTTATTAGATGATTTACTAGGTAAGGAAACAGTCTAGGTAGTTCAATTATTGTAGAGGGAAAATTAGAAACTAATTATGATCTGCACAAACATACATATGATTGGGGCATTTAGTTGACCTGTTGGGTATAGGTTTGGACCACATCTAAATGAAATTGTTCCCCTACTTATTGGATATTGTAAAGATGCATCTAAAGCTAATGAGAAGCTAAGAGAATATAGATTGCAGGAATTGGAGAGTTTTGTCCTACATTGTTCCAGATATGTAGCTATTTATTGTGATATGATTTTGGAACTTGCACTGGAATACATAAACTATGATCCAAACTACACTAATAATATGGAAGAAGATACAAAAGATAGTAATGGAGAGGAGGAGGATGAAGAGAGTGCTAATTAATATAGTGATGATGAGGATATCAGTTGGAAGGTTCAGAGGGAAGTAGCTAAGTGTTTGTCTATTGTGATATCATCTTATCTAGAAATGCTATTAAAGTTACATATGAGGAGGCTTTCCCAAGGCTGATAGAGAGGTTCAAATAGCGACAAGAAAATGTTAAAAATGATGTGTTTAATGCCTTCATTGAGTTGTTACGCTAGATTGGGAATATGAAGAAATGATCAATGGATACTCAATATTCAAGCCCATTATTGGTGTTGAAGCAAGAAGTCCTAAAAATAGTTAAGTCTCTAAACATGCAGCTCTAGGAAGAATCAGTAAGGACTAAGGTTGGGGCATTTGCAGTATTAAAGGATCTTGTGGTTGTGCTACTTGATTGCTTAGTTGATCATATATGATGCAGGGGCATTCTTGGTCCTTGGTGATCTGCATGGTGGTGTGGTACTTGGCCGGTATTACTCAGTTGTAGCCTTAACTGGTGGTCTCAGTTATTGAAGGGAGCTCAGTTGCTGAAGGAACTCGATGAAGCTTCTGGTGCTCAGTGAAACTGGTGCTCGATAATGCCTGTGTTGCTCAGTGGTTGATTGGCTTGGTTGGTTTTTTCACTGGTGCTCAGTTGTTCTCTGGTGCTCGGTAGTTTTGGATTACCGACTGGAGTTCTTGAAGATTTGCTTGGCCGACTTGGTGCATTTATTGTTGGTAGATGTTGTTACAGGCCAACATGTTGAATTTATTAATTGTAAGGCTATTTGAGAGCCAACTTGTATTGCATTTAATATTTTTTAGGAGTTAATGGTTTCATCCATCTAACTTGTGGCTGTTGATTAGTATTTAAGGGGTGTTTGGGTAGTTGTTTTAGGCATTAGGATGGGAGGTTCTGAAAGAAGATCTGAGGGTAGCAGATAAGTCAAGTTGTGGAAAAGATCCTATGAGATCTTGCAGATAAGATGGTTATTTGATAGTTTGTATAGCAGACCTAGTGGTTTGCATACTTGGAGACAAGGAGATTGCTTGGAGGCTTGCGAGCTCAAGTTTAGATCTGCCTTAGGGTTTCCATCAGTTGCTGATAGTTTTTAGAGCTGAACTAGCTGGAGTTGTCTTGGATCTTGTTGATCTTACAGAATTACTTCTTGATTGTAATTGGCCCTAAATCGGAAGGCCTTACAGTCAGGCATGTTAATGGAAAATATGTTTTGAAACATATCTTGTTGTGTGGTGTTGTGTTTTCTATTGTGTTGTTCTGAAGCTGCAAGGTTTGGACTGTCCTTAATTGGATCCACCATCCCTTGCCTGCGTCAAGTGGTATCAGAGCTAAGTTGATCTTTTGGAGTGAAGGTTTACCTAGCAAGGCTGATCTTGCAAAGTTGATCTTGTTGCTAAAGAAATCGTATAATCTGAGTTGCAGATCCATGGCACTGAACTTGTGGTATCTTTCCCTAGTTGTTTGTGTGAGGTGGCAGGCTGATCTAACTTGCATACAACTTGGAGATTGTCACAAGGTGGTCGGTGTAGGGTTTGTTACAAAGGGTTTCTCTTATCTTTAAGGATGCCTCCAAGAAGATTGGATCCTAGAGTGATTGTAGATCTCTGTGATACTATGGAATCTAGGATTACAAAGAAGGTGAAATCAGATTTCAGATCTGAGATGGAATTGATGAAGAATGACATGGTCACCGAGATCATGAGAGCTTTTACTGGTGTACCTCAAAATTTTGGTATTGAGGATGGTTATGAGGAAGTTGTTGAAGACTTTGAAGCTACTAGATCTAGTGGTGATGACTGGAGGGATAGATCTGGTGAAGATAGAACTGCTCGGTTGCCTAGATCTGGAGCTCGGTTAAGTAATAGTTACCGAATGGAAGTCTCTACTTTCTTTGGTACTTTGAAGCCTAAGAACTTAATTGAATCGATTGGTGAACTTGAAGATTTCTTTGAGTTGGAATAAATTGAATATCCTCTTCAAGTGAGGCTAGCATAGACCAAGTTGAAAGAACATGCTGCTCTTTGGTGGAAAAAATTACAAAGAGATAGAGAAGATGAAGGTGAAATGAAGATCAATTGGTGGAGGTTGATGGTGACTAGGTTGAAAGCTAAGTTCATACCTTATGACTAAGAGCTTGACTTGTTTGAGAAGTTGTAGAATCTCAAGCAAAAGGATCTATCTATTAAAGATTATATTGAGGAGTTCTAAAAACTTACTATTCAGTCTAGACACAGAGAACTTGTTAAGGAAAAGGTAGCTCGATATGTGAATGGTTTGAGATTCAATATTCAGGATGAGCTTGGTATGCTAAAATTGATTCTGTTGAAGATGCTTATCTGTATTCTCTGAAGGTAGAAGATAAGTTGAAAAGGAAACAATAGAGTAATCCCTGAGGGAAGGAAAAGATTGATCACTCGGTGAAGGATAAATCGATGACTGCAGAAGATGAACAGAAACCTGTAGAACCGAAGAAGAAGACATGTAGATTTATCTTTAAGGGAACTTGCTATAACTATGGAGAGGAAGGACATTGTTCTTTTGAGTGTACATAGAAGAAGCTTTGTGGCTGCCAGACTACTGTGGTGAATGAAAATGTTGAGAATGAACCTGAATCTGAGAACTTTCTATTTTGGCAAACATTGCTTGGTACAAAGGAGGAACCTTGTCAGAGGAGTAACTTGTTCAAGACTTGGTGCAAGTCTAGAGGTAAACTTTGTGATGTTATTGTTTACAGTGTAGTACTGATAACCTTTTTGTTGAGGACATGGTTCAGAAACTTGGTTTGAATAGAATGAGACATCCACATCCTTATAGGATTGGCTCATTGCAAGATGATCATGCTCTGGAAGTAAGAGATCAATGCTTTATTGATGTTCAGATTGGCCAGTATAAGGATCTTATGTTATGTGATATTGTGGAGATGAATAGTTGTCATATATTGCTCAGTAGACCTTGGAAATATGATTAAAGATCTATGTATGATTGTGTGAGGAATGTGTTTACTATTGAGAAGGATGACATGAATTTTTCCCTGATGCCTTTGCTAGATACAACACTTGGTAGGAGAAGTCTGAGTATTGGTAGCCAAGTTGAGTTGGTAGATCCTGAGAAAATGAATGATCAATTTGGAGAAAAAACCTATGTGTTATCAAGTAAAGACTTGAAGAGATAGAGAAAGTTGAAGCGGAAGAGTATGCAAAGTGAAAAGGTGGAGGACATGTATGTGAAGAACCAGTTCGGGGTTTATGGGTTGAATCCTGAAAGATGTTCTTCTCACATATGAACATCTTTTCAAGCCTGGGGTGTCTGATGCAGGGGCATTCTTGGTCCGCGGTGAATCTACATGGTGGTGTGGTACTTGGTTAGTGTTACTCAGTTGCAGCCTTAACTGGTGGTTTCAGTTATTGAAGGAAGCTTTGTCGTTGAAGGAACTCGGTTAAACTTCTGGTGCTTAGTGAAAATGGTTCTCAATAATGCCTATGTTTCTTGGTGGTTGCTTGGCTTGGTCAATTGTTTCACTGGTGCTCAGTTGTTTCTCTGGCGCTTGGTAGTTCTGGTTTACCGACTGGATTTCTTGAAGATTTTCTTGGATGACTTGGTGCATTTATTGTTGGTAGCTATTGTTACAGACTGACATGTTCAATTTATTAATTGTAAGGCTATTTGAGAGCCGACTTGTATTATATTTAATATTTTTTAGGAGTTAATGGTTTCATCTAGCTGACTTATGGCTGATGATTAGTATTTAAAGGGTGTTTGGGTAGTTGTTTTAGGAATTCAGATGGGAGGTTCTGAAAGTAGATTTGATGGTAGCAGATAAGTGAAGTTGTGGAAAAGATCCTGTGAGATCTTGTAGATCAGATGGTTATCTGATAGCTTGTATAGAAGAGGTAGTGGTTTGCATACTTGGAGACAAGGAGAATTCTTGGAGGCTTGCAAGCTCAAGTTTAGATCTTCCTTAGGGTTTCCATCAGTTGCTGATAGTTTTCAGAGCTAAACTAGCTGGAGTTATCTTCAATCTTGTTGATCTTTCAGAATTACTTCTTGATTGTAATTGGCCCTAACTCGGAAGGCCTTAAGATCGGGCATGTTAATGGAAAATATGTTTTGAAACATATCTTGTTGTGTGGTGTTGTGTTTTCTGTTATGTTGTTCTAAAGCTGCAAGGTTTGGACTATCCATAATTGGATCCACCATCCCTTGCCTGCGTCTATATAGGATCCCTAGTACCTGGAATTGAGAAACAACTTAATGAAAAATCATCAAACTCAAATCTTATGATTGAGGCTCTTGTATTCACTAGACTTGTGATGGTTTCACACTCACCCTTTGTGTTCCATCCCTACATCAAGGCCCTTTCTAGACCTATTCTTTATGTTGCTAATGATCATTACTACAAAGTCATAGAAGAGACACTTAGGGTCTGTGGAGAGATGGTTAAGGCAATTTGTCCATAATTTTTGCTTGCACCAATCTTTGATTTTAAGTCATATCGTCATCCCATTTATAATACCATTTTGATGTAGTTGGTGAATAAAGATCATGATCAGGAGGTCAATTGTTGCAAGATTTCAAGTTGATCCTAAAGAGTCACACAATGCAGCAGTAAAAAGAATATTTAGATATTTGAAAGGCACAATTGACTATGGGTTATAGTATGAAAAATCAAATGACTTTACCCTATGTGCATATATTGATGCATATTGGGGAGGTAGTGTTGATGACAAAAAGAGGACAAGTGATGGAACATTTTTTCTTGGAGGAAGATTGGTTTCTTGGCTAAGTAAGAAACATAATTGTATTTCTCAGAGCACAACAAAAGCAGAATATTTAGTAGTAGAAAATAATTATAATTAGATAATATGGATGAAACAAATTTTGAAGGATATTTGAATCAAATTTGATGAACCTATTATCATACATTGTGATAACACCAGTACAGTAAGTATGTCGAAGAATCTTGTATTGCATTCTAACACAAAGCATATAGAAATTAAGTATTATGTTGTAAGAGAGAAAGTTGTAGAGAAGGAAGTCAGACTTGAGTATATAAGTACAAAAGAGAAGATTGCAAATATATTTACAAAGCCCTTACTTAAAGATACATTTGATTATTTGAGAGGTATGCTTAGGGTTATGCCCCAACCTAATTTTGAGAAGTGATGTAGTTAGTTGCATTAGTCTAGTGGTATATGAGCTCTATCTTTTCTATACTTTATGTTGATACTTCCTCTATGGGGGAGTATGTGTGTTCTGAGCTGAGTCATAAAGGACTCTTGTGAATGTATTTTTTGAACAATGTCTTTTGACATTGAGGTTTTGAAATGGATTGACATAGTGATGCTTTATGTTGGAAAGTTTTCTATACTGAAGAATATGACTAGATATAGTGTTATCATTATGGCAACAAAGTCATATAGCATTTTGGAGTCAGAGCACTAAGTGTAAAGATAAAAAATCAGTTAAGTGTTGAAGACTGGACAACATACAGAGTTCCTGCAGCTCAGAGCACCTGTGCCCATGTGTACGGATGAATTAAGGTATGCACCCTAAAATTTAAGATTGTTAGACTATACTTATGCTTAGTCTAAGAGCGCATAAGTAGATATGCATAGATGTGAAAGTTACAGTCAGTTGAAGTTGCACAGCCAGTGTGTGCTAGTAGAGAACAGAGCGTAGAGCTGACAATGACTATTTTGGTTTGCGATTGTAAATTAATGTTGTAGAGGCTATGCACCCATTGTATTTAGGTTACTAACAAATGTATATGTATAATTGTAAGCATGCTTAAGACAATTCATTTGGAAGCATTATTTGTAATTTGTTATAGGGCCAACCTAATTGTATAATTGGTATGAGCGCATAAATATAAGGTGTGCCCATTATATTGGGTATGGAAGTTGTGAGAGAGTTGTGAGAAGTAGAGAAGAGGTATGTGAAGAGAGCATATGATGTATTAGAGCTTTGCAAGAGGTCAAAGCATTAGTGCACCAAAGGAACTGATTTGACAAGCAGTGTCACAGTAACAGTTCACCTACAGATATAGTGTGTATCTGATTCAAAAGGTTGTAGCCTTCATCATTTGAGTAGTGAGCTTTAAGATAGTGATTCCACTCCCCTAATAGGGATCATTGTAAAAGACTCCTAACAGGGTCCAACCCTTAACAAGGTCTACTATACTAAAAGAATTGTAAAGCTACTCCTAACAGGGTAAAGGATCTTCTAAAAAGGATCAAAAAATACTAGTGCAGATTATTAGTGGGTATCAAGTCCCACTAGGGTTTTTACCTATTTGGGTTTCCCCATAACCATATTGGTGTCATGTGTTGATTTCATGTTTCATGTTTATGTGAATGTTTAATTCAGTACTTAAGCATTTATAATTTAGTATTCAAATTAAAGTGAAAAGTTAAAATATAGTGAACACTGATTCACCCCCCCCCCCCTCTCAGTGTTCCCATTCCTAAAAATTGGTATCAGAGCTTTGGTCCTCAGCAAAGAAGTTTAACCACTTGAGGAGATCATGGACAAAGTAGATATGAAACATTTGAAGAAGAATCTTGAAGCAGCTCTTGAAGACCTGGACAATTCAGAAAGAGAAATTAAAGAACTAAAAGAAAAATTCAGCGATGCTCAATTAGTTATCAAAAGACTAAGAAAATATTTGAAAGGATGCTCTAATAGTGAACTTGAAGAAAAAGTAAAAAAAATGATTGAAGAAAATGCATCTCTACTAAGTCAGCTTAAAGAACTAGATGACAAAGTAATGAACAATCAAGATTTTTACAATGAAAAAGTCAAGGAGAACCTTCAATTGAATGAAGAACTAAGGGAAGCTAACTTAGAAATCTTGGAGCTAAAGAATATCAAAGAAAGCTTGGAATCTAAATTGAAGAAGTCAAAGGATCATATTGACAAATTATACACCAGTGCTGAATTGGTAGAATCACAGTTGTATGCAAGAAGAATCAAAGGAGACACTAGCTATATTGGGTATAATGAAGCACAGAATCAAATTGACTGTATGCGAGCAAGAAAGGATTCACAAAAGGACTCTACTGATACTAGGAAGATTGAAGATCAAACCAAAGACAATAGTAATCCTCCTAAGAATGAGTGCAAGCCTATAGAACACACTTGTTTTACATGTAACAAGCATGGACACATTGCAAGGAATTGTACAGAGGTAAAACCTTTTAATGGTTACTGTTATACATGTAATAGATTTGGTCATAGAGCAATAAATTACAAGACTAGTAAGAAGAGCAGGATTTAGCATGATCAAAGAAATCAGAATTAGACAAATATTAGAAGTTCTCATAATGTTACGTGTCAAATATGTAACTAAAATGGTCACTCAGCCAGAACATGTAGAATGGTGACTCATATCAATGCGCCAAGGAATAATAGACCTCCAGTGATTTGTCACATCTATAACAAGGCTGGAAATATCTCAAAGTTTTGTAGATCAAGGATGCATGGTCAGGAAAGCCCTAAAAAGACCGAAGAACCAGTTTTGGATCCTGAAGTAGAAGTCAAGTTTGTGAAGGCCTCAAAAGATGTGAGCTAGATTTTGTCAGAAGGAAAGAATGACAATGCTGTTAAGATTGTATTGGATGCATCCCAAGTGGACGCACCCTCTACATCTGCATAAATGGCCCTCGGGGTCATAGGGGGAGCTAATTTAGCTCTAGACCCCTGTGTGGCTAGTATACTGATCATCCTCAGAGTATGCGCCTTTGGACTTAAGCTTTTGGAGTGTATAGAAACCTTTGTGCAAGAGTGCACATGTTGATTGTTAGTGAAACTCAAGTTTGAAAATTTGAAGTGACAACCTGGTTTACGCGAGTTGCATTAATGGAGAATTTCTTACTTTAAGTACATAGATAGTTGTTTGTTCACTCATTGCATTCATATTTAGAGTGATTGGAGAGAAAATTAAGCCTTGGAAGTTGTGAAAATTTGAGATTGAGCTATCAGTAATTGCAATGCATTTGATTAATTGCAAGAAACCCTAGCTTGTTGCGTCGATTTGGAAGCTGTCAGAACATCTTAGAGATCATTTGGAAAGAGAATATCAGGTAAGTGATGGTCACTCCTATTGTTTTTGATGTTTCTAAGAAGAAGAGGTATGTTTTCAAGAGGCACCCATTTAAATAAACCCTAGATGATTTAGAGGGAGCATTCTCCTGCATGCTGATGGGCATCATGCATGTAGAAGACATAAGGGCTTACATCTATTGTAAGAAGGAACTTTTTGGGATGGATAGGTTAAGGGTGCACATGGACACAATGTTGAAACCAGAAAAAATGTTCATGGATGAATAAACCAAATGGAATGATCACCCCATTATTGAATATGCCACGACATATGAATTCTATGAAACTGAATGGATTAAAATATTGTTGTGTAGAATCCATGATGACTTGTTTTGGATTGGAGATGTACTAGTAAGAATAACAAGAGACCTAACTCATGAGATGATAGGCCTTTCTAAGACAGGCGCCATCCTTGCTATGGGTAAGGATGTCAGGAAAATGGTGGAGCAAGTGTGTAAATCCAGAAGTGATAAGTGTGGCATGACCATTGAGCCTATAGAGAAACCAGACATCAAGTTGATATCAATGATATTGGGTTACAGATTTCATCACACCAGTAGGGTGAATAGTGTGTCTGCAGGCACTATTCTAGCAGCCATCTGTCTTGTGTAAGAAGATGGAGAGTTCAACTTGTGTGAGATCTTGCATGCATAGTTGATAGACAATATTAAAGCTATAAAACATGACAAGACTAAGGTATTTAGGTTTGGGTCCCTAATCATCTATATGTACCTTCATATAGTTGGTAAAGTGTAAGACTTGTATCTAGACAAGTCCATTCCTACCATGCCACATATATCTAACAAGGCAGCCACAGAAAGCACACTTAGAGATTACATTACTTTGGAATTGAAGACCTTCATAGCAAGGATGCAAATGAGGTACAAGATTCCTGAGAGTATTGTAGAGAAGTATAAGGATACAATATGCTTCGTGGTGGAGATTGATACTACATGTATGGAAGCTATGGAACCTAGAACAAAGTGGATTCATCCACTTGGATATGAAGTTGAAGAAAAAGTTCTTGAAGCTTATGCATAGATGCTGCTATCAGCCCCTAAGGATGACAATGAACCTAGGTGAGGAACCTATGAAGAGAAAACTAGAGAAGTTGATGCTAAGGTGAACAATGCTGCAACAAAAAGAAAGGTTGCAAAAGTCACATCAGAGATCCTAAGAATTCATGGTGTATCACAAGAAGAAATTGATAAAGCAAGGGATGAGAATATTTCTCTAGAATTAAAGAGCGCAACAGAAGAACAAGAAGATCCCAAGGTGAAGAAGATAAAAATTGAGAAAGATGACAGTCAGAAGGATAAAGAAGATAGTACTCCTTCTGTGCCCAAAGATACTCCTTCAGAGTATAAGCCTTTATTCAAGAGGAAGAAAGAAGAAAGCACTATTCATCCATCCTCACGAGCATTAAGGAGCAAGGAAAACACTCAAGCACCTCCTCAGGCAGGATTCAGACCTAGCCTCAAAGTTCTAAATGCAAGAATTGTTGATGAGGGAAGAATTGATCAAATAGGGAAGTTCTATGAATCATATAGTGAAATAGATAAGTCTGAAATTCATGGTATGATTATCAAACATATGATAAAGTTCAAGAAGATAGTTCTTGAATTGAAAAAAAAAATTCAAGATAATGAATGGGACATTCTAGAAAACCTTAAAAGACAAGAAAATGAAGAAGACCTAAGGATCAAGGAAAAAGTACTAGAAGACACTCTGCCTGTATGTTCTAAAGAAAATTAGATCTGATATTGAATTTGGTGAAGCCACACCTTAGAACAAAGATGAGAAATCTTCACATTATGAACAAATATTATGAGTTGATTACAAAGGAAACAGATAAGGCCTTTGAAAAGGTGTTATTGGAGCAACAGATCAAACCACCCACTACGCCCATCACTCATGCACCCATTAAGGAAGATAAAGTGGCAGAGCCCACTAATGTACCAATGACAGGTCCTTAGGACTTAGCGCCCATAGTAGAAACTCAAACAGAAGCAGATTAGTCTGTGCCTATGACAGAATCACCCAAAGACAACACAATTATCATAGATAATGTGGAAATAGCCATGGCGGCTATTGATAAGGACTTGGAAAAGTTTGAGGAAGCATTTTTCAGCACTAAGGAAGCATAAATCTTATGCAGCAATACCCCTCCCACGTAGCAAGAAGAAGTAATCATAGAAAATATATCTAATGAGAAAGAAGAAGAAAAGAAAGGAGTAGAGGTAGAAAAGAAAGATGAATCTTTTGTTGATTTGGTCAAGGTGAAGCAAGAGGTGATGGATAGCATTCCCATCACTCCCTCCTCAGAATTGTTGTCAAGTTTCACACTTGACACTAGCAGTTTGGACTCCTGGAAGGAAGAAGACCTGATTAAGTTCAGCATCCTAGCTATGGAGAAGGTGAAGGAGAAGCAAGTAATGAGGAATCCTCTCCTGGTGGAATCAGTAAATATTTTGAACAGTTTGCTACCAAAGGATAAGAAAATGGTAAATGTGCATTCAGTTGATGATGTGAGCACAGTCATCTCTCAGTTCAAAGTAAAATTTTCAAGCCTATAAGAATCTGTGGCCATAGTGGCAGAGGAGAAATATTTAAAAAAGAGACTCAATGAACTGATGAGTAACTTTTCACTAGACTTAAACTCTCTTAAGTTTGGTCAGACATTATTAAAAGAGTTTGCAAATCAAGGAAGGAAAGTCATTGTAGAATCCATGGATCAAGATAAGTTCACTGATGCCCATCTTAAGAAGATCAAAGATGCAGAGGCAATGATTGAGAAGGTGAAGATTTCAGTGCTAGACATAGCCACTAATGTAAACATGTGCAACAATGTCTATCAAGGTCAGTTGGACATAATTGAGAAGGCAGAGAAAGAAATGGAGAAGATAAGGTCTAGACAGACTCAATTGAGGAATGCTCTTGCGCCCTAACTAGACATTCTCAGTCAAAACATAAAGGAGATTGATGCAACCATGATAACCTATGATCAAGGTCCAAGCACAGAATTAGAGAAGATGGAGAAGCTTCAATATGCATTATGCGCCCATCTATAGATAGTCAATTCTCTAATAACCTTTTGGAAGAAGGAGATCTAGAAACTCAAGATTGCATATCCAAATATTTTCCCTCAGTGAGTGTATGTAGATAAAGTTTTTTGATGCACCTTTGTCATTAATTTCAAAGGGGGAGTTGTATAGAATATGGAGTACATATATGTATAGGGAGATATAACAATTTGTATAAAATGTGTAGAAGACAAAAGTTTTTTGTGTAAAGGAACAGTTAGAGACTTGGCCATATTCCTTTGTTTCCATCAATGACAAAGGGGGAGATTGTTGGAAAGTTGTCTATAATAAATTATATGACTAGATATAGTGTTTTCATTATGGAAACAAAGTCATATAGCAGTTTGGAGTCAGTGCACTAAGTGTAAAGATAAAAAATCAGTTAAGTGTTGAAGACTGGACAACATACAGAGTTCTTGCAGCTCAGAGCACCTAGGCCCAAGTGTACAGATGAATTAAGGTATGTGCCCTGGAAGTTAATATTGTTAGACTATAATTATGCTTATTCTAAGAGTGCATAAGTAGATATGCATAGATGTGAAAGTTACAATCAGTTGAAGTTGCACAGCCAGTGTGTGCCAGCAGAGAACAGAGCATAGAGCCGACAGTGACTATTTTGGTTTGCGATTGTAAATTAGTGTTGTAGAGGCTATGTGCCCATTGTATTTAGGTTTGCAACATATGTATATGTATAATTATAAGCACGCTTAATCCAATTCATTTGGAAGCATTATTTGTAATTTGTTATAGGGCCGACCTAATTGTATAATTGGTATGAGCACATAAATATAAGGTGCACCCATTGTATTGGGTATGGAAGTTGTGAGAGAGTTGTGAGAAGAAAAGAAGAGGTATTCAAAGAGATAATATGATGTATTAGAGATTTGCAAGAGGTCAAAGCATCAACGCACCAAAGGAACTAATCTAACAAGCAGTGTCACAGTAACAATTCACCTACAGATATAGTGTCTATCTGATTCAGAAGGTTGTAGCCTTCATCATTTGAGTAGTGAGCTCTAGGATAGTGAGTCCACTCCCCTAATAGGGATCATTGTAAAAGAATCCTAATAGGGTCTGACCCTTAACAAGGTCTACTATACTAAAAGCATTGTAAAGCTAGTCCTAACAGGGTAAAGGATCTTCTAACAAAGATCACAAAATACTAGTGCAAATTATTAGTGGGTATCAAGTCCCACCGGAGTTTTTACCTATTTGGGTTTCCCCATAACCATATTGGTGTCATGTTTTGATTTCATATTTCATGTTTACGTGAATGTTTAATTTAGTACTTAAGCATTTATAATTCAGTATTCAGATTAAAGTGAAAAGTTAAAATACAGTGAACACTGATTCACCCCCCCCGCCCCCCTCTTTGTGTTCCCATTCCTAACACTTTATTTTTCATTGATGTCAATGGGGGAGAATAATTCAATGAAAAACATTTGGTGATTTTATTGATGAAGAGGACTTGAAAATATTTCAGAGCAGTAGTGTTGCAGTTTGGTATTTATAGAATGTGGATATTTTTCATCTATGTTTCCATCAATGCCAATGGGGGATATTGTTAGGAATGAATGTTTAATATGTCCTATGGGGGAGTATTCAGAGTCATTATATAGTAGTGGTATGGTGCATTCATGACTGTGATTGTCATTGATGTCAACACAGTGATCTACTGGAGATTAGTAGAGAAGCATACAATGTTTGAATTAGCACACGTGAAGTATTGCAGATCAAGCTATGTGAAGTTGAGGACTTATTCTATATTGTTTCCTAAGATTGTGGTCAAGATCATGTGTGGAAATTTAATTATTTGTGACATTTATGTGTAATTCAGTGGAAGCAGTATTTGGATAGTGATCCTGAGAAGCGGCTTGTGATAACTGGATTATATCTCCTAATCAGGCTAGAATCTAGGGATGTAGAGTTATATAGTTGATGAAGATATTTTGGTGGTGACCTGGATGAGACATCATGGTCAGAGGTCACACATGTGAAGATTTATTTTGTTTGGAAGCTGACATTTTTATGTAATTATGAAATATTATGTAACGTGTTAAGGTTTATATTTTGTAATTGGTTAAGCCTTGATTGGCCAACTCATTTGTAATTATTTGAGTGTGGTATAAAGGAAGGATTGTTTTCCTTAATTGAAATATGTGATATAGATATGAATTGTAGAATTGAGTAATATATGTTGATGTTGATATTGTAAGAGGATATGCGAATTGCAGAGATCTGGTGAAGCAGTTGGTGCAGTTTGGCACAGGTAGAGGAGAAAAGATAAGTTGCTGAGATGATTATTTGTTGGTATTATTCTATTTGGATAATACAGAGATCAGTTGGATAGTGTGTTCAGTGATCTTGCCCTTGAAGCTGTTTGGACAGTGGGTCCTTTTGTCTTCCATAACTCTTAACCGGGTTAGAATCTTTTAACAGGGATTTAAAGGCTCCTAACATAGACTCATATGTACTAAATGTATTTCATAAGGCTCATAACAGAGTCCATCCTCTCACAAGGAATTTTCATATTAGTACATCTTTTGTGGGTATCATTCCCACTGGGGTTTACTCTCTGATCAAGAGGTTCCCTAGTCAACATATCTTGTGTTATTGTTGTTGTGTATGTTTATCTTTCTATGGTTGTTGCTTATATTGATTCAATAGTTGAAAACTGATAATGGTGGTAAAAGTTGTGTAGACATAAAAAACTGGGCAAGTGTTTAAAAATCATTAAAAATGACAAAATCTTAACAAAATGCTCTAATTCTCATCAAAATGGATCAAATCAATTTTAAATGGACATTTATTAATCAAAATTGGACAAAATCATTAAAATCAAAGGAAAAATCAAATGATGACATTAAATAATTAAATACAAGCTTAAAGGGATCAAATTACACTATATAATTGATTTTAATCAATTAATTGTATAGTTGTTAAATCAAAAATCAAATTGAACCTATTCCCTTACATGGATAATTTAATTAATTAACGAAATTTAATTAATCCTAATATATTTCAACAACAATTTGAGCAACCAATGAGAATTGAGAACAAAAGCACATGGATCACTAAAAAAGAGTTGAATCTCAATCACACATTTCAACTTTGAATCTCAACCACTCAAATTTGTCTACTTGACCAAACCTTTGAGACAACCATTTAAATTGTCCCCCCATTTAAAAACATTTCAAAGTTTTTTACTCAACCAAGGCTAAATAATGATTAAATAACTCTACCCCCTACCCTTGGGATTTTACTATAAATAAGAGTCATTTTGAGAGCATAAGATATACTAAGAATTCATTTGCAAAGCATCATCATTATAGGAATTTTCGTAGCAATTAATAGCAATTGAGAGCATATCATAAGCATTTGAATTAATCTTTGTATTAATTTGGAGAGTTTGAGAGCTAGATTAAGCATTGTACTATCATTTTTCTCATTCTAGGATTGTCATTAGTAGAAAATAGGCTGAGAGCTCTACTTACCAAGCTTGGATAGAGAACCATGAGATGTCATGGATGTTAATTTCAATTATTAGCTTAAATTTGTATTGTATTTTCATATAATTGTAGTTGATTATCCTAATTTCATGAAGGTGTATAACATTCACACACAAAAGATGAAAAGCTAATGCCTTACAAGACCATGATTGATGCTTGGAAAAAGTACTTTGTGTTGATAAAATTTAAAAAAATTCCAAGAGAGAAGAATAGAGTTTTTGATGCAATGGCTACCTTGGCTTCATTACTCCAAAAGCCTGATCAAAATGAAGGGTACAAATTCTTGGTGGAAGAGTTGGCAAAACCAGCATTTGACCTTCTCGATACCCAAATTATTGCCTTACTTGATGGACATGACTCCCCTTGGTACAACCCTATCTACACATACCTTAAAGACCAAGTATTACCTAAAAACCAATCCCGAGCCCAAAAATGACATTTCATAAGACAATCGGCTCATTACATTATCCTCTCCCACACATTGTATCAAAAAAGTCTTGACAAAACTTTACTTAGATGTTTAGAGGAAGAAGAGTGTAGGGTAGCTTTACATGAGGTTCACGAGGGAATTTTTGGGTCGCATTCAAGTGGTTTAAACTTAGCTAAGAAGATCCTTTGCATGGGGTATTTTTGGAAAATCTTAGAAAAGGACGCTTGTCACTTTGTTAAGATATGCACCAAATGTCAATATCATGGTGATATGATACATGTACCGGCTCAAGAATTACATCCTTTTGTTACACCTTGGCCATTTTATCAATGGGGGTTTGACTTGATTGGCATCATTTATCCACCCTCATCCAATGGGCAAAAATACATCATCACAGCTACAGAATACTTCACTAAATGGGTAGAAGTCATTCCTTTGATCACCACTATAGGAAAGCAGATCTCTATGTTCATCCTTAATCACATCATTTGCAGATATGGTATTCCTTATGCAATAATTACCAACAATGGAAAACAATTCAAGAACAAAGATGTGGATGAACTTTGTGATACTTTCCAAATTACACATCACTCTTCTTCCATTTATTATCCACAAGGAAATGGACAAGCCAAAGCTACAAATAAGAATATCCTTAAGATTTTGAAGAGATCGGTGAACAAATTAGGAAGAGATTGGCATGTACAAATCAACTCGGCTTTGTGGGCTTATAGAACTAGCATCCAGACACCTATAGGAGCTACACCATATTCATTGGTTTATGGAGCCAAATTTGTTCTACCTTTGGAGGTTGAAATCCCATTCCTAAGAGTATCATTGCAAGGATTAATAATGGATGAGGATTATAGAGTTTCCCGACTTCAACAATTGGAATTGTTAAAAGAACATCAAGCTCAAGCCTATGAACATTTGAAAGTGTACCAAAACAAGATTTCAAGAAACTACAACAAACACATCAAACCAAGAGTCTTTCAAGTGGGTGATCTAGTGCTAAGGGAGAACCTTAAAAATCAGGCAAAAAGGGAAAAGAAGGGTAAATGGGAAGCAAATTGGCTTGGTCCTTTTGTCATTATTTCTTCATTTGGAATGGGGACTTACAAATTATCCAATTGTGATGGGGAAGAATTACAAGAGCCCATTAATAGCATCCATTTAAAAAGGTTTCATACCTAATCAAATGAGAGAGTATCAAAAGAAAGAGTATTAGACGAGTGTGTATCCGATGACTCAAGCATCACTCTTGTACATGAGAAAATCAAAAAGATCAAAACCATTGAGAAAAGTTCAAAATCCAAAAAAAAATTGAAAAAAAGAAAAAAAGTGAAAAAGATAAAAAAGTGCCTTGGTGAAAACCTAGCAATAGGCGCCTTGGTAGAAAAAAAAATTGAAAAGAGAAAAAAGAGCAATAAACCCAAAAGGTGAAAACTTGGCAATCAAGCGCCTTTTTTTCCCTTAATTCTTTCCTAGTTGCATGTGTACATATTGCATTTCCATCATCTCACTTGTAAATATTCATTGCATCTGTCATTTGTGCATAGTCATAATAAAACCTTTCAGCTGCATTGTTGCATTGCCTATTGCCCTAAGTTTGTCACATGATCACATTTATCACTTGGGGGTAGGAAATGGTTGGATTTTTGGTACAAATGGATTCAATAGTGCTACATTTGGTCACATCAGAGAAAGACTTATCAGAACTTCAAAAGAGAGAGAGATTTTATTGAACCTTTGATGGATATCATTGTTCACAACCAAGTATTTTGATCCTACAACTTGATCCTTGAGCCTTCATTGACTTTATTATTCAGGATTAAAAATTGACAACACTTAAAAGATCAGAATGCTTGGAAATTCTTTTTGAAAATCTTGATACATTGCAAAACACTTGAAGCTTTTTGATGATCTTTATTGTATTGACTTTTTATCGTGTCTTTTTAGCTAATCAAGGATGTTTCGACTAGATTGGCAATGATGGAGACATGATATTATTTTTATTCTTTCTGAGTGACTGTCTTGAGGGAGATCCAACAACTTATGTGATTTCATCTAATGACATGGTCATCAAAGAACCATCAAGGACATTCATATAGGATGGAGGATTGGCCTTTGCTTGTTTACGCAAATGGATACCTTGGCTATTTAGATCTTCCGTATCTTAATACCAAAATTCAATTGCAACATTGAATCCATTGAAACTGATATTCATACTCCCATAGTTGGTCATTCAACTAGTGAGGGTTGTATTAGTTTCCTAAAGGATTACCAAATGTGATATAAAGCAGTATTCATATCATCATGATGTGGTCAGTGATGGTTGTACTTTCTTTCTAGTCCCACAATGCTCAATGATGAAAATATTTCTCTATGGCATTTCTTTGCTAAAAGTTAGTGACAATTAGTTGCATTGCATTGCATTTTCATGTTAGATTAAGTGCATGATTTGTGGTATTTTTCCAAGGGAAAGGGGGTTTTAGTTAATTATCTTGATCAATCAAAAAGGTGGAATCAAGGCAAAGTCCATATCATCATATCAATGTTCATAACATCAATGATCCATCAACTCAGTATATCAAAGATACAATATCAATGATAAAGTGGTACATCCAAGTCCTGATCAATAAACATCAACATGATACAAATCATCAAAATAGATCCATAATCAATCATCACGATCCTGTAGGACCACTCGATCCATCGCTAGCACCACACATCTCAATAATGTGATACTCTGGCTGGGTCAAAATCTTGACCTAGGTCTAGAATCTAAGAAGCAACAGTCTGTATGTATAACTTATGAAAATGTTCCTATTTGGCAAATCAAGGGAATCATATCAGTATTCTATATAAGTGAATTATTTCAAGTCAATCAGAAAATTATCAGTATCAATCCTATCAAAGTATCAAGCAATCAAACCTATCACCATTTGTTCATGTCTCTATGTCTTGAGAGTGAATTATCAGTTATCTACCTATTAGTGTTCTGCTATCAAATTTTTACTATCCTATCATATTGACAAATCAAACATTCATTGGTACCATTATCCTAATATCCTAATCACTTGTTTCTCTTAACTACAATAGACCTATCTATCTTGGATGTACAATCATTGAACCAAGAATATCATCAAAATGTTTTTCAAAAATGAAAACATATTCAATCAATAATAAATCAATCAATCAATATCATCAAATTTTTCTATCAAATGATCAATATGTTTCATTTCTTAGGGGGCATCATAAGAGTAACAAAAAGGCATCAAACATCATCAAATCTGGGGCATTAAAATTTTGAACTATTATCAGTGAAGCATATCAGTAGGGCATGTGGTATCATTTTTCAAATCAGGTGGTAGCAATCAAATTATCATATCAGGTTTTCAAATCAGAGTGGTGTATCAAATTAGTCAAATCGAATTAGAATTGGCAATCAGGACATAAAAATTTCTTTGAATCAATGAGCTACGCACATTAATTCAAAGAGGGGCATTTGTAGACATCAAAAACTAGGCAAGTGCTTAAAAATCATTAAAAATGGAAAAATCTTAACAAAATGCTCTAATTCTCATCAAAATGGATCAAATCAATTTGAAATGGACATTTATTAATTAAAATTGGACAAAATCATTAAAATCAAAGGAAAAATTAAATGATGACATTAAATAATTAAATACAAGCTTAAAGGGATCAAATTACACTATATAATTGATTTTAATCAATTAATTGTATAATTGTTAAATCAAAAATCAAATTGAACCTATTCCCTTACATGGATAATTTAATTAATTAATGGAATTTAATTAATCCTAATATCTTTCAACAACAATTTGAACAACCAATGAGAATTGAGAACAAAACCACATGGATCACTCCAAAATAGTTGAATCTCAATCACACATTTCAACTTTGAATCTCAACCACTCAAATTTGTCTACTTGTCCAAACCTTTGAGACAACTATTTAAATTGTCCACCCATTTAAAAACATTTCAAAGTTTTTGACTAAACCAAGGCTAAATCATGATTAAATAACTCTACCCCCTACCCTTGGGATTTTACTATAAATAAGAGTCATTTTGAGAGCATAAGATATATTAAGAATTTATTTGCAAAGCATCATCATTATAGGAATTTTCATATCAATTAAGAGCAATTAAGAGCATATCATAAGCATTTGAATCAATCTTTGTATCAATTTGGAGAGTTTGAGAGCTAGATTAAGCATTGTACTATCATTTTTCTCATTCTAGGATTGTCACTAGTAGAAAATAGGCTGAGAGCTCTACTTACCAAGCTTGGATAGAGAACCATGAGATGTCATGGATGTTAATTTCAATTATTAGCTTAAATTTGTATTGTATTTTCATAGAATTGTAGCTGATTATCCTAATTTCATGAAGGTGTATAACATTCACACACAAGTTGTAGTTATCTGATAACTGTAATACCCCAAAAATGGGCTATAGGTTCATTAACCTCCTACATCTTCAATTTGAATGAAATCAACATCAAAGTCCTAACCAAAGGCACATCTGCACTTTATCGAATCCTAATTGATTTTATCCTAATTCTGCATTGGAGAATATTCCTAGCAATATTCATATTTATCCTAATTATTCTTAATTTAATAATTATTTGGTGATAAATCTTATTTATCCTAAAGTTTGATTAATTGAATATTCTAAATATTTAATTAATCAGATTTAATACTGCCACTTAATTGTTTAGTTAAATTTAATTAAATTTATTCCTAAATTGTATTATTTAATTTTGACAATAAATCTAAAATATCATGACTAATTGATTAAATTCTTATTTAATTAATTCATGTCTATTGTCAATTTTTAATAATATAATTTTAGAATAAAAGTTTGATTTAATAATTGATTAACCCATAAATCAATTATTTTAATTTAAAAATCAGTTAAGTTGAGAATAAATCACTTTTAAATTAATATTAATTAAATCATGCACAATCAAAAAAAGCAGGGAACTAGAAATTAACAATCAATTTTAAAATTGAAACTCAACATCTGATGATGAGTTGAAATTTGATCTAAAACTCTATTTTGAGTTTAAAACTACTTTTGCATGATTTTTGTGAGTTAATTATCTTTAATTTCCTGATAACTCAAAAATCAACCTGAGTTTATCAAGAGTGATTTATGGCTTTTCTCCTACATCCTCAAAGCCCTAGATTTCTATAAAATCAAGGCTCAGCTCTTCATTTTGATCAACACTCAAATTTGCACAATTACTTTGGCAAATTGGTGATTGAGGGATTAAGCACTTGCGATAGGCGATTTGTGAGATCTTTCATAGTTGATCATATTTTTTACATAGTTTTCATATCATTCATAGCATTCTTAGATTAAATCTGCATTCAATTTCATTCATATAGCTTAGATTCATATAGTTTCTCGTATTATTGCACAGAAAATACAAAAATATAGAATAATCTGCATTCATATAGTCTTTCATTCTTTGTATTCAAATCCTTCATTTATGTGTTGCATTGTCACTGATCTTGATTTCAATTTGAGAACATCATACTTGTACCTACTAGAAGGTAGTAAATCACCTGGTTAGCATAGTTTCAATTACTTACAGATTTTAGTTTTTGCTAACCTCTAATGTTTTACTGAAGTGTTGTGTCTACAGCTAGGTACAAAATTCACACACACATTTATGGCACCCATCATGGGGCCCTGAAATATGTTTCCATCTTTTTTATTTCACTTCTAATCTATTTTTTTGTCATTTTCTGGTCAATTCTACGATTTCATTCTCTGGCCGTACATTTTTCATATGACTTTTGTTAGAAAGTCATACTAGGAAGACCCCACTATCGTACGATAGTTGATTCTATCGAGGCTCATATCAAAAGCTATACATTATCATTTGGGAGCTTGATTGTCATTTGGTGGGACACCCACTGTCATACGAGTTTCCCGACTGTCATCTAGAAGGCAACCCACTGTCGTATGAGTTTTAGTGCCAGGATTCAATTGTCGTTTCAAAATTTTTGGTAGTTTTTCAGATTTGATTCTCAGATTTGAAGTAACAGCTAACCCTAACAGTTGAAATCTTCTATTTTTGACTGATATTTGTTGAGTCTGATTGGGGAAAAGCACAACTAAATTTCTAAAATAGGTAAAATCTACTAAGTGCGTTGCAAGGAATTCAGGTATTCTACTACGATCTGATAACACTTTGATTTGGACATAAAAAGAACTCTCACGTGTCAAGCTTGTGTGAGTTTTCTTGCTTTCATATCACAGACTTCCTTTCGGGCTATAACACGAACATAGATTTTCTTTCTACATATCTGTTACACATAGTAAATAGGCCCTATAAACACTATTTGTGGATGATCTCGAAAGAGTGGGCTTCTTTCACTTGTTCACACATGCGAAGCTCTTCTTGACGAAGGATCCCCTTGTAGGTAGGGAGGTTACTGAGATTGTCTTGCATTCTACTAGATTTTTGCATCTTCAACTTTTGATTGATACATTCTCTCTTCGAAGAGGTTGATAGATCATAAGCGGTTGACATCATAGATCTTTGTGAGATAATTTTTGTCTTTGCATGTCAGATTAATATGTCTGCTTTGTTTTGGTTAAAAGTGAAAAGTCTAGATGACTATGCTCTACTCCCTTTTTGGATAGTATCAGAAACTCAGATCCTTGAATCTGGAACCAGTCCCCATGTGGTATCTTTTTTGAGTCACCTTTAGAGAGGGTTAACCATAGTGGACATTCCCTTAATTGGGTCAACCACATGGACGGAACCTCAAGCAGTAATAGCCATTTTTGTCGTGGTAGCAGCAGCTGCTATATAAATATCTTTATGGAGGAAATCTTCATAGGTGTGGTCTCTTGTTGGGCTGTCAAATCCCTCTAGTAGATCCTGATTGATTAAATTCTCAAACTGTGTCAAAACACCGGTGCGCCTGGATTGGAGTTCGCCCTCTTGAGGTTACAAAAGTTGCAGAGTCAGACCATTACTAAAAACCCTAGCGAGGCCAAATTTTTCATTTTATAGGAATATCTGCGTAATTGAAAACCCTTTTGGAACATACACAATTACTACTTCTAGGGATTAGCACATTTAATCACTTGATTGTTCATGCGCAGGGTTGCTTTGTCCCCTGCTCATTGTTTTCAGACATTCTTGAAATCACTTGCATGTTATTTTGTGTGCTTGTTTATCTATTTGGTTATTGAAAATGAATGATCCCAAAATAATCTTCAAATCTGAACACACCATTTTGCAAACAATTTGAAACTAAAAACCCAAAAATTGCAAAGTCTGAAGCAAAATTCCTCTCTGGAGTCAAAAGTCATCCCATAGTCTCAGATTGTTGTATGAGTCTTGAGCAAAAGTCATTTCACAACTCTCATATTGTCGTACAGTATCCAGTATTATGTCATGAGTGTTGTCACCAGAAATCAAAATAACATTATACCTAGTAGAAATTTTCATACGAGTCTTGCAATTGTTGTTTGAGAGCATACCCAGTGTCGTACGAGTCTTCAGAAACTCATTTGAGAATTTTCAAAAAGTTATAAGAGATTGGTCAAATTTGTCAGGAATCCAGTTTTTACAGCCTATTTCCAGATTCTGTGAAAACTTTCACTGTGTTAGGTACAGAGCAGAAAATAGAATGAATTTGATCATTTTCCTAAAGTGGTCTCTTGAGTCTGATTTAGCCTTCTAATTTATTGATTTGAGTCTTTTTCATCTTTTGTCAAAACCTTGTCAAAATTATCTTCAAATTCAGCCTTCTTGCAAAATGGCTAAGTGTTGTGAGCTCGTGCCTGCCATCTGTTGGGTGTCTACCCACACTACTATGGCATAGTATCCTTCATTTACATCTAATCTAATCTTTAAACAATTCAATCTTGACAAGGTTGCGTCATTCGATCTTCTTGAATGAATTCATTCTTCAGTTGTCTTGATCTTATTCTTTTGCTTCGCCCAAGGTTAATGGTGGAAACTAGAGCTTCATCACACAAGAAATCTGGAGAAGCATCTCATACTTTGCCTTTGTCTACTCACATAGGTCCAACTCTCAAACAACTCTACAATTCAAGTCTTTACGAATATGATGGTCTTGGCAATTTTTTATTGAAAACTTATTACATACCCCCTCCATCAACTCACGGAGGTAATCAACAATCTCTACATCAATTTATCCTAGGGAGTCCTAAAACTCCTAACATGTCTCACAGAGGGACACATCACGTGTCTCAAGGACCTCACTCTCAACATGGTATGGATCAAGAACCTACACCTTCTGAAATTGCTCGATATCAAAATGATGATGACTTCAAGAGAATGATGAGACATTTCTTGAAGGAAGATAGAGAAGCATACTTTCTAGAGTTATCTCATCAAGGAGCTAAACTTCCTCCAAACTTTAATGTTGAAAATATCATCACGCATGAGGAAGAAACCCCTATCATTGCTATGATGAAACAGATGCATGCTATGCAATTCAAACTTAATAAAATTGAAAAAGAAAAGGAACCTAAAGAGTTTTCCATGGAGCCTCTATGGCCTTTTTCATTTGATAAAGACTTGTACATGCCACCATTCCCTAAAAGAGTGGAAATGCCTAAATATGATAAGTATGATGGAAACTCTAATCCTCAAGATCATGTCAAAGAATTCTATACTCAATCTATGGATTTTATGCATGAACCAATCTACTTAATGCATCTCTTCCCTCGATCTCTGGGAGGAGCAACCATTCATTAGTTCTCTCGAATGCCTCCAACTATCAAAACTTTTGAGGAGTTAATCAAACTATTCTATCAATACTACTCGTACAATATCCAGCATCTAGTCACCATGATCGACATCTGCAATCTGAAACAATATCCAGGAGAACCATTCCTGACATTTCTCAAGAGATGGAGGAAAAAAAATTCTCTATATGCTAGGCCCATTCCAGAAATTGAGAAACTAGAAATTTTCATCAATAATCTTGTTCCAGAAATCAACTATCCTTTACAAATGCAAAATAATACATCCTTTGATAAGATGGTAGATAATGCGATCAAAATTGAGAAAGTACTTGTGAAAAAAGGAGATATCACACTTCAAAAGGACAAGTATGAATCTGGATCTAGTTCTAAGGATCAGAACAAAAACTAGAATAAGAATAAATGCATTTTCACTGATGGCGTTGTTGATAATATATGTGCCCCATCTAAGGCACCCACTTTCAATCTCACTGTTGGCACCTAGGCCATCAAAGCTTCTGAAGCTAAAACAATGGAGCCCAACAAGAAGTCATCTGATTATAAACCTTGGGCCAGAGATCCTAATCACAAATTCACTCCTCTTGGACAATCCTTGGAATCTTCCATGAAAAATCTATTGGCTAACAAAATCATCTACTTTCCTGAGATAAAAGTCTTTGATCCTGAACCTAAACCAAAATGGTGGAGAGAGAATGATTTATGTGACTTCCATTGCAATAAGGGTCATAAGACTAATAACTACATTTTCTTGAAGCATATCATACAAGACAAAATTGATAATGGAGAAATCACGATTGACAATCATAAGAGTAATAATGATCATACAGCATTCACAGAGCCATTTCTGAAACATGGTAAAGAAGATTCTTCTTCTCAGCCTAATATGGGTGTTAAAGTAAATTATGCCTACTCTGGAAACAATTTTGTTATCAATATGGTTGAACCACATCTATCTGAGTGTTGCAATGTCATCACAATTGTAAGAAGAGATGGAAAAAATCAATCAGCTAATGCAGTTACTCGATCACAAGCTCAGGCGCATCTACAAGGACAAATCCCAGATTCATCCAATGTCCCTAAGGTGCCTTTTAATCTTTCATCTTCTTCTAAATAGAAGGCTCGATCTAAATCTTCAAATCCTAAAGACACGTGGCCTACATCATACAATATTGTCCATCAACTCCAGCATACAAATGCAAAAATCTCCATGTTTGAGTTGCTTCGGATATCTCCAGCTCATAGAGCCATTCTAGACAAAGCTTTGCTCAGATCCAATGTTCCTAATAACCTTGATTTAGACAAAGTCTAGGTTATGGTTGGTCATCTTACATCTCCATAGTATATTTCCTTTTCAAAGGAAGATGATAACTCCTTGAGTCATCCGCATAACCAGCCCTTGCATATTGAAGTCTTGATCCAAAACCGTCATGTCAAACATGTGTTGATAGATGGGGGCACTGGTCTAAACATTTGTTCTTTTAGCTTGATTACACAATTGGGATTTTTAGAAATGGCCATTAATCCTAGAAAGAAGATAACTATCAAAGCATACAATGAGCAAGAAAGATCTTCTGAGGGAATAATTGTCTTACCTATCAGAGCAGGTCCAATCATCAGAGATACTATATGTCAAGTTCTTGATCTACCTTTGGCTTATAACATCCTTCTAGGGAGACCCTAGATACATGAAATGAAAGCTATTCCTTCTACGTACCATTAGTGTTTTAAATTTCCTTATGAAGGGGTAGAAGTGACGATTCCATCTGATCTATATACAACTTGCAATGCATTAAAAGAAAGTGTCGATAAACTTGTCCCTAATAACAGAGAATCTTCCGCTAAGCAGCTAGACAGTGCTTCAACATCCAAGATGGAAGACATTTCTAAAGAGGTTAAAATCAAAGAAAATGGTATGGGAGAATATACTATAGAGCCAGTCTTATCTTTGACATCTCTCCCTATCTCACCTAAGTGCTATGGACAAACTCTAAAATAGTCTAAAAAGGAGTCTAAAGAACCTCTTGAGGCATATAAAGGAAATTTTGTTGTAGAACAAGTGTCCAAACAAGAGTTTGAAGAAGATGAAGCTATGCTTGCATGGCTATACAAAGATGAACCTAAATCTCAAATTGTTCAAACATGTGAATCTAAAACACCAAAGATCCCTTCTAAGTCATATGGCCCAGGGGATAAATTGATCACAAAAATGGGATATAAAGGAAAAGGACCTCTAGGAATACATGGTAAAGGTCTTCTGTCACCTCTTGACCATCATGGATGAGAAAACAAGAATACAACAGGTCTAGGATATAAGAAGAATCCTTTCTATCTTAGCAAAAACTCCCCACATGTCTTAGAACAAATTGAGTCATCCACAACAAATCAACTAAAGGGGGAAACAACTGAACAATTTGATAGTGATGATTCAGACACCACTAAAGAGCTCATTCCTTATGAGCATTTACCTAAAGAAATCAAAGACCTTGAAGCTGAAGATGATCCAGTAAAAAGAATTGATGTAGTAGACATACAAGAACCTACTATAGAGAAAGAGATAGTTGCACCACAAGAACCATCTAATCTCAAAGGAAATCAAATAGACAAAGAGGAGGGTGGTAGTTATTCTGAGACAAATTCCCATGAGTATGAATTCAAATCAGAATTTGAGGGTAACCCTTCTTGGGGTATCCATCCTGACTCTACTCATATTCCTAAATTTCCTAGAGGCATAGACAAAGAATCTAATGACTATGAATGGGGAGCCATTCCAGAGGAAGATGAGCTTATTATAGAGAAATATGTTGATGTTATTCACCAATATGCACCTAAACCCAATGTAAGTCTAGAGAAAAATGATGAACTTAACGAGTCTGATCCACCGATGGCTAAAGTGGACTCCCACAATGATAGTGAGCCTATTCATGAATTGAGCATCTTAAGTTGTAATATCACCTTTGAACTTGGGCGTCGGGTTAGGAACAATGATGACAGATCCATATATGTAAACACTCTTTCCCAATCTTTCACCACTTTGACTATCCAACATCCTGAACTTCTTGACCAAACCTCTACGAATCTAAGCCAATGTATTTATACCTTTCCAAATGACTATGCCCTTGCTTGCTACCTCAATGTAGTTGAGCCTATGAGGACTTCCATTAGTGAACTGAGCATTAGCATGACGGAGTCGAACATCAAGTATCTTAGTCAAAAAATAAGAATAAAAAGAAAAAGAAAAAGAGTTCTGAGGGTGAAAACCACTTTGTGGTAGTCTCAGAACCTACAAAGGTAAAAATAAAAGATGTATCCGAAGGTGAAAACCTCTCTGAGGTGCCTAAGGATGAGATATTTTATGTCCTTCTGAGTCATTTCTAAGATAGATCTCCAGTTCTAATTGAGCCCACTCAATCTATCAAATTGGGAATAACAGAAGAACCACAGTTGATCCATGTAGCACAATCCTTATCAGAAGAAGAAAAGAAAAAATTTACAACATTCCTAACAGAAAAGATCAATTTTGCATGGAAATACTCAGATATGCCAAGGTTGGATCTTGATCTTATAATGCACCATTTATCTATAGCTCCAAACGTAAAACCTGTTAAGAAAAAATTAAGAAAGATGCATCCACATGTTGCACTCTTGGTCAAAGATGAATTAGAAAAGCTACTAAAAGTTGGATTCATCGATGTTATTGACTATGCTGAATGGATCTCTAATATTGTACCTATTTCTAAACCAGATAAATCAATCAGAGTGTGCACAGATTTCAGAGATGTAAAAAAAGCATGCCCTAAGGATGATTTTCCATTACCTAATATTGATATGATAGTGGATATGACTGCGGGCTTCGAGATGTATTCTTTGATGGATGGTTTTTATGGATATAATCAAATAAAAATTGTTGCAGAAGATCAAGAGAAAACTGCTTTCACATGTGCATGGGGTACCTTCTATTGGAATGTCATGCCATTTGGGCTTAAGAATGTTGGTGTTACATATTGTATGCACCCTAAAATGGTCACCTAGACTTTGGGCCCCCATTCAACAATTTATCAAATCCCTGAATCAATAGTTTAAAAAATCAGCATTTTTCAAATATATCAATTTCCTTGATCAAATCCTATCTTATCATGGCAGCTGAGTTGAGTTTTGGCACCAAAACTCAACTCAACATTTTATCTTATCCTATCTTATATGCTACTATGCATGAATGAAACTAAGAATGGAATGTAGATGCAAAAGCCAAGAATGCTCCAAATCTTTAAAAGCTCAAAACTCCGGTGGGCGCCAAAACTCAACTCAACATTTTATCTTATCCTATCTTATATGGAAGCGTGACACTTTACTTGTTAAAAGTGTCACCATGGTTGGTAGATAATATGCATGAATGAAGAGCTCTCTTCCAAATAATGACCTTGCTAGTCAACCACATAATGAAAAATTCAAATGAAGACAAGGGCAAGAATGCCAATATCTCCAAGAATCACTATGAAATGTAAATGCAAGCTAGATTAAGATGAATATGCAAGCTAGAAATGAGAGATGCAAGCTAATCTATGGAAATGAAAGTACAAGCTATGCTATGAAAAAGAAAATACAAGTATTACCAAGCCTTCCTAGTTAAACTAGATGAGTTACTCTAAAGTTTGAAATGAAATCTAAACTATGAAAGCATAAACATGAAGCTACTATGCATGAATGAAACTAAGAATGGAATGTAGATGCAAAAGCCAAGAATGCTCCAAATCTTCAAAAGCTCAAAACTCCGGTGGGCGCCAAAACTCAACTCAGCATTTTATCTTATCCTATCTTATATGGCAGCGCAACACTTTACCAGTTAAAAGTGTCACCCTATTTGGCAGATAATATCGCACTATTTTATGTATTATGTCGCTTACAGGAAAGAGAACTATCGCACTAGGATAAACTATCACCCCCGTATATAGCGAAGTGTCGCGTGATATTTCTAGTGACTGTACTATCACCTGTACCTGGTAGTGAGTTGAGTTTTGAGTTTTGAGTTTTGAGTTGAGTTTTGAGTTTTTCAAAAATCAGCATTTTATCAATTATATCAATTTCCTTGATCAAGTCCTATTTTATCATTTTTGATTATTTGCCTTGGGCTAACCATTTTATCCTAAGTCTTTATTTAATTAAAAGGGCTATTTCCTCCCCTTTTATTAAATAAAAATCCCCCACCTTGGGCCCCAAAAGTGTACACACTCAAATGGTGCACTTCTCTAAGTCATTATATCCAAGGGAATCCATGAATAGGAAACCTTAGAAAGTGACATAGAGCTCTCTATGCATGGAGTTGCAAGATTATTTGATTGCTCTCAGCTAGAGCTATTAAGCTAATGACCTTGCTAGTCAACTACACAATGAGAGATTCAAATGAAGACAAGGGAAAGAATGCCAATATCTCCAATAATCACTATGAAATGCAAATGCAAGCTAGATTAAGATGAATATGCAAGCTAGAAATGAGAGATGGAAGCTAATCTATGGAAATGAAAGTACAAGCTATGCTATAAGAAAAGGAAAATACAAGTATTACCAAGCCTTCCTAGTTAAACTAGATGAGTTACTCTAAAGCTTGAAATGAAATCTAAACTATGAAAGCATAAACATGAAGCTACTATGCATGAATGAAACTAAGAATGGAATGTAGATGCAAAATCCAAGAATGCTCCAAATCTTCAAAAGCTCAAAACTCCGATGGGCGCCAAAACTCAACTCAGCATTTTATCTTATCCTATCTTATATGGCAGCGCAACACTTTACCAGTTAAAAGTGTCACCAATGAGAGATTCAACCACACAATGAGATATTCAAAATGAAGACAAGGGCAAGAATGCCAATATCTACAAGAATCACTATGAAATGCAAATGCAAGCTAGATTAAGGTGAATATGCAAACTAGAAATGAGAGATGCAATCTAATCTATGGAAATGAAAGTACAAGCTATGCTATAAAAAGGAAAATACAAGTATTACCAAGCCTTCCTAGTTAAACTAGATGAGTTACTCTAAAGCTTGAAATGAAATCTAAACTATGAAAGCATAAACATGAAGCTACTATGCATGAATGAAACTAAGAATGGAATGTAGATGTAAAAGCTAAGAATGCTCCAAATCTTCAAAAGCTCAAAACTTCGGTGGGTGCCAAAACTCAACTCAACATTTTATCTTATCCTATCTTATATGGTAGCACCAAGAATGAATGAAACTCAACTCCACATTTTATCTTATCCTATCTTATATGGCAGTGCCAAAACTCAACTCAACTGCCATGATAAGATAGGATTTGATCAAGGAAATTGATATATTTGAAAAATGCTAATTTTTGAAACTATTGATTCAAGGATTTGATAAATTGTTGAATGGGGGCCCAAAGTCTAGGCGACCATTTTAGGGTGCATATATTTGCCCCTCTTTGACTAATGTGTGATCATTCTAGAAACACATGTGGTCAAAGAAGAATTGAAATGTGAGATTGATTTGGGATCACAAAACAATCCAGATGTGTGTTCGACGGATGGGAACACGTCAAGACAAGCATAAGCATAAGCTGAAAGACAAGACCAACACTATTGCTATTAAGTGATAGTCTAGTCTGAAATCAAAAGACAAGATCAACACCATTGTTGTTAAGTGATAATCAAGTCTCAAAATAAAAATCTCAAGCTAAGCAGAATGATAAAGCTGAATCAAAGATTTAAAGCTGATAGGTACTACCCCCTCAGAATTGAAATCGAAATCAGGTAGAGGAGAATGGAAAACTGATAAACTCAACTTAGCATTTTATCTTATCCTATCTTATATGGCAGCGTGACACTTTACTAGTTAAAAGTGTCACCCTATTTGGCAGATAATATTGCATTGTTTTATGTATTCTGTCACCTGTAGGCAAGGTGAACTGTCACACTGGGATAAACTATCACCCCCATATATAGCGAAGTGTCACGTGATATTTTTGGTGACTGTACTATCACATGTACCCGGTAGTGAGTTGAGTTTTGATTTTTGAGTTTTGAGTTTTAAGTTGAGTTTTGGACTTTTCAAAAATAAGCATTTTATCAATTATATCAATTTCCTTGATCAAGTCCTATTTTATCATTTTTGATTATTTGCCTTGGGCTAACCATTTTATCCTAAGTCTTTATTTAATTAAAAGGGATATTTCCTCCCCTTTTATTAAATATGCAAGCTAGAAATGAGAGATGCAAGCTAATCTATGGAAATGAAAGTACAAGCTATGCTATGAAAAGGAAAATACAAGTATTACCAAGCCTTCCTAGTTAAACTAGATGAGTTACTCTAAAGCTTGAAATGAAATCTAAACTATAAAAGCATAAACATGAAGCTACTATGCATGAATGAAACTAAGAATGGAATGTAGATGCAAAAGCCAAGAATGCTCCAAATCTTCAAAAGCTCAAAACTCCGGTGGGCGCCAAAACTCAACTCAGCATTTTATCTTATCCTATCTTATATGCAAGCGTGACACTTTACCAGTTAAAAGTGTCACCCTATTTGGTAGATAATATGCATGAATGAAGAGCTCTCTTCCAAATAATGACCTTGCGAGTCAACCACACAATGAGAAATTCAAATGAAGACAAGGGCAAGAATGCCAATATCGCCAAGAATCACTATGAAATGCAAATGCAAGCTAGATTAAGATGAATATGCAAACTAGAAATGAGAGATGAAAGATAATCTATGGAAATGAAAGTACAAGCTATGCTATGAAAAAGAAAATACAAGTATTACCAAGCCTTCCTAGTTAAACTAGATGAGTTACTCTAAAGCTTGAAATGAAATCTAAACTATGAAAGCATAAACATGAAGCTACTATGCATGAATGAAACTAAGAATGGAATGTAGATGCAAAAGCCAAGAATGCTCCAAATCTTCAAAAGCTCCAAATTGACCTAGAAAACCTACAGCATAACATTAGCATAAAAGATTGATATGCAAATGAGGAAGAGAGCTCTTCTTTTATAGGAAATGAAAAGGAATGGACCATGGAGATTAAGAGGCAAAAGATTTAATCAAGGGTGGAGCTTGAAAGAGGAGCAATCCATGTGCACAAATATCCTCCAATGAGAAAATAAGAGTTGACTTTTGTGTCCATATAAGACAAAAAGTGATTTTCTTCTTTTTATAAAATAAGAATAATGCTTTATTTGTGCAACTTAGGATAAGAGGAAAAGGTGGGGGCTTTTTATTTAATAAAAGGGGAGAAAATATCCCTTTTAATTAAATAAAGACTTAGGATAAAATGGTTAGCCCAAGGAAAATAATCGAAAATGATAAAATAGGACTTGATCAAGGAAATTGATATAATTGATAAAATGCTGATTTTTGAAACTATTGATTCAGAGATTTGATAAATTGTTGAATGGGGGCCCAAAGTCTAGGTGACCATTTTAGGGTGCATACACATATCAGAGAGCTATGACATCTATCTTTCATGACATGATACATCAAACTATGGAGGATTATGTGGATGATACTTTAGCGAAATCTATGACGAGATCTAAACATCTTAATGATTTGAGCAAAATACTAGACAGAATGGAAAAGTTTAGTCTCAGACTAAACCCTAAGAAGTGTGCTTTTGGTGTCACTTCTGGAAAGCTCTTAGGCTACATTGTTTTAAAGAAAGGAATTGAAGTAAATCCAGCTAAAGTTAAGGCTATCATGGAGATGCAACCTCCCAAGAATATTAGTCAAATGAGAACATTACAAGGGAGGCTACAATCTATTAGATGCTTCATATCTCAGCTAGCAGACATATCACAACCTTTCACAAAGACATTACATAAAGGTGTGAACTTTGCATGGAATGAGGAATGTGAAAAGAACTTTAAGCACATTAAGAAATATCTATCAAATCCTCCTATTTTGATGCCTCCTATTCAAGGAAAGCCATTGATCTTATATGTCTCCGCTACAGATACATCACTGGGGGCATTACTAGCACATCGTGATGAGAATAAAAAGGAAAGAGTTATATACTATATCAGTAGAACATTGGTAGCATATGAGAAGAACTATTCAATGATTGAGAAAGCTTGTGTAGCTATGATCTTTGCATCACAGAAACTGAGACACTACATGTTAGCTCATACTACACATTTGGTAGCTAAAATTAATCCATTAAAGTACCTACTAAGCAAAGCTGCCCTCACAGGTAGATTAGCTAAATAGGTCATGCTCTTAAGTGAATTTGGCATTGAATATGTTGAAAGAAAAGATATCAAAGGATAGGTTATTGCTGATCAACTAGCAGATGCAACTTTGTTTGATGATACTCCAATGCAAATGGAATTCCCAGATTCTTCTATCATGAATCTTTCTTCTGGAGAATGGCAATTGTTCTTTGATGGCTTCTATACACAGAATGGATCTAGAGTAGGTATCTTGTTTATCACTCCTCAAGGATACTCCATTCCCAAGGTATTCAAAATCAAGTTTCCTTGTACAAATAATATTGTTGAATATGAAGCCCTTCTTAATGGCATGAAGATAGCAATTGAGTGGAGAGTAACTGAATTACACATTCATGGAGACTCACAACTTGTAATACACCAAGTTAATGATGTGTATCAAACAAAAGATTAAAAACTCATTCCATAGAAGAGAATGGTAGATGATCTAAAGAAATACTTCATATCTATCACCTTTGAGCAAATACCTAGAACAAAGAATAAGGTTGCCGATACAATGGCAAAGCTCTCTACTTTATTATAGCAGCCTGAACATGAGCTACGCTACAAGTTCTTGGTGGAAGCCCTATCTTATCCTGCATATGATTCCCCTGAAACCCACATGATCTACACTATTGTTGGTTATGATTCATCCAGATACAAAAACCTTTTCTCTTACCTCCAAGACCAAATCATTCCCGATACCTTCAACCACCATGAGAATTGATACCTTATCTGCAATGCATCTCGGTATGTCAACATTGGTCATGATTTGTACAAATGAGGTCTAGATGGTACACTACTTAGATGTTTAGAATGGGAAGAGTCTCACCATGCATTAGAAGATGTCCATGAGGGTATATGTGGGTCACACTCTAACGGTTTAACACTAGCTTGAAAACTTATTAGGGCTCGGTACTATTGGCCTAAAATGGAAAAAGAGGTTGTCAAGTTTGCTAAGAACTGTCAAAAGTGTCAAGTACATGGTAACTTAAATATTCATGCACCAGGGAGAGATCTAATTCCCTTTACTACACAATGGCCTTTTCACCAATGGGCATTTGATCTTATAGGGGCCATACATCCTCATTCTTCTAATAGACATATCCATATTATTACAGCTATAGATTATTTTACAAAATGGGTAGAAGGAGTCCCTTTGACTCAAGCAACCGGCAAACAAATTACAATGTTCATCTTGAACTACATCATATGTCGGTATGGTATTCCACATTCTATAGTCATAGATAATGGTGGACAATTCAAGAACATAGACTTAGATGATCTATGTACTAAATTCAAGATTACACAACATTGGTTATCAATCTACTATCCTCAAGGGAATGGACAAGAAGAGGCTTCAAACAAGAATCTATTAAAAATCTTGCATCGCACAGTTAATAAAATAGGAAGAGACTGGCATCTCATGATCAATCCAGCTCTTTGGGCCTACAAAAAAAGTATCAGAACACCCACTAGAGCTACTCCTTGCACTTTAGTTTATGGGTCTGAAGCGGTACTGCCTATTGAGGTGGAAATCCCATCACTAAGAATCAAAATGCATGGTCTAGTAACTGATGATGACTACATAGTGTCTAGGTTGCAAGAACTTGAACTACTAGATGAGCGCAGAAAAGTAGCATATGATCATCGTAGATTATATCAGAAGAGAATGTCTAGAGGTTACAACAAGAAAGTCAAACATGGATAATTTCAGGTTGGCGATCTAGTCTTGAGAGAAAATCCTAAAAATCAATCACATAGAGAATGCAGGAGGAAGTTTGAACCCAACTGGTTGGGTCCCTTTGTTATCACTGCTACTTTTGGCTCTGGTACCTATAAAATCTCAATGATTGAAGGAGAATAGCTCTGAGAACCAATCAAAGTTCTCTATCTGAAGAAATTCTACGCCTAAGGCATTCAGTCTATGGTAAAATGTCTTGAAAAATCTTAAAAATCTGAAAAATTCCTAAAAAAATGATCATCCTGGTGAAAACCTAGCAAATAGGCACCTTGATGTATCACAAAAAAAGTGAAAAAAATAAAAAATACAAAAAAATGAGAAAAAGAAAAAGTACCTTGGTGAAAACCTGGAAACAGGCACCTTGGTAGCAAAAATAGAATCTATGCCAAGATGGTGAAAACCCGGCAAACGGGCACCACTTGTTTCAAAATTCTCCATCTAACAGTGCAATCTTGGTCTTTCCCAACTTTCAGTCTTGCTTTAGTTTTTACATATCTCCTGGTTTGTTTCTGCATTCCTATTTTCAATAAGTCGATCTGTACACCAATCAGCTCAAACGTCTGTATCCTATCAATGTTCAAACTTGGGGGCAATCAAAGTCATATCCTACAGTCCTCAGTATCTCAAACAAGTCATATCCAGTCAAAGTCCTTTGAAGCTACATCTGAGTCTTTCTGTCTGTCTCCTCTCCAGAAAGGATTTTGCATCTACAAATCAAACATCAACACAAATTGAAAACAATTTATGCTTTTACATGCTTTAATCTCCTTATATGCTTACTGATTCGCATTGAGATTTTTTCATATTGTGTCCCTTCGAGCTCTTTGATGATGTCATTTACAGGATTTAGAGAGTGATGACTGGGGTCATAATCTTTTCTTTTTTTTCTTCTTGTATGTGAAAATCTAACAACTTTGGAAATTCTAGATTGAAATGGTGTCCATCTGTAAGAGCCTCTATCTCGAATTGGATGGCCATGAGTACCTCAACCATTGATACCTAGAAAATTCAAGGAAGTTTGATCTAACTATTGTCTTTTTGGGAAAAGTTCTTACTCCTACTGTGAAACGTGATCCTACCTAAGGATGTGAATGATAAAGGGTCTCTACGGGTAATTCACATGGGATTTAGAATGATCTCTTGACTGCTTGATGTTTTTGTTCCATAAGGTGTATTCTGGTCATCATGATGTTTATGTTTTGATGCTTATATAAATTGCTATATTAAAATGGACATGATATTTAGGTCATCCTGGTGTTTGTGCCTTGGTGCTTATATCAAAATATGACATTCTGAAAATAAAATCAATATTCATATGTCCATGGTTGTCTAGCCAGTGGGCATTGTATTGATTCTTGCACATACAAATCAATATTCATATGTCTATAGTTTCCTAACTAGTGGATGTTGTATTGATTTATCCAGTTACCTAACAAAAGTTCAATGATGACAACAAATCGACACATGATCAGTGATTAGGTCCTAGGTCTTAGGTTTGCATGTCATTTGGTACTTTGCATGATTGCATGATCTCACAAATTGCTTGAACACTTAAAAAAATCTTCAAAACTAAACTTAAACTGAACAACGAAGAGCTGACTCTCACACGAAGGTTTCCTCATAGAACTGCAAGCAGTCACCATCCTGGGTTAAACATCCTTTTTGATGTAAGACTGAGTACTTGTCTTCATCAATACCTACAAAACAAATCATGTGTATCGTGGCATTTTCATTACATATTCATGATCATTCAATCTCTTGCATCTACATTTTCATACATTTTCCATAATCAATTACATTTGCATAACATTTATACATTTTAAAGAAATCATTGCATTGCATAAATCCATACATACATTCTACACTACTCATAGCATTTACATCACATGATATCATCATAAATCAAAACATGACAAGTACAAATGAAGTCACAACCAAAATCTCAATCTCATATCATATAACTTGAACTAGTCAAAGGTGCACTACTGGCACAGTGTACAAAAGAATGAGCTCATGTGAGCTATTAGAAGTCAGCACAGTATACATGAACAAAAGAGAAAAAATATCATAATATATCTAGATAGATTAGTTGTCTACCTGATCCTCTGCATCTGGTGGAGGTGGTGGTGGTGCATCAGGCACTACCTCAGCTCTAGGTGCCCTCGCTCCCTCTAAAGCTATCATATATTGAGAGTATGTGGGTACTCTCTGAGTAGTAGGAACAATAGCGTAGTACGTAGAAACATAATAAGCCGCTCTCAAGGTCTAATGTGTCACCTCTATCTGTAACCTCATGTTCTCCTCTCAGAGCTCATATCTCTGTCTATCAGCCTCAGTCAATTGCTCCTCCCACCAAGCACTTTGTACCTTCAGGTCCTTGACCTATAACCTGAGTTGTCTAATGATCTCCTACGGAGTCAATGGTACACTGGGATCTACATCTATCATAGGCATATCAGTATCTACCACTGGCTGCTTAGTGGTCTCTACTCTCTACGCCTTATGGCGTCTAACCTTAGCACCAAGATCAAAATTGGTATCACCCTGTAAAGGATTAGGACCAGCACCTACATCCTATTGTGCACCAAGTACCTCATCTACTGTGCCCACACTACCTAAAGTGCCACTCTCTCCTCTAGTCAATCTCCTGTGTAAAACTGCAGGTCTTCCTGTTGAAGAACTATAGGGACAAGTTGGTTTCATCTGTCTAGATGGTCTCTTTGGAGGTGTGAATACTACTCTTGGCCTCGGAGGTGTAGGCTGGGGCATCTGTGCCTATGTAGGTCTTTGTCCTCGACCAACCGGAACCTGTGCACCTGTGACATCCATGGCCTCCTCCATGGACGGTATCAACTATGTAGGATTAGAAAGCCTGTGTATGGGATGCTTTGGAAGCCATCCAATAAATCCATCTGTAACACCTGCATCTGGCACATCTTATCAATAGGCCCAGTCTCTACCAATGATACCACTGTACTCCTGTGTATAGAGAGCATATGATAACCGAGGACCCCATCCTAATCCGAGCTCTCTATGGATCTATGCATAAGTTGCAAGCTCCTCTAATGCATCCTGAATGATGCCATATTGCCTCCATACTCTAGTAATTAGGAATCACTCAATAATAGTAGTAGATCTACCAATTAGTACACGGCTCTGACAGAAATAACTAAACTACTCCCTCACAGTGGGCCAGACCTCTATCAGCAAGTATGATCTCCATACTACAAAAGTCATATCATCGAGAAACTGCCTAAAGTACTCTATGTGACCCATGCTCACTTGTGTAACATAACCAGAGTATATATATGACCAGCTCTTGTGGCTAGCACTGATCTTGACACACTGGTCTACAAACTGGGATGTGCTCCCAGGCCCATATCTAAAGTATGAATGCACCAGAAGCAAAATACTTGTCCTCCTAATACATGATCTCGTGCATCTTAGAGAACATATGTGCGAGCATGCACTGACCCCAAGCTAACTCGGAAGAAGTGGCCATCAATCATGCCACCATCGGGGCCCATCCCATCAATAGACCGTTCTACTGACGGTCAGACATGATGATACCTCCTATCATTCCTGCTATGATACACTCTAATCTATGGGTCTGCCCATAGCGCTACACTAATAACTCCCAAGAAATGGAACTAGTAAGTTGTGTATCATCTCCAAACAAACGTCTAAAGGCATGTAATCCAGACTGCCTCGAACTCACATAATTTGGACGGGGACCATGAAATAGAATGCGCAATATCCTATATATGTCCTCAAGTGTCATAATAATCTCTTTAGTGGGTAGATGGAAAGTATGGGTCTCTGAATGAAACCGCTCTATCAATGCAGTCAACAGTCCATGGTTAACCCTAATCTTGGGCAACCAAATCAAATACTCGAACCCACAAGAAGCAAGATGTACCCTCATAGGGTCAGGCAGTGAAATGCATAATCTCTACGTAGCAGGATGAGAGATATGCACATGAACATCAGGGTATATAACCTACATAGAATAGAAGTAGGGAATCCTATTAGTTATTTGGTTGAAAAATAGGCTAACAGTACAAAAATTCAAAAGTTCACTATCTCAGAAGGTGCATTAAATGCTTAATAATCAGCCTAAGGAATCAGATTATCAAAATTTTTGACCTAAAGATGAGTTTTAAGCTCACTATTTTCCATATGAAAATGCAGTCTGGCATCGAAACTCGTACGAGTTTCAGCAGGGTCCCATACGACAAACAATGCATATACGACTTTCTAGGTCTCACCGTACGACAGATGAGGGACCCGATGAAATGTCATACGACACTTGGGTCCCTCTCAAATGAGTTTTGGGGGGTTCTGATATGACACTCTATAGGATATTGAAAATTTGTATGAGTCACAGAGGACAGTCATACGAGTTTTCATGCATTCGAGAATTGAAAAATTGAAATGTACGAAAAAAAACCTAAAAATGCTACAAACATGCAAAAATGGAATTTACGAAGAGGCACAGAGGTCCACTTACCGGATGTACATACTGCAGAGGCCACTGATGTCTCCGGCGGTGCTCAAATCGGTGGGAAGAGATAGGTACCTTCGGCTCAACCATTTTCTCGCTCAGAGGACTCCACAAGGTTTCAAAAGTCAAATGTGAATAATGAATTGAAAATAACCCTTTTGGTCCTTATATAGCTTTTTGACCTAATTTTCAAAAGTGCTCCATTTTTCATGAAAATTGCACCCCTGGCTAATTTCAACATTTTGAACCCATTTTCGGGATCAAAATCAAAATTTGAGATCATTTACTATGTCAAAATTATGATTTAAAATTTTCAGACCCAGGATGTCTGACTGCTTGCATAATCAACCTTCACTCATCACAGAAATCTAGAATTCAACTTAACTATTTATCTTACATCAAATTATTCAAAATTTCAACTTGGTCAACCATGATCAATTCATGGTCAAACCTAGTCAAACTTGGTCTCTAGGACCTCTAAACGATGTAGAATGCATTCTCAAACGTGTATAACCACTTTTCAAATCAATTAACATGCTTCTAAACCATTCAACATTGACTTTTCTTGTCAGATTTCAATTTTAATCCTGAAGGGGGCATGGTATTACACATCATTCAAAGTTTGTAACACTAATTTTGTTAATCAAATATCTTTCCTCAGTGATCAAGACAACAACCACGTCTAGTTACTAATTCATCTAAAGTCCTCATCGCTTGGGGAAAATCTATTATCTCTTGGGGCATATTAGATTCATTGAGATCCATATCAATCTGGTATCCTAAATCTATTTTTGTAAACTGTATCAACTTTTCATAACCATCGGTTCATTAGCATTATTTCCTTGGTTCTTCATAACTGATGGATTCAGGATGTGATACCAATATGATTCTCTTGGAACAATCAGGTCTGGAATCGGTCACTCACTTCTTCACAATCATAAGGTTCAAAATCGGGCATTTTGGCACTTTTTCGTAATCACCGGTTCATTGTTGCTATAGTTAACATTATCTTTGGTCAATCAAGACCTAAATCTTACATCTTTAAATCTTTCAATCAGTTCCTATCACAGAATCAGTTAATCTTTCAAATCAGTTTCATACATCTTTATCATACACAGACTATTCTTTGAACTACTACGCTTTGCACAGTGATTCAAAGAGGGGAAAAATGTAATACCCCAAAAATGGGCTATGGGTTCGTTAACCTCCTACATCTTCAATTCGAATGAAATCGACATCAAAGTTCTAACCAAAGGCACATCTGCACTTTATCGAATCCTAATTGATTTTATCCTAATTCTGCATTGGAGAATATTCCTAGCAATATTCTTATTTATCCTAATTATTCTTAATTTAATAATTATTTGGCGATAAATCTTATTTATCCTAAAGTTTGATTTATTGAATATTCTAAATATTTAATTAATCAGATTTAATACTACCACTTATTTATTTAATTAAATTTATTCCTAAATTGTATTATTTAATTTTGACAATAAATCTAAAATCTCATGACTAATTGATCAGTTGTTTTAATTCAAAAATCAGTTAAGTTGAGAATAAATCACTTTTAAATTAAAATTAATTAAATCATGCACAATCATAAAAGCAGGCAACTAGAAATTAGCAATCAATTTTAAAATTGAAACTCAACATCTGATGATGAGTTGAAATTTGATCTAAAACTCTATTTTGAGTTAAAAATTGCTTTTGCATGATTTTTGTGAGTTAATTATCTCTAATTTCCTAATAACTCAAAAATCAACCTGAGTTTATCAAGAGTGATTTATGGCTTTTCTCTTGCATCCTCAAAGCCCTGGATTTCTATAAAATCAAGGCTCAGCTCTTCATTTTGATCAACACTTGAATTTGCACAATTACTCTAGTGAATTGGCGATTGAAGGGTTAAGCACTTGCGACAAGCAATTTGTGAGATCTTTCATAGTTGATCATAGTTTTTGCATAGTTTTCATATCATAGATTTTCATATCATTCGTAGCATTCTTAGATTAAATCTACATTCAATTTCATTCATATAGCTTAGATTCATATAGTTTCTCATATTATTGTATAGAAAATACAAAAATATATAATAATCTGCATTCATATAGTCTTTCATTCTTTGTATTCAAATCCTTCATTTAGGTGTTGCATTGTCACTGATCTCGATTTCAATCTGAGAACATCATAATCGCCTGGTTAGCATAGTTTCAATTACTTGTAGATTTCAATTTTTGCTAACCTCTAATATTTTACTGAAGTGTTGTGTCTATAGCTAGGTACAAAATTCACACACACAATAACTGATTCACCCCCCCTCCCAATTATCTTGGTGGACTTTACTTTCTAACACTAACAGGGTAAGATCATCAGAAGTGATAAAAAATTATAGCCTTAACTGGCATACTTTATTGATGTAGTAGTGAAGATTTGTGGGTGTCATCCCCACTGTAGTTTTTACCTTCTTATAAGGGTTTTTGCGTAACCAAATAACTGTGTCATGAGTATGAATTTTCATGGATGATTTATTATTTAGTTTACATGCACTTTACATTTTTAGTTACATGAATGTATGTTTCTAACAATGGAATCAGTTGGTTAATTGTGATCTACAATTACAAAGTTTTAGTATTAAAAGTTTTTGAGGGTACTGATTCATCCCTCCCCTCTCAGTACTTATCTTTCCATAATCCCAATAGTAACTAGTTTATGTGTGATTGATAACTTACTTTTTTTGAGGATGATCCCTGCAGATGAAGTTACACATCTAACAAAGTCAAGGAAAGATCAAAGGGCCATAAAAATAAATGATATTCAAGATATCAAGGTCAAGTTTTCATCTATGATAATCGGTTAGAAGGTATATCAATCGAGCCAATTGAATGGTGTTCCTAGTGGAGGAATTCATGCCACATACCAGATGGTGAAGGATAATGCACAGTATGACCAATGTGAGGTCATGAGAATTCATTTCTTTATCAAAATGGAGAGAATCAAGAAGGATAAGAAATAAGTTTTCAAATATGGCTCAGTCTTGTTATGTATACTTTTATATCTACAAAATCATTTCCTCGGTATCGGTAATGTTCAATGGTCAACCAAAAAACTGGTAGGAGTGCAAATTAGGGAATGCATAAGGTTGTTAGGAAATAACTTTACTAGTGTTGTGTGGGGTTATTTAAAATATTTTCATAAACAAATGCATGAGAGGGAAAAGATCCCAACCAATATTATGGAGAAGTATAAAGAGGACATTTATTTTATTATGGATACCAATACTTGCAAAATATAGGTGGTACAACCAAGAACCTCTTGGGCTTTACTAATGGAATATGAGGTAGATGGTGATATCGTATCACTCCTTGATGATGAGTTACTATCCAAACTAATTGATGCAAGTACAACCAAGTTTGGAACTTATGAAGAAACCTATTTGAAAATACACTCACAGCTAATGGAACCAGTAATAGAGAGAAGAGTGAGGAAAAGAGTTGATGACCTAGGAAAGAAGAGTGGCATTACCAAAGAAATGATGGATAAGATAAGGAAGAAGTTTGTAAGTGAAGAAGAGAGTACTTTTGGTACTATTGGAGAAGAAGTAGAGGTAGAGTTTGTATCTTTTACAACCTATAAGGATATAGGAAGGGTAACTAGAAGTTTCATAGTGTTAAAGAAAATGCCTTCCCTGATTACTAGAACACAATGAAGGAGGAAAACAACCATTCAAACTAAATTCTCAATGGTTAAGAAAAAGGAGAAGACCAGAGTAATCTTTAAGAAACCCCCATCTTAAAAAAGATATAAAATCTTGGCGAATCTTTCATTTTCTTGAAAAAAAAAATTAATTTCTATTGGCGAATCTCTCAACTTTTTTGAAAAAAAAAAAGTATTCTTATTGGCGATTATTTTTTAATAACAATTTTTTTGTAGAAAATATTGGTGAATCTCAAACAATAAAAAGAAATTTAATAATCACCATGGTGAATACTTCTACTTAAAAAAATAGAATTCTTATAGAAAATTATTAGGCTTAATGTGGAAATCTTTGATGGGTTTAAGGAATAGACTCTATAATAATTACTTGTTACCATTTATTTAAAATATAATCTAATAACCTCATTATATTATGTGAGACAATTGTATTGATATTTTTAAATACTAATGGGGCCCAAAATTTTTTCAAGACCATTGATTTATATCGAGATCAATAATCTAAAAGAAATTTTAGCTCCCATAAGTATTACAAACCAAATAGTAAAATTTTTACCTCATACAATATAACGAGGGTCACTAGATTATACTTTAAGTCAGTAATGGCAACTAAAAGTTGGTGATAGATCCCTATAGTAACTAATAATCATGATATATTATTGGAGAATTCATTTAAATTTCTACAATAACATAAAATTCTAGCAAATCAAATCTAATCATGGTCGAATATTGTGGCGAATTTTGAAGTTCAAGTTTTTTATAAAATAAATTATTTTGTGATTTAAATATTTCTAAATCAAAATTTTGTAAAAATGTGGCGATTTAGGTTGCTGACGCAAGGGAGGATGGGGAGAGGGGCCAAAGGCACACCTTAACTAGATCCACCTTGTAGAGATCACATGCGGAAGCAACAAACATACAAGTGAGAGAGAGAATGCAGATCAACTTCTTATATTTCATCAGATAGATTCATACATGTCGAGTTGTAAGGCCTTCCCAGTTTAGGCCAGATATTACAATTCAAGGACAGAAGTCTTCCAACATGCGAGGATCTGAAACTATCTTCAATCTTCTAACTTCTATCTTCTATCCAAAAATTGACTCCTAAACTACAACCAAAGATTACAATATATACAAGAGGCTACCGAACAAGTCGGCCTTCAGATCCACCATCAATGGAAGGAACAACTAGATCCAGGTCCACACACTTCCCAATGATAGATACCAGCATTAAATTCGTGACCATAATTAATTGCACAAGTCAGCCTCAACAGGAAATTAAAACAAACAACTCGGTAAGAAAGGATAACCAAGCACCAAGGATGGCTTAAATCTTGAATTATTAGCCAAATTTGGATTCCCAAATTTCCAAAATTAGCTAATTAGCGAATATTAGCCACTAAAAATTACTATGGAGAAGACACTTGAAACTGAGAAGAGAAGTTACAAGAGAAAGAAGGGTGTAACTCATGGTTACAAATAGACTAAAAGCAAGAGTAAGAAAAAAGACACAGTAGAGGAAGAAGAAATGAAAATTGAATTTGAAAAAGACAAAGCATAATTGAGGGCCATTGGTAAGAAATCAAAGGTTGTAGGCATGACAACTAAGAATTCAATCAAATCGGTGACTATGATATCTAATACTGCAGACAACATAGTTGAAGAAGTCAGTGAATATGGAAGCATCACTAAGTCAAGTGGATGGTATGATAAATTTAATGATGAGGATAAACAAAAGATTGAATAAGTTGTTATATACAAGATGCACAAATTCTATAGAGGGCCTAGTGAGCTACATAAAATGATAACTGATACATTATTCAAGAAGATTAATGCTAGGTGGAGGTATGCCCTGAAAGCTGATAAAGGGATGTTGGAACAAGCTTTGGTGGAAGATGAACCTGAATTACTAGTTGAAGTTGTGAAGATTGCAATTGCATTCCTAAAGCCAAAGTTCATAACAAGGAGAAAAGTATGTAGAATATTCATCAGTGAATCTCGGACAGTTTATGCGAAGACTCTTGACACCATGAAGAAGGAACTGGAGAAAGAAGATGAACCGGTGGATGATGATGAAATGGAACAAGCACAAGAGCCTATCAATGAAGAGGTAACAGTAGCTGAGTTTGTTACTGATAATCAAGTAATTGAAGAATTTATCAGTGATTTACCTACTAATACTTCTCAACAATTTCCTCTTATTGAAGTTGAAGATGTGCAAAGAGAGGAATGTGCACATAAGGATCAGACAATAGAGGTTGAGGTACTTGTTATAACTACTAAATTTGAATACAAGAAAGATGAGACTCATGAAGATGATGTTGCATTACATTCAGTAAAGAGGAAACTGGATTTAGGTGCAAGTTCAAGTCAAAAGAAGGAAAGAAGGTCAATATCTATTCTTGAGGAAGTAAATGTAGAAGAGATTGGAGATTGTTGGTGTAATTAAATATTCCTAATTATACTTAACTTTATCTTACTTAGGTTAATGCATTGCATAGTAGTTTGTAATTGAGACACCTAGGAGTTTTCACCTCAATTAAGCACATGGTGTAGGATAAATTCCACTTTTGGTGTGAGATCCACCTTTAGTGCTCTTATCACATTATCATCCTAATCCCATTGCACATACTTCATTGCATAATGGAGGATGATCCACATTTGGTGGACATATGATTACACCTAGCATAGGTGATAGCTTATCTACTCCTTATCATTCTCTCTTATCACCTTTCCTATATAAGGAGGTCTATTATGTAATCATGTAAGGTGAATTCATTGGATCAATTCAATATCAATCATTTCATTAATATCATCTCTCTTTCTCTTTTCTTTAATCTCTATATCCTTGGTTGAATCTTTTCTATTTGCAAATTCTTACATGGTATCAGAGCCATTGGAGCATTTTGATTAGCCTATTTGAAGAGATCTTGGTGCAAGCTTTGAAGGTCCAAATCTCAAATCTGATGACCAACATGCTTTAGAAGTGTCTTGGGGAATATTTGACCTCGACATTGCGTCTAGGAGGTTGTTTCGGTTAAGATCGACTATAAATTCACCCATATTAGGTGAAAGTCAAAATCAAGGCAATGTTTTTTTGCAAATCAAGGCTTACGGCCTAATCTGCACCTCTATGGTACAATTTTTCAAAAAAAAAAAATTTATATTCTGTGTTATTCTCAGGATTTTTTTTCCTGTAAAATTTTGTTTGGGCTTGGTATGTGCCCTATACATTTATTGTCCATACGTTGCCGACATCATTGGTGACATTAGCATCAAGCCACAACGTCCCCCGACCGAGTCGAAACCCGAGCTCGACGCCGAAGTGGAGCCCAAGCCCAGTTGGCTCACTTTTTGTTTTTACAATGTGGGGACCCATATATAAAGAACCTAAATTCGCCCCCACAATGAATGTGGGACTAAACATTTAGCCCATTGCCCCGCCTCTGCTCAGGCACAACAGTGAGCAGTGGACTACCATGCGGTAGCTCCAAACAACCCCATGGTATCTGCCACATGGCACAATAGTGATCCTTCCATGTGGCATCCAACCATGCCTGGTCAGCACCCAGTGAACACCAGACTTCCATTCGGACAACCCCACGTGGCACCCATTATACCTAACACATCATCGCCACCTGAGTAGGCCAACGTCCAACCAGAGCACGACACATGACACAACAACCACACACTTGCCACATAGTCACTGACATCATCATCTGTATGGATGCTGATGTCATTCGTATGGATAGCTTGCATCTACAGTCCAGTCAACGCCACGTCAAAAGGGCCTATTTTTTTAGTAATGTCATCATTCCCTGAGCTGAAATTTGACAGTCATCCAGCTGTCAAAATAGGCCAAATTAGGTTTTTGGTGACGTCCATACGACTATCAAATTTAATGCATTATTTTGCTGACATCATCAGGGTTTGAATTTTCTTAGTCTTCACCATTAGAGTTTTTCATTTTACATTCCAACTTCAAAGGGCCATATCTTACTCATTTTTGCTCCTTTTTTAAAGCAATTTTTTTATATTTTGGGTAGAAATTCTTGAAGAATCCAGTGCTGGTATTATTTTTGCAATTTGGTGGCTAGGTTCATCAGAAATTGTAGATTTTCATGACTATTCATGTCTGTTCTTGATTTCAGCAACTTCTAGAGCTTCGTTTGGGCACATACACTAACATTTTGAGGTGAATGTTTTTTTGAAAGTGCATGATTTTTCTTCTACTTTCTAGATCTATAATAAGGATTCAGTGATTTGGGGTTGATATATCACTTTCTGAAATGGGTCATTTTGGGGCTATATTTGCACTTGGTTAATCATTGGATTTCAATTTTTTGATTTGCATCAATCATTTGAAGGAGTTATCATTAATTATCAGTCATTATTTGGTTGCGTTATGGATAATTCAAAGGTCAAAATCCTCACTCCATATAACTACCATGAATGGAAAGTATCTTTAAGTGATCATTTGTTGAGTATTGGATTTCTTAGAATGGCTCTTGGGAAGGATCAAGAACCTCAAACAGGTGTTGCAGAAAGGTGAAAATGGTTTGATCAAATGGATAAAGCACTTGGCTCTCTTAGATCATCCATCTCTTGTGACTTGCACTTTCATATTGCATCTTGCACACATCCTCATGATGCTTGGGTCATATTGGAAGGACTCTTTGGTAAACCTGATAGAATGAGGAAATTCAAATTAGAGAATGAGCTCATAGGTCTAAATCCTAGTGATTTTGATAATATTCAAGAATTTTTCTCTAAGTTCAATTCTATTAGATTGGAACTTTCTACATGTGGCATTGTTAAAGGGGATGAACAATTGATCTTTTCTATTCTTTCCAAGCTTGGTCCTGATTATTCTATCTTTGTTTCTACATTCTATGCTACTATGAATGCTCTTGGTAGTGCATACAAATTTCCTTCTCTTGATGAATTTGCATTGCAACTCATAAGGGAACAAGAAAAGTTGGCACACATGGGTCAATTGAATTCTTCCACACATCAAGCATTGATTGCAAGTGAGTCCACATCAAAGGCTTCTAATGGAAAAGGAAAGAAACAACATAAGGATCCTAAGCCTCATGACAAAGGTAATGAATCTCCTTCTCACAATACTATGGAATCCAAGTCCTCTTCAAGAGAGGAATCATCTAGAAGAAAGAGGGATAAATGTGCATATAGTAAAAAACTAGGACATGATGAGCATATAAAGTGTTTTCAAAAGAAGATTGATGAGCTAACTCACAGTATTCGGAAGCACAACATTAAGTTTCCCTCATCAGTGTATACTCCTACACATTTGTTAGCTTCTACATCTTCATCATCATCCAAAGATAAAGGTAAAGGAAAAGCACTTTTGGCTTCCACAAATCCTGAGCAAGGTAAATGGCTTCTTGATTCAAGTGCATCACATCATATGGCATCATCTATGGATATGTTTTCTTCTATTGAGCCTTTTAATTCTCCTAATATTTTGATGGGTAACAATACATTCATGAGAGTTTGTGGGAAAGGTTCTATTCCTATGGGAGATGGGACATTTAATGATGTTCTTTGTGTACCATCCTTGACCACTAATATCCTTTCTATTTACTAAATTACACATGGGGCACAAGATAAAATTGTTGAGTTCACTACTGATTTTGTCTACACTAGGGACATGGAGACTAGAGATGTCATAGCTATGGGATTTATTGATCATACATCGTGCTTTTATTCTTTTTCACATTTTATTGATGATGATGATGATATTCATGATGTACACATCCATTTTCCAAGGGATAATTTTATATCTAAGGAGAACTTTGGACACTCGAAGCATTTTTTTGTTGAGACAAGTGTTGAGCCTCCTACTCCTCCACCTCCTACTTCTTCAGACATGGGCTCTACTATTTAGCAGGATGATCATTATGTTTCAGATCTTGCAGAATGTGATGAGTACTTGGATGCATCTTCAACATTTGTTGATTCTCATAATGCAGATTTGGGAGACATGCCTGAGGAGGTTTCTCTTTCCTTTGATGATAGCATCATAGTTGGGGATACTTCTTCACCTTCTTTGGAGATTGGCATTCTTGATTCTTCTCCTTCTTCACTTGATTTGTCACATGAGCTGATAGATTCTTTGAGCTTGGAGAGACCTATTCAATCTTCAGAGATTCATACATGGAGACCTTCATCTTCTTCCTCCTTCCATTTGCATAAGGATTGGCTTCTTCATCATTTGATGTATCTATTTCTTCCTAAGGGGAGACATATTTCTTGTAAGAATTGGTTTATCTATTGTTTGCAGGTACTCTTCATCAACATGGGAGCTTCTTAATTATGAGGGGATATCGTGTCTCCAACTATATTTCTTCCTAAGAGGAGACATATTTCTTGTAAGAATTGGCTTATCTATTGTTTGCAGGTACTCTTCATCAACATGCAGGGAGCTTCTTAATTATGAGGGGATATCATGTCTCCAACTATGCTTCTTATGGGGGGATAATTCTTTGTATATACATGATGTATGTAGTTTTTGGGGGGTCTTGAGTATTCCATCCATCCATGCATCTTGTTTTCTTCTCTCTTTTTGTAGGAGGGTTTTTCCCATGAGGTTTTCCCTCTTTATCTGCTTTATGAGAGTTATTGCATTTCATGTTTTGCATATTGTACATGGGTACCTAACATGGCCTAGTTGTTGGGACCCATCTTGCATTGTGAGTTTAAGTGCATTCCCATAAGTTTCACTTAAGGGGGGTGTTGGTGTAATTAAATATTTCTAATTACACTTAACTTAATCTTACTTAGGTTAATGCATTGCATAGTAGTTTGTGATTGAGACACCTAGGAGTTTGCACCTCAATTAAGAACATGATGTAGGAGAAAATCCACTTTTGGTGTGAGATCCACCTTTAGTGCTCTTATCACATTATCATCCTAATCCCATTGCACATACTTCATTTCATAATGGAGGATGATCCACATTTGGTGGAGATGTGATTACACCTAGCATAGGTGATAGCTTATCAGCTCCTTATCATTCTCTCTTATCACCTTTCCTATATAAGGAGGCCTATTATGTAATCATGTAAGGTGAATTCATTGGATCAATTCAATATCAATCATTGCATTCATATCATCTCTCTTGTGCTTTTGTTTAACCTCTAGATACTTGGTTCAATCTTTGCTATTTGCAAATTCTTACAGAGATGAGTATGTTGAGGTCATTCAAGGACCTATTAATTTTTCCAAGATGAGTCATAGTGAACTTATGAGAATGTTTGACATACTTAAGATGAAAGATAAAAGGGATAAGCTTAGATCTGAGAAGAAACAAGAACAAGTACTTATGTGAGCTAGATATATTCTTGCAGATCTTGTATCTAAAGCTGACTATGATCCTAATGCTACACTGATTGAGCAATTAGATTCTTTGATCAATTCTAACACTAGGGAAGTTACAAGTTTGGAGGAAGCTGTTGATTATAGAGCAGAGATGAATTATGAAAAGAAGAGAATTGATAAATTAACGGAGTCCATTGCATCAGATAAAGGGATACTTTTAGTTCATGTGAACCAAATGAAGGAAAATTTGAAGGAAGTTGGTAGTTTAATTTGCCAAAGTTTCTGATTTTTCTTTGTTTACTAAATATTTAGAGAAAAAAAGGAATGAAGGTCAACTGGAGATTAAGTCATTGATTACTAGTTTTGATCCTATCACACACTCAGAAACCACTTATGGATCTCAAGTGAAAATGATTATCACAAGTTGAAGACTATTCAAGAAGAGCAAGACAAAAGGATAACTACATTGTTGGAGTTGAAGACCTATTTGATACCTATAGTAGATGTTATGCAACAAAAGGTCACAGAATCTGAGGTAAGTCTTGGGTTACCCAACATGAGCATACTTGAATCTATGGAGGAGCTAGCCTCTACTATACATGAATATATTCATGCAATGGAGCATTTACAGAAGTCATGGGAGAATTCTTTGAAGTCAGCCAAAGTTAATTTCAAAGATATTTTTGAAAGGCTATGATCGATAAGATCATTCCATTTTTGACATTTTGCTATGTACCTTTTCCATTGTTGTCAAAGGGGGAGTGATCGGTACAGTGAAAAGAGAGTTTGATTATTTTCACCAAGTCTTGCCATCAATCCCAAAGAGGGGGATTGTTGGCATTATGATGGAATTTTTGGGCTGAGATGCAGAGTAATGATGTTTATGATTTTGTCATTATTGACAACTCTATCATTCTATCAGATTTGTTAAATAGGTTGCAAGTACTGATTTACTGATTAGATAGGTAAAAGTAGATTATGCTTAAGTATTTTGACCGGTGAACAAGAAGGAAATAAAAGAGATTTTTTTGCATGGAAATCGAGATGGACGACACTTTGAGAGATGTGATTGTTCCTGGTGGTTTATCAAGGTCAGATAACTACATTTCTACAACTACAACCAATAAATCAATGATTTGGGTGAATTAGTTTTTTGGTGATGTGATAAGTGTGAACCGGTTGTGCTACTAATTGGTTCTTGATGATCAGACAATCAAGGTGGTTGATTTTTGGGCTGACATGTCAATATGTTTTGATTAATATATATTGGACCGACATGTTAGGTATGTTTGGCATGATTTTCCATAAGTTTGGTCAATTTGGTGGACCAACTTGTAAAACATTTTTTAAGTCTTAGCTGACTTAAGAACATCAGTATAAAGGTGGACTAAATTACATGATTTAGGGTTGGGATCCTGAGTTTGGGTGTTGTGATCAGAGAAAGAGGCATTACAGTGCACCAAAGATCAGAGATTATAGTGGATCTATTAGGAGAAAAGTGCGATTTCTAGATCAGCTATTTGAGTTTATTGCTCAAGGATAACTATGATAGGTTAGCAGGTTAAATCCCTTAACTGGGTAGACTTTAATAGGTCTTTTGTATAAATATTTTAAGAGGGCGACTTCTTAACGAGAGTTCTAAATCCTCTTCCGAGGTAGATCCTAATAGATCTTTTGGTACTTCTAACAAGGTACTAATCACTTCTAATCGGGTGAACCCTTGATAGGGTATTGTAAGCTTCTAACAAGGAAAATCTATTATCTACAGTGAAGAGATTAGTGGATGTCATCCCCACCGTGGTTTTCATCCTCTTACAAGGGTTTCCACGATATAAATTATGGTGTTATGTGTAATTCTTTGTGGATGTTTAAACTATTTTACTTTTATTTCATAGTTATATTTGCATGTGTGATTGTATGGAAGTTGTTTAAAAGAATAATCATATTATTGGTTCATTTCTTGTTTACACTGATTCACCCCCCCTCTCAATGTCTTGTATATCTAACAATATTAATGTGTTCTACAACCCCTTAAGACCCCTTAATATCCCTTACGACTCTTTACCATATTCTAATGTATGGTAATGGGTCTTAAGGGGTCCTACAACACATTATTGTGTCATAAGACCCCTTACAACCTCTTAGGACCCCTTACCATAAACTAATGTATGGTAAGGGGTCTTAAAGGATCGTAAGGGGTCTTAAGGGGTCATAGGACACATTAATGTGTTCTAGGACCCCTTAAGACCCCTTACAAACCCTTATTATGCATTAGTGTATGATAAGGGGTCATAAAGGATCTTAGGACACATTAATGTGTCCTCTAACCCCTTAAGACCCCTTACCATGTACCAATGTATGGTAATTCATCCTAACATGTCTTCATGGGTCTTAGGACACATTAATGTGTCCTAGGACCCCTTATGACATGTTATGACCTATTAGGACCACACTCTCTACATCTTAGGGGTTGTAAGGGTTGTTAATGGGTTCATGTGTCCTAGGATCCCTTAGGGACCCTTACCATACACTAATGTATGGTAGGGATCCCTAAGGGGCCATAAGGGGTCCTAGAACACATTAATTTTTCCTAAGGCATCTTAAGACCCCTTTATGACTCCTTAGGACTCCTTTGTATGGTAAGGGGTCCTAAGGGATTGTAAGGGGTCTTAATGGGTCCAAGGACACATTATGTGTCCTATAATCCATTACGACCCCTTAGGACCCTTTAGGGACCCTAAGATGTATGGTAAGGGGTCATAAGGGATCCTAAGACACATTAGTGTGTCCTAGAAACCCTTATGACACCTTACAAACCTTTAGTTCCCCCTAATATGTATGGTAAGTTTTTTAAAAGGGTCCTAAGGGTGCATAAGGGGTCTTAGGACCCCTTTCTCTACATCTTAGGGGTTGTAAGGGTTGTAAATGGGTCCTAAGACACATTATTGCATTATAGGACCCCTTAAGACCCCTGAGAGAGAGAGGGGGAGGGGGTTAAATTAGAGGACGATATGGTGAGAAAGGGGAGGGGAGAGAGTGAAAGAGGGTATTTGAGGGGATCTTAGAGTGAGAGTGAGAGTGAGAGTGAGAGTGACATGAGGTAGAGTTAGAGTTTAAATTATGGGACGATATGGTGAGAAGTGGGAGGGGAGAGAGAGTGAAAGAGGGTATTTAAGGGGAGATAAATGTGAGAGTGAGAGTGAGAGAAGGGAGAGTGGGTGAGAGATATTAGGTAGAGATAGATGGTAATAAGGAGGAAGAAATGGTGAGAGGGGGAGGGGGATGTGAGAGAGAGAGAGAGAGAGCAAATAATACAATGAGAAAAAATACTCAAATGATCATGCACAAGTCAAGGGCTTAAGGTTACATTCAATAGTCCACTAGGAATCATGCTAAAGACAATGTGTTGATTCTTGAAATTTGGTTGTCTAAAATTTCCTACAAAACCTTCAAAATCTAGAATCTTTATCTTAACTCCTATGTTCAGCTGAAACCACTCTCAAGCATCCTGAAAGTATATACATAAAATGTAACGAGTATGTAACTTATACTTAAATGTTACATTTTAAGTATGGTCCTAGGCTGAAATTAGCCTGAGTCATATTTAGAAGGTTTTTTGTCTTTTTTATTGCCACATAGGGTGTACGCCCTATAGGGTGTGCACCCTATTTAAAAGGTTTTTTGCATGCTCTAATTTCCACATAGGGCGCATACACCCTTTTAATTGGATTGAGACCACCAAGCCTAAGGCTTGAATTCACCTTGGGCATCCAACCCAAAGGCTTAGAGTATTCAAATGGGCTTGAGACATGTTTTCCAGCAAACATACAAAAAAATCACATTTTTGTGTGTGCTCCCTGTCAAGTTTACACGTGGTTCAATAACAACAAAATCAGATGACATGATGTTCTAGATCTCTCTGTTAGCTATTTAACCATATAATTTATTTGGAATCCTAATTATGTTAAGATTTTCATCTCTAATTTCTTTTGTAAGCATGCCCATTTTTTGTCAAAAACCAACGTGTAATATTTTGGGCTTAGATTTTGTCTTGTAGGTTGAATTTTGAAACAAGTTACTTTTTTAGAAACTAGACTCCATTCTACAGACTTTAAAAAAAAGAAGTTTTGATTTTCAATTAGTTTTCAATGATTTGTAGGGGGAGCACACACAAATTTCACATTTTTTAGAATGTTTCCACTTTAACAATTCATAAAAAATCATACATTTATCAAAAAATTATAAGAAAAATCTAAGATAAACTATGTGGTGTTAGATACCTTCTCACTAGATCGATTAAAAAATTGAAAAAAAAAGTTAACATTTTAGGGGGAGCACACCAAACGCTATGTTATGTTTTTTCACAAAAAAAAGACCACTTTTTGTGCTCCCCCTTTTTAGGGCCTTCATCTCCACCATTTTAAAAATAAATTAGTAGTTTAGAAACTAGATTCGGAGTAATACAACTCCTATTCTTGTTGGATTTGAAATTTTGAGTCTAACAAATTTTCGTCAAAGTTCAGAGTTTGTTGATTTCAGTAAAAAAAGGAAAAAAAAAAAGCGGCATCTTATACCACGTTTTTGGTTCCCTATCTTTGTGCACTCACCCTATAGTAGTCCTAATAGTAGAAAAAATTAGATCCACAACATCGACAAGGATATCAAGTTTTTCTGGTATAGGTTGTGCAATATGTTTGAGCAACTTTACAGTCTGGGAGCCAAGCTAGGAGAGATTGGTTGGTAAAGGAAGGGAATTAAAAAAGTGTAGTATGGACAAGATGGAAAATATTCAGTATAGCCACAAACAATCTACTTAGCATAGGTACACCACTCAAATTTTTCAAGATATTAGGGAGGAAGATGCAACAACACACAAATATAAGATCTAGACTCTATATGTAGTTTGACAAAGTTAATTATTTTTATATCAATATATTGGAATCACATGTTGGCAATTTCTTGAGGACAAGAAATTTCAACAAGGAATTTTCATGTCCCATTTTCTAAAAATAGTAAGTCCCCACTTGCCCAAAATAGTAAGTGTATTATGATGAGATATACTGAGAGAATATATTTATTTAATATTTATATTGTTTGAGCTCAATTTACATCCTTTGGACAAATAAAAACTAAATTTTATTAATTATTAGTGCCACTAATATGGATGTGGGATTTCTAGAAAATTCCTTTGGCATATTAGGTATTTTTGGCATTTTGTAGATTTTGTAACGGTTATGATAGAGTATTGATTGTTTATGACAATATTCATGATAGTTAACATAAACTAATCAATTCCTTCACCTACAAGATTCCTCCCAATCTCGGTGTTGGATTTTGGTTGCCCTTTAGTTTGGCATGAAGTTCAAATATGGGAAAGATTTGTGTCATTCTATGTTTTTTTTTGTCAAAGAGCTTTATGTGTGTTTACTTCATTGGTTGATACATTATTGGAGTCAAAGGTTTGTGGATGAGACATTCATATTTTCCTTGGTCATTTGAGGTTGCAAGACTAAGGGTTGTTGAGTGATATATCATTCAAAGGTTACCATTGTGCTTAAGGATTTGACAATTTTGGCACTTTTTAGAGTTTGGCTTGCAAGTGTGATTTAGGTTGTAGGTGAGGGTTTGAAGTTGTTTGGGTTTTTAGTTTCTATTGGAGTTTTCATTTGTTTGAATTTTTTGTATTTTTCCTTATTTTATGCCCCAAGATCGTCTAGTGCAAGTTTGGAAGGTTTGGAGTTAGTTTTTGTGCATTTCAAGTATATTGGGTGCATCAAACTTGATAGTTTTTTAATACAATTTTTTATTGAAAATAAATATTGGTAGATATATAATGCACAAAAGATTTACTTCATACAAATGATGTTACTTTCTATTATTTTCTTGCATGTCAAGTTTGGTGAAGTCTCAAGTTGATTTAATAGTTAGATCTTCAAATTGGGTGCATAGTTTGTAAGATTTCTTGTTAAATCTTTAAGGGTATTTCAATCTATTGTGGAAGAGTAAATTCATGAGGATTTTGAAATTAAAAAAATAATTTATATTTGTGTCCCCTCTTGCAAATCAAGTAAAAAAGCATAATTTATCTAACCTGAGACATTACATGCTAGATTTGGATCTATAGTGGGATTGGCATGAGACCTTGAAGGAGTTAAGGGTCCTACATGGCATGATGCTTCACTTGAATAATATATTGAAAGAACTCTAGAGGTTTCACCTAGGTGATATCTTGATGAACTTTAGTTTCTAGATGCACTAGAGGGTGTTGATGTTAGAATGCTTTGAGGAATAGGTATACTAATTGAAGAATGTATTCCTAAAGAGAGTTCTTGGAGTAGAATGATAACTTGAACCTACATTTCAAATCATGAATTTATTTGATATGATGGTATCACTTCTACAAAATTGTTGATTTTTTAATGCTATTACATTATATTTCTCTAATGAACTTAATATATATGTTTATTATTTCTTACTTTGTAACTATATTGTACAATTTGCATCCTTTCTTCTACTCACTATATCCAACAAAATTGTATCTTTATCCTTTATTAGCCAACTTCATTTTTTCCTTTGACACGTGACCGAATTCCACACAACCAAATATTCCTAAATAAGAGACTCCAACTTTTACTCTTTCATTGGTGACTGATTCAAAATATAAACTATTCAAGTTACAACTTTTTCCCAATATTCATTTGACAAATGCTTGACCTTCAACATACTTCTAGATATTTTCATGATTGTCATATTTTTCCTTTTTAGTGACTCTGTTGTATGGTGGTGTATATCTTGTAATACATTATTTATTGATTTTGTGTCTTGGAAAAATATTTAAAAATATATTTGACACATTTTCCTCTTTTATTTTTTCTTAACACTTTAATAAAATGACCACATTTATTTTTCAACGATGACTTTAAACTCTTTGAATATACCATAAAATTATTATTTATATTTTAAAAAATAAGCCTAAGCTTTTCTATTGAAATCATCAATGAAGATTAAGAATTATAGCTTGCCACCAATAGAAGGTATTTACAGACAGCCACACAAATCTAAATGGATAGTTTGGAGAGGAGCCTTAGCTTGATATGACTATCCTACAAGGAGAAATTCTCTATGTTGCTTCTAGAATGCAACCTTCACATGTTATATTTGGTTATGTTATTAACCACAAACCATTTAGTATATATTTATTGTGGTAAAATAATGAATGTGTTATTAAACAATGATCATGAATGATCTATATATACAAGATACAAGAGAATGTTTGTATAATGAACAGGAGAGAGGAAATAGAAACATTCTTGTAGAGTGAAAGAGAAAGTTTCCATAACGAACAGAATGAGTTTATGGAAACATTACAAAAAGAGTGACCATTAGAAATAGACGAAAGAGAGAGAGATAAAATTAGAAACTATCTATTATCGTAATACCCTCCCTTAATGGTCAATCTATCTTCAAAAAATAGAAATTTGCATGTCCTCAGAAAGCGTAAAAGGCAGCCTCGGGTTGATCAGAGAGGTCTGTAGAAAGAAGGCTATGCTTTTATCTGATGTTTCATGGAGATCCTTCAATACTGTCCAGATCTCTGCAATTGTCTTGCCAAACGGGATTTGAGGCAGCTGATCATTAGTAACTGAAAGCTTAATGAGCATAACCGCTTCACGATTACGTTCATCAAACTTGTCTTGAGTCGCATTGGTTGTGGTAGGATGAGTCTCAATACCTTGAACAAGTGCCTCAAGGCGACGGTACTCGAAAATCATCAACATGTGTTGCTTCCAGGTGTTGTAGTTCTTTCCGTTGAAATGTTGACTACTTTTTAGCTTAAGACTAGTGAGAGATGCCAGAGCATGTTTTTCAAAGAAAAATGTGAAAATCATAAAATGGCACGAACTTCAAGGCAAATTAACGGAAGACCCAGAGAATTTGAAGACACCCACTGAAGAGCTCAAAAACCCAAATAGAATCTGTTGTCAGATTTTGAATCCGTTGGCTCAAAAATAGAGGCACGGAAAATGATGCACCCCAAAAAAAGTGAGACTGGCCCAATTGAGATCTGCAAAAACTCACTAGGAATATGCTGGCAGATTTTGGATCCCTTGACTTGAAAGTCGAGGCACCCAGAAAAAATGGACCACAACCTAGTTGAGCTCTCGAAAAACCCACAAAGAATCTACAATAAAAAAAAAATTCAACTTGAATAGAAGGGTCAAAGCCCTAGTAAAAAATGCAGAAACCCTAGGCAAGTGGGTGAGGAAAAACAAATGCAAATTTTGAACACACTCAGGGCAAAAAAGCTCCAAAAATCTTCAACTAATAATTTCAAAAAAGAAATTAAAGATTTTCGAAGAGGCCAGGAATTTGCTTTGATACCATATTGTGGTAAAATAATGAATGTGTTATTAAACAATGATCATGAATGATCTATATATACAAGATACAAGATAATGTTTCTATAACGAACAAGAGAGAGGAAATAGAAACATTCTTGTAGAGTGAAAGAGAAAGTTTCCATAACGAACAGAAGGAGTTTATGGAAACATTACAAAAAGAGTGACCATTAGAAATAGATGAAAGAGAGATAAAATTAGAAACTATCTATTATCGTAATAATATTCTTCTTGTGCAACAAAATTAATCCACTAAAACTTGCATACCAAAATCATGACTACTCGTTTATATCAAATTTATGTGCAAATGAAAGTATCAATATAATGACAACTTGTTCATATGAATCTAGCAAATCATGTTAAGTTTTTTAAATTTATATTATTTATCATTTCAATTTTTGCAATGAATTTATTAATTAAAATTTGTTCATAATCAAACTTGCTCCATGTTCAAAATAAACTCCATATCACTTCTATAAAAGTTGACCAATGCTTGTTAGGTTTTGTTTAAATCTAGGATCATAATATATGTTTGGAATGTGTGTATTATTGAATGTGTGTCTATTGATATTGGGTGTCATTCCCTTGTCATTTTTTGTTTGTGTCAATGACTTCCAATTGACCAATTCGTGGAGTGGATGAAGGCTACTTGGAGCAACACATCTACTCCTGTTGATTTTGGTTTTTTGCCTACTTCGTTTTGCCTCTGTTGAGGATTGCACCTTTGTGAAGTAGAATAGCCCTTGGTTCTTTGGGAAGGCTAGCCTTTTTATTACCTCTCGGTATCCTTTCTTTGATACCATTGTTGTTTTTATATCATTTGTTCCCATTTGGATCAAATCATATAACCTTCCACTGATCATGTGTGATATGAGGCTCATTAAGAATATGATTGAGTAGTTTGGCTCCTTTGTTAAGTTGGATTCTGATTCAGTGGCTCCTCTATGCAGATACACTTGGGTTCATGTCTTCATTGACATCTCTAAGTCGATGCATCATTTGTTCAGATCCATTCGTCTCATGACACTTGTACTCAATTCTTAAACTTTGAAGGCCTTCCTTTCAGATATTTTTACTGCAACAGGCTTGGTCATAAGGTTGTTGTATGCTCTTCTTCCAAGGTTGATACCCTAAGGAGATTGAGTCTCAAAAAGTGGGTCAAGAAGTTTGGTATGCTAATCCAAACTTTATCTGGTGTAATCATAGTAAATTATTAGTTAATAATGGGATTCCCAACCATGCTATTGTGTCTTCTGATTTGATTGCCCATACTATGGAGCAAATTCCATCTCTCTCCCCATACATGTCCCAGATGACCCCCCCACCACCACACTTGAAGATCCTCCTGAGTTGAATCAGTTTGATGATGTTGTGGGTGACAGGCTTGACTCTGAAGGCTCTTATTCCTTTATGGATGGTTTGGATGATGAATTTGTTGATTTTTGTGACTTTGATGATGTGGTGGTTCTAGTGAAACAATGCACCATCTCTCAAATTGCTAGTGTCATCTCTCTCAAAAAAAAAGGTCACAAATTTGGAGCAGAGAAGCTTCATATTGAAGGGCGAGATGTACATGATGGTACCCAACGGACCATGGATACCCTCCTCACTAGGAGCAAGCGAAAGGGGATGGAAATAAAGGCTAGTTGAGATCATGATTATCTAGTTTTAGTGTTGTTACATTATTTTTATAGTGTATTTTCTATCTTGAGCCACTTGCTTAAATAGTATAGTATATATGACTTGAGTTGATCATGTAGCTTACGTTGCTTATGTGGCTTCTAAGTTGACTATGTTGAATAAAGAGGAGGTCCCCGTTGTGACCTCTATTTGGGTGTTGGCCCTTCCAGCCATTAACCTATCAAAAAAAAATGTTGTCATTTCAATTCATTCATCTTCATTTCTTCATGTTGCTATATACACCCACACTAGTAGTGTTGCTACTTTCTAGTCCTCCATTACAATACAATGGTGTGTGCTTCTTTGCATGAAGTGAAAATATCTACTTATATTAAAAATATATCTAGAGAATTCTTGTTTTGATGAAATCTACAATTAATTTTACATATTACTTATATTCAAGGTCTATGATTAGGACAAAATTTTTTACTAAGTATAGACATTACAATTGATATGGATTATGACTTAGAATACATGCAAGATGATTTTTATCTTAATATTTTGTATTGGGATGTGACAAGAGAGGTGAAAGTACTATGGTGGAAAGCAATTTTATAGTCAATAAACTATGCAATTGAATTTGGCCATTTGGGCAAATCAAATATCTAAGTTAGGTAATTCACATAAATTACATTTCTCATCTAGATGAGAAATATACAAATTTGTAGATCATGATTGATGGTCTTTTGGAATAACTCCTGGCAAAAAAAAATAAGACATAAATTATATGTCAATTACCAACAAAAACGCATCACTTGTGCATTTGATAGAGACAAATTATATGCCAAATATCAACATAACTCATACTATTCATTACCCTTGCCATCACATAAATAACAACTCAATCAAAGTAGGTCCAAATTACTAAGTGAAAAATGTAAAGCATACAATTTTATTCATTTATGAAGTATAAAACACATTTTAATGATATTTTCCGCTAACCTTACCATCACATAAAGAATAATTGAATCAAAGTAAATCCAAATTCAAAGAAAAAACTTGCAAAACATACGATTTTAACCATTTCTGAAATATAAAACATATTTCAAAGCTACTCATTTCCAGGAGTTGATTATTTTTACAAGTGAAAAATCGTGCCATCAAATAAGAGCTATTTTAGTTCTAATTCCTGAGTAGGACAGTTGGCTGACAAGAATCTCTGAAACTGTATTTTCAACTTCAATGCTCATCCTTGCTTTTAGTTTTTCTTTCACATATTCTTGCTGACCTTCTATAAGACACCATAGACGCCTATCAACATAAAAAAGATAACAAGCAAAAGCACATGATAATTATAATTATCAGGTGCTTTTGCTTGTTATAGTGGAAGCTTCAGTGTGGAGTGGTGCCTGTGAATCTCCACCTTTATTATCTTCTTTACTTTCAGCATTGAACTTGCGATAGATATCCTGCTTGTAGAATTCCCTCGTTCTGTAGACAAGAACACCTGCAACTGCACACCCAACCATGCTAAGTGCTGCCATTATCAAAAAGGTTGTGCAAAAACACCTTCTCCCAACACACATTAGGTTATCTAGGGCATTATTCCTACCCACATTTTCTGCTTTTGCACGCCTATCATAGAGGTACCCAGCAACCCTAACAGAAAACAAATATGATCCCAGAGGACTGGAACTCTGTCCTATATTGTACAGAATGGCAAAGTGGCGAAGCCCAAATAGTTCAGAAATGATGGAGAACATGAGAGGCCACTGTGCCCCGAAGCACATTCCAATGAGAATGGAGGCCACATAGATGGAGCCTGGAAGTCCAAAAGCAATGAGAAGATGACCCACACAGGCAACTGCCAGAACCAGGCTTAGCAGGAAAGGCCTTGGAATGGAGTACTTTTGCACAAGAATTTCTGAGATGGAGCCTGATCCCACTCGCCCTAAAAAATTCCATATGCTAAGCAGGGAAACAAAAGTGCTGATGCTTTTTTTTGGGTATTGCAGGGATTTCCCAATTTGTCCCATGTTGTCTATTGCAGTAATTGTTGAGCCCAAGCCGCATGTTGTTGCCACGAACAATACCCAGAAGTCTAAGCTCATCAGGGCTTGAAGAACAGTGTGATCTTGCCCTCTCACAGGCCATTTGCTTTCAGCTTTGGTCTTCTCCTCATTTGATACTTGGTTTTTCTCAGCATCAGAAACAGCTGTATAAATGGCAAAATCCAGTTAGTTTTATTGACAGTTTGACAACAGGAATTTTCTGCATAACCTTTAACATCCAACTTTAATCATGTTAGATAAACTGCAACCTTCTCCACTCATTACTAGCCTATTCAAGTCTTCAATAATAATTGTTCTACTATTTTAAAAGATTGTACTAGTTCATCAGTCTATTATAGAAGAAAAAGAGAAAGAGAAAGAGAAAGAGAAAGATAAAGATAAAGATAAAGATGCTAATAGGTACGACATTCTTATGGACACTTTGGACCCACTGATGTATAGGACCGTGACCAGATCCTCCTCCTGCTCCCTCAACCACTGTTTTAGCTATCTAACAATCATATTTATTTCTATATTCTTATATTTTCAGTTTTAGACTAGTATGATCTGGGTGTGACATTTTCTATCTATTTTTTAATATGTATAATATTATTTTATAAAATAATCAAGATAATCCACTTACAACTGAAATTTTCAAGTCTACAAGTTATTCTACTATTTAAAAAGATTATACTATTTCATCTGTCTGTATTACAAGGGAAAAGAAAAAAGAAGAGAAAGATGCTGATGGGTAGGATCTTTTTATGAACACCCTGGACCCACTGATGTATAGGGGAATCTGGCAATCATGTCCTATTTCTCCCCCTTCTACTATTGCTTTAGCCACCTGACAATCATATTTGTTTCTATTCTTTTGAATTTAACTCCATATGAATCTAACAATGTGACTTTTTCCATCCATTTGTTCGTCTATAAATAACATTATTTTATAAATAATAATCTAGATACATATTCATATAAAAGAAAAGATTATACTAATTAACAAATTATATATAACTACCTGAACTTTTAAACATTAAGCTAGGAATCACACCCTACTTTGTTTTTTCAATTATCAAATCGATTATAATTAATTGTGGTTCCATCTATAAAGTACTTCAATTGACTTCCCATTTTATTTTAAACGGTAAAAGTACTGTATACTACATGCCTCTATGCTCTCATTAGTATTGACTCTTCCAGATTTGTCCAAAACTAAAAAATTTGCTAATGCAAATTTTATATCAGAATTATTTTCTTGAGAAATTTTACCTGTTGAAGGTTCTGCTATCTGACTTTGTGCTACGTTGGCTGTCATCTCCCTGCTGAATTGATCGGCCTTTGATCTTTCCAAGTCGGAGAATGTTGACACTTCATTCAACTGTGACTTTTGAAGCTCTGAGCGTATGACCACCACCACTGGCACGAAGATTGTCAGAATTGTTATTACAGCAAACAATCGAACCACAGTTATTGGAAGTTTTAGTCTATTTTCCAGTAAAATGAAGACCATAAGAAAGGCTGCAAGCACTAGGGCCATGACAAGAAATACATAGAAATTCCTAATCTCGTTTTTATCTTTTGGGTACTTCTTTATGGGCCTTATTAAAGCCATGAAGACAAGCACAACAGTAGTAGGAAGTGTAGCAGCCAGAAATATGAGAAAGCTGCTGTCATCTGTGTTGGTCGCCAGGTATATCTGGGTGATAATTGCCCCACTCAAACCCACAAACCCCTTGAGTAGCCCAATCACCAGCCCCCTTCCCCTGGGGAAATTCTTTACACAAGTCACAATCACACCAGTGTTTATGAAGGTCATGGAGCTTCCCCCAACTAACTGATACAAAAACATCTGCCATTTTAATGGTTTGGCTATTCTGCCTGTCACGGCCAACCAGATCATAATATAGCCACCCAAGTTCATGACTGAACCCATGGCCAGAACCACATATGGACAAGAAATTTCATTAATAAGTCCTGCAAGGATACCCACATTTAAGCCCAAGTCCTTGAAAAAGGCCAACATGTCAATGTCTTTTTGATCATACATAAGATTTACTTTGATGGCTTGTGAGTACAAACCAAAAATGTAGGTGGATCCAGCAAATGAAAGGATAAAAAAGGACGACACTGCCATCATCCATCTGCTTCTTAAGCCAGTTATCACAGTACTCAATGCACCTGCCATATCTAATACCCAAGTTCAAGATTTGAGAGGAGAGAAGATTTGAATGGTGGTAGGACTAATCCCAAAATACAAAACTTAGATATATCAAAACTTAAAGGGGACAGACAACTAGCTGTAATATTTTCTATATAATCCTGAGACCAAATGATATAACCCCACAACCCACCCAACTGATAGTTTTATAGACAGCGCCTCTTCAGCACTGGAATAAATCCTAAGAGCAAGCAAGAATATTGCTACTGATAATATTTCTAGAGGAATAATCCTCACCTTGCTACCAACAAGGAGCTTAAGGAGGATCTCATCTCTAAGCATACCCAACAAGAGGGATTAAATAGCCTGCTCCCCAAGACTGAACTAGCTTATGTCCCATCAACATAAGAAAGACTTGTGGATGAGAAAAAAAGATTAAGCAAAAGTATAATCAAACTCTAAACACCTTTAGGCTTTAGATATTGAAAGAAATCAGAAACTTTAATGACCGTTAGATAATGTTGAAAGTAATCAGGGGTACTGTGTGTCTTATTTGGGACACTAAAGTAATTCTATGGGCCGTCCTATGGTAAGGAGTTTGGAATCAAAGTCGTATGACAATTCTTTTCAGTATATGTAGGCCCAGTAAAATAGAAAATACGTTAGGAAAACTCCCGAGAAAAAAACCCAAGACAGGTTTCATCTGGTGAAGTGAGTCCATGTTTTTCAACTTTTTGACATTGGATTCACCTCCATCGTCCAAATTTTACTAAAAATTTTATAATATTCAACTATTTAATTATTAATATATCTTTTTTTCTACTAGTACCTAAAGGGATTTCCTCCACTCACAAATTCAATGAGTAATTGGGCCCACGGAAATGGCATTAGGGTCTCATCAAGTAGTCAGAAGAACGCTGTGATTGCATAGGGGCCTTGAATTTGATCACGCATGCATTTACCATGTTTCAGTTGTCAAAAAGGTCTTTGCAAACTTCCCTCATGCTATTCAAATTATTCATATATTTAATTACATTTTTATAATTATTTTATTCTTACTTTCTAATCATGCAGTTGAAAACTGGAGACCTGCTTTCCTAGTTTCTTCTGGGGTTACTTTTTGAAATTTTTACTCACATTTAAACAGATCTTTGTAGTTATTTAATTTTACTTTTTCTAATCCAATTGCATACCTAACTCGTGCTCTTATAGTTCTATTTTTTTTATTTTTAACAAACTTCAAATTTTATGATACACAATTTTTTTATTTAAAGGTGTTTTAGTTTGGTTTGGCTTTTATCAAATATGGAATGGTTTTCTTCATGACCTGTCACATATAATTTGTATTATTGTGCAATGGAATAATTTTAAGATATCATTTTGTCTTGTTATGATTGTTTTGTAATGTTCAAATGGTTTGATATACTTGTATATCAATAAAGTGGGGCACTTTTATATAACATTGGGTTCCTATTTCTTTTATAAAGTTGGGTTCATTCTTTGACTCATCGACCTTTTCACTTAAGTTCATTTTTATACATTCTACTTTATCTTACCGACATCTACACACATTCACATATATTAGTCAGTCATAATTTATATGTATTTACTTGTGTTCATGTATTTGCTTGCCATCTTAATATTAGAACTTTTTTTTAATGTAGGGTCAATTTGTAGTGTATAAAAGTGATTGCATGTGTTTTGTATTAAACTAACAGCAACATCTAAGCAACAAACTAAAACGCGTATCTTACCAAGGGGGGCACTTAATTTTTTTTTCAATCGTCTTTATATACTTTACGTTTTAGTTGGCTATTTAACCAATGCCTTAAACTAATAGCCGAAGTTCAAAAATTTTAGTTCAAATTTTGCCAAAACTCACTCATTTCATTCTTGCTTTAAAGTTAATTGGGTACGTGTTTGCATGATTACTTTTTATGTTATGGTACTTAATAGCATTAAATATGCATTCATTATCATTGGTTGCCAAGGGAAATTCTTAAGCATTATAAAGAAGAAACATTATAGGAATCTTTTCATTTGAAGTAGTGAAAGGAACTTACTTTGCATTAAATTCATTTGGAGTTTCTATAATTGTCTAATATTGGTCTCTTTGATCTTTTTCTTGATCATGCAGCTATTTTAATCAAGGGTTTGATGTGAGAAAACTCACCCTTGTAATTTAATGACTTCCCCTAAATATTTCTTAAAACTACTATGACTCGTCAATAATTAATGAAGACCTAACTTCAAGGTGAAATCAACTTGTGGACATGCACTTTTTTTTTGATAAATAAGAAGTCGGAGCCGATAGAGTTTCATTTATATATATAGAATAAGATATACATAATGCAGAGTTCAGAAACCACCAAAGATACGACTTAAACTGATCTAAGCAAAGGTCTACACGCCCTAGTAAACTATTACAAAATGTAGCTAAAACATAGATTGAATATACATATCTATCAAATTTAGCTCAAAATAATAGATATTTGTTTGCAATCTGCTATCTGCTTGCCAAATCCCTTTAGATCCTTCAACAAAACCCGCTATCAACTGTGCTCCTCAGAACCTGACCAAGGAAGGGCCTCTTTCCTGTGAGGCTTGATCTGCCACTTCGTCCGCTTCATCTACCTCTTCTCCTTCATGTTCATTGACCTCTGATGAGTCTTCACTCCCCCAAACCATCCAAGTTTTCATCATATTTGTATCTAAAAATCCAACCCTCGTCTTCATTGACGTTGTCTCCCGCTGGGTCTGCCAACACATCGGTGATACCCAAAATTCTCTTTTCAACCTTAATTCTTTATTCTCCCATTCCCACCCTGTAAGAACAAAGAATCTCCTGATTGGACCACCATAGACGTTTCTTCCTGATAGGACATGCACATTTAGCCTCATCACATCCACGAGTTATATACCAAATCTATGTCATATGTCATGTGGAACTAACCTAGACTTGCAAGATTGACCTACAGTAAGGTACTTTTCTGCATAGAATATCAAGCAATTTATATATCAAATGAACTTATATTTCTATTTCAAAATAGATTTGCATGTTACATCAAAATTATTCTTTGTCATTTTTCCTTGAGCTAAGTGCCCAAATTCTTTTGCATTTAGTTTTATTAATTCAATTGTTTTAAATGCCTTTTATCATGCATTACTATTATTTAGTTCAATCTAGGTTGACTTTGTTTTATAGTCGATCTGCAGAACAAGGCTGCTAAAAAATATTTTAAATGAAATTCACAATTAAAATTTCAGATAAAAAAATAAGATGTTCAACAAATAAAGGTACATCATCATATCTGTTTTGTTCATACTATCTATCTTAAAACTATTATTATTATAAACATGTCTATCTACCTTAACAAGGGAAAACATAAGACATTATTCTATGGAATGTCCAGCATACAATGAAATCCGTTTCAGATATGAGGATATTTTAGAAGTTGGCAATTTAGGTATTCTTTTTGAAGAAACGCAACTAGACAGGACAACAAATTAAGCGATCAAAATTCATTGTCGAAAAGCACACTTAAAGAAGCAGTTTCAAAGGACCTAAAGTTCTGACACCCTACTCTAGAGTGTTTGTTATTTTCTAGGGAATCCCATAGACTGCTTTAGCCTTACAGACATTTTTATTCTTTCATTCCTTTCAAGATTTGTCTCATTTCTTAAATGATCTTTAGCGTCATTTGATGTGAGTTCTTTAGAGGGAGGATTTTTTCCTCTTTTAACTTCTATCCATTCTTGAGCCGACTGAGGAGGGGGCTTAGTGATTTTCTTAATCTTTCCTTTTCGGCTGACAACATTGCCCCCAGTTCTTCCTGCCGCTCATTAGCACCATCACCAAATTTTAGATCCTTTGGAGGATGTGTTAGGCCAGTTTTCTGTCAGTGCAAAATTCTTTGAAAGTGGCCTATTTTCTTGCAAATTTTCTTGAGTGCCCCTTGGCCCTGTGTTCTTCAATGTGTCACCTTGCATCAGTCCAAACTGCATCTCCTAAATCGCCAAACCCAGAAAGATATTCAAATTTCAAGGTCCGCGGGAAGCATTGTCAAAATTTGCCACAGTGTCGAAAACCCACAGTGTTTTCAAAAATCCATGGTGTTTTCGACCCCCTGTGTTTCCTGCTTTGTGCGCTTATCTGTTGACGTGTCGGAAACTTTGTGTGTTTTCGATCCTCCTTCATCGAAAACATTGTGTGTTTGCGACCTCGCATTAGTTCCCTGTTTGCTGTGTTTTCTCTAACTGCGCAGGTGCGAGGGGTGGTGGGACCTGGTTCTTCTCGGTTGATGGGTGCAGTTAAAGTTCGGACAAAATTTGTGGCGGTCGCATGTTCGCTTGGGGAAGTTGCACAATGTTTATTCTTTGCGGCGTAGCGACCGACTGCCACCTGTCTTGTGGGGCCCAGTTCTCCATCATGTCAGTTGTTGGTTCGCTTTATTCCTTGGCGGTTACCTTTGTCTTTCAGCGACTATGCGACTGTGTAGTCGCGGGGTCTCCTAATTCTGGTGGTTAAGTGCCTAGCCTTCAAAGACCCGGCAGGCAGTTTGTTTCCCTTCAGTCGCGTGATCGCGGAATGGTGGGTCCTAGTTTCTGTTCGGTTGCCTGGCGGTCTTCTTTGCTTAGCGCGCAAGTGCGACGATGTGGGGCCGGTTTCTTCAAGACAGCAAAGGAAGGAGATCAACGGTCAGCGTGTGATCGCATGGTATATTCTTTCCCCATGCGATCATGCGCCTGCTGTTGATCTTGTTTGTTTCCAGCGTTGCCTCGGTGAAGTGGGCCCGGTGTCGGAGGGGGGACAGATGGCACGTTCTTATTGGCCGTCGCATGGCCGCATGTCAGACTTTTCTAACATGCGATCATGCGACCGCTTGCCATCTGTCCGCGTGGGTCCCAATTCTTAGCAGTTGGTGGCTTCTTGCGGTGATGGTCCCGGAGGCCGACATGTGGCAGTCTGTGATTGGTTGTCGCATGGTCGCATAATCCGTTTCCGGGCTATGCGATCATGCGACTGCTTGCCACGTGTCCCTGGGGCCCATCGACAGGGTGGTTGCAGTTTGGTGATCGCTGTTTGGTGGTCAAGTGCGGTGATGTGGCGGCTTCCTATTGGCTGTCGCATGATCGCATAGCCTTTCTCCCGGCTATGCGATCATGCGACCAGGTGACACGTGTCCTTGGCAGTGCGGTGGCGGTTGCGGTGACGGTTGCAGAGTTGTGCGGTGGCGGTTAGTGTTTGCGGGCTGTCGCATGCTCGCATAGCCCGTTCCCGGGTTATGCGATCATGCGACAAGGCGCCACATGTCCCTATGGGCCCGTCTGCGGCTGTTTGGTGGGCTCGGTGGAGGGTGCTGTCGTGGCGGTTTCTGGTTGGACAGTGCTGGCGGGAAGGTGAGTTTGAATGTGGGCCCAGGTTTGAGTATCTCGGCGGTTGTTGTGGCGGTTCGGATAAAAAGGTGGCGGTGCCGATAAATGTGCTCTTGTCGCGCATTCGCAAGAAGATTTGGCGGTTTTCTAGTTTGTCTAGCGACTTGGCGAACAATGGTCGTGGAGTCGCTAGATTTTTAGCGAAAGGTGCAAAGCATTTCGTGAACTGGCGGAGGTTCTTTGGTAGCCAGTTCGCCAGATATGTGGGGTTCGTGTTTGCGGTGACCGGGCGAATGGTGGTGTGACACATGGCAGGTGGGTCCAGGTCTGAGGCTTGGCGGATTGTTTATGGGGCCGAGGCAAAGGATAGCCGGTTGTCGCATGTTCGCATAACCCGTTTTCGGGTTATGCGATCATGCGACCAAACATATTTTGGAGCCGGATTTTTGTGGCAGTGAATTTTGTGACTGCGCGGTTGCGCGACTAAGGGCGAACAGGTTGAAGAACATCAAGCCCGCATAATGCAGAGTGACCGTTGCTTTTCAAATTTTGAATTCCTGAGAGTTGCAACAATAGGAGGTACCTGGTTTTAATGCTTTTGGGGCGGATTTTGATTTGTTTTGGTGGCGCCAATGATTGCAGGGTGGTCCAGAGGCCTGTTACTTGATTGCATGGAGACTTTTATGCCGTATGAAGGACTATTTTGTGCTCAGCAGGCTGTTTGCAGGTGGCCGATTTGATTGGTTTTCATGGTTTTGCCTGGTGTTTTGTACTGACTGTCATGATTGTTAGATCTGTTTGAGATCTCTTTCTCTAGGTTGCCTTTGTTTCCTGCCCTTGCAGTAAATTTCTTGGCTGTCTTTGATTGGCTTGGTGGGTGAAGGCTATGCCCTAGCTGTCTGTAGCTTGTTGCAACCTGTCATGGGTTTCCAAGGCAGCTGGTGGTATAAAGGGTCGATTTTTTGTCTTTGTCTCGGTTCCTCTCTTCCACTGTTGTGGGGACTGGTTCCCTGAATGTTCTTTCTGCAATGTATTTTCCTTCTTCTCTGCATACAGGGTGTTCCCTCTGTCCTCTCTGGCTATGGGAATATAATGAAATTGTAACAGTTGTTTTATGTCTCAGATTTCAATATATTTGCTCTGCTTCCAGATTGTCTCCATTTGAATTTTGAATCATTAGTCATACATCAAGGGTGTTTGATTTGTCTGTTTGCATTGCCTAAGTGTTTGCAAGTGGAGTTGTCTTCGCAGGGATGACTGGTTCAGAGTTAGTGTTCAGATATGTATGAGCTGAGGTATCAAAGATGCATCATGCTTGTCTTCCAGTGGATGTTGGTTAATGTATTGCCTGTTCCTAGGTCTTTTCTTTGGATAGGTGATAGCATATCTGGGTGCACAGGTGGTTTGGTAATGTGTGGTCTGGTCAGGGTGAGTGTGTTGTCATCTTGTTTCATAGCCCTGTTGCAGTGAGGTATTTGACTCTACTGCCCATTGGATAAGGCACTGGTCTATGAGAGACTTGGGGTACTTTAAGAGTCCATTCAACCCAACATCAATCATTGAAATTTAAATCCTTTCCCTTCTTGTTGGTAGTAGTAGTAGGAGGTCTCTTTCTGGTTCTCAGACTCATTGCATGCAGATCAGGTTATTGCATGAGGTCAGGGTTCATTGGATACAGGATACCTACAGGGGTCTGAGAACTATTCCACAGTAATGCATCTGCAGGCCTTTTGTTCATCAACTCAGGAAAAGTCATGAGTGTGCAGATGAGGCAATACCCGCCTGAGTGAATGTGGAGCTCGAAGCAGAAGGAGGATGTTCTTTATCCTCATCAATTGGCACTTTTTCCCTTGTCAGACTTTGGAGTGAAGACTAACCAGTTTGTCAATCATAGTGTAAACCTGACACCGTGTGGGAACAAGTTTAAAAGCCAATAGGATGAAAAGAAGGGGGAGAAATGCTCTCCTCCCTAGATATTTGAGACGTCTTGATAATTGCAGAAGTCTTCAAAAATTGATTTTCCTTTGGATCCATAAGGGCATTTTGAGAAGTTTCTTGATAAGGGATGTCCAAAGAGCCCGAAGTTGCATGCTAGAGAGGCTTTGAATTCGATTCAGATTCTGTTAGACTCTCCACATTCCGTGAATCATTTTTGTTAGCAAAGCCATCATTTGGTGGAGATTCATTCTCTATGATAACACTATCAATACTATAATGTCTGTGAGAAGCATTTTCCACCATGAGACTTCTCTCTTATAGATTGGATTTTAAGGTTTGGGAAATATATAGAAATATGCCCAATTTTAAAACATCTCCTTACATTGAAAAGATAAACCTTTGTTCCAAGGGTTGAGTCCACCCTTGTCCTTTTGCCTTGAGAACAATTTCTACCGCAAGATCTTTAGAAGTGTCTAACTCTATCAGAATCTGTGCAAATGTTGTATGCATGCAATTTGTTAAATCTCCATCTGTAGTCACAAATTTTTGACTGAGTTGCCCATTGTTGCAAAACAAGATTCAAGCCAATAATAGAGGGGGAGATTTGGGAGGCAGACCCAAATTAAAGTGGCTAGAAAATGATTCAGTGGACAGATTAAAGAGAGGATAACAATATTTTAACATTAATGTATTTTGACCCATGTCCATACATTGCTTAGGACGGTGTTTATAACCTTCTTGTCAAAAACCACAATAAAAAAACCTCTTGACACAGACAAGTTTCTAATTGTTCTTTCATCAATCCAAGCTTGTTAGAAATTTAATTGTACAGATCCAAAAGACTTGGCCATAAACGACTAAATATTCCAATTAAACCATTCTCCATTTTCCAGCAATTCTTTCTTTACTTACGCATCAAAACTTAATATAATAGATTTTTCTGTGCAGTGAATAATTTTCCCAAAATCATTACCTCTGATCATTGGAGTCGACCAAATTGGCGAAGGATGCCCTAGATTTGGCTGCTCCAAGAGAGATGCCCTAATCGTAGTGCTGGAATGTGTCGAAGATTTAGTTGCTTCCAAGTAAGTTGCCCTGGTCGTTGTGCAAATAGGCCCGGACTATAAATTATTGTTTACCGTGGCCGAATGGAGAGACACGCCTGAAACCCCATTAACCCTACCCTCGCTGGACAAAGGCGTGGCAGAGGAAGACCCGCATCGCTCAGATAACATTTCTCTCTCCATTGGACATGCCGTAAAGGGGAAATCCATTGGCAGAAAGAGTTGAACCGGTACTAATGCCATCACAGGCCCGAGAAAAATCAGACGCGGGACTCCAAGCCAGGAGCAGCGTCCTCCAATACCCCTACGCGCCAGGAATTCGAAAATTTGAGCATCGCACCCAATTATAATAAAAAATAAAACTTCAAATTAATATGAACTAGTTTGAATTTGGTTGAGTTAACCCTATCAGATTTCCACAATCTATATTAATGTATTATCTTTTTTTCTGGATTTGATTGTGTAACAATTTTTAAGCATCAATGCTTCTATTGTGATCCCATACATGATCTATCATCACGATGCAAGAGAGCTAAAGAAAATAAAATACACTAATTTAGGCATTCCTCCTATATGTGTAATAGTAATGTAAACGCATAAACATTGATGAGCCCCATTTATATTTTATTTCAGACTTTTATGTTGTTCTAATATTTTGTTCTATATTTTGAGTTCATGAACCTTATGGTTAAATACTTGTTTTAAGTCATATTGATGAACAATACTAGTACTACTTGTGACCTTTCTAACAAATATCATGGATACCAAATGAATGCAATATAAGTATGTTTTCATGGATAAATGATGATCAATGTTGAATATGTTAGCCTAATCTTTGTATGTTAACTTTGGTGGATGTAGTTGTTTGAAAAAGCCCCAAGGTTGTTGAATTAGAGTAAAGGCAGTCATCGAGATGTGGCAAGCTTCAAAGAGGTCGTGGATAGTAGGACGGGAAGGAGTCAAAACTATTATGGATGGCAAGTCAACTATTGTAACCACAAAGGACTCCTTGGATCAGTTAGAAGAACGGTTATCTTCTTATTTACTCACAATGTCTGATGGTAGAACAAATATAGGGAAGTTGTAATGTGAAGTAAATGTTGGAGTAGAATCCTACTTTGTTTCACCCTTCTTGTTCCTAGATTTCATGTTTTTGCTTTTTATAAATTCTCTCAACTTTTCCTAGAAAATGGTTGGTCAAGATAATAGTGTACTTTGCATTTTACCATTCAAGCATTTGAATAAAGATTAAGTTCAACTATTTTCTATTACAAATATGAATGCATAATGTTACTACAAATGTTTGGTATCTAGATTCCAGATAATTGCTAAGAAGATTCATCCAAGGGGGCCCACTTGGTGAGGTTCTATCTATTTTCTTTCTGTAGTTAATCTTTAGTTGTTTGCATTCTGTTTCTGGTAGTTTTAGCAGTTGATTGTTCCTACAACCAAGACAGAACAAAGTAGTTATCCTTACTAAGTTAGAGCACTTTAATTTTCAGAATGAGTTTCAGTTGACTTTGTTTGTAGCAGATTGTAGTTAAACTATATTTGATGTATCTTCATCATGTTGTTCAGTTTAGCATTTCAATTATTCAAAGTTAGGATAGTATAACTCTAAAAGCTCTTAGTGCACAAAAAGTGCTATCCCATTTTAAGTCAAACATCCCTAGGTTGATAAGGTAAATAAGTCCTAATGATGAAATTTGATAGCTACTCGGTAAAGACATAATGTCTTTGAGTTGAGGTGTCATGCCCAATTGACTATCCATTGTTGGAAACTAACAAACATGAAGAATTAAAGTATGTTTTCTTTTCTCTATTTTTTTTCAAAATTATTTAAAATTTATAAATTATTTTTAAATTGTAATTATCATGGTAGTGTACAATATTATTAGCTTCTTATTTTTTTTATTTTTGAAAATCATTTTTATAGTACTTCAGATATTATTATAACTTTTGTATTATTTTGTTAAAAAATTTAATCGACCCTTGGTCTACTAGTGAAGTTGAAAGGTTCTTAGTGAGCCCACCAGGGATCAAGTGTTGCTAAATGCAAGACTTTGACATATAAAAGGGATGAGGTCGGGCTCATGCCCCAAGCGAATTTGACAGAATAGATACCCTTAGTCTTCCACTCTTAGCTAAAGTGATTCAACCTAAAGGTTAATCTCCAAAAAAAATATTTAAATTGGACAATAGTGTTACTATTTTGCAACAATGATGAATAGTTTGCAATATTGATATATAAAATTATAAATATCTTTTATACATTAACCTCATAGATTCCAAATATTATTGTTAAAATTCACAAACAAATACCATTTCAAATCAATCTTGAATATGCCAAAATATTTTATTTTTTACAGCATGGCAAGATGGTAGTGTGGAGAAAAGAATTTACCACCCTCAAGGATTGATGAAATCTTGAGGAGTGAATCAAACCTTGTGCCACCTCATTAAACTAGCACTCTAGTGAGCTAGGGTGATCAATTTATTAGCCTAATAAAACTTAATTGTGAATACAAGATGTTTAAATGAAAACAACTCTAAGCTCCATGAACTAATAAAAATATTTATACTACTAGAAATGAAAGAGTAACTACTCAAGATCAACTGGTGAAATATGATAGCGCATTGTCTCGAACACCTACGCGATTCTAAGACTACAAGATGGATTTGGGAGGCTAGTGCAATGCACAAGTGCTCCATACAAATAGAGTATAGATTTCAAGTCCAAAAAATACAAAAGCAAAATCTAGACTAACAAAACTAAAAGCAAAATAAATACAAATAACATAATGTAAAGGACAAGATAAAATAACAATTCTAAAAGAAAAATGAGAGAAACAAAACCTCGTGAGAGGAGGTAAGAGAATCCTAAGTTCACTATGCAATCTCCTCCTTTAAAGCTTGCACACAAGACAAAAAGGAAATTTTTTGGGTTGTTGACTTAGAGGCCTGACAAAGTTAGACCCTCATTTTGGTGTTTTCGCCTCCATAGACAACCAAGATACAATCCTATAAAATAAATTGATAAAATGATAAATGATAGTATCAAGATAGAAAATGATAAGTGCTACAATATGTCAAATCAAAATGGAGTGTGTGTGAGTGATATTACTCCCCTTCAAAGCCACAAAGATATAGCTTGATGGAATGAAGGTGAGAGTGAGTTTGTATGCATGAAGGAGAGCACTGGAGTTGCAATACAAAGAGCACAATGAACTAGAAGCAGTAAAAAATGGTGGATTAAGAACTCAGAAAAAATAGTTTGAATGGATGGAAATGTGACTTGAGAGAGATTCAAAAATGATCAATAGAGTTCAAAATGTCCAAGAGAGGAAAAATGAATTAAAATGATGGAGTTTAAACAGGTTGGGGGATTCTCAACATCAATGGGTTGTGCAAGGAGGTGTTACGATACCAAAAAGAGTTTGTGTAATGTCTAAATGGTACCATGCAGCCTTGCAAATTCTTAGGATGAGTGTGCATTGTGTGGATGTCTATGTGGTGCACATGTGTCTTAAGCCAAACAAGTCATGTGGTAAAAAATCAAAACAAGGGAGATGACAAGGCAAGTGAGGTGATATGGAGACTTAGGTGGACTTCTGATTTTTGGCCAAAGCGGAGGCATTTTGTGATGAAGAATTACACAAGGTGTATTTATGACATTACATGTGGAAATTAAAGTGTCCTCTCAAATTATGAGATTATTTTCCTATTTAGATTCCAAACTTTATTGTTAAAATTCACATGGAATTGTTATAGCATTTCAAATCAATCTTGACTATGCCAAAACATTTTGGTTTTTATAAGATGGCAAGATGTGAAAATTAAAGTGTCTTCTCAGATTATGATATTATTTTCCTATTTTCTTTAACTATAAAATATAAAATTAAATATACTCTCTATTCATCAATTTCTATTTATTACCATAATTACACCTACTATTTAATAATAATTGTTATCATCTATTTCATTTCACTCTAACAAAAATTATTACTATATTTATTAAATGCCTTAAAAAATGAATCTAAGTTATTATATCAATTCCTTGGTTAAGGTTTAATAACCTTATTTAGTCATCCTTGGTTTTACCTAATAAATCATGTATTAATCTTATTGTTGTATTAAAAAAATGTGAATTTTGTATTCTATCAATGTATTTTAGGAATCGACCTTGTGCAACTAGAAATAAACTTAATCTAGTATAAAAATAAATGAGCTTTAGATATGCAATCCGCAATGGAGGATATATGTCTTTGTCACACTTCATTGTAGGTAGAAAAATTATTTGGCATAGTTTATTATTTTGTACCAATTGTATAAAGTTTGTGATTTGGAATGGATAACCAATTACAAGATTTATTTTTAAAATTTGAGATTTCAATGTTCCAAAAACTATTTAACATAATTGTACTTGAATATCTACGAGTGAACTAGTTGCAAGAAAAGTGAATATTGTTGCACTACAAAAAAGCATCTTTGACAAGAACAAAGGTATACATTTTCTTTTTTATATTTTTTATGTTGTCATAATTATTGGCTATTAATAGGGTGCACATATTGAAAAACAAATAGTGGTTGCTGAGATTGTTCATGGGCAAGTGTTAGACAATCTTTTACATGCTTTGGAGAACGACATATTTATTTATGTTTGTTTTTAGGGCTTGTCTCATGCATTTGATTTAAACTTGAGGAATATTTTGTATGTACTACAATTAGATTATGGTTCTTCACTCTGTATTGCAAGGCCTTTGACATAAAGTTGTATCCTAAATAATCTTAGTAGCTTCATAGCTAGTAATTTTGGATGCATTTATGCGGTTTGATTTATCTAGTATGTCAAATAGTGTGAAAATGATCCACCATCAGGGTTTAGTCTGTTTGATCTTCTAAATGAAAGAACTATAGGTGAAGTTTGATCATTCTTTTGTTTCTCTTCATGGTATTGCTATTGGGATTCAATTGTATAGTTTTTGAGTCAAACACATCGACCCATGTTTAATGAGTAATTCAAAAGAACTCATCTCTCATGAGAATGAATGGAACACTTAGTACTTGTTGAATCTAGGTAATTGTCACAGAGGTGAAGTATATGTATATCAACATTTACCCCCTCCCAACCATCATCCCTCCACCATTCCCAAACTTAGGCCCTTGGTATCTCATCCCTGCATCCCCCATCAAGAAACTTGGGACAAAATCCATAAATAAGTGAGGCATTTGGACATCTGGAAAGGATTAAAAAATTGAAGTTAGGAGGAGATCCTTAACAGTCAGAGAAAAATATGTAGAAGTGAAGAAATAAAAAAGATGGATAGTTGTTGGTAAGTGAGAGTTATTTTTATTTTAACTCTCACTTACCAACAATTGTTCATCTTTTTCATTTCTTCATTTTTACCTATTTTTCTCTAGATGTTAGGGCTCTCCTCCTACCTTAAGTTTTTACCCTTTCCAAATGTATAGTTGCCTCAATTGTTTATACATTTTATCCCAAGTTTCTTGACAGGGGGTTACAGGGATGGGGGACCAAGGGCCTAAGTTTGGGGATGGTGGGGAGATGATGGTCAAGAGGGGGGGAAATGTTGATATACATATAGTACTTGTAATGATAATATACATATGATTCACCTCTGTGAGCATCACCTAGATGTAATGAGTGTTAAGTGTTCCATTCATTCTCATAAAAGACAAGTTCTTGTGAACCGGTACTCATGAAACATGGGTCAATGAGTCTGACTCAAAAACTACATAGTTGAATCCTAATAGCAATATCACAATTTGACTTCTTGTTGAAAATATCTCCAACTAATCTTTTGTTTCTCATTGGTCATTTGTCCATTTGAATGTCCTCTCCTCTAATTTGATTTATTTTCCTATCAAGCTAAATAGGTATGATCTCATTAATCAAAGCCCTCTCTTTACCTATGGTAAGTAAACACTGATAAATTATGTTAAATTATCATTTGCAATCAATTATACATTACTCGTTACCAATAGTAGTAGGTAAGATGTGAAGAACATTTACAAAAAAATGGTTCTTGGGATTTTAGTTTGTCAAGGATCGTAGCCTATAAGGGGAACATGAATTCAAAGATAAAATAGATCTAAGATATTAATACAAATGAATTTCTATCATATTTTTTTAAGTCAAATTTCTATAATATTTTTTACAAATCATTTGAAAGGAAAAGAGAGATTTAGGAAACTAACAGTTTAGCTCCTTCCATGTGATTTGCAAGGAAAAAAATAAATTAAAGAATAATGCTAAAAAAATCAAAGGTCCTACCAATGGAAGGTTTTTCTTCCTCTTAAGATGACACCTTAGTCAAATCCAATTTCATATTATGATTGATGTTGATGAAGAAACAACTATTGGCTTTCATCTTTTTTGAAAAAAAATCAATGTCAACACATATTTGCTTTAATAGATTCACTCTCTCTCAATTTTAACCATATTTTAGGACTTTAAAAATAAAAGATAAGGTTGGATGGATAAAATCTCAGCTACTGTGCAATAAGACATGCTTCACTCTTTTTATTTTCTATAAGTTCTAAACATCTATTCCCTTGAATGAATCCTCACCTTACATGTATCTAAAAAAACCAAAGGGGTGTGATCAAATGAGATCATATGAAATCTTTGTTATTCTTTCTTATTATGCTACCAACACTATATTGATAATAAAAATGGTGACGGTTGTAAGAGAATATGCATTTATTCTAAATTAATAATAAAGTGTCTTTCATGGTAGTAGTCAAAAGAGTCAACCATGGAGTGATGGAAAAACAAACGAATCAAAACAAGGACAAACCAACCCTATCATTAGGATTTCTCATTGTTGTCTTACATGACCAGACTAGGAAAGCCTTAAATTATTGGTAATGATTATTTTGTGGCTTGAAAGAAGTTAAGGTAGTCAAACAACTTCCTACACTAACCTTGAGAGGATGGTTATGAATTTTTTTTCAAATATTCATTACAGATACAAAAAAAATAACAAAAATAAATATAAGTAACATGCACACCACAACATAGTGATCTGCATGAGAAAAACCCTTTCAAGAGAAAATACCCACACTTCAAAAGCCACCCAATATGATATACTTGGAAAGAAAGCTTCTTATAGGAGTATCACCAACAAAGATCTTGAGGGAACTCAAGACCCATTAGACACTTAGGATATATCACAATACACAACCATAATAAAAATCCTTCATAAAATAGGGTTGTCTTCTAGGGTATTAAAACACATAAAATATTCACCATTAGATTTGTGACCTAATGATAAATGGTCGAGATTTATAGTGATAAATTAAATATAAAATGTGGCTCTAGGGAAGTAACTCCCATTGTGGCACGTGGCCTTTGGAACCCCCAATAGGAGGACCATCCCGCCTAGACCTCACAAGGAGGCACCTCCCCCCCCCACCAATACAACCCCCCACTCTTATTTATCAACAGTAACATTTTACTATAGAAAGGTTGAGACATTATTTTCCTAACAAATCTCCCACTTGTCAAACATGATGCAAGAGAAAAAAGAGGGGTAGCAATATCATATTTTGACTAATAGGGTTTGAGAGGCCCATAGACTCCAAACACCATCCAAACATCTATGTGTGCATAGCCTTAGTTAAAGAGTTTGTAACATTCATCAAATTATCTACCTTAACAAGCTTCACCCTGTGTGTGTGAAAATTGTACTTGATCTGTAGACACAACACTTCAGTAAAACATTAGAGGTTAGCTATAATCAAAATCGTGCAAAATTGAAATCTAATCTAACCAAGCGATTTACTGCCTTCTAATAGGTGTGAGATTGATGTTCTCAGATTGTAATCGAGATCAATGACCTAGACGACACCTAAATGAAAGATTTGAATGCAATTGATCTATATTTTTGATATTTTCTATGCAATAAGAATGATAAAAACTGATATGAATCTATGCTAATATGAAATTGATATGCTATGAATGCTATTGAAAATTGATATGCTATGAATGCTATTGAAAATTGATATGCTATGAATGCAAAAATAAGATTGATCTCACAAAGATGTCGATTCGCAAGAGCTTTGATTCTTCAATTCCAATTCTCCAGCGTGATTGTGCAAAATATGAGATGAATTATGAAGAGTTGAGCCTTTAATTTATAGAAATCCAAGGCTTTGGAGGTGCATGAGAAAAAGCCATAAATCACTCAAATAACTCAACTTGATTTTTGAGTTATTTTTAAATAAAGATAATTAAGTCACAAAAATCATGCAAAAGCATAGTTCAACTTGAATTAGAAGTTTAGATCAACTTTAAAACTCGAAAAGATGTTGAGTTTCAAAAAGCTAACAACTTGCATTGATTTTCCAATTTTGAGTTTAACTGGTCCTTGAATGTGCACATGGATAATTATGATTTAATAAATAAATAAATAAAGTGATTTATTCTCAACTTAACTGCTTTTTGAAATAAAATAATTAATTTATGGGTTAATTAACTATTTTACCAAACTTTTATTAAAAATTATATTATTAAATAATGACAACATGCTTTAATTAATTAAATAAGAATTTAATCAATTATTCATAAGAATTATGATTTATTGTCAAAATTAAATAATACAATTAATAATAGATATAATTAAATTTAATTAAACAATTAAGTGGCAAATATTAAATCTAATTAATTAAATATGCAAAATATTTAATTAATCAAACTTTAGGATAAATGTGATTTATTGCCAAATAATTATAAAATTAAAGATAATTATGATGATTAGGAATATTACTAAGAATATTCCCCGATGTAGAATTTAAGATAATCAATTATAATTCGATGATGTTTAGATGTGCCTTAGGTTAGGACTTTGATGTCGATTTCATTCGATTTGTCGATGTAGGAGGTTAATGAACTTATAGCCCATTTTTGGGGTATTATATTTTGCCCCTCTTTGAATTACTGTGCGAGGCGCAGTGGTTCAAAGATAGTCTGTGTTTGACAAAGATATGAAATTGATGTTTGAAATTAATAATTGATATGAGATAGAAGCTGATTGATATTGATTTGAGATGGAGATAATAGGTCCTGAATGACCAAAGATAATGTTCACTGTAGAAGCAATTGAACCTATGATTGCGAAAAAGTGTCAAAATGCCTGATTCTGAACCTTAGGATTGATAAGAAGTGAGTGACCCGTTCTAGACTCGATTGTCTTAGTAGAACTAGCAGGTATCACATCCGAACCCTTCAGTTGTCGAAGAACCAAGGAAAGAACACTATGATCTGATGGTTGCAAAAACTGATACAGTTTACAAGATTAGGAGAATACTAGATTGATATGGATCGATGAATCTGATATGCCCCAAGTGATGATAGATTTGCCCCAAGCGATGAGGACTTTTGATGAATCAGCAACTAGACGTGATTGTTTGTCTTGATCACTGATGAAAGATATTGATAGACTTGATCGATAGAATTTGATTTACAAACTTTGAATGATGTGCAATACCGTGCCCCCTTCGGGATTAAAATTGAAATCTGACAAGAAAAGTCAGCGTTATAGTTTAGAAGCATGTTAATTGATTTGAGAAGTGTGGTGAAACACGTCTGAGAACACATTCTGCATCGTTTGGAGGTCCTGGAGACCGAATTTGACTAGGTTTGACCATGAGTTTGACCATGGTTGACCAAGTTGAAATTTTGATAGTTTGATGAAAGCTAATCAGTTAAGTTGAATACTGGATTTTTGTGATAATTGAAGGTTGATTATGCAAGTAGTGAATAAGATAAATGATCTCAGATTTCAATTTTGATCCCGAAAAGGATTCTACTTGCTATTTCATTGGAGGAACCTTCGTGTGAGATTTAGCTCTTGTTAGATTTGAAGAGACAAGTGGAGAATTGTGTAAGCATTGAAGTTCTTTTAGTCATTGTGAGATCATGCAAAGATGAAAAATGCAAAGAAGCATGCAATATGAAATACAACCTAAGACCTAGGACCTAGTCACTGATCATGTGTCGATTTGTTATCATCATTGAACTTTTAGGTAATCGGATAAATCAATACAATGCCCACTAGCCATGAAACCATAGACATATGAATATCGATTTGTATGCACAAGAATCAATACAACACCCACTGGTCAACAACCATGGATATATGAATATTGATTTTGTTTTCAGAATGTCGGATTAGATATAAGCACCAAGGCACAAATGCCAGGATGACCTAAATATCATGTCCATTTTGATATAGCAATTTGTACAAGCATCAAAACATACATGTCGTGATGACCTGAGTACACCTTGCATTGCAAACACATCAAATAGTCAAGAGATCATTCTAAATCCAATGTGAATTACCCATAGTGACCCTTTATCATTCACATCCTTAGGCAAGATCGCGTTTCACAGTAGGAGAAATAATTCACTTCAAAAAGACAATAGTTAGATCAAACTTCCTTGAATTTTTCGGGTATCAATGGTTGAGATACGCATGGCCATCCAATTCAAGATAGAGGCTCTTACAGTCGGACACCATTTCAATCCAGAATTTCCAAAGTTGTTAGATTTTCACATACAAGCAGAAGACAAAGAAAAGATTATGCCCCCAGTCATCACCCTCTAAATCCTATAAAGGACATCATCGAAGAGCTTGAAGGGACACAATATGCAAAAATCTCAATGCGGATCAGCAAGCATACAAGGAAATAAAAGCATGAAAAGCACAAATTGTTTTCAGTTGAGTTTTGATGTTTGATTGTTGTAGATGCAAAATCCTTTCTGGAGATGAGACAAACAGACTGACTCAACTAGAAGCTTCAAAGGACTCTGACTGGATAGGAAATGTCTACGATACATGGGACACCATAGGATATGACATTGATTGCCCCCAAATTTGAACATTGATAGGATACAGACGCTTGAGCTGATTGGTGTACAGACTGACTTATTGAAACCAGGATATGCAGAAACAAACCGGGAGATATGTACAAACTAAAGCAAGACTGAAAGCTGGGAAAGACCAAGATTGTGCTGATAGATGGAGCATTTTGGAACAAGTGGCGCCCGTTTGCCGGGTTTTCACCATCTTGGCAGAGATTCTATTTTTGCTACCAAGGCGCCTGTTTCCAAGTTTTCACCAAGGCACTTTTTCTTTTTTCTTTTTTCTTTTTTGTATTTTTCATTTTTTTCAATTTTTTTTAAATTTTTTTAATTTTTTAATTTTTTTGAATTTTTGATATTTTTTGATTTTTTTGTGAATCATCAAGGTGCCTATTGCTAGGTTTTCACCAAGATGTTCATTTTTTCAGGACTTTTTCTGATTTTTAGGATTTTTTCAGGATATTTAACCATAGACTGAATGCCTTAGGCATAGAATTTCTTCAAATGGAGAACGTTGATTGGTTCTCGGAGCTTTTCTCCTTCAGTCGTTGAGAGTTGATAGGCACTAGAGCCAAAAGTAGCAGTGATAACAAAGGGACCCAACTAATTGGGTTCGAACTTCCCCTTGCGTTCTCAATGTGATTAATTTTTAGGATTTTCTCTCAACACTAGATCGCCAACCTAAAATTCTCTATGTCTGACTTTCTTGTTGTAGCCTCTAGACATTCTTTTCTGATACACTCTGAGATGATCATACGCTGCTTGCCTGCGCTCATCTAGTAATTCAAGTTCTTGTAACCGAGACACTCTGTAGTCTTCATCAGTGACAAGTCCATGCATTCTAATTCTTAGTGATGGGATTTCAACCTCAATAGGTAGTACCGCTTCAGACCCATAAACTAAAGAAAAATGTGTAGCCCCTGTAGGTGTTCTGATACTAGTTCTGTATGCCCAAAGAGCTGGATTGATCATGAGATGCCAGTCTCTTCCTGTTTTATTCACTGTTCTGTGCAAGATTTTCAAGAGATTTTTGTTTGAAGCTTCAGCTTGTCCATTCCCTTGAGGATAGTAGATAGATGACCAATGTTGAGTAATCTTGAATTTGGCACATAAGTCATCTAGGTCCTTGTTTTTGAATTGTCCCCCATTGTCTGTGACTATGGAATGAGGGATCCCATATCTGCAAATGATGTAGTTCAGGATGAACATAGAGATCTATTTCCCCGTTGCTTGTGTTAGAGGAACTGCTTCTACCCATTTTGTAAAATAATCTGTAGCTGTGATGATATGGGTATGTCCATTAGAAGAGTGCAGATGGATAGTGCCTATGAGATCAAATGCCCATTGTTGAAAAGGCCATTGTGTAGTAAAGGGAATTAGATCTCTCCCTAGAGCATGAATCAAGTTGCCATGTACTTGACACTGTTGATAGTTTTTATCAAATTTAATAGCCTCTTTCTCCATTTCAGGCCAATAGTACCTGACCCTAATAAGTTTTCGAGCTAACATTAAATCATTTGAGTGTGACCCACATATACCCTCGTGGACTTCCTCTAATGCACGTTGAGACTCTTCATGTTCTAAACATCTAAGCAGTGTACCATCTAGACCTTGTTTGTACAGATCATTACCAATGATGACATATCAGGATGCAGATCGGATAAGGTTTCATTTCTCAAAATGGTTAAAGGACTTAGGGATGATTTGGTCGTGGAGATAGGAGAATAGATTTTTGTAGCGAGATGATTCATAACCTACAACAGTGCAAATCATGCGAGTTTCAAGGGAGTCATATGCAGGATAGGATAGGGCTTCCACCAGGAACTCGTAGCGTAGCTCATGTTCAGGCTGCTGTAAGAGAGTAGATAGTGTCGCCATTGCATCAGCAGCCTTATTCTCCATTCTGGGTATTTGCTCAAATGTGATAGAGATGAAGTATTTCTTTAAATCATCTACCATTCTCTTGTAAGGAATGAGCTTTTCATCTTTGGTTTGGTACACATCATTGACTTGGTGGATAACCAATTGTGAGTCTCCATGGATGTGCATCTCTGTAACTCTCCACTGTATTGCCATTTTCATACCATTGAGAAGTGCCTCATATTCAGCAATATTGTTTGTGCAAGGAAACTTTAATCTAAATGCTTTGGGTATCGAGTATCCTTGAGGAGTGATGAACAATATGCCTACTCCAGATCCATTCTGTGTGTAGGAGCCATCAAAGAATAATTGCCATGCTCTAGAAGAGAGGTGCATGATAGAGGAATCAGGAAATTCCATTTGCATGGGTGTATCATCAAACAGTGGTGCTTCAGCTAATTGATCAGCAATGACTTATCCTTTGATAGCTTTTCTTTCAACATATTCAATGTCAAATTCGCTCAAGAGCATGACCCATTTAGCTAGTCTACCTGTGAGGGCAGCTTTGCTTAGGAGATATTTCAGTGGATCAATTTTAGCTACCAAATGAGTAGTATGAGCTAACATGTAGTATCTAAGTTTCTATGATGCAAAGATCACAGCGAGACAAGCTTTCTCAATCATAGAATAGTTCTTTTCATATGCCACCAATGTTCTGCTTATATAGTAGATGGCTCTTTCCTTTTTGTCTTCATCATGTTGCGCTAGCAATGCCCCCAGTGATGTGGCTGTTGTAGAGACATACAAGATCAATGGCTTCCCATGAATAGGAGGCATCAAGATAGGCAGATTTGATAGATACTTCTTGATATGGTTAAAGTTGTTCTCGCATTCTTCATTCCATGCAAAGGTCACACCTTTATGTAATGTGTTTGTAAAAGGCTGTGATATGTCCGCTAGCTGTGATATGAATCTTCTGATAGATTGAACTCTGCCTTGCAACGTCCTCATTTGACTGATATTTGTGGGAGATTGCATCTCTATTATAGCCTTGACTTTAGTCGGATCAACTTCAATGCCTTTCTTTGAAACTATGTATCCTAAGAGCTTTCTAGAAGTGACACCAAAAGCACACTTCTTAGGATTTAGTCGAAGACTAAATTTTTCCATTTTTTCAAGGATCATGCTCAAGTCAGTTAGATGTTTAGTTCTGATCATTGATTTTGCTAAGGTATCATCAACATAATCCTCCATTGTTCTATGCATCATATCATGAAAAATAGATGTCATTGCTCTTTGGTATGTAGCTCCCGCATTTTTGAGTCTGAATGGCATAACATTCCAATAGAAGGTTCCCCACGCACATGTGAAATCTATTTTCTCTTGATCTTCTGGAGCAATTTTGATTTGGTTGTACCCAGAAAAGCCATCCATTAAGGAATACATTTCATAGCCCGCAGTCATGTCCACTATCATATCAATGTTAGGCAGTGGAAAATCATCCTTAGGGCATGCTCTGTTCACATCTCTAAAGTCCATGCACACTCTGATTGAACCATCTAGTTTTGAAATAGGTACAATGTTAGAGATCCACTCAACATAGTCTATGACACGGATGAATCCAGCTTTTAGGAGTTTTTCTAGTTCTGCTTTGACTAAGAGTGCAACATGAGGATGCATCTTTCTCAATTTTTGCTTGATTGGTTTTACTCCAGGATCAATGGATAGATGGTGCATAATGAGATTGGGATCCAATCCTGGCATATCTGAATATTTCCATGCAAAATTGATCTTTTTTTTCTGATAAGAATGTAGTGAATTTATGTTTCTCTTCTTCTGATAGAGATTGTGCTACATGTACCAATTGTGGTTCCTCTATTGTACCCAAATTGATGGATTGAGTGGGCTCAATCAGAACTGGAGATCTATCCTGTAAATGACTCGGCAGGACATCAAATATCTCATCCTTAGGTGCCTCAGAGAGGTTTTCACCTTCAGATACGTCTTTTCTTTTTACTTTTGTAGGATCTGAGATTGCCACAAAGTGGTTTTCACCCTCAGAACTCTTTTTCTTTTTATTTTTATTTTTTTGACTAAGATATTTGATGTTCGACTCAGTCATGCTGACACTCGGTTCGCTGATGGAAGTCCTCATAGGCTAGACTGCATTGAGGTAACAAGCAAGGGCATAGTCACTGGAAAAGGTGTAAACACCATGGCTTGGGTTTGTGGAAGTTTGGTCGATAAGATTAGGGCGTTGGATAGTCAAAGCGGGAAAGGCTTGGGATATGGTGTTCGCAAACATGGATATGTCATCATTGGTCCTAACCTGACGCTCAAGTTCAAAGGTGATATTACAGCTCAAAATGTTCAATTCGTGAATAGGCTCAACATCATCATGGGAGTCCTCTTCAGCCATAGGTGGATCAGACACGTTAAGTTCATTGTTTCACTCTAGACCTACGTTGGGTTGAGATACATATTGGTGAATAACATCAATATATTTCTCTATGATAAGCTCATCTTCTTCTGGAATGGCACCCCATTCATAGTCATTTGACTCAGCTTCTGATTCAGGATCTCTAGGAAATCTTAGAAAATGTGTGAAATCAGGATGAATACCCCAAGAAGGATTACCCTAAGTCTCTGACTTGAATTCATATTCATGGGAATCAGTGTCAGAATAACTACCCCCTTCTTCTTGATCAGTTTGATTGCCTTTGAGATTGGCCATCTCTTGCGCTACAGTAGGTTCTTGTGTTTCTACTACATTAATTCTTCTGATAGGATCATCTTTATCATCAAGAAGATCTTTGATCTCTTTAGGCAATTTTTCATAGGGGATAAGCTCAGAACTATCTGAATCATCATCTGAGGGTTCTGTCTCTTCTTTCTTGAGAAGGGGTTCTCCCAGTGCAATTTGTTCTATGACATGAGAACAACCACCTTTGAGATGATAGGGTTTCTTCTTAAAGCCTAAGCCACCAGTATCTTTGTTGGCTCTACCAATATGTGAAATGGGTGTCACAAGACCCTTTCCTCTGATTCCTAGAGGTCCTTGACCGGAATATCCCATCTTGGCTATCAATTTGTTCCCTGGATCATATGAATTAGAAGGGATTGTAGGTGCTATATATTCACTAGGTTGAACAATTTTAGATTCAGAATCCTCTTTATATAGCCATGCCAACACAGCTTCATCCTCTTCAAATTCTTGTTTGGATACTTGCTCCGCCACAAAATTTCTTTTGTATGCTTCCATAGGTTCCTTAGGTTATGATTTAGACTGCTTCAAGGATTGTCCATATGACTTAGGTGAGATTGGGAGAGATGTCAGAGACAAGACTGGCTCTATAGTGTATTCTCCCATCCCATTTTCTTTGATATTGATCTCTTTAGCAATGTCATCCATCTTAGATGTGGAAGCAACATTTAGCTGCTTGATGGAAGATTCTATGTTATTGGGAACAAGCTTATCGACACTTTCCTTCAATGTATTGCAATTTGTACTCAGATCTACTGGGATAGTAACCTCCACTCCTTCATAGGGAAATTTCAAGCATTGATGGTACGTAGAAGGAATAGCTTGCATTTCATGTATCCAGGGTATCCCTAGAAGGATATTGTAAGCCAATGGTAGATCAAGCACCTGACATGTGGTATCTTTGATGACCGGACCCACTCGGATAGGTAAGACAATGGTGCCTTTAGAAGCTCTTTCTTGTTCATCATAGGCTTTTATGGTGATCTTCTTTCAAGGATCAATAGCCATCTCTGAGAATCCCAACTGTGTGATTAAGTTGTAAGAACAAATGTTGAGGCTTGCACCCCCATCTATCAACACACATTTGACTCGATGGTTCTGGATCAAGACTTCTATGTGCAAGGGATGATTATGTGGGTGACTTAGGGAGTTGTCATCTTCCTCTGAAAAGGAGATATATTGCAGAGATGTTAGATGACCAACCATAGTCTGGAACCTGTCTAGATCTAGATCATCAGGAACATTAGAGCCGAGCAAAGCTTTGTCTAGGATATCTCTGTGAGCTGGAGATATTTGAAGTAACTCAAACATAGAGATTTTGGCATTGGTATGCTAGAGTTGTTGGACGATGCTGTAAGATGTAGGTCTTGTATCCTTTGGATTGGAAGATTTTGAGGCAGCCTTCTGTTTGGAAGCAGATGTGAGGTTGAAAGGTATCTTAGGGACATTAGATGAACTTGGTGTTTGTCCTTTCAGATGAGCCTGAGCTTGTGATCTGATAACTGCATTAGTTGAGGAATGATTTCAGTCTCTTCGCACAATCGTGATGACATTGCAGCTCTCAGAGAGACATGGTTCAACCATATTGATGACAACATTGTTTCCAGGGTAGGCATAGTTGACTTTTGCCCCCATGTTAGGCTGAGAAGTGGAAACTCCCTTGCCATGTTGTGGAAATGGTTCTATAAATGCTGTGTGATCATTATTGCTGGTAGGATTATCGATTGTGATGTCCCCTTGATCTATCAAGTCTTGAATGGTATGCCTCAAGTGGAAGCATCCATTAGTTTTGTGGCCTTTAGTCCGATGGAAAGCACAGAATTCATTATCTTTCCACCAATATGGTTTTGGATCCGGATCAAGTTTTTGGATTGGTGGTAAAGAGATCATGTTATCAGCTATCAGGGTTCTCAGGGTAGATTCCAAAGATTCTCCCAAGGGAGTAAACTTTTGTTTATTATCCCATCGTTTGAATGGCTTCTTTGGAGATGGTTTAGCAGATTTTTGCTCTGAAGCTTCAATGGCTTTGGTGGCAAGGGTTAGATTGTAGGCTGGTGCCTTTGATGGGGTGCAGATAGTATCAACAACACCATCAGAGATGATACCTTTGTTTCTATTCCAGCTCTTGTTTTTATCTTTTGAGCTAGATCCAGATTCAGACTTGTCCTTTTGAAGTGTGATTTCTCCTTTCTTGACAAGTACTTTCTCAATCTTGATTGCATTATCCACCATTTTATCAAAAGATACATGATCTTGCATTTGTAATGGATAATTGAGCTCTGGAACAAGGTTATTGATAAAGATTTCAAGTTTCTCCATTTCAGGAATTTGTCTAGCATATAGAGAGAACTTCTTTCTCCACCTCTTGAGGAAAGTTAGGAATGATTCCCATGGATATTGCTTGAGGTTACAGATATCGATCATGGTGACTGGATGTTGAATATTGTAGGAATATTGTTGATAAAACAATTTAATCAATTCCTCAAAAGTTTTGATCATAGAAGGTAATCTTGAAAACCACTGAATGGATGCTCCTCCCAAGGATCTAGGAAAAAGATGCATTAGATAAGTCAGTTCATGCATGAATTCCATGGATTGCGTACAAAACTCTCTGACATGATCTTGAGGATCAGAGTGTCTGTCATATTTGTCATACTTTGGTATCTCCACTCTTTTTGGGAATGGTGGCATATACAAGTTTTTGTCGAACGGGAAAGGACATAGGGCCTCCATGGAGAACTACTTGGGTTCCTTCTCCTTCTTAAGATTGTTAAATTCAACTTGTATAGCATGCATCTATTTTGTCATAGCTGTGAGTGGAGTTTCTTCCTCATGTGTGATTATATCATCAATGTTAAAGTTGGGAGGAAGCTTAGCCCCTTCCTGGGCTAATTGTAAAAAGTATGCCTCTCTATCCACTTTTAAGAAATGCCTCATCATTCTCTTGAATTCATCATCATTCTGACATCGATGGATTTCAGAGGGTGTAGGGTCTTGGTCGGCATTATGTTGAGAATGGTGTCCTTGGGATCCTCCTCCTAGAGAACCGTGGTTTGTCCCTGCTTGAGACATGGTAGGAGTTTTTGGGCTCCCTAGAACAGATTAAGGAGGAGTTTGCTGATTACCTCTATGAGTTGATAGAGGAGGTATGTAACCAGTTTTCAATCGAAAGTTACCGAGACCGTCGTCTTCGTAGATACCTGACTTGATGAGTTGTTCAAGAGTTGGACCTGGGGTATTGGTCAAAAGTAAGTTCTGAGATGTTTCTTCTGATTTCTTGTGTGAAGAAGCTCTGGTCTCCACCATTAACTTTGAATGAAACAGAAGAAAAGGATGAAGGCAACTGAAGAACAATTTGATTCGAGAAAATTGGATGATGCAACCTTGTCAAGATTATGATAGTTTTGAAGATCTGATGAGACGTGGGTGAAGGATACTATGCCCTGGATGTATGGGATAGATCGCCCAAAAGATAGCGGACACGAGTTCTCAACACTTAGTCTATTTTTGAAGATTGATTGAAGATTGATAGTTATGACAAGGTTTTGACACGAGATAAAAAGGACTCAAATTGATCAAACAGAAGACTAGATCGGATTCAAAAGATCAAACTTGGAAAATGGTAGAATGCTCAATAGCTACTGCTCTGTTCCTGACATAATGATATTTTTGACAGATTCTGGAACTAGGCTGGAAACATTGGATATCTTGCAATTTGACAATTTCTGACAACTCTCTCAAATTTTTCCAAATGACACTCTGCAGACTCGTACGACACTGGGTAGTCTATGAAACGATAGTTGCTAAACTCGTATGACAGTTGGGTAGCAATGAAACGACAGTTGTAAATATCATACGACAGTTGCTAACAAGATTTTGACTTCCTTGGATTTGCTGGCATGAAAACTCGTACGACACTGGGTTCTCAATCATACGACAGATGGGCAATACTGAAATGACATTTGATAAAAAGTCGTACGACTTTTGACTTCCTGAAATGACTTTTGACTCCAGAAAGAATTTTACGTCAATTTTTGCAAAATTTAAGGTTTTAAGTTCTGGATTGTTTGCAAATTGTACTGTCCAGATTTTGAAGGTTATACTAGATTTGATCATTTTTAATAGCCAAGTAGATAAATAAACACGCAGAACAACAAGCAAGTGATTCTAAGCACGTCTGAAAACAATGAACAAGGGCAAAAGAAACCTTGCGCATGAACAATCAAGTGACCAAATTGTGCTAATCCCTGAGAGTACTAATTGTGTATGTTCTGAAAAGTTTTGCAATAACACACATATACCTGAGAATAAAAAAAATTGGCCTCTCTAGGGTTTTTAGTAATGGTTTGACTTTGCAAATTTTATGATTCAAAGGGGTGAACTCCAATCCTGGTGCACCAGGTTTTGACACAGTCTGAGAACTTAATCTTCGAGAGCTGCTAGGGAGATCTGACAACCCAATAATGAACCATACCCGTGGAGATTTCTTCCACAAAGACATTTATATAGCGGCTGTCACTACCACGTCTGAAATGGCTATGACCACTTGAGGTTCCGTCAATGCAGTTTTCCCTGTGAAGGGATCATCCGCTACGGTTAACCCTCTCTAAAGGTGACTCACAAATTTATACCATAAGGGGACTTGGCTCCAGATCCAAGGTTTTTGACACCTTTTCACTTTTAACCCAAACAAAGCAAGCAGATTAATCCGACACGCTAAGACAAAGTTTTGTTCCACCAAGGTCTGTGATATCAACTCCACGTGATCTATCAACCTCTCCGGGGAGAGAATGTATCAATCAATAAGAGAAGATGCACTAACCAATTTTGATTCACCAAAGCTCATGATATCAACCCCACGTGATCTATCAACCTCTCTGGAGAGAGAATGTGTCGATCAATAAGAGAAGACTCACTAACCAAGTTGAATGTGAAACGCACTAAGTATCCTCCCTACCTACAAGGATTCCATCGTCAAGGAAGGATTTCGCTAGGAATCCAATCTCTCAAGAATCATGAATAGTGTTCATAGGGCCTAATTACTATGTGAGCACAGATATATTCCCAAAAGTAAATCTACGAAAAGTACCCAAAAAGTAGAAAGAGGAACACTTAACGCTTAAAGCAAATATGAGATGAGTCCACAAGGTGGAACACTTAACACCTCACACAAGCTGAAAATGAGTCACCAACTTAGAAAATAAATGAGTTCCTAAAAGTACAAAAGGGTTGCCAAGTGGAACACTTAACGCTTCTGTCCTGTTGACCCCTCCCCTTTATGGCGCTGAGATTGCAACCACGGGGCAGAAATGAGGGGCCGATGGATTAGCGAGTCCAATAACCCAAGATAGCAATCAAGATCAATCACAAGTATTCTAAGACTACTTATTGAATCCTTAAGGGTTCACAACCTAGTATCAATTATGCAAGTGTGTAGAAATAGATCAAAAGCATGAAAAGATGCACACAAGCTTGACACATAAGAGATTTATTTTAAGTCCCAAATCAAAATATTATTAGATGAAGGAGAATATCTGGGATCCTCGCAATGCGCTTAGTAGATTTTACTTGATTTTTAGCAATTTTTGTTGAGCTTTTCCATGCAAGCAAGTGACGAACTCTCCAACAAGCAAACAAGCAAACAAGATATGCAAAATATATTCAACTTATGAAAACCATAGGGTTAGCTCTAAAAATCAATTATTATTAGTAATAATAACCAGAAATTAACCAAAATGACAACTCATATCATTCATTGAACCATGTAAAAAAAAATAAGTGCATACCCATCACAAAACTTTATTTTTTTTGCTACATTTGACCTAGTCAACAAGATCTAATTTTTTTGATATGATTTTGGCCACAAAAATAGAAATTTAGAATAGAGACCCCTACTAAAAAATAGAGAGCTTTCCAAAAATGCAAAAATTTTAGAAAAATCTCTTCATTTGTGCCCTAGAGACCCATTTTATCAAAATAGACCAGTTTTTGTAAATTGACTATTTGAGCTATGATATCATGTCCAAATTTAAAAACACAAAGAATGGACCCCCTATAAAATTTAAAGAGATTTCTGAAAATATAAAAATTTCTAAAAAATAAGCTGATTTACGTTAGATATTAATTTTTTCTAGAATTTCAAGAAAAAATTATTAAAAATTCAAAACATCTCAAAAAATTCTAAAGTTTTTATTGTAGCTTCCTTGACATCTCACCAACTTGAAAAAAAAATTTCAGACCAAAATTCTAAGCCTTTTGGGAGATAAAATTAAATCTTTGAAACTTTGGGGTTTTAGCTCCTAAAAAAATCAAAACTAGCATGCAAAGGTGGGTTGCCCCACGGTGGGCGCCAGAAATGTGTGTGTGAAAATTGTACCTAATCTATAGACACAACACTTCAGTAAAACATTAGAGGTTAGCTATAATCAAAATCATGCAAAATTGAAATCTAATCTAACCAAGCGATTTACTGCCTTCTAATAGGTGCGAGATTGATGTTCTCAGATTGTAATCGAGATCAGTGAACTAGACGACACCTAAATGAAGGATTTGAATGCAATTGATCTATATTTTTGATATTTTCTATGCAATAAGAATGATAAAAACTGATATGAATCTATGCTAATATGAAATTGATATGCTATGAATGCTATTGAAAATTGATATGCTATGAATGCAAAAATAAGATTGATCTCACAAAGATGTCGATTCGCAAGAGCTTTGATTCTTCAATTCCAATTCTCCAGCGTGATTGTGCAAAATATGAGATGAATTATGAAGAGCTGAGCCTTTAATTTATAGAAATCCAAGGCTTTGGAGGTGCATGAGAAAAAGCCATAAATCACTCAAATAACTCAACTT